>OU426982.1:1300181-2000995 GCA_911387785.2 Aelia acuminata
TTGTTAACATGAAAGAAACAAAATTGCTACTTACCGGTACCATGGGACCCTCGAAATCCTGCCCCCTGAAAAAATAAAAATTGTCAGTTATGAAAATTATTATTATAAAAGATCATTAAAAAATATCCCACCTAGAGCTATATTAAATACAATAAAACTGTATCATAATGCCAAATAATATGTATTTATTCATTTTAGACGATAATGGAGAACTGTGGCAGAATTTTCAATTCGTCGGATGTTCAATTTCGGACTAAATATAATTATTGTGTCAAATATTTCACTTTCATAATTACACTTGAGGGTATGCATTCTCCGCTCATGTGTCACTTTCATAATTAATAATTTGAACTTTTATTCTTTGTTCTGCCTATAGGATTATTATTTTCTTCTGACATACGAGTACTTACTTTTACATAAGAATTTTACATTATGAATTGATTATCCAGTAAATTTCAGTATCTATCCTGTTAGCATTTATTAGCCTGGATAATTGCGCTCTACGCTCTATTGTAAACATAGTGAATATTTGTATAACGAATTTTCTTATTATTTCATTAAGAATAAAGCTGTTATATTATTTCCATAAATATCCGAAATATCCATTGAATAAAATTAACAATAATATTGATAGAACTGATTACAAATGGAAACGCAATTTGTGCTGTAGCGAAGAACGGAGTGATAAGGAAGAGATAAGAGATGAGCCTGACCTTGACTCTATATTTAGCTGAGCTGTAGCCACTCGGCACCCAAGGTCGCCCCACACCAGCTGGATGCCATATCGACAGCAAAACATCGATGTTATATTAAACCATGAAGGTTTTAATATAAACCTTAACCTGTTAGTTACCAAACGTATCGAAACATCGATATTTTTCGACATCGATGGTTTTTAATATCATTTTAAAAACATTAATATTGTAGCACCCAAACGTATTGAAACATCGATTTCGCTTCCAAAGAATCTTACGTCTGGTGAATCATTGTTTTAGTTAAATCTTCGATGTTGAAAATATCTTTTTTATTCAAGTTTTTTTTAATTTTTGATCCTTTACTAACCTCACATTTTTACAATATTCGGTTCTATGTTTCGGCACTAAGCCATTTTCAAGAACACCTAAAATTTAGAATTTCAATACTTTATTAAAAACAAATTAAATTAAAAACAATTAAGTGAAGAAATATGTTTTTACCAACCTGTGACCACAATTTTTCAAATAAAATAGGCTGACTACCCTTGTCAAAAATTAAAAATCTTTTTACTAGTTAAAAACTATAGTCACTTTATGTAAGCATCACAGTCAAATGGATTATTTTACCAGTCCTCTTATCCCCTCCAACGTGTAACTTCACTGTTACTTAAATAAACAATTTGAAAGTATTGATTAAAATTCATACATTTTTGTATTTTACTATTTATTAATTTTATAAAATTTTAAAATTCTTAATAATTTTTTTTAATATAGATATCCAGACATATACCTTCTTTTAATATTAGGACAATCAATGATTAATTTTTTTTAGAATTTCCGCATAGTATTTGTTTAAATTTTTGGAGTCATCAATCTTATCAATATTCTCCGAAATTGAGATGACTTCAAGCATTCTTCTCTTATATACGCTTGATTCCCTATGCATTACCTCAACTCCATCAAAATCAAACCTATGCTGTGTTTTATTTACATGTTCCACTAGACCTGTTTTTTTTTGTCATCTTTTTTTTGTTAAATAGCGACGTGAAAAACAATGTTGAATTTTCAAGAACTGATTGTTATGTCAAAAGGTCGATGTTAAAAAAATCATAGTCCTTGTCAAAATGTCAATGTTGAACACATTTTTGTTTCTGAAAATTCTGAAATTTGATTTTACAAAACATCTATGTTAAAAAAAAAAAACTTTTTGTCAAGTATCGATCTTCGTTTTTATTAAAAATCGATGTTAATGTGGAAGTAAATTTATGGTATTGCCAGATGTTTTGGAACGCTTAAGGCCAAGGTGAATACAGAGAAGGTGGCTCACTTTGTAAGGGGCAATATGGCTGCCCGAGACCAATGACGTAGTTGGACGCATTTGTGAATTTATTTATTGATAACCTTGGATAGACAGTGGGAAGGCATCACTCCATTGTTTATGTTCTAATTGTTTATTATCAAATAAGGTATTATAATTTCTTTAACCTAATTAATTAAGTTTTTAGTTAATAGTGTGATGAAAAGATTTAATTAATTTTACAGTAGGTGGTTTTTGATTAATATGGGGTGGAAGATATGCGCAGTCGCTATATGCAAGAACACCCAAAAAAATTCACCACAATTATCATTTCATAGGTAAGCTTAAGTCTTGAACTCTTAAGAAATATGAAATTGATTTTTATATTCTTAATACGTAGTGTAAAAAACCTTTTAATGTATATTCAACAGATTTCTTCGAGACCAAAATCTGAGGAGAATATGGATGATGTAATGTTACAGAGCTCATGATTTGAACATTGAAAATGCAATCAGAAGTTGTTATAAATTATTGTTATAAAATGCTGCAAGAATATGTAATAAATTTTTTAAGTGAAAACTATTTCTATAACTTCTAGGTTTTTATTTATTTTATTTAAAAAATCTTTCCTGGTTGAAATTATTAACTCATTAGCGAAAATCCAATGAGTCGTCACCTGATATAAATAATCACTGGGAAAATATAATTAATTGGTATGTACATGCAAGATTATTTCAGAATGATGAAAAGAAAAAACTATACCCAACCTAATTTTTTATGTGATAAAAGTCTGATGTTCGTGAATATTGGTCGGGTTTGTGGAAATAAAATCTCAGTTGTGAAATCATAATTTAAAATAATGGAAAATATAAATGTTTTTCACTTTAACCTATGACGAGAAAATATAGTATTTAAAGAGAATTCAATACGCATGCGCTGAGTCATGCGTCCGGTGACGTAAGCGGGAAGAGGTTGTGCGGGTTTGCCTACCCAAGTGAGCCCACCTTGTCTCTATTCACCTTGGCTTAAGGCAAATATTATATGTGGCTAATTTGATGGAGGTTTTAGAAAATATATTTCCCAGTTGTACATTTTGAAAACATGTTAATTATAATTTTCACCTTAGGTAAGGCGTACATTGGACTGTGCCACACAGGCGACGCACAGCAGAGCAGCGCAGTTTCCTATCCACACGTATTTCAAAAACTGCACTGTTCTGCGTCGCGAGTGTCTCAATGTGCGTTCGGCCTTAATGTACAAAGTGAAACAAAACATAAACGACTACTCTCGTTTAATTTAAATTTAAACACTTTTTGCTGTATAGATGAAAACCGAGGTACACCTTATAAATTATTTCAGGCCAATACTCCAAGAGCTCTGATAGGTCTGATCACTCCTTTATCTTTTTATTTTATTTTTTTTTTATTTATCCTTTTCAAGCTTACATTTACTTAGTACAAAAACTATTTGCTACGAGGTTAATTTTTAAGAGTTATATTACAGTAACTTTTCAAATTAGAAAAAAAAAGGTCAACTAAAATTATCGATCGTTAACAAAACAGGTTTCGTCCAGACTTCGATGTTTTAGAAACATCGACACTGATCTCGCACTCGCATCCTATTCAGCAAGTAGAGAGCTATTGGATTCGCAAATAACTCCTTTCGGTTTTTCAGGGTGAAAGAAAACTCAGTGGCCAGTTCTGTTTGAATGGGGGCTTTTTCCGAAAAAAGGAAATATATAAATGAGGAGGTGAGGTGCAAAACTCGTTTGTTCTATTATTTTGAAAAATTGTGATGGCAGTGGATTCTAAAAATATTTTAATGCTCTTTCAACATATCTTATCAGACTGGAGCAAAACATATTATTTCTTATGGATTTTTGCTATACAAAATAGCCGTTTGTTGCAGAACTGATTCGTTTCATAGCCCATTATGTTTCAAAACTGGTTCGTTTTTAGTTTTGAAGCAAACCTCTTTCGTTCCAATAATCACTTCTCACTTTGCACCTATCTTGTTCGTTCACTTCAGCCGTTTCTGTTACTCTTTCTGAACAAAATATCGAAAGCTCCTTAAACTCGCATTTTTATTTCCGTTTACACTCGATTCTTCTTACCTAGCTATATTAATAATTGATTTTTCAATGGCTCCAACAAGCTAAAAGACGTTGATAATCTGCTGAAAAAGCATTTTGGTGACGAGTGGAAGGCCAATGATTCATTGAAGTATTACACACGAGTTCTCAATATATCTGCCACAGACGAGGGAAACAACGAACAACAGGATGATGAAGTCGCTATTGTTGAAGAAGACGATAGCCTTAGGATCTAATCTTTTTGTAACTTCTTTGTAGTCAGATGTTTTATATCAGTACGCTGATATTTTTGAGGAGTTCGAAAAAAAAAAATGTTTTAAGTCAGTGGGTGATATTATTTTGTAAAATGGTAACGAATTCATTAATAAAATGGCTATGAACCTAAATAAACATTAATTATTAAGAAAAAAATTCGCTTTTTTTTTCTTCACCTCGTATTATTACACTTATTAGAAGATCAACTTAGGCTGTGTTAATTAAAACTCGTTCCTACCAATGTGGCGTGTAGCAACCGTCTTTCCTTTAAACATTTTGTTGCAATACTTTCTCTAATTTATTTTTTGAAGAGAAAAGATTTGGCTCCGCCGGGAGTCGAACCCGGGTCTCCTGCGTTACATGCGATGATGCTAACCACTACACCACAGAGCTCGGCTCAAGGCAGAGCAAATCCTTCCTCTTCACTGATACCTACTCCCCCTATCTCACAAGTTTTGTGAGTAGTAGCGGGAGGTGGACAAATTTTGTCCAATTTATGATATTTATTGACATAAGTCAATTTTTTATATTATTTTAATTAATCTAATCTTAGTTCGTGGCTGACCACCATTTTAAATTATTTTTAGTCGAACCCGGGTCTCCTGCGTTACATGCGAGGTTTTGCCATGCCTTTAAACCAAATTTACTGAAAATATAAAAATTTATTACAAGTTTTAAAATCAATCAATGAAGCATACTCTTCTCTACACTGTTAGGATCGGATTGAAAACTCAAGACAAGACTCCCGAAGTCGAGCGGGTCATATGGTACAATGGTGGGGCCTTCACAACACGGGTGACGGAAACTATAAGCCAAAGGCCAACCTACCCCCTATGCCAACCAACCCCCCTTCCCCTTCTAATTATTTTCTCAAGACTTAGCCACAACGTCTGGAGCCAATGTTACTAACTAAAACATTCTTTCTAGTAGGTACCTTATTTCACCATAATAGTAACTAACAATACAATAATGAAGGTTTGGAAGTACCTGGGCTAGGAGATAGAGCGCGCCATTGTAACCCCCCCCCCCCACATTGTGTAGATTTCATTAGGTCCCGGAAGTGGACGCCATTGTGGTGAGCCCTCTCTACTTCCGATAGCAAGCTGCCGTAGCCTTTGTTAGCAGCCTAACCTAAACCTGATTAAATAATAACAATAATAAAACCTCAACATGATCCTTCGCTTAGTCCGGGAAGGAGAATGAATATTTTGGGTAAAACGCTAGGATGCATAAAATTCTAAAATTAGAACTATCTACAATGTAGTTTTTTATTTTCTTGGTAAAGCTGCAGCTATGTTACATCTGGCGTGGCCTATTTCGACAGGTTATGTTGACGCAGTATAAGCAAGCTCCCATCGCGTTCTTTTCAGTTAAAAAGTTCCTTGATTAGCTTTCTTAGACCTTTGCTTTCGACCATCGCTCGCTCTTCAAACACGAAAAACCCTTGAGGGGTATTCTTCAGAGAGGGCTGCTAAATGGCGCCATATTGGTCACACCGAGAGTAACAGCAGTACTAGTACCAAGTTTTTAATGATTAGTTATTAATTTTACTCTTCTTGAGACTATCCAATTGATTTAAATTGAGGATGAGGGCGACATTGATATTAAACTTTGAGCATTGGAAATCTTACCCATGGATGTAGACTTAATTTTTGAATTGCAGATAAGGTAGTAGATATTGCTATTGTTACATGTGAAGAAAATTAGGGGGGTTTTGCCAAATGCAGAATACATTTGATGTTAGTATGTTAATTTAGAGATAGACTATTGCATTTTTTGAAAATGTGAACTGCTGGATCTATTCTAATAATAATATAAGGCGGGATTAAAAGCCTTTTACCTTTTTATAAGGCTCTTAATCCTGCCTTTAAAAAAGGTACCTCATGTTCGGCCGAACCAAGTTGTTCTTTTTTTTTATATATCTCAGAATTTCATTAAGTATGGGTGAGTAATCACAACACTACATTGACCCACCTGGAGCCAGAAGGAGGAGAGGAATGGAGGAAGAAATACTGGAGTTAACAGAAGAAGAAGCACCACAAGATGGGTAAAACAGTTTAATTAAATTCTAATAACATAATTTAAATTAAATTAACATACTAACATCAATTGTATTCTGCACTTGGCAAAACCCCCCTAATTTTCTTCACATGTAACAATAGCATATTATATTCAGTTATTATCACAAATAGTTTTCATTCATTATAGTCCACTCCACAATGCCCACCCAAATTAATTGTCATAAGGTAATATCTCCTCCTAAAGAGAATGTCTTATACAAATATAAGTGGTCCTCCGGGCCGGATGACCATTTGTTTAATGATGGGCATCGGCTTGCCCGGTAGTGATATTATAAGTCGATTATAAGTGCCACCTGCCTTTCTTCCTGCCATCTCAGTCCCCTTGTCTGTCCTTAGCCGGACATGTCCTCCATGAATTGAAGAAGAAAAAAAATGGGTGGCCCAAGACCCACTCTTCTTAGGACTGAGGGCTGTGCTGGCCCGATAGATATGGCTTCCCAACTTGTACTGTATCTTGGCTCCTACTGACTGATTGCCCACCTGGCCACTCAACTAAAAATAAAAATTCTTTTCATGCTTATCTCAGTAAATTGCACATTAAAATTAATGGTGGACAGACCGAGCTAGCCGATGACCATCATTAAAAATATATTTTTTAACTATTTTAAAACAAACCAAAGATAGTGGATTTTTAGAAAACAATTTTTTGACTATCAATCACTTTTCAGCACTGATGATGGCCGAACGGCCGAAACGTATGCGGAAATAAAGTTTAAGAAAAAAAAGTGTTGGGACTTAATGGTCGCCCTGATCCTCAATTTAAATAAAGTTTTTAATGTTATTCTACAAAGGTTTATATTAATTGTTTCATATAACATCTCAAAAACGCTCTTAAAATGACAATATTAGTTAACATTTGCCATTTTCTTCGTTCCACCTTATTGACCTGTGGATCTTTCGACCTAAACCAGCATTATCCATATCATTTTTTACTTTCACTTACCTATATAAGAAATATATAGTAAGGGGAAGTATCACGATCGTGAAAAATTCCGACTTCCGGTTTTCAACGGAAATACACGTTTTGTGGTCCCCTGAGTCGAAATAACCAAGTCCCGCGGAATGGTCTGTGTGTGTGAACAGACCAGCTCAAAAACTATAAACCTTGCGAACCTGAAATTGGGTATTTAGTGTATGCACGCGTATTTATATGTAT
The DNA here is from genome assembly GCA_911387785.2 of Aelia acuminata. Lineage (NCBI taxonomy): Eukaryota > Metazoa > Arthropoda > Insecta > Hemiptera > Pentatomidae > Aelia > Aelia acuminata. The sequence continues at coordinate 1,307,758 of OU426982.1, forward strand.
TTATGTACGCGTGTGTATTTATATGCACGCGATGTGATACCGAAAATTTCATCAAAATTGGTCAAAGGGAGGGGGTACTTTATTTGAAGAACTCTGTCCCAGTTTCACATGTTTTTTTTTTTTACTCAAAAACGGCTTTAACGATTTTGATCAAACTTGGTATTTGATGTATCTATATGACCGTTATACGACAGCCGAAATTTCATCAAAATTGGTTAAACGGAGTGGGCACTTTACTTAATAAATGTTGCCTCATTATCACGTGTTTGTTTTTTTTTTTTTTTTTTTTTTGTTAACTCAAAAACGGCTCTAACGATTAAGTAAAATAAACTCGACTATTGATGAAATTAGGACCCTTCAACAAAGAAATGAGCAATAATGAATCGGAAAAGGCTGAGATCTTCCAAATTTTGCTATACAGATACTCTATAACTTATGGAGATATTCTAATATAAGTATAAAAATGTTTGAAGTTGAGGAATGGCGTTTACATATTATCGAAAGACGTCGATTTCTAATCTAAGTAAGTTCGTAAGTGAAAGTTGTCTGTTGCGCGCATCGCACCAGATTTTTTATTTATATTTTTTCTTTCTTTTTGTTTTAGTTGAATATTAATAGGCATTATGTAATAATAATTAAGGAGTTAATTTTATATTTATTTGTGGACCTCTATTTGGTCAATTTTATTATTGAAGTGTGGACTCTTTGATATAAAATTGTAAATTTTTAAAAGCAAAACAGATTTCATTAAACTGAATATTTGATGTATTTATATGCCCGAGTTATGACTGCGCAAATTTCATTAAAATTGATTAACCGGAAGGGGCACTTTACTTAGTAAATGTATCATTTTCACGTGTTTTTTTTATTTACTCAAAAACGGCTTTAAAGATTTTAAGCAAACTGGGTTTTTGATGTATTTATATGCCAAAGATGTGACAGCCAACATTTCATCAAAATTGGTCAAACGGAAGGGGCACATTATTTAATAACCTTTTTTCCAATTTTTGGAAAACGCTTGGCACCGTTTGGAAGCGACTCCGTGGTGTAATGGATAAGCATCCCGCGCATGTCACGCGGAAAACCCGGGTTCGATTCCCGGCGGAGCCAAATCTTTTCTCTTCAACAATAAATTATTTAAAATACCTTCATTTTTGTTTATAAGGAGAAATTAACTGTCTCTCGTTACGACTAAAAATAAGTAATGGCTAAATATGAAATATGAAAAAATAAAGAAAGCATTCCATGCCGGAGCTGCGGGTTCGAGTCCCGCCCTGGGTGGTGCTTTTCTTTTGTAGGAGAAGTATTACCCAGTGTCATGGGTGTTATTATGCGCAGTATAGGGCTTCAGTGGAAGCCATAAAGTCCTACAAAAAAAAAAAAAAAAAAAAAAAATATTCCGGCAACTCATAAAAAACGTTGAGCCCACGCATGCAAAGTACCCCTTTAATGACAGATCATTGTTATGATCATTATTATGAGAATTATAAAATCAGAGACTTGGAGTATTATGCTTGCATTGCCGAATTATCACAAGTAAAAACTTTTATTTAATAATAAAAAAAAATAGTGTTTTTTATAGAGCAAATAAAAGTAAAAATAAGAAATGAATGTGGAAAAATGAGTGACTTTGAGAATTGGCAATTAACAAAAGACATCAATTTCTAATCTAAGTAAGTTGGTAAGTGAAAGTTTTGTGTTGCTCGCACGCACCAGATTTTTTTATTTTTTGTTCTGTGCCAAAAACAATGATGTTGAAAGACAAGGTGTTACTTGAGGAAGTAGAACGGAACCTGTTCTAACCTGGGCGGGAAGGACAATATTAATTGCGTGGATCCGCCAATTAATAAAACTCCACCCATTCCATAATACAAAACGGGACAGTCAACTCTTATCTTGGGCTTCTTTCCAGTTTTTTTAGATTTGTTTGTTTTAACGTCACTTTATGCCGCTAAGGCTAATCGGAGGATGCTACTGTGAGAGTCCCAAATTTTGCCAATTCAGGTATAACTAGGATAAGGGATCTTTAACGAGTACCTGACCTCGCACAGGCTCGGGACCTCCATTTTACCTCCTATCCGAGGGACGGCATAGAAAAGGATTTTACTAATACTCCATTGTTCACAATACAAAGAACTCAGGAAGAAGCTTAAAATTGAGGAACCATTGAGTGAGCTGTTAAAAGATGATGAAGACAAAATAGCTATTCTGTTTAAATACCTAAAAGAAACATCATACTACAACAGAATATAACTGAACGCATCGCCAATGACCCTGTGGGGTAGGGGCGAACATCAAGGAAAAAAAAATGAAAAATAAAATAAAAAATAAACAAATAGATTACCTATTTTATTATTAAGTCCTGCAATGTTATATAAAACACAATTAAAATTTTCAGGTAGATTTTAGACTAAATAGGTAGACTTAAATGTACAAAAACCAAAATAAGCTCCAAGTAGTGATACCATCCTGTCGCCCCAAAAAAAAAAAAAAATAAAAAAAAATAAATAAATAAAATAAATAAATAAAAAAAAGAGGGAAATTATGAAATATAAAAAAAATTAAATAATGAATAATGATAATAATAAAGTTTTTTTTTTTATTGAAACAAAATATAAGACCTGACATAATGACGAATTCCATTAAAAACCCCATAAGTATGGACATTGTCCGTTTGCTGGTTTTGGTTTGCTGTGGAGTTGTCTTGAATAACATAATAGTAAACTTAATAAAAAATATACATACTATACAACCATAATTACATTTTCATAATAGCCTTAGCCTTAAGTTTTGCTAGTTCAAGAAATACCTGTTGTAGAAATGTTACAGTCATGTATTAGTACGTGATCATGTGTTTGGAATGTTCTAGGCTTTTCTGTGTGGCAAACAAACAATAATGCGTAAATTTTCTGAAATATTTTATTTTTTCAACAAGGTTTCCATGGAGCTCAAAAAATATTAATCTATTGCTGATCTATCTCATCACATTTCTCAAGGATAAAAATTGTAATAAAAAAATTGTTTTTAAATTCCGAATACTAATTTTCATTTCCATAACTAAATTATTTATCACGACTCAAATAATTGGTTCTTATGTCTATCGAATTGAAATGAAAAATTAATTCGTCGTTTAATTTTACATTTTTGGTCATTAAATGAGTTAAAATTGTCCGATCTCGTGAAGGCGAAAATCGATTTTATTAAGAGGTTAGGAGGTTCCATAATTTTTCCTTAGTGCAAAGGCATCGATATATTGCAAGTTTTTCAGGCCAAGTAACATTGACATCGAAAAGTGTTCGATATTTCGATAGGAAAGTATCGATACGAAGCGCGTTAACTATTCCGAAACAGCTCAACACTTCCATTCCATTGCTGATATTTAATGTGAACGAGTGTCTTATGTTAGATTGTAATTTTTAATCTGTTGTATGTAAAATTATTGTTAACCCGTTGAGGGGCAACACTGTGTGGACTACCCACTCTACTCTGTTGTAGTGTAATGGCCGCCTCAATGTATGTTTGAGTTATCTAGTATAATTATATTATGAGTATATCTAGTAAAATTACTCTGCTAAGCAAAATCAAGTGTGTTTTATTTAATCCCCTTAATCCTTCAGGTTATGGGCCCAGTAGAAAATCAATAAAATAACTGCCATAAAAAAAACTGTGAGTGAAGGCAAACTTTTTATGGAAGGTAGTTGATGGTGTAAAACCAAGTGAAAATGAAAAAACGTTTTCTCAATGGCAACATAATGATGCAAAAGCTCAAAAAATTATCATACATACGGTTGACAAAAAACTTTTGGTGCATTTAATGAATTGTTCAACATCTAAAGAAATGTACAATAAGGGCCTATTCACACTATCGGTTTCGCGCCCGCTCCACTCTCGCTCCGCTCCCGGTCCGCTCTCGCTCTACCCCATTCACACTAGCGCTCCGCTCCCGCTCCACTCCCGTTCCGCTCTCCTAATGTTTTACCATATTCACACTATATAATTTTACACCGTTCACTTTTGAAAGGTCTAAGCTATTAAAGCCATTAATAATCGAAGTTGTCTGTATTCGGATTTTAATTAATGATTAACTTTCAGTTATTTAAGTATTCATTTATTCTTCAATTTTATGGTAAAAAAAAAAAAATCAATTTTTCGTTTGTAGAAATAGCTGGTAAGTGTACTTTTCTTGATGAAGAAGATAATATTATCAAAAAATATAATAAGAAGAATACATTGCAACACAATGATAATTAATAAAAATTAGTATAAATTAATTTAATTAATGGTGAAGAAATAATTTAAATTTTTGTCGGAATGTATTCGAATACGCTTGGAAATTTCAAGTTGAAATCGGTAAATGCTACAAATTTACAGATTGTGTTCTCTTCTTTTCCTGATTAATATTTTAATTATTTTTTGCTTTAATATATTTTTTTGTTAATGATCTGAAATTTTTCATAATATACTGCATTTTTATTCGTTTCAAATTAAACGTTACTTTATAATAGCAATGAGTATGTAGTCAATAAATAAATCGGTGACCGTTTTTTACGAGTAAATTAATTCATAGCACAATATATATCAAACATAACAAGAATTTTTCACATCGAAAAACCGCGCGTATTGTTGGTGATTTTTTTTTTTTTATCATTTCAAGCGTATATTTTTTTTTAAAGTTGAACTTTTTTGGCCCTAAAATTGATTATTAATTGCTTCGATTATTAATGGCTTCAATCGTGAACGGTGTAAAATTATATAATGTGAATATGAAAATACTTTAGGAGATTGGAGCGGGTGTGGAGCGAGGCCGGACCTGTGCCAATATTGTGATTAACCTCTCTCTATTCCTCTTTAGAATATTTAGCCAGTGAGACCGGACCGGGAGCAGAGCGCTAGTGTGAATGGGGTAGAGCGAGAGCGGACCGGGAGTGGAGCGAGACCGGAGCGGTACCGATAGTGGAATTCTCTGTCAATTTCTCTTTAGAATATTTGAGCGGACCGGGAGTGGAGCGATAGTGTGAATCCGCCCTAAAATTATGGCCATTTTTGAAAGAAAGAATAAATCCTTTAAAATAATCAAAATTTTGAGGTGTAAGTGGTTTAGATATCAGCCTTTTGTTCTGATATTCAATACCTAGTTCACGTGAATCATACTTGTCTTTAATGTGATGAAATCTAACATCTATGTGTCTTCATCTTTTATTAATATTTCCATTTTTTTATTACGTCTATAGCTGACTTATTATCTATATACATACTAGTTTTAACATCTTTTCCTAACAATTCTTTTAGTAGTCCATCCCGCAGTTTTCGAAGACATACTTGCTTCAATTTTAGACATTTTTAGTAACAATTGATACTGAAACGATGGGAATTGAGGAACGAAATGTAAACATCCAGGAACCACTGAACCCTCATTTCTGGGAAATAGGAGGTTTGTGTTGGTTAACATCTCCCGAGTTCCCTTTATTTTTTTTTCTATGATATTTACATTTATTTTTCCACTATTATTGTGATGTGTATTAAAGAGAATTACAATTTGTAATATATTTTTTCCAAAAAAAAAAAAAAGTTATGCTATTTCGAGCAATAAAAATTCAAAACGTACAAGTTCATGCAGTAAACCCCAAAACGTGCAATTTCGTGCAGTAAACCCCAAAACGTGCAATTTCGTGCAGTATAAAACTTCATTAGAACATCCCATTAGGCTTGATTCGGATAAGTAACTTGAGTTCGCTCTATTCTGACTTTCCAAAAAAAAGATGCAATTGCACGGGAATCCGAGCTCTAGTTATAAGCATGGTTGTCAAAGGTAAGCATAAGTATAAGCATAGTTATAAAGCAACTAGTATTAATTTATTTTAACATTTTATTTATTATATATCTTTATAGTTACATTACATTCTGTTTATAATAAATAATTATGTTTTTAATATAATAATAATAATATTTAATCAAACAGTGTTTTTTTGAAGTTTTTTAGTAATATCAAAGATGTCTGTTTAAATTAAAATGATTGTGAAGTAGTGCAGTTATAAACAAGTGCAGGTTATAAACAAGGAAGGTAATTATTATTATATTTAAATTTTAAAATATATTGATTATTTCCACCAATAATTCATTCACATTTCAATTTATTTTGTTAAAATAAATTCTTACAGTGTTAAGAAACATTTAAAAGCATTTAATTTCCAACTTCAAATTATTTTTTAATTTATACTTATTACTAATTAAGAAGGCAATTCACTTTCTTCACTTGTGAAGAAAATAATCACTTTCTTCACTCTATTGCAAAATGTTTCACTTTCTTCACTCATTTCAGTTTAGTAATGTTACCATTATTCAACGCTTACAGAAAAAAATAATAATATTCGGCATTAATCCCCGATCTCCCCTGGCCCGGGAAACTCCGTATAGCCTAAAAGGGGAGGGGTAAAAAAAAAATGCTTATTGCTCTTTACTAAGTAATGACGTGTAAATAAGCTTGATCTTCATAAGTGTATCGATTGATATGTCAATAGGGTAGGTAACGACAAAACGAAGGCCCAGAACCGAGAATTACCGTAAATAAAAAAGTTAAGCATTAGTAAAAATGAAGTGACTCACGAAATAGTTTGTTTGTTTGAAGTTACTTCATGCCCCTAAGGCTAATCGGACGATGCTACAATGGGAGCCTTAAATTTTGCCTATCCGGATATAAGTAGGATAGGGATCTTTAACTAGTACCTGACATCGCACAGGATCAGGACCTCCATTTAACGTCCTATCCGAGGGACGGCGTAGCCAAGGAGTTTTTGTTCCCTTTAAAAAATCGTAGGGTCACCGCGGTCCCACGAATTTTCAGTCGGATGTTAATATTTTCACAAAAAAGAGGACTGGGATCCGAACTTGTTATATAAAATGAATTTCACCCAAGTCTTATATTTTTCAAATTGATCTCATCGCAGATTACATTTTAATATTTTCAAGGTTTTACGATAATTAAACGAATAATAAAGTTGTAGATGTTTTTTTTTTCTTCAAATTAAATTGATAACCGAATACAGTCATCAGTTCTAAAAAGACATTGTCGAGACTATGAATAAATGATTCCTCCATCCCCACTTCCCTTCTTCGCCCGACCGTTCGGACAGCAGTGAACAGAGACCACAGGAGATCCCGGCAGCGCACCATGAAGGTTATTTTGTTCCTCTGCTTAACGGTGGCCTACCTGACAGCTGGGGCCCTCTCAGCCAACCTGGTATGTCGACAAAATAAATAATTATTACAATATTTATGCATAAAGTTGCAGTGTGAATGAATGAATGAATGAATGTAGCCTTTATTATAATGTATAATGTATAAATGTATTATAATGTATTGCAGTAAGTTCCAGCTTATGGACTCCCGCCTATATATTCCAGTATGCCCCAGCCCATTTATTCGAACATATTCCACTTCATGTATTATAGTATATTTAATCCATTTCCTGTTGACTAGTTTGTCAGTTGACGAGCTTAGTTCAATGGCATTCCTCTTTTCGCTTCCTTACATTCATATTCGAAGCATTCAATTCTTCTTCGGGGTTCAAGTCTTTTTGCAACTACCCTTGAGCGTGGTTATTTCATAGACTTTTTTTTTTTTTTTCTACTCCTAATAGATTTTTGTTTTAAATATTAATATAATCAAGTAACATCCCACCTGATGTAAAATTGTTTTCATTTATTTAACCAGGAAGAGCAGGCTGTACAGGTAACATCGGATGCTGAGTCCCCGGTGGTGGAGTGGAGGTCTGAGGTCGTTGTCAAGAGGAAGAAGAAAAGGAAAAACAAAACATCGGGGGCAGCGCAAGATGTGTCTCAAACCGAGGTATCTTCATAATATACTCTTGCCAAAAAACCACTTTATAAAAAATATTAAACCTACTTCGAAACCTAGGAACCAGTAAAAATAAATTCACCGAAAAGTATGAAATAATTACCTTCTGATTTTTATGAACACACAGCTAAATTGAAAATAGTATAAAAAGTGGAAAACGCAATAAGACTAATAATTTTATTTTGATTTGTACAAATACACATTAATTGTTAATAAAAATTATTGAATTAAAATATTAAATATTAATAAATATTAATGTTCTATACAACACAATCTTTTCGGAGGCGGCGCAAAATGGAAATGACATGTTACTGATACAATTCCATTAGTAGGCATTGAAATCAATAGATGGGAAGAGAAGATCCATTTAAAAGATTTTCATAATGTCTAGTGTTAAAAATTTTAAATTTTGCCTTTTAACTCGAATTATTGTATTCCTTTTTAATGTGCATAGTCAATAAAATATAGAAATCAAAATCTAATTTAAATCAATAATAGCTACGATCATGGGCGTACCCAGCGGGGGGGGGGGGGGTTAGGCTTTTAAGACAGGAAGCAATAATAGAATACATTTTTTTCAAGCAAATAATTGTAATAACTTAGTTGATAAAGCACTGTTATAATTATACATAATTTTGGTTTCATTCATCTTTTCCGCGATAAGTGTTACAGCCTGAACGACCTTAGCTTGCCCCCCCCCTAGTTTTTAGCTTGCCCCCCCTAGTTTTAATCCTGGGTACGCCCTTGGCTACTATTTTAAATTTAAACGATCCTTCGGGAACTAGAAGAAGTCTTAAATTCTGCTTTAAAACGATTATCAATGCTCAGTCTTTCTTGGCATTCCACGAATTTTGTGGTCTTATGATAAGGATGTCCAACCGTCGATTAGATCTAAATTAAAGTGGTTTACTGTTATCGTTGAATATATATATATATATATATATATATATATATATATATATATCTAATATTTATGCTAATATCGCAGAAAACGACAGCGATATTATACTCGTATTCTGCTGATATAATATATCTTCATTTAAATCTAATGTTGAAAAATTAGTTAAGGTTATGTATAGGTTTGTTCCAACAAGCACGTAAAACACATCGATAACTAACAGACTGCTCATGTTCTCCCCCTACTTTTTTGATTCTAAATTTGATTGGTTGGTTTTCCCATTTGATTTTCCAGCAGTAATACAATATCGGGATTTGTTAGTTATTAATTAGTTTTAATATCTTGTTGGAGCATACCTTATGTTATATATGCCATATGTTTTCCCAATAAGTAAACAATTTGAACGATAGTTAAATAATTATTTTCAAAGGTTTTCCCGGTAACTTCTTAAATAAATTAGGAACCCAAAAAAATTTTAAATGGGGCCACCTTGGTAAAATACTGAACAAGATGCAAAAGGTTTCATTCCAATTGGTCCATCCATTTCTGAGTAATCGGTGAAAATACATAAAAAAAAAATAAAAAAAAAATAAAAAAAAAAAAAAAAAAAAAAACACTTACGTATCGAATTGAGTAACCTCCTCTTCGTTCGAAGTCGGTTAAAAAATAGGGTAATATCTTTATTTAAATAATAAATACAAAAAAAAAATTAAACAATTTAACTTTAATAAAATAAGAAAAAAATATTCATTTTCTCAACTACTACAAATATACCTACTAAGAAAAGTTGTAAATTGTTTTACGAGTTTTATTAAACTTTCTATTTTTAAGTTGACTTTAGAGACCATAACATAAGAGGTTTTTAAATGATTAATTATTTAATATGAATAATTATTAGCCATTAGGACAAACCCAGGTGGAACAATTATGAATAAATAGACTAACACAGCAAATGGCCCATGCAGACGATGCAGACGACGTGAACACTAGCATCGATGGCTGGCGCCTATATGGAACTTCAGGAATCTTCCAAGAAACTCGGTTTACAGATTAATGAACGAAAGACCAAATATATGAGATCTTCGCGAAAGGCAGAAAATACTCATTTTCTCAACTACTACAAATATACCTACTAAGAAAAGTTGTAAATTGTTTTACGAGTTTTATTGAAACTTTCTATTTTTAACTTGACTTTAGAGACCATAACATGAGAGGTTTTTAAAAGATTAATTATTTATTATGAATAATTATCAATTATTGAATAAGAGAAACCCACTTTATTAGTTTACCTCCTGGTTATTATTGAAAATTGTACTTTGCAGCCTGGGTACGAGATGTTACGCAGTGGAGATCCCCACTCCTCAGACCAGGAAGATGGTATCCTCCATCCTGCCGAAGTAGGAGGGCCATCGGATGTGATGTGGAGGTCCGAGGAGCGCCAGGTCGTTGTCAGAAGGAAGAAGAAAAGAAAAAACAAAACATCGGGGGCAGCGCAAGACTTGTCTCAAACCGAGGTAACTTTGTTTATTACTACCACTATGTCCCGGTTTCACCTGAGAAATTTCATTTTTCTAATGAAACGGTCGATTTCGTAAAAAAAAACATTGCTAAGCGAGATCATTACTATCTTTATTAGGTTTAAAAACATATGGTTTAAAAATCCCAGAACTCGACGTCTACTAAGGGACGTTCTTACCGGGCCTTGTTGGCCTCTTCAAAATCTATAAAATTATTTTTTAGGCCGTTTTTTCGACTCAAACGGTCGATTTCGTAAAAAAAACTATTGTAAAGCGAGATCATGACGAATTGTTTAACAATAAAGAATATACCCAGAGATTGGCTGAAGTTATACAATTTTAATATGGACAGGTGTTCGCACCTGGTTTCAAAGAACCACTAAGCGAAATTTGGAGAATTTAGGACCAACGGTATGGATTTCTATAAAGAACAAATAAACAAACAAACAGAATTTCATCTTTATTTTTATAGATGAATAACTATTAATTAATGAATATGACAAACCCACTTTATTAATTTACCACCTGTTGTTATTGAAAATTGTTCTTTGCAGCCTGGGAACGAGATGTTACGGACTGGAGATCCCCACTCCGCAGACCAGGAAGATGGTATCCTCCATCCTGCAGATGTAGGAGGGACATCGGATGTGATGTGGAGGTCCGAGGAGCGCCAGGTCGTTGTCAAGAGGAAGAAGAAAAGAAAAAACAAAACATTGGGGGCAGCGCAAGATGTGTCTCAAACCGAGGTAACCTTATTATATACTCTTACCAAAATAGACTAATATCTTTATTAAAATTATAAAAACAAAAGAATATTAAGCAATGCACACAAAAGCTGTCTACTTGAAGAACAAGCAGCGTTCAGAGCAAATAGTCCATCATATTTTAACTTATCCAATTATTAAAGTAGAAACAGTCCAGGAACATCGAGCTCCACCTGATATCCATAGACCTAAAAAAGGATGAAATGGGATGCATTAGACGGAACCATAATTGGTAAATATCTCATTAAAGCTATTAAAGGTCTGTATAACTCTGCAACAGGACATATCAAAGTTGGGAATAAATTGGGTCGAAACTTTCCAATAAATAAGGGTCTAAAACAGGGTCGCTCACTTTCACCTCTGCTTTTTAATATTTACATCGAAGAGGTCCTCAACGAATGGAAAAAGAAATGCTCTAGAATGGGCGCGTAAGGATCGGAGATCATTCTCAGTACAAGCTTCAGTTCGCAGGTGACCAAATCGTTTTAGCAGAAGACGAATATGATGCAGAATATATGCTACGGAAACTCCTTGAAGTCTATGAGAAATGGGGGTTATCGGTCAGCAAAAACAAGACGGAGTATATGGTATTCAACTCCAATACAAAATGTCTTCAATTAGAGAATTGGGTATTGAATAGCTGCCCAAAATTCAAGTATTTGGGAACATGGATATCTTCTGAAGGTACATGCGATGAAGAAATCAAGCATGAAGTACAAAAAGGGAAACAGCTGATAGGCTGCTTGAATTCTGTATTATGGAGCAAAGAGGTATCTTTAAAAACAAAAAAACGCTTGTATAGATCCATAATAGAAGGTAATGTCCTCTATGGTTCTGAGACGTGGACAATAATAGGAGAGAAAAAAAAAGATTGTTAGCTTTGGAAATGGACTTTTGGAGAAGGAGCAGCAGAATTTCAAGACTGAATCACGTCCCAAACGCAGAAATAAGATGGAATATTGACCAGCAAGAAACAATATTGTACTCAATTGAAACAAAGCAGCTTAGTTGGTATGGACATGTGATGCGAATGGGAGCCGAAGGATGGCGAAGATGTATGCTGGAATCCACCCCGGAAAAAAGAGAGGCCGACCAAAGAAGCAATGGATAGAGGGAGTTAACGCGGGAATGGCTGCGCGAGGTTTGAGGGGAGCACATTCGGAGGATAAAAGGATTTGGAATAAAGTTCTTTTTGGGGACGACACATAAAAAAAGTTTGTAAATGAAGTCGCTATAAAAAAAAAAGTCTCATTAGTAAAATAAAAAAAACACTCATTTTTTCAACTACTATGAATAGACCTACTAAGAAAGGTTTTAAATTGTTTTACGAGTTTAAGTGAAACTTTCTATTTTTAACTTGACTTCAGGGACCATAACATAAGAGGTTTTTAAATTATTAATTATTATTCGCAAACACTGTGACGAAGAGTCCTTCTTCTTGGGACAGAGCCTTCAAAACACACTCGCTCCTAGTTCATAGAAGTAGCTTTAACAAAACTACTTTTCGAGTTTTGAGATAACAAATATTCATAACTTGCATTTTTACACATCACACTATTAATGATTGTACTTTGCAGCCTGGGTACGAGATGTTACGCAGCGCTGATTCCAACTCGGCCGACAAGGAAGATGGTATCCTCCATCCTGCAGATGTAGGAGGGCCATCGGATGCTGAGCCCACGTTGGAGGAGTGGAGGTCCGAGGTCGTTGTCAAGAGGAAGAAGAAAAGAAAAAACAAAACATCGGGGGCGGCGCAGGATGTGTCTCAAACCGAGGTAAGTATATCTCCATCAATACTAAAAGACAATGATAATTTGAATCGAATATTGTTTTCAAGGGTTAACGTTAACTTATCAAAGCAATACATTGCTGAACTCCCCTATATTAATTTACCACCTGGTTATTATTGAAAATTGTACTTTGCAGCCTGGGTACGAGATGTTACGGACAGGAGATCCCCACTCCGCAGACCAGGAAGATGGTATCCTCCATCCTGCAGATGTAGGAGGGCCATCGGATGCTGAGTCCCCGGTGGTGGAGTGGAGGTCCGAGGTCGTTGTCAAGAGGAAGAAGAAAAGAAAAAACAAAACATCGGGGGCAGCGCAAGATGTGTCTCAACCCGAGGTAAGTATATCTCCATCAATACTAAAAGACAATGATAATTTGAATCGAATATTACATTCTATTCTAGGCTTAAAGTTAACTTATCAAAGCAATACCTACATTGCTGAACTTAATAAGAGTTGAAGTAATTAGTACTTTGCTAAACATAATCGGAATCGTTTGTAGTGGTGACAGATACTTGTGACCGATACAGATACAGGTGACAATTTCTTCCTCTGTCTCTGGTACTACGTAGTGCGCAGTTGGGACTTAGAGGATCAAAATTGTTACCTTATTGGTCGAGCTTAGCTCGAAAATCTCCATTTCTAGCGTTTGAGTAACATGGAGCTGATGATTCGAGAAATATTTCCTCAGAGTAGCTCCCTTCGGCACCGATAACTACCTCTGCTTCCACTCGTCGAAGGTGAGCTAATCAATGATTCTCTTCTGTCTGCATTCATCCTAGCAAATAGACTCTCCGATAAGACCGCTGACCCATCCTTCATCATTTTGTGATTAAATATGTCTTCCTGAAAGGGAATGGAAAAGTGCCATGGATGCCTTGATGAAAGCATTAAAAGAGAATGAAACATGGGATCTTGAAGAATTGCCTAAAGGAATGAAGGCATTATCAAATAAATGGGTTTTTAAAATAAAACAAAATCCAGATGGTTCCATGGATTTTTACAAGAAAAGGGAGTAAATTACGATGAAACTTTCAGTCCTGTTGCCAACATGAGAACTGTTAGAACTCTATTAAGTGTTGCAGCTAAAAATGTCATTATCTCAATTTGATATTTCGACTGCTTTTCTTCATGGAGATCTAGAAGAAACAGATAACATTTATATGCAACAACCCATTGGTTACAATGATGGAAGTGGTCGTGTTTGCAGACTCAAAAAGAGTCTCTATGGTTTAAAACAGGCTGCTCACTGTTAGTATGAGCGATTTGTTAATTTTCTCACACAACTAGGTTTTGCTGCCAGTGATGCAGGCCAGAGAAAAATAATGATTTTTCTTTATGTGGATGATGGAATAGTCGCATCAACTGATAAAATGGAGCCGGAGGACTTTCTGTTAGAGTTGAGATCAAATTTCAAAGTTACTACAAAACCTCTTTCATATTTTTTATGATTATATCTCAGAAAGAAGATGGCTCAATTCATATTGACCAAAAGAATTACACCCGGCGTATTCTAAAGAAACTCAATATGGAAAGTTCCAAGGCTGTGTCTACACCGATGATTGCAAACAAACAAACACAGAAAGAAACACAAGAAGGTAAAGAAGATATAAAATTCCCATATCGTCAGGCTGTAGGAGCATTAATGTACTTGATGTTTTCAACGAGACCTGATATATCATATGCGGTTGGAGTGGTTTGTAGAAGTCTTGAAAACCCATCTGCCGAAAATGTGACCCAAGTGAAAAGAATTTTTCGTTATTTGAGAGGTACAGAAATTTTAGGAATTGTTTATCAGCAGGAAGAGAATTCAGGTATATTGGAAGGGTATAGCGATGCTGATCTAGGAGGTGACATCGAGACAGGCCGATCAACGAATGGTTTAGTTTGAAAATATGCTGGTGGGCCGATTTCTTGGCTGAGTCAACGGCAGACTAGAGTAGCCATATCTACTACAGAGGCAGAGTTGGTTGCTGCTAGCGAAGGAGCCCGAGAACTCGTTTGGCTGAAAAGATTCTTAGACGAGCTTGTAGGGCTTCAAGAGAAACCGAACCTGTATGTGGACAACGAAGCTGCTATTAAGCTCGCGAAGAACTCAGAGTTTCATCGCAGAACAAAACATATCCGTCTTAGACATTATTTTGTGCGAGAAGTAGTGAAGGAGGGGATCCTTGACATTAAACCAATTTCGAAAGAGTTTCAGCTTGCTGATATCTTCACAAAAGCTTTACATAAACCAAAATTTATGAAACATGTTAGTGATATTGGACCAAGAATCTAAAACAAATATTCAGTGAGGGAGAGAGTTGGGGGGCCGCAAGGGCTTGTGTCGCCTCATGAGACAATGACCTTTGGATCGAAGCCCAAGTGATTCGCAGCAGAGACGCAGATGTGTTGAATTTTCGACAAGCTACTCTTCTACAGGTACCAGATATTCTCATTCCAGGCTAATGAGCATACCTAAGTATACCTTGGTAAGTATACCTTAAGAAAGAGCCTTTCTTCTTGGAACTTAGGCTTCAAAACACAGTCGCTCCTCAGAATCTCCTACTTCAAAGAAGTAGCGTTCTCTCAATTCCGTGTCCTGTAAATAGCTTTGCATTAGGGAGTACAAGTTGCTGTCTAAGGCGGAGGTTATGTCGATCAAGAGTAGCATAACATATTTTTCCGCTTTCTCTTCAAAATCTCGCCGCACTCTCAGCAGGACGCATACTGTCCCCCTACCTTTGGTACACCCGTGCTGCCATGGATGGCTTGCTCTTTGGAAGACAGGCAGTAGGCTCATATCCATCAGGATATAAAAGATATAGTTGTTATTTGTATAAGCAGTAACGTTGTGTACCAGTTTTATGTTTATCCATCCACTACTTTTCGAGTTTTGAGCTAACAAATATTCGTAACTTGCATGTTTATACATCATATTATTAATGATTGTACTTTGCAGCCAGGGTTCGAGATGTTACGCAGTGGAGTTTCCAACTCCGCAGACAAGGAAGATGGTATCCTCCATCCTGCAGGTGTAGAAGGTCCATCGGCTGCTGAGCCCACGTTGGTGGAGTGGACGTCAGAGGAGCGTCAGGTCGTTAGGAAGAAGAAAAGAAAAAACAAAACATCGGGGGCAGCGCCAGATGCGTCTCCAACAGACGTAACTTCATTGCCATAAATTAGAGTTAGGCAGAAGTTAACTAATTAGTAAATAATTATGCAGGGTGTCCCAGACATAGTGAAAACAAAAACCTGTTGAGGAGATAGAATTTTTTCAGTTTTTATTTTTAAAATCATTCTTTTTTCCTGAAAAATGGCTGTTTTTCCAACTTCGGTTTAGCGTAGAAACCAAAATGATGATATTTTATTAATCAATAAAATACATACAATACAATAAGGCTTAACGGACCCGAAGGCCCGACGCCGACACCACCAATCGGTCCCTACATACCTCCATCCACCTACCACCGTCCAATCCCAAATTCACAAGATCTGCTTTCACCGAATCTTCCCACCTTCGCCTAGGCCTACCCCTCGGCCGTTTTCCAGTCGGCAAAGCGTTTATCAATCTTTTAGGAATTCGTTCACTACTAAGACTCGTCATTTTGCATGCCTACTTTAGCCGACGCGCAGTTATAGACTCGATTACATTTGCCGGGTAAAGCTCACGCGATTCCGCATTGTGTAGCCGTCTAAATTCTCCTGTTGACTCATCTTTCTTCGGCCCGAATATTCTACGCAGCACTTTATTTTCAAACACCATAAGGCGTTTCTCATCCCTTACTGTAAGCGGCCATGTTTCACAACCGTAAAGAACAGTCGGAAGAATTATAGTTTTGTAAATCCTAATTTTTAAATTTCGGGATTGACCCAAGTAATTTTGCAACCGAGAAATAACAAGCATTTTATTAATCAGCATTAAAATTTCTAAATTATGAGATAGGTCTAGTTATTTTAAATCCACTTTCAGTGGGCCTTTTAAAGCGCAAAACACGAATCATTTTTAACGTTTAAACACAAAACACTAATTCTAATCAGAACGTGATATCATAGTTGCTATCTATGCTAATGATAGCAGGGCACATTATGAAATGCCATATTTCTATTGGTGTATTAAATTTGTTTAAAATTTATTTCAATTTTTTTTTTATTTATAAGTATTAGAAAAAAAAATAAAATACGTATGTGTAACACGAGGTAATCATCAAGAATATGGACAAGAGATAAGATAAATAATACTTTTATTCAATCAAGTAGTTTTTTCTAGTAGGTACATGAAGCAATAAGTATTTATTCTCTAGCGTGTTTTTCATCAAATAAAATGCTTTTAGACTCAAGGAGTTAAGTGCAATTGTATCATGGGTTACACCGCCAAGCTAACTAAATTCCGCAGTTTTTAGGAAATTTGATGGCTTCTAGGGTGCTCCAGTGAGGAGTGAGGAATTTTCAAAAACTATTCAAAATGAAGGTTTGATAAATATTTTGTGTTTTTCGTTTTAAAAGGCCCACTGTTGATTTAAGCTAGATTCAATCCAACTAAGTAGACCTAACTCATCTTTTAGAAAATTTAATGCTGATTAAGAAAATATCCTCGTTTTTGTTTCTACCCTAAACCGAAGTAGGGAAAACAGCCATTATTCAGGAAAAAAGTATGATTTAAAAAAAAAAAAAAATTCTATCGGTTGAGATAAGAAACTCGTTCCTGCGCCATTCTATCTCGCGTAGCATGCAGTATTACCTACCCTTTTTTTTTTTTTTTTACACTATGTCTGGTACACCCTGTATAGGCCACTACTTTTAGTAGTTGTTAGTTGGCAGCGCGCAACTTACAGTTATTTAGTTATAGTTCAAAACAACTACAGTAGTGGGAAAAAGTAGTTGTGATGGTTATCACTAGAGCTCGGATTCCCGTGCAATTGCATCTTTTTTTTTGGAAAGTCAGAATAGAGCGAACTCAAGTTACTTATCCGAATCAAGCCTAATGGGATGTTTTAATGAAGTTTTATACTGCACGAAATTGCACGTTTTGGGGTTTACTGCACGAAATTGCACGTTTGGGGGTTTATTGCACGTTTTGAATTTTAATTGCTCGAAATTTCATCATTTGATATTTTGAAGAAAAAATATATTACAAATTCTAATTTTCTTTAATAAACATCAAAATAATAGTGGAAAAATAAACGTGAATATCATTAGAAAAAAAAAAGAAAAAAAAAGGAACTTGGGAGATGTAAACCAACACAAACCTCCGATTTCCCAGAACTGAGGGTTCATTGTTTCCTGGGTGTTTACATTTTGTTTCTCGATTCCCATCGTTCTGTCAGTATCAAACTAGCTCCTGTCGAGAATATTGTTACTAAAAATGCCTAAAATGGGAGCAAGTGTGTTTTCGAAAACTGCGGGATCGATTGAAAAATATCCTGA
The DNA here is from genome assembly GCA_911387785.2 of Aelia acuminata. Taxonomy (NCBI): domain Eukaryota; kingdom Metazoa; phylum Arthropoda; class Insecta; order Hemiptera; family Pentatomidae; genus Aelia; species Aelia acuminata. The sequence continues at coordinate 1,325,987 of OU426982.1, forward strand.
TCTCAATAGCGATGGTTGTGTAGTGTTATGTAAATCTTGTGATAAAAAATTGGATCGCAAATTGATACCCGCTGTAGAGCAAGTAAGTACCTACTTTTTATTAACCCTAGAACGGTAACAGGGGTTTTGCGTATCACAAGAGGGATTTAAAAATAAGCCTACTCACCGGATATTGCATCGAGTGATTCCATAATTTGATTAGTATGTTTCCTTTTTTAAGATCTTCCTATTTCCACTATATGTAATCACAGCTCACATGCGAGTATTTAACTCTATATTCCACATCTTCCACATCATACTGATCCGATTAGTTTTCAAAAATATACCAATAGTATTATAAAAAAAGATCCAAAATTCAGTGATTATACCAAAACAATATATAAAAATAATCTGTAAAAATAAAAGAGTTTCTATTTCAATTTACTCTCCGCTACTTAATTTTTTCCAAAGTAGCTATTATTTGTTCACAAAAATAATTTAATGCCTGATTTTCAAACAATACATTTTTATTGCATGTTTTTGCACGTTTTGAAGTTTTTATTGCACGTTATTGCACGTTTTGAAGTTTTTATTGCACGTTTTCAAATTTTTACTGCACGGAATTCCGAGCTTTAGTTATCACAAACTAATTCTAGTAATTGCATCAGTAAATGAACCTATGTAAAAACATAGGGGACCCTAAAAAGTGTCGCTCTTTCTTTTTTAATATCCTCACAACATAACATACATGTGAATAAAATGCAACATAAATGTAGGTCTCATCACTTCTAAATTGAGTGAATAGTTATATTACCATAAGTACCATAAGCAGGTAATTAAAAAAATAATAATAATATTATGTGGTTCAGAGTTGGGCAGTAGTTAACTACATTTGTAATTAACTACACAGACAACTATACATGTAGTTGGTAGTTGGAAGCGCGCAACCAGTATTTTTCAACTACCAGTTAAGTAGTTGTAATTTAAAACTACAACTACAGTAGTTGGGAAAAAGTAGTTGGGAATGGCAAATACAACAAGTAGTAGTAAATGTAGTTTAGAGCGGCAACTACATTTGCTAAGCAACTTCTAATTAAATCACATGTTTTTGCTATTTTTATTTTGTGTTTAGATAAATACTCCATAGATAAATGGGCTCCATTATGGTTGATAATCTGTTTTAAAAATAGTACAATACATATACGTAATACAAAATTTTTCCATGATTTCCGGCAGTCAATTATTTTTTTTAACCTTAGGTTCTCGACCAATCCCATGTTTTATATATTAGCTGAATTGCATTTGATATACTCCTTATCGATAATACTAGATATCGATAATTACTCGTTATCAATAAAAGTAGTTGTAGTTTCAGGCCCATAATTACAGTTGCAACTACTAGTTGTAGTTGTATAAATGCAACTACTTTTTTGAAACTACAGTAGTTGTAGTTGTGGTCCATCAACTACAAATTATAAAAGTAGTTGTAGTTTCAACAACTTCCCAACTACTGTGTCAGTAGTTTTGTAATTTGTAGTTCAACTTCTTTTTGCCCAACTCTGATGTGGTTATATTTAAGCCATTTTTTGTCCAGTGAATTTTCTTTTGCACATGTGCATCTGATAACAAATAAATTATTTTAATATTGATAACTTAAATAAATTATTTAAGAAATGTATCCCAAAAACTAAACGAAATAACCTCTGCAGTCCACTCCCCATAAGTTGATCCTTCCTGTCCTAGAAAAGAGAGAAAAATTTATTTTTTGTATAAACTATGATCTAACTGTAATGGGTTAACCACACTGGGTATGTACTGCAGGACTTAGCATTCTGCCAATTCTTCTGTTTTATCCTTTTATATTCTTGTCTTTTCATCGCTATTGCCCATTGAGGTACTGCATGAAGGACCTTCAGGAGGACGAGAGTGTGGACTTCATGGTTGGTTAGCCGGTAAAAGGAGAGCAGAGGAAGAGGAAAATAGACCTAAGTAGACCTAAGATGACTGGACTAACTTTTAGGAAGGCAACCTCCAACCTGAATGGTTCGGTTCGTTACAACATGGGGAGGCGCACGCGCAAGGTGAAACGGTTCTTCTTTAGTTATAGTCAACTATAGTCACAGCAAAAAGAAAGGGTCAGTCAAGATGACTATGCACGGTCTAAATATTTGTTCCAACTATCAGTCCTGGACTAACTGCTAAGGTACTAAACTAATTGTATTATACACTACAACTTTCTTCTTTAATTTTAAATCTTTATCTCTCTTCCGACTCGTCAAACGGTCGATTTCGTAAAAAACCAACGTAAAGCGAGATCATAATGATTTTTATAACAATAAAGAATATACCGAGGGATTGGCTTAAGTTGTACAATTTAATTATGGACAGGTGTTCGCACCTGGTATAAAGGAATCACTGAACGAAATTTGGAGAAGTTAGGACAAATGGTATGGACAAACCAACAAACAGAATTTCATCGTTATTTATATAGATTTGACTATTACAAGATTTGACAAACTGTAAAGAAGTGAATTTTATTGATCTTTAAAGATGGACAGACAGCCCAAAATGTTAGATAAACAAAGTTAAACATAATTATGGGTTATACTGCTCCAAACCTACACGTTATAATAATTAAAAATGAAAGTAAAAGTATGCAGTAGTACATAGTGACGTTGTAACTAGATAATAAATGTTTTTTATTAATCTAAACTTAATCTGTGGGTGACCACCTTTTTTAAATTATTTTTAAATAATTTATTTGTTGTGTTTATTAAAGTCACAATAAAAAGAAAGGGTCAGTCAAGATGACAACGCACGGTCTAAATGTCCGTTCCAACTAAACAACTTAACACACTTGTATTATCTACTAACCCCTTCTTTAATTTAAAATCTATATAAATAAAGATGAAATTCTGTTTGTTTATTTGTTTTTTTGTTTTTGTTTATAGAAATCCATACCGTTTGTCCTAAATTCTCCATATTTCGCTCAGTAGTTCTTTGAACACCTGTCTATATTAAAATTGCATAACTTCAGTCAATCTCTGGGTATATTCTTTATTGTCATAAAATTCGTCATGATCTCGCTTTACAATGGTTTTTTAACGAAATCGACCGCTTGAGTCGAAAACACGGTCTAAAAATATCATTTTACAGATTTTGAAGAGGCCATAAGGCCCGGTAAGACCGTCCGCAGGCGTCAAGTTCTGGGATTTTTAAACCATAAGAAGCGAGCTTCAATTGGAGTAGTGAGCTCAAAAGCTAAAAAACAATGTCAAATACGAGCAGCTGAACCTCTTGACGAACATCCAAATAGGATTGAACAACAGAGGCTGAGACAGGCAGAATAGCGGGAAACTGAACATATTAAAATTGCATAACTTCAACTAATTTCTGTAGTTTTATTCTTATAAAAATCGTTATGATCTCTCTTTACATTGGTTTTTACAAAATAAACAGTTAGTCTTTAATAAAATTAAAGAATGAGTTAGTATTTAATAAAAATGTTTTTAGTTGTTTAGTTTTATTTGAAACTAGCTGTATATCCCGGTTCCACCTGGGGAATTTCATTTTTCTTTCGACTCTAAGGGTAGATTTCGTAAAAACCGAAGTAAAGGGAGATCATAACGATTTTTATAACAATAACAATATAATATATATAGAATATACTGAGGGATTGGCTTCAGTTGTATAATTTTAATAATGACAGGTGTTCGCACCTGATATGAAGGAACCACCGAGCGAAATTTGGAGAAATTAGGACATAACGATATGGATTTCTATAAAGAACAAACAAACAGAATTCCATTGTTATTTATATAGATTTGACAAATACACACCAAGTGTAAGGAAGTGAATTTTATTGATCTTTGAAGATGCGCAGATAGACCGAAACGTTAGATAAATAAACAAACTTAAGGATAATAATGGGTTATATTGCTTCAAACCTACAGCTATAATAATGATTACAACTATGTATTAGTAAGTAGTGACGTTGTAAATTACTAATACACCTCTAAACACAATCCATTTTTAATTTGAAGACTTAAAATAAAAAATCTGGTGCGTGCACGCAACACACAACTTTCACTTACGAACTTACTTAAATTAGAAATTGATTTGTTTTGTTAATTGCTACTTCTCAAAGACACATTTTTCTACATTTATTTCTTTTTTTTTTTTTGTTTTTATTTGCTCTATAAAAAACACTATTTTTTTTATTATTAAATAAAAGTTTTTACTTGTGGTGATTCGCAATTCAAGCATAATACTCCAAGTCGTCTGATTACATAATTCTCTATGTAGTTATTGAAAACTTCATTTACCATGGAACAAATAATTTCTATTAAATGAACAGAACGGCTTTAATTATGAACAATGGTCTGTCATTAAAGGCGTACTCCGCCGCATGCGTTTTTGAGATAATCGAAAGAATGTTATAAATTGGAAAAAAAGTTATGAAATAAAGTGCCCCCTCCGTTTGACCGATTTTGATGAAATGTTGGCTGTCACATCTTTGGCATATACATACGTCAAATACCAAGTTTGATCACAATAATCAAAGCCGTTTTTGAGTAAATAAAAAAAAAAATCTGGTGCGTGCGCGCAACACACAACTTTCACTTACCAACTTACTTAGATTAGAAATTGACGTGTTTTGCTAAATATCATTTCCCAAAGCCACACATTTTTCTACATTCATATCTTATTTTTGTTAATCGTTAAAGCCGTTTTTGAGTAAATAAAAAAACCCGTGAAAATGGTACAAAATTTATTAAGTAAAGCCCCCCCCTCCCGTAGATCAATTTTGATGAAATTTTTACAGTCATATCTCGGGCATATAAATACATCAAAAACCAAGTTTGATCAAAATCGTTAAAACCGTTTTTGAGTAAATAAAAAAAACACGTGAAAATGATACAAAATTTATTAAGTAAAGTCCCCCCTCCGGTTGATCAATTGTGATGAAATGTTGGTTATCACATCTTTGGCATATAAATACATCAAATACCAAGTTTGATCAAAATCGTTAAAACCGTTTTTGAGTAAATAAAAAAAAACACGTGAAAATTATATAATATTTGCTAAGTAAAGTCCCCCCTCCGGTTGATCAATTTTAATGAAATTTTTACAGTCATATCTCGGGCATATTATTAGATCAAATACTCAGTTTAATCAAAATCGTTAGAGCCGTTTTTGAGAAAATAGAAAAAAACGTAAAAAGTTATTAAATAAAGTACCCCCTCCCTTTGAGCAATTTGGACGAAATTTTTGCTGTCACATCGCGGGCATATACATACACTAAATACCCAATTTCAAGTTCGCACGGTTTATAGTTTTTGAGCTAGTCTGTTCACATACACACACAAACACACAGACCATTTAATTAAATAGAAATAATCAACTGTTATACTTTACGATAGGTTGATTGATAGTCAGGAGTTCAGTTTAACATGTTTTACTTTCACTTACCAATATATGAAATATATAGTAATGGAAAGCATTGCGATCGTGAAAAATTTCAAATTCTGGTTTTCAACGGAAATACACGTTTTGGGGTCCCCTGAGTCCAAATAACCAAGTCCCGCCAAATGGTCTGTGTGTACGTGTGTGAACAGACTAGCTTGTAAACCATAAACCGTGCAAACCTGACATTATGCATTTAGCGTATGTATACTCGTATGCCCGCGATGTGACAGCAAAAATTTCATGAAAATTAGTCAAACGGAGAGGGTACTTTATTTAATAAATTTTGTATCATTTTCACGTGTCTATTTTATTTACTCAAAAACTGCTTTAACGATTTTGATCAAACTGGGTATTTGATGTATGTATATGCCAAAGATTTGACAGCCAACATTTCATCAAAATTGCTCAAACTGAGGGGGCACTTTATTTCATACCTTTTTTCTAATTTATACCTTTCTTTCGATTATCTCAAAAACGGCTTTATGATTTTGATCAAATTCGGCATGTTTAATGAAAATAAGGTGTTCTTTAATATCAGGCAAGCTTTGTCACGATTAAAATGTTCTGAGGGGGCTTAAATAAGGAAGGGGCCTTCTTTGTTTTCCTGTAAAGTACCCTTGTTTTTGTTTACATGGAGAAATTAGCTCTCGTTACGCCTAAAAATAAGGAATGGCTGAATATGAAAGATAAAAAAAATCAAATAAACATATAGAGGAGAAAAAAAGAAAAATATTCCGTCAACTCATAAAATACGTTGAGCACACGCATGCGTCGGAGTACGCCTTTAATGACAGACCATTGTTCATAATTAAAGCCGTTCTTTTCATTTAATGGAAATTATTTGTTTCATGGTAAATGAAGTTTTCAACAATGACATAGAGAATTATAAAATCAGACGACTTGGAGTATTATGCTTGCATTGCCGAATTACCACAAGTAAAAACTTTTATATAATAATAAAAAAATTAGTGTTTTTATTGAGCAAATAACAACAAAAATAAGAAATGAATGTGGAAAAATGTGTATTTGAGAATTGGCAATGAACAAAACACATCAATTTCTAATCTAAATAAGTTGGTAAGTGAAAGTTGTGTGTTGCGCGCACGCACCAGATTTTTTATGTTGAAAAGCCAAGGTTTCGATCCCTACTTGAGGATCTTAATCAAGACTTCTGACTCCAGAGTACTATAGAGACTGGAGTCTCTATATTATCATCAGAAGGCCTGATGAAGACCCACAAGTAGGGATCGAAATGTTGGCTTTTACGTTTAACTGAACTCCTGACAATCAATCAACCTATCGTAAATAATTTAATATTGATATTCATTGGACACACCCCCAACAACATGACTTTGTGCTAGTAGTACAAGAACAACATCAAGAAGCCTAAGTTAGGTCCCTGAAGCCAACAAACACAAACAAACACAGGACATGTTAATGTTTGCTCTGTAAAGCACTGGTTGTAATCCCGCAGGTGTGTTTGCCCACTCAGCGAATGTTTGTTGAAGACATTTGTACAAGCCGCGATATTATCTGCCTGCGAATCGGCGAGGGGTTGTTCAAACAGGGACCGTACAAAACCTCTCACCTCTGCACACCTCTGTGCCTGCTATAAGTGGAAAGTCATACAGCTTCATCATTTCAAATTCAAAACTTGTCATGAGTAATACTAATAATGTAAATAGGTTCCTCTACAGGATCAAATAAGTTAAAGATAATCTCTATATATATAAGAGGCTTTGTCCTGACTTTTTTTTTTTTTTTTTTTTTTTTTTGTTCGGTACCCCTACCTGGCCATGTGTGGCATACGGGGGGTTACTCTACAGGTGTAACCAAACCTATTCTAACCATGGTGGGAGGGTTGAGATTTATTCCGTGGGGCCTCCACGAAATAAAAGTTATCCCTCCCAGGGCGGATGCTAAAAAATTAAAAAAAAAGCATAATTAACTAGTGATTAGTTAACCCCTGTAAACTAAACTACTGATTAATTAACTAGGTGACCTAATCACCTATGCTTTCAGTTTACCGCCTCAAGTGATCATTAAAGTTTACAGCATCATTAAAATAGTGGTTTCGTATTGTTGCGGGCTACGGGTTCAGTAAAATAAACAATTAACACTAAATTACAATAATAAACGACAATTTATTAGCCTAATGTCTACTGCTTTATTATTGAATTCAGAATACAATGATTAATGAATGTTTAGACACTAGTTACTTAAATTACATAAATTACATTGGTTAAAAACTATAGTCCTCTACAACCTACACTTTTATCACAAAGAAACTTATAACTTCGAACCATATTCTGGCTTGTCCAGACTGAGGCTTGCTTCCCAAAGCCGCTATTTATAAGTCGTTGGGAAGAACTTCTAGAACAATCTTGAACGATTGAAAATCCTTTTGACCTCAGCCGGCCTCCAGTCCTGTGCCAAATAATGGGCGGATTGTTCTCAATAGACGCGTTATTTTCCTCCACTGGCCGCAACAATATTTCGAATCAGCTCTGTGACCGGAACCGTTGGACATCTCACCCACATCAAAGCGCCTCTTATTATAGGCAACACATGATAAACCTTCCCAACGAAAGTTTCACTTTTATAATACATTTCATTACTTTATTTATTTATTCCCAGGCACCATTTTCAGTGGATGGAACCGGTTCTAACGTTTCCTGGTGGATCCCGGTGAGCATGACGACCTCGGACGACCTGTTCCCAGATACCCGCGCCAGGTTCTGGATCCCGCCGGGGCAGGCCATCAAGGTGCCCGTCTCTGCAAAGTGGATTATGGTCAACGTGGACGGAACAGGTGATTATATATTTTATTGGATTTATTAATCGATAGTTAAGGCGGCGTGTTCGCGCCCCGCGGTGGCCTTGGGATTTTTTCAAGGGAGTGAAAATTTTCAGTCTATGATAGGACGTATAGGACCCTCGGATAGGACGTAAAATGGATGTTCCGAGCATGTACGATGTCAGCTAGCCACGGGCGTCACCGCTGGGGGGGACAGGGGGGACGCGTCCCTCTCAATATTTTTGTAGGAGGGGACTGCCCCCTCCAATAATTTGGCTGGAGAGGACCCAATGTTAAAAATTAAACAATCTTCATAGTTAATTAGTCACCTAATTAACTAGGTCACCTTTGTCCTGACTGACAGAATCAACGCAGAGCAAAAACTACTAATGATAGAAACTTGAAGTTCAGAATTTAGATTTTAAACGCGATGTAGGTAACCACTAAGAAAGGAATTTCAAAAATGTAACCTCTAAGGGGCTTAAATAGCGAAATTGTCGTGTAACTCTAACGGACACCTATTTTTTTACTTCGATAAAAAAACATCTAGTTTGGACTCATTTTAAAGATCTTGATACGACGAGTTTAACTCGAAAGCCCCTAATGTTTTAAAGCCGAAAAATGAAGCGTGCACGATCAGTAAGCAATTTTTTGTTTCGGCGGTTTTAGTGAACTCTCTCCATTGCGCGTCTCCCTCTCTTCTACCAAACCGGCAGCTTCCCCCTCCAACATTCCACCTACCGGAAGCTCCGATCCCTGTTATGTTGTTAATATATAACATATGTTGTCAATATATATCATATTAAATTAAATCAATACCACGATAATGATCACAGAATTGATTTTAAAGCCTCGCGGGCAAAGCCGCGACGGGGAATGCTAGTTTTTTATATAAAGTCAAGTCTAAAGATATTGTAACGTTAAACAAAGGGGTCACCTGTGGTCTAGTGGTTAGCATGGCAACCTACAATACTAAAGGTCGCAGGTTCGCCTACCATGGTGGTCCTAGGAATTTTTAAAGGAAGTAAAAAATCCTTGGCTATGCCGTCCCTCGGATAGAACGTAAAATGGAGGTCCCGAGCCTCAACGGTGGCAGGTACTCGTTAAAGACATCAATACTAATTATACCTGGATAGACAAAATTAATGACTCCCACTGTAGCATCGTCCGATTAGCCTTAGTAGCATGAAGTGAAGTTAAACAAACAAAAAAATCTTAAACAAAAACATATCGTTTAGAATAGTTCTAGACCTTTCGTCGGAACAAACCGTCATAGTTCTTTTTTTTTTTTTTTTTTTTTTTTTTTTTTTTTTTTTTCGGTTGGCTCACAGACCTTGAAGATCTTTAGCCGCCTCAACTAGCCTATTCCACCTCTGTCTATCTTGGGCGATGGCTTTCCAATTCACCACTCGATGTTCAGTGGCTTCCTTCTTGATTATGTCAGCCCATCTCGTTCTGGGTCTCCCTCGCGGTCGGGTGCCGACCACTGTTGCATTCATCGTTATGTTGAGGGAGCCTGATGGGTTGCTTCTTGCCACGTGTCCCGCCCATTTTAACCTCTTAGCTTTCATATCGTGCGCTATCGATTGTTGGGTTTCCACTATAATCTCTTCTTTAGTCTTTCTTCTCCAGAGTCCCAGTTCATTATCCCACTTCGGGCCTACAATTGACCTTAGCACCTTCCTTTCGAATCTTTCGATTCTTGCTTGTAATGTGCTGGTCAGTGTCCAAGTTTCGCACCCATACATTAGCACGGGTTTGATTATTGTGTTGTAGACCCTGATTTTCAGTGGGCGGCAGATTTTCTTAGATCTTAGGACTCGAGAGACCGAGAAGAACGCACGATTGGCACTGGCTATTCGTTGGTCGACCTCTGTTAGTTGGTCGTTTATTGAGGTTACTGTAGATCCGAGGTATTTGAAGTTATCTACTTTAGGGAAGGTATAGCTTCCTACACTTATATCGTCGATTACGTGTAGGTTTCGGCTTACTATCATGTACTTCGTCTTATTTTCATTAACTTGTAAGCCGATGTCTCTCGCTGAAGTGATCAGGGAACCGGCGAGTGACTGAATGTCTTCTTTCTTACTTCCTAGCACAGTCACATCATCCGCATATGCGAGGAACTTATGCATTCTCCCCACGTGCACTCCCCCGCTTGCCTTGGTGCATTCTCGGATAACTTTTTCCAAGGCCAGGTTGAACAGCATCGGGGATAGGCAGTCGCCTTGTCTTAATCCTGACTTCACGTCGAAGCTTTCAGTCATTTCTCCTTGTACCAGGACTCGGCATCGGGATCCATTAATACACGCCCGAGTCAATCGTACCAATTTCCCTGGGAAACCCAGTTCCGTCAGTATTTTCCAAAGACAGCTCCTGTCGACCGAGTCGTAGGCTGCTTTGAAGTCGACGAATAAGGCGTGCACATCTTGATTTATTTCCCAACGTTTCTCGAGTATCTGTTTAAGGATGAAGATCTGATCGGACGTGCTTCTACCTCTTCTGAACCTTGCTTGGTAGTCGCCAAGGGACTTTTCATAGTACGGGTTCATTCTGTTTAGAATTATGTAGGTCAGGATTTTGTAGGCGACAGGGAGTAGTGCTATTCCTCTATAGTTTTCGCACTCATACATGGATCCCTTTTTCAGAATTGGGCATATGAGACCTGTGTTCCAAACGTCCGGGATCTTTTCCTCTCTCCATATTTTCAGGATGAGCTGGTGTAGATGGCTCGTCAGTGACTCACCCCCTTCCTTGAATAGCTCACCAGGTAAGCTATCTATTCCAGGGGCTTTTCGCCGCTTTACCTTCTCAATCGCCATCTGTATATCCAGTAGATCCGGCTCCTCTACTACATCGCTGGGATGGTCCTCAGCGTGGTCCATGTCCTCGTCCTCTGAGGGATCTTCACTGTTCAGCAGCTGCTCAAAGTAATCCTTCCAGATTCCGAGCACTTCGTCTTTGACTGCTGTCAGTTTGCCTTGTTTGTTTTTCATTTGAGTGCTCCTACCCATGTATCCGGTTCTTTCTTTCCTGATGTCAGCATAGAATTCACATATTTTACCGCCCTGCCAGTTATCTTCTATCTCCTTGAGCTTTTGAGACAAGAATTCTCTCTTTGCCTTTCTCAGTGTCTTGTTTACTGCTTTCTGAGCAGCTTCATATCTATCTCGGGATTCTTTGTCTCTTTTGCCTAGGCTGAGGATCTTCAGTGCCCTTTTATCCTCCACAGCCTTACGGCATTCCTCCGTGTACCATTTCTTTGGTTGACGTTTAGCCTGGACTCCTATCACCTTGTTCGCTGTCTCCTTCACGACCTTTTCAATTTCCGCCCAGTGACTCTCAATCGGCGTACTCTCTAGGTCGAGAAGTTCGAATTTATTGGACAGCTCTATTTGGAAACGTGATTGAGTCTCCGGATCCTTTAGTCTTTGGATTTCATATCTTATTCGTTTCAGGTCGCTATCTGTCTTCTGGATTCGTCTGAGCCTTTGGTTAAACTTGACTACCACCAAGGCATGGTCCGAACCACAGTCGGCTCCCCTAAAGCTCCTCACATCTTGAATGGAGCTTTGGTGTCGCTTGTCGATCAGCACGTGGTCGATCTGGTTCCTCCACCTGTCCCCAGGACTTGTCCATGTATACTTATGAATCTCCTTATGTGGGAACTTGGTGCTGCTGACTACCAGATTCTTAGCAGCTGCGAAACTTACACATCTTACTCCATTTTCGCTGCTCGTTTCATGAAGACTGTGCGATCCAATTGTTGGCCGAAACTGACGCTCCCTTCCGATCTTGGCATTGAAATCCCCAATGACTAGTTTTACGTCATACCGTTGAATACCGTCGTACACTTGCTCAAGTTGCTCATAGAAATCGTCTTTCATATCATCCCCCTTGTCTTCGGTTGGTGCGTAGACGTTCATGATGGAGATGTTGAACCATCTTCCTTTGAATCTAAGCACACTTATCCGATCGCTAATAGGGGCGAAGCTTAGGATTGATTTCCGAGCCTTGGGGCTTACTATAAAGGCAGTTCCTCCGGTAAAGTTTTGTTTGTTCCTTCCACTGTAGAATAACGTGTACCCATCGATAGTGAGTTCACCATCCTCGGGCCACCTAACTTCTTGTACGGCTATTATGTCAGTAGCGTACCTTTTAGCTTCCTCCACTACTGTTTGGGCGGCTCCAGGTCTGTATAAGCTCCGAACATTCCATGAGGCAAGACGGAGTCCTTTATACAAAGCCGGGGTCGTTACCAGTTTTAGACAATCAGTTCCGAGGCTAGTTTTTGGTTTCGTAATCAGGTAAAGTTTTTACATGGTCGGGTGATTGACCCAACACATAACCCCCGTTGACCTTGGAGGACAAACCGTCATAGTACATATTTGTGATTACGATGTTCGAGCACTACCTACGCTGGCACAGAAGGTTTAAAGGTGGTCTTCTTAAGACTAAATATAAGGAACGATGAACTGGAGAGTTAGGGCCGTATTCATGATCGATCCTAAGGAACGCCTTACTTAAAGGCTTCCTTAAAATGCACACCTTTAGCTAACCTTAACACAATTTTCATTTTATAAACGTCCCTTTACCTTTCTTATCTTAAGGACGCCTTAGATCTTAAGGTGTTCCTATAAATTTGATCTGTTTTCCTTACTTGGTGCTAAGGTAGGTGATTAGCTGCCTTTAGCCTCTCCTTAACTATTTAATAATAGAAATAAAAACAGATTATTAAAAAGAACCGTTATTAAGAACAAACGACTTTTTGGAATTTTTACTTTATTTATATGAGGTATAAACAACAAAGGTGGTGAAATATTATTGCACTTTTTAAGATAAATTAAAATTTTAATCTTGGTGAAATATTTTTCTTTCTTTCTCCTTACCATATACATTACTTATATATTTATCAAATGTTTTCATATGTAGCCATTCTTTTTATTAGGCACAATGAGAGACAGATAATTTCTCCATATAAGCAAAATCAAAACAAAAGATGTACCTATTATTTTCAATTAATGCATACTTATTTAGTATATTGATGGTATTACTTAAGTGTACAACTTCAATCACAAACATTTTGATGCAGATTCTTTTGAATCTTTTCCATTTCTACACTTCTAACATTAATTATGTTTCAGTAGCCAGTATTAGAGCTGTAATTGTAAATATTTGATTAGTTGTTGATATAAACATCTGAAAGAATATTAAGTGAATTCATTTTTTTCTTCTGCAAGTAGTAAAGATATTTTCACTCAATTACTCATTGACAAAACAAAATCTTGATATGAAATATAGACTGAATCCAATTTGAGAAAATTAAATGTAATTTTAGTAGTACCAATTCAACATTTTTAAAGTTTATTTATTTATCTATGCCTATTTTACATAAAAGGCTTTCAAGGAATTTGTTGAAATTAGATAAGTTTGGTATAACAAGTTTTTGGAAGAGTGGTAAGAGAAATGTTAAAAGAACAGAAATAAATTGATAGAAAACTTTTATTTATTATTATATAAAAATGAAAAATCAATAACAGAATTATAATACACACTAACAAACCAATTCTTTATAAAATGTCAAACCACATGTACATCTACAAAGATTTTTCAATAATTAATGTGCTAATACAAAAGTAATAGCATTCTAAAGTAAACAATCAGTTTTTAATAATTCATATAAGAATATGAAAGTGTTGAAAATAAATTTCAGCTTACTTATTAAGGAAACTGAAGCTTTATAATATTTCAGATTTCCAACACACATCTTTTTAAAATAAGTTGGTTACTAATTTACACATTTACAACTCCTTCTCATGAAGAAGGTTGGAAATAAACCATCCAAGAATATTTTGAAGAATATTAAAAAATATACAATAGAATATCACAAACATCTAAATTAGAAGAATATTGCAGTCTCTCATCCCCCAAGCTAACCTCAGGGGAAATAAAGTTTGAGACTAACACTACCTAACATTGTTTTATCACACTTTTTCACTCTCATTTGCATCTTCATCTTATAATAAAGAAATTTTTTATTGTTATCCTGAAGCATCCATTAAGTTGTTTTGAAATCGATTAGATGAAACATTGTATACATTTGTTTGTTCTTTTACACTAACAATCTTTGCACACTATTCAACTTTGAGTGATTTCTACTCCAATTATCATTTCCTTATAGTTCTAGAGCTTTAATTGCCACATTAACTACTTAAAACACTCTAAACAATACAGTAAACAAGAGTGAAGTTAACACTGATGTCAGTTTAGGGAGGTTACACTTAGCGGCGGAGTACTCTTATTAATCTTCTCTGAATGGTTGTTTAGTTTAAGGTGGCCTTAAATTTGCACCTTAATAAATGCATACCTAGTTAAGGAAAGGAATTGTTAAGGAAGGTTCATAAAATGAGAAGTATCTAAAGGAACACTTAAGCTTAAAGGTTAACTTAAAATATGAACCAGTTGAGGTTACCTTAGGAACGTTCATAAATACGGCCCATAGTCTTGTTCTAAAGCTCAAGTCATATGGTCGTTTCTGTGTTACAACGTTATAGGTACATGTTCTTACATAGAGATTGAAATAAGTCAGTATTATTATTTATTGAGCTTTCTGCTTGCATACATATCAGGCATTTGCTCCTTATAAAAGATTTTTACATCATTATTCTTTGCAGAAGAAAAATGCCAAAAAAAAAAAAAAAAGGAATTAAAAATATCCTATCTTTTAGGACTTTTAACGGAAAAAAATATTTTCAAAAGATTCAACTAGAATATAGTTTATAATTCAGTATAATTCGAGACCGAAAGTACGGTGAAAATAATCACTTATGTATGAAAATATTTTGGTGTTAAAGTAGATAAAAAGAATACCTGGACAAATAAAATGGTTTGGCCTTCAGTTTTACTCTTAATATTATAATGTTATATTAAAGTTAAAAAAAAAAAAAAATTCTAGACCTTTTGTTGGAAAGAACTAATAGTTGAAATAAACTTTCTTTGCGACTATGATGTTCGAATACCATCTATGCCGGCCCAGGAGGTTCTAGACTGTTCTTCTTACGATTATATTTAATATGAGCCATGGACTGGAGAGTTAGCATAGTTCTGAAGCTCAAGTCATATAATCATTTCGGTGTTAAAAAAGTGATAATTTTTGTACCCTTTTCAAATATTCCTGTTTTGATTATTTGTGTGACACTGAAAATTGTTATTTATATTTGAATAAATATTGATTAACGCTCGTGTTACAATTTACACAATATTATATTATATAAATATATTGTACTAGCATTCCCCGTCGCGGCTTTGCCCGCGAGACTTTGAAATCAATTCGGTGGTCATTGTTTTGGTATTGACTTAATATAATATGTTAACTGATGTTAAGGAGATTTAGTAGAATCGGAGATTCCGGTAGGTGGAATGTTGGAGGGGGAAGCTGCCGGCTCTCTAGAAGAGAGGGAGGCGCGCAATGGAGAGAGTTCACTTAACGTGAACGCTTCATTTTTCGGCTTTAAAACATGGTTTTCGACGGCCCCTGGGGGCTTTCGAGTTAAACTCGTCGTATCAAGATCTTTAAAATGAGTCCAAATTAGATATTTTTTCTCGAAGTGCAAAAATAGGTGTCCGTTAGAGTTAAACGACAATATCGCCATTTAAACCCCTTAAGGGTTACATTTTTGAAATCCCTTTCTCACTGGTTACCTAACATCGCGTTTAAAACCTAAATACCGAACTTCAAGTTTCTATCATAAGTAGTTTTTGCTCTGCGTTGATTCTGTTAGTCAGGACAAAGCCTCTTATATATATGCAGAACATAAATAAACACGCACCATCCCCAATAATGGGAATCACAGTGTGCATAATTTGATTACCGCTAATATTTAAATAATCAGTAGCCACATTTTATGTGAATGTCTATTTTAATACTATTGTAACGTTAAATCGATATTCAAATAAAAACCATATGGTTTAAAATCTCAACAATAGATATCCGTTAGAGTTAAACGACAATTTCGCCATTTAAGCCCTTTAGGGGTTACATTTTTGAAATTCCTTTCTTAGTGGTTACCTACATTGCGTTTAAAATCTAAATTCCGAACTTCAAGTTTCTATCATTAGTAGTTTTTGCTCTGCGTTGATTCCGTCAGTCAGGACAAAGCCTCTTATATATATAGTATATTATATAAATATATTGTATTGTTTCTCGAACAAAGTTATTATTATAAATTATACTTTTAGATAGAGTATATGCAAAGAGTGGATCTGAATTGTAAAATAGCTCTGAAGCTAATACAATATAAATTGGGTATCGAGGATCAGAGATAACGGTTAATTGGGTCTCATTCAATTAACCCAACCCATCCATCGTAAGTTAATTTACAGCTAGTTAGGGCCATCCTTCTCAATCTTAGCCAGTCTTCTCACAATAATTTTATTTATTTTTACCTTTTTTTTAGTATTATTTCCTGCCTTGATGAAAATCGTGGGAGAAATCAGATTTTATTTGTTATACGGATAAAGGACGTTTACACTGTATACAAGCGATTCTAACGTACAAACGGTGTTTCGTTTGTTCGTCATCACGTTTACTGCTTGCGCAAGTAGTTGTTGTTTGGTAGTTAATTTAGCTTCAGTTGTTTACCTTGGGTCGTTGTTTTGATCAAATATTTTATTTAAAGAAGTAGTTAAAAGCCGTGTCTTACTGTGATCTAATCCTTCACAAGTAGAGTAAGAAAACTGCTACACATACCAACACTTCATTTTATAAGTATAATTTTACTGCACAATTAAACAATATTATCTGTTCCTCTTTGATATATGTAATATATGTTGTTTTTTGGCTATATTAACACTCCACTCTCAGAAATTGATTACTAAATCTAATGTGATGTATTCCGGTGAAATTTACCCCGTAAATTAACTGATGTATTCCGGTGAAATATACCAAAAACATCATTACATACAATATCCTGTTTTATAATGCTCAGAAATAAGAGAATATTATAAAATGTTTTTTTACTTTTTTTTTTATAAATTTAATTCATAAAGATAGTTAAACCCCACTTTTAAACATGAAGAAATCCAAGTGTATAGGCTCGAGAGCTTAAGAAGTTCACCTGAGTGAGGTGTTTAAATAAGCTAGAATTGTAGCAATGTACCCCAAACGGCAAAACATCTTTTAACCCTTTAACGCCTGTCGACTGATATATCAGTTTGAGCGCTGCAGTCCCTGTGGCTTGTAAACTGATATATCAGTTCCACCAGCTTAAGCGTTAAGCCGCGTTTACACCGAAGTTTCAAACAAAAAGTTGCAAACTTTTATTGCAAACAGCAGTTGCCAACAGTAGTTTCAAATAAAAGTTTGCAATTTTTATTTCATGGTTTTATTTCCATGTTTCATGAAAATGTTTGAAACACTTTCGAACTTGATTATGACTCGCCTATGTTCTGGTTCCTGGGATCAGTCCTTCCCAGGTGTCGAGGATGTCATTTTAGCCGTATGTCAAAGCAACGACGATAATGGGTGAGGCCGTCTCTGCATTCTAGAGCTACGTACAGTGGAAACGACCTGTTGGACGATTTAAATAGAGATGATGTTGACCCTCTATCAGGTGAACTGAGAACGGACGGAAGTTTTAAAAACTTTGTAAGAATGACCGGAGAGGAATTGTGAATATCTAACTTTAATGATTGGTCACAACATTTTGAAAATTGATAGGAATTACCGAAAGCCTATTTCTGTAACGGAAAAACTAGCCGTAACTTTGCGCTTTTTAGCTACCGGAGATTCATACACAACGTTGAGTTACCTGTTCAAAATATCAAAATCAACCTTATCTTTGTTTGTACCTGAGGTGTGCGAGGCTTTGATAGATCTGCTGAAGGATAAGATAAAGGTAAGACGTTATAAGTAGACTACACATAGCCTATATTTGTTATTTTGACAGCAGAAATTACACTTGAGTTGAGACAGGGTGCTGCGAGTGATCACGTGGGTGAGAGTGGAGGTGGCAGCGTAGGGGATGCAAACAAAAGTTTGCAACTCCCTTTGATATTTACCGACTTCAGGTGGAAACAAAAATTTCTGTTGCAAACACTGAAAAACTGTTTGCAACAGCATGTTTCGTCTAAAAATGTGCGTTTTTAGAGATGTTTGCAACTAGTGTTTCAAACTCCGGTGTAAACGCGGCTTTAGAAGACTGAAACTGAGGACCTTATTTTAACTGATTTCTTAACTCTTTCCATTTTACAATTGCACTAGGATAAAACCCCCTGTAGTCAGCACCTTAAGAGATGTTTTTATGGCTTCTTTTAAAACAAAAATTGAATTTTTACTTATCGCTTTCGGATTTATCGTATCATTATTTAGGAATGCAACATTCATAAATCGTAGGTAATAACTCGTAAAAAAATATAGTATATAATTTAAAAATGTTATAAAATAAACAGATATATAAATATTTAATATAACAGTTATAACAATTATTTGAAAGTATGTCTACTTAGGTAAGTTCCTACACGTATTTTTTTAATTTCATGAATATTAGAGGAGCAAGGTGAGCAGACAAAATAGTCATCATTTTCTTATTCATATTTAGGACGAGTGCAGGACATATTAAAATTATTTTTACATAATTGGCATTCACATTTCTCCAACCCTGTTTCCAGCCCGTCCGGTATTTCCCAGTGACGATGTTTATGGTTTCCTCAAAAATTTCTGAGGGTTGTAAACTAATCGACATGGGGTTCTTTTCGAGTTTTTCCATAAAAATTCACCTGCACCTTATTCCTTAGTCAAATAGGGGAAATTCAGAAGAAAAATAAGAATAAGGAGAAAAGGAAGAGTGAATATGGGAAAAATTATTGAGGCCCACCGGGCACGGCAGCTGGTCTGAGGTCTCAGGCAACAGAGCCCGCAATACACTAGCACTGCTCAGGCGCTAAAGGGTTAATAAACTGTCCACACCAAGAAATCCGGAAGAAACTTAAAATGGAAGAAAAACTGAGTGAACTGTAAAAACTTTATGAAGCTAACAAATATATACAAATACAAATAAATACAAAATGTTCCAAAATTATTTTATTAGAAGATAAAAGATTCCCGGCCCTGGTTGAATCTTTTTTCTTCTAATAAAATAATATAAAAATTATAAATTGAAATATTCAACCAAAGACCATTAATAAATGCATCATAAAATGTTCTAAAAGTTAAAAGAAATATCTCACTACAGCAGAGCACAACCCCAATGACCTAGGGCAGAGGTGTAGACTAAACTAAAATAATAAATAATTACAGAAAAAATTTAACATTTAAAATAATTTATTTAATGACAATGTATTATTAAAAAGATAACATTGATTGCGAGGGTAAATATATCTTCATCAACGTTTTTCTTTCATGATGTCATCGATGAGTTTCAAAACACCAATTTTCATTTTTCTTTTCTGATTGGGGGTGAGGTTATCCATTTCCGGAAGTAGCGAACTGAAGAAGCACATTTCCGCTTCCGTCGTGTCTCTCTTAAACCTTTTAATATTTCCGCCGTGCAAACTCTTATCTCTGTAGCTCCGTTTCCTGGTTGCCGACTAAAATAACAGGATATAGTTTTTTCGACGGCATCAGAATATCCTATTATATATCGACTATAGGGTGCGCTAGTAGTTTTGCAAAATGTCGGAAGGAACGGAGATAGACATAGTTGATGTGATAGAGATAATCGGTAATTTTTAAAGACCATTAATTGAAGGGCAGGCTATCCTTGATGCAAACCACATAATTACATGTGGAATAATATCTAGAAGTAAAAAAACAGTTATTTTACAAGCCTTGTGCCTTCAAACAAGCGATCTTAAAGGACTGCCCCATCCAATAAAAGGGAAATCAAATTTATTAATAATAATAAGCAATTTTCTTGTAATTATACGTGTAAAGCTGGTAGTAATGGTAAATGCAAACACATCAATGTAACTTTATTCTACGTTTTTCGGTTAGTAATAGCATTAATTACCTATTCATCCAATCGTTGATAAGACAGCTGTCATGAAAATGACAGCTTAGTTTCTTTGTCATATTATTATTTATTTGTCAAAACTTTCAGGCATCGCATTGAAAACTTGGAACAATTAAGCACAACGGATGTAAGACAAAAATGGGGAAAATTAAAAAAGAAAAACAAATCTATGACACTATGGTCCCAATGCTATTTGCATAAAACTAGCATTTTTGAATAATGAAATGTCAAATACTAATATTTACCTGGATAAATTTAGTCACTTTCTTTAAAATGAAGACTACATATCGTCATATGTTTCGAAACAGGCTTATCTATACTTAATTTTACAATCCACTCTTTAGGAAGCTTTTTATTTTTTGGAAATAAATGGAATGACACTTCATTTGATTTTCTAATTGAACACTGAGGAACCGAGCAATACCTATTAGACATTTTTCAAATAATATTTTGATCAATCGGGTTCTAATTATGGAAAAATGAATTAAAAACGCCAAAAAAGAACCTATGAATTCCAGGTAATGGCCCGGCTTCTATCCCCGTTTCTCTAGTTCCAATCATGAAGCAGCACCGTCGCTTGCGCCCGCGAATGTCATTCAAATACTTCTTATTTTTAATAGATATGCAATCCAACATGGATTCTTGGATTAGTCGTCCCTCCTCCCACTCTTATGATTGTAAATTTGATGAAGAGAAAATGATTGGGCCACAGTTGAGTGAGTGGAATGTAAGGTGGTATAAGTAAGGAGATTTTGAAAAAATAGCATTGGTGCGGCATATGAGGAGGAGTATACGTTGTTCTTAAGAATGACACAGTCGTTTATGAAGATTACAGAAGTTATTAATAGTGATTTATGACTAAGGAAGTTGATTTGAAAAAAAAAGAAAAGAAATTAAATTGGATGGAAGCAGATACAACAGAAGAGGATGAAAGAGCATGATTATTACTAGTGGTGGTCGAAGCTGAGGGAAGAGAAATTAGAGATGGGTCTTGTAGTAGGTACCAAGAGGTCTTGTAGGAGATGCAACAATTGGACTTGTAGTAGGTCTTTGGAGGTTATGAAAACTGGATCCATGAACTCGGACTTACTGGTTGTTATCAGGTCTTGATGTTTGGCCGATAGTGTCTAAGTGCCAGGAATGTTGATGGTCGAAACTGGAAACCAACCAATAAAATGTTCAATGAAAAGAGTGGAGGAAGGGAGTTATTCCAGGACTGCATGTTGGAACAAACTTATACACAATTGTAGAAGTATCTAAAGGTTTTTTTTTTTGGTTTTTTTGTGGATCAATGAAAGTTCCTATAAATGTCAGAAATCTGTTCAGGGTTTTTAATTATTATTCTGATATCAAATTGGAATATTTTCTCAAGGAGCTTTTTAATCTAGAAGGAAGATAATACTTTGAGTGTGTTTGCTTACGGAAAGATATGTGGTTGGAGTATAGTAAAATATGCTACGACAAACAGAGAGAATTTTCATAGCGTGAAAATATAAACGCTTAAACTTATTTGATGAAATATTAATTAATAAAGTAAACATTACGCAAAAAAAATTTAAATTGTTTAAACCGTTTACATACTTTTATAACCACAAAAAACATTTTGTGGTTATAAATGTACATTTTGTGGCTCTATATTTGTTTCCTAAGGGCTGTTTATGAGGTAAGTTGGGGGTCTGCTGTGGTGTAGTGCTCAGCATAGCAATCTACAATGATAAAGGTCGCGGGTTCGTGTACTAGGCTATGACGTCCCTCGGATAGGCCCTAATGTGGAGATCCCGAGCCTGTGCGATGTAAGGTACTTACCCTATCCTAATTATACCTGGATAGGCAAAATTTATGACTCTCACTGTAGCATCGTCCGATTAGCCTTAGTTGCATAAATTGAAGTTAAACAGATATACAAGGAAACATTTTTGGAACAAGTTTGGAGGCAAAAACCACCAGGGCCGATTGCAACAGACGAAATAGACTGAACAAATCTTCTCATCCCCGAGATTGATAAAATAAAACCTCAGCCACGTAAGAGCTCTATTTGGTCCATCACCCTTAGTGGTAAAGTAGGGAAGCAGAGTTTTATTCCAAACTTCTTTTCAACAACTTAAGTTTGCAAACTGGCCTTATGTTTAACTGAATAATTATTTTACAGAAACTAACAAGTTAAATGATAAAAACTTTACAGACCCCTCTCCTTAATGTGTGCGGCACCTCAGGTTCGATAATTTCTTTCTTTATTTTTGAAAGCGTCAATTGGGTTTCCGTTTGCATCGAATCCTTTTCGTCTTCCTTTTTAATGTTTTCATGTTTGGTTTTTTTGTGGATCAATGAAAGTTCCTATAAATGTCAGAAATCTGTTCAGGGTTTTTAATTATTATTCTGATATCAAATTGGAATATTTTCTCAAGGAGCTTTTTAATCTAGAAGGAAGATAATACTTTGAGTGTGTTTGCTTACGGAAAGATATGTGGTTGGAGTATAGTAAAATATGCTACGACAAACAGAGAGAATTTTCATAGCGTGAAAATATAAACGCTTAAACTTATTTGATGAAATATTAATTAATAAAGTAAACATTACGCAAAAAAAATTTAAATTGTTTAAACCGTTTACATACTTTTATAACCACAAAAAACATTTTGTGGTTATAAATGTACATTTTGTGGCTCTATATTTGTTTCCTAAGGGCTGTTTATGAGGTAAGTTGGGGGTCTGCTGTGGTGTAGTGCTCAGCATAGCAATCTACAATGCTAAAGGTCGCGGGTTCGTGTACTAGGCTATGACGTCCCTCGGATAGGCCCTAATGTGGAGATCCCGAGCCTGTGCGATGTAAGGTACTTACCCTATCCTAATTATACCTGGATAGGCAAAATTTATGACTCTCACTGTAGCATCGTCCGATTAGCCTTAGTTGCATAAATTGAAGTTAAACAGATATACAAGGAAACATTTTTGGAACAAGTTTGGAGGCAAAAACCACCAGGGCCGATTGCAACAGACGAAATAGACTGAACAAATCTTCTCATCCCCGAGATTGATAAAATAAAACCTCAGCCACGTAAGAGCTCTATTTGGTCCATCACCCTTAGTGGTAAAGTAGGGAAGCAGAGTTTTATTCCAAACTTCTTTTCAACAACTTAAGTTTGCAAACTGGCCTTATGTTTAACTGAATAATTATTTTACAGAAACTAACAAGTTAAATGATAAAAACTTTACAGACCCCTCTCCTTAATGTGTGCGGCACCTCAGGTTCGATAATTTCTTTCTTTATTTTTGAAAGCGTCAATTGGGTTTCCGTTTGCATCGAATCCTTTTCGTCTTCCTTTTTAATGTTTTCATTATATACTGAAAGCAATTATAAATATTAAATTGAATAAATTTAATATAAATTTTAATCACTATGGATGGATAAGGTTGTATGACACTGAAAAGTATTTGTTACAAGTTGTTGATCCAGCCAAAATGAACTGGGTACTGATATTCACGTGGATGGATTCATGGATACTCGATGATTGTATTAGCTGAGCTGGTGAGGTACAATGAATACGTTGAGTAGCTGTTATTAAAAACGGCGCTGTCAGCCACGTCATTATGAGGGAGGGGGGTCTTGACCCCCCCCCCAAATTTTCAGGCTAAATCTGTCCCTCGATAAAAGATACTAAATCCAAAATCTTAAAACTTTATGGCATGTGGATGGAGATGTGTAGCGAGCCATTGCTGGTGTCGGTGATCGGGCCTTCGGGTTGGCTAAGTCTTTATTCTATTCAATTCTAGTTTCAAAGTTGAGCTTAATGAAGGAAGAACGCTTACCTAGGCAACGCTTTAATAGACGCCTTACCCTGGATCTATCTGAAGGAAAGTCTGACGGAATATACAATTGGGTGACCCAAGTAAAATCGATAGCGGCCGAATTGGGCTGTCAAAACTTGTACTCAAAAGTACTCTCCCAAGGACTGGACAGGTTTAAAAATGACATCCGAGAGAAAATGAGGAACCACCACCTTTCAGAGGATATACATAGGACCCTAAATTCTGCCAAAAATCCTAGATACAGGGAAATATGCAACTTTAATATAGCAAGCCCGGAAGATTACATGCAGTTACAGACGAATTTTAAGAAAATTAGAGTTGTGAGTCGTCTAAGAGTCTCAAGCGCGGATTTCCTAAAGGACACAACACTAATTCTGAAGTCCGGCGAAGCCTGCATGGCCTGTGGTAGTCTGGTGTCGGATCCCTTGAGCCATTTTCTTACTCTTCTTCTTCTTCTTCTTTCTCATCCTCCTTAAGTGCCTTTCAGCGTGGAGGAGCCTCTTGGACCATACATCTCGGTCCCTAGCAAGCCTCTTCATCTCGGCTAGCGTTTTCCCTTTATCTAGACCCAGTCGTTGGATATGCTCCATATAGCCCCTTCTGGGCCTGCCTCGTGGTCTTTTACCTGTCGGCCTCGCCTCCATACATTTTCTTGGCACTCTGTCTTCTCCCATTCTACAGACATGCCCAAACCATCGGAGCTGTCGCTTTTCCATCACCGATTTCACAGAATCGACCTGTAGCTCATCTCTTATCCTTTCATTTCTGATTCTGTCCCTCCTATTTTTACCAGATATTCTTCGCAGAAATCTCATCTCCGCAGCCGTAATCCTGCTCATGTGTTTATCTTGGGTTACCCAGCTTTCACTGCCATATAGTAGTGTGGGAAGATATATTGCCTTAAAGATGTGGAGTTTGATATCTTTACCTACTTCCCGCTTTCCAACAATAGTGTTGCATATCTGGTAATAAATATTATTTGCTTTATTAATCCTATTGGACACTTCTTGATCCTTGATTTTCTTACTCAGTGTATAAAATTTGAAAAGCAGAGAAACGAATTCTTAGGGACATATATTTATAAATCAGTGAGTGTACAGCAAATTTTAAATATAGACAGTATTCAGAAATTAAATAGACTATATTATTTTGTAATATGTTGTGTCATTGATTGAAAAACTAAAAGTGTTGTAGTTTTGGCTAGTATGTTATTATTGAGCTCCGAATTATTTTCCTTTTAATATGAAAGTGTCAAATTTATCTCTATATTTATTTCTCATCTGTACATAATCCTAGCGTTGCTAGACATAAATAATTGTTTTATTTTGTATGTTATTTGTACAAGAAATACTTTTGCAAATAAATAGTAATAATAATTAGTTTATTCTAGTTTCTTCCGTTTTGGTCACATCGCACCCTACCGAAGGAGTTTGAATTCGTAAGACCAAAGATACCTAAACATAAGAAAAATATTTACCGTATGAGTCATTGTGCTGCATTGAACCAGAATCACAGGAGTACTTCCTCTTGTTCTTGAAGTGTCGAATGCCATTGTAATGGAAAGGTGCATCGTTGGAGGTGAATGTACACCTGCATATCTCGCAGTTTACCCTCATTTCATTGGCTGGTCAAAATTGCAATTACCACACCGTTCAAATATAGACTTAAATTTCATGGGAATAATATTTTGGAAACCAAAAATAATGAATAAACTAATATTAATGTAAATTTTAATGATACTTTTTGACGAGACACATATGGTCAAAATGTAGAAAAAAAATACAATTGTTTCATGTGCTTATAAAGTACCTCAGAGGCAAGATGTCCAAAGTTCGAATTATCAATTTTAACAAATATTACTAGCACATAATATCGACACCTTTATTACTTTGTACGGACTTATTAAAAGGAATATTGCCATTTTGTGAATAAATTGACATACGGCTGAAAGTTCATGAGTAGCTTCATTCTTACTTATGCTACAACTTTTTTATCTATGAAAATTCTAAGATGTGGACCGTTTGTCGTGAGCCACGCCATTAACATAAAAATCTGGTGCGATGCGCGCAACACACATACCAACTTACTTAGATTAGAAATTGACATGTTTTTTTAATTGCCATTTCTACAAATAATATTTTTTTAAAAATGACTTTATTTTGATTAAAAATGATTAATTTAATCAAATTCATTTAAGCGGTTTTTAAGATATTCGAAAAAAAAAGTAAAAATTGGAAAAAAAGTTATGAAATAAAGAGCCCCCCGCGTTTGACCAATTTTGATGAAGAAATTTTTGTAAGGTAATTCCTAGCAAATTACCTCTCGCAAAAATAAATATTCAAAAAGCCTTTATTAGGTGGTGTAGTGGAGGGCGGGGCTTTCGCCCCCCTCACTTGACTACCACGACCGACTTTGTCCATGCTAGCTCCAGTTAGTTCTCGCGAACTTCAATTTTCAAACCGTAATTAATTCGGTTTTGTTTTTCGTGACTAGTTACCTTTCGCATAGGTAATTAGTCCAAAAATTTTTATTAGGTAAGACTATAGATTAGGGAGGGAGGGGCGGGTTTTCTCCGACCCCACCAGGAAGCACCACTATCGCCAACTCGTTGACCTCCCACCAGTGGCGGATCCAGAAATGTTCTGAGGGGGGGGGGCGCACTTTTTTTTTTTTAATTTAATAATTTATATATTATTAAATTATATATTTATATATTATATTTATTGATAATTTAAAATTCATATTAGTACATAATGCCGTTATAAATTACTGTAAATGTTTAAATACAATTCATTTTCAATTAGTGTACTTGAAAAATGACTAAATATAGCTCATTTCATATAGAAATAGTTATACTTTATGAGTGTCCTCACCTCTCAGGGGGGGGAGGGGGCGCGCGCCCCCTGCGCCCCTCCCCTGGATCCGCTACTGCCTCGCACTCTAGTTAGCTCTCGCACTCGTAAATTTTCACTAACTAATTACTATTATTATATTATTATACGGACTATTATTAACTAATTACCATTCGGCCCCGTAACTTAAAAATTACAATTCACAAAACTATTATGCATCCGAGTAATATTTTGGGACAAACATGCGAAACGTGGCCAACGACATGTGCGGTGATTACATAGCCAACTGTGTTAAGTGCTAAATATTTAACTGATTTTCCTAAACCCTAAAGTTTTCACTAGCATTTTTTCAAATATGAGATTTTGGTCTCCACACATTTCTTCACGTCTTGGTTATCTAAAAGAGCATTGGAAGTATGTCCCGTTTGATTTCTTTTAATTTGTTTACATGTCGTATTGTAACGTGAATCAAAATCCAAAACATATGGTTTAGGATAGTTCTAGACTATTTGCAACGAACTAACAGTTGATAACAAACTGTCATAGTACATGTTTGTGACTAAGATGTTGAATCTAAGCTGGAACATTCCAGGCTGTTCTTATTAGGACTATATATAAGGAGAGATGGACTGGAGAGTTATTCTTGTTATCAAGCTCGTCATATGGTTATTTCTGGGTTGTTACAATAATTTATATTATAAATTACTAGCATTCCCCGTCGCGGCTTTGCCCGCGAGCCTTTAAAATCAATTCTGTGATCATTTTCTTGGTATCGATTTAATATAAGATGTTATATATTGACAACATAACAAGGATCGGAGCTTCTGGTAGGTGGAATGTTGGAGGGGAAGCTGCCGGCTCGGTATATGAGAGGGAGACTCGCAATGGAGAGAGTTCACTAAAATTGCTTACTCGTCGGGAACGCATCATCTTTCGGCCTTAAAAAATGTTTTTCGACGGCCCCCTAGGGGCTTTTGAGTTAAACTCGTCGTATCAAGAACTTTAAAATGAGTCCAAATTATATATTTTTTTTCGACGTGCAAAAATAGGTGTCCGTTAGAGTTAAACGACTATTTCGACATTTAAACCCCTTAGGGGTTACATTTTTGAAATTCATTTCTTATTAGTTACCTGCATCGCGTTTAAAAATTCCGAACTTCAAGTTTCTGTCATTAGTAGTTTTTGCTCTGCGTTGATTCTGTCAGTCTGGACAAAGCCTCTTATCTATAGAGAGAGATTATTTTCGTTCAAAAAGAATGGTTTAAGAAATAAAGAGAAGTGTTGCAATATTTTTCTTTTTTGGATTTTTTCTCCGGACATATTAGCCTCGAATCACCACCATACAAATTTCTTGAACAGATCCTGTACCCCTCTTCTTTTTTCCTCTCCTTAATGTCCTCGAGAAGAATTTCCTATAGTCCTCCCAGCCGCCCACCGCTCACTTCTATTGCTCCGGACGACTTTTTGTTGCAAAGAAGGAATATTTTTCACCAAGAGGTAATTATCCAGTCGCTAATGTGTCGCCTAACGACTTATAAATTACACTCCGTTTCAAATCTTTTCGTCAGTACTCTTCCACCATCAAGGCAACCTCTGTCGGTTTTTCGCAAGGATATTATTACATAATATTATTATATGCTTTAATAAATCATCCGCAACAGTCGTAAATCGCTAACACCTTTCTTCAAAAGAAGAAAATTTATTTAAATTCAATATTAAGCCTTAATTTTAAGCCATTAATTAGTGGATTAACTTTTACTTTATGGAAGCAAACACGATAAGGCAGAAGGAAAAATAGGTCTTTTTCGTTTAAAGCACGCCAACCGAATCAACAGTTTAAAATAACACAACACATGTTTTTAAAAGTAACGATATTTAATAACTATTATTTTATTTGTCACTTTATTCTGATTTATTATCATTATTATCACTTAATTCATTATCACTTTATTCTATTTTAATGAGGCAATCTGCGCTGACTTCCCTTAAATAATTTTTCCAATTAGTTGCAGTTTCTGCAGATTATACTTAATTCTTCTTGACAAAATAAGGTGCTTGTGAACTTTTTTTAACCGACTTCGAAAGAGGAGGTTACTCAATTCGATACGTATGTGCCTTTTTTTTACTTTCACTTACCTATATATGAAATATATAGTAAGTGGAAGTATTGCGATCGTAAAAATTTTCGACTTCCGGTTTTCAACGGAAATACACGTTTTGGGACCCCCTGAGTCGAAATAACCAAGTCCCGCGAAATGGTCTGTGTGTGTATGTGAACAGACTAGCTCAAAAACTATAAACCGTGGGAACCTGAAATTGGGTATTTAGTGTAGGTATATGCCCGCGATGTGACAGCAAAAATTTCATCAAAATTGCTCAAAGGGAGGGGGTACTTTATTTAATAACTTTTTACGTTTTTTTCGATTTTCTCAAAAACGGCTCTAACGATTTTGATTAAACTGAGTATTTGATCGATTTATATGCCCGAAATATGACTGTAAAAATTTCATCAAAATTGATTAACCGGAGGGGGGACTTTACTTAATAAATTTTGTATCATTTTCACTTTTTTTTTTATTTACTCAAAAACGGTTTTAACGATTTTGATCAAACTTGGTATTTGATGTATTTATATGCCCGAGATATGACTGTAAAACTTTCATCAAAATTGATCTACGGGAGGGGGGACTTTACTTAATAAATTTTGTACCATTTTCACATGTTTTTTTTATTTACTCAAAAACGGTTTTAACGATTTTGATCAAACTTGGTATTTGATGTATTCATATGCCCGAGATATGACTGTAAAAATTTCATCAAAATTGATCTACGGGAGGGGGGACTTTACTTAATAAATTTTGTATCATTTTCACGGGTTTTTTTATTTACTCAAAAACGGCTTTAACGATTAACAAAAATAAGATATGAATGTAGAAAAATGTGTGACTTTGGGAAATGATAATTAGCAAAAACACGTCAATTTCTAATCTAAGTAAGTTGGTAAGTGAAAGTTGTGTGTTGTGCGCACGCACCAGATTTTTTTCTTTTTTTTCTATGTATGTCCACCGATTACTCCGAGATGGGTGGACCAATTGGAACGAAACCTTTTGCATCTTGTAGAGTATTTTCCCAATGCGGTCCCATTTTAACCTTTTTTGGGTTCTTAATTTATTAAAAAAGTTATTGGGAAAAAACATGCAAATAATTATTTAATTATCGCTCAAAATATTTACTTATTTGAAAAACATATGGCATATATATCATAAGGTATACTCCAACAAACTATTAAACACGTTGATAAATAACAAACTGATCATGTACTATCCCCGCTTTTTTTATTCTAAATTTGATTGGTGATTTCAAGCAATGCTCAATAATGTTTTAAGGGTCGATGAATCGGTTGGGAAAACAAACCAATCAAATTCAGAATTAAAAGAGTAGGGGAGAACATGTGAAGTGTGTTAGTTATTGACGTGTTTTAAGTGCTTGTTGGAACAAACCTTATACATAACCTTAAATAAATTTTCGACAATAAATTTTAATAAAGATATATAATATCAGTCAGTAATATCGCTGTCGTTTTCTGAAAAACGTAACACTTGTTTATGGTTCCGGCAAAGTTATTGTTGTTTCGACCCTGTTCCTGGAAAATTTTGCCAAGCAATAAAACTCAAGAACATTTTTTTGGGTCGCTTAAAAGATTTTTTTATAGATTTAAGAAGATTAAACACCTATAACAGTAAAAAATCCTAAATGAATGTCTAAACGACGGATGGACAGCATAATCATAAAACCACAAAATTCATAGAATTTAAAGAAAGGCCGAGCATTAATAACCCTTTTTAAAAGAGGTTCGTAAAATCGTAGCCATTATTGTTTGAAATTAGATTTTGATTTCCGACTTCCACTCGCTATGCACATTAAAAAGTAATTCAATGCTTCCTGGAAAAGCTCTTTTTCAGTTGATTTAAGGGCCTCAACAAAGGATTCAGGCCCCTCTGTCAGCTTCCGGATACACTCGATCACGGTCGTATATTAATATACAATGTAATCATAAAATCTTGTGCGGATTCTTCACTCTGGAGTGACGCCTTTGTTATGTTATCCAGATTACTATTATCGGTTTTTAATTATGTTTCTGCAACTATTGAGGTGTTTAGATGAAAATTGCTGTAAGTGCCAAATTATTGATTTTGAGATAACAAATAACTATTAACTAAATTTAAATTTGGTTTGAAAATAAAGAAAAATATTATGGATATGACCATAATATGGACTTATTATTATTGCAATCATGAAATAAATACGTCCCGCTAAAAAATTTTAATATTATTTTCTTCCATCTCCAATTCCATCTACGATGGTGAATTGCCTATTTTGTTTTCTTTAAGTTATGATAAGGTCCCTAGGGTGGCACTCGATAAGAGAGTCTAGAGACGAAAATCTTAAAGGTAGTCATTTGTCAAGAATTGTTTCCATTTCGAGGCAGTCATATTCTCAGATACCGAAATAACAAACGTATAAGTTGTTTATTATATTTACCAATAAAACTGGTCGAAAAACTGCCAAAATGCCTACTGTTCAGTAGCATACTTACGACATCTTGAAGTTTCCGGATTCACGTTCCAGCCGAGCAAAACTGTCCTCTCGGAACACAGATGTATGTGCGTAATAAACAAGTACCGAAGACAATATTCCGCAAAGGAAAAAGATTGTCATGGTGGTCAAAAAGTTTTATGTGTCTTCCCGATGGAACTTTGAAGAAAAAAATTGGTCTTTACAAAATATCAAAGTAGACAGGATGTTGAAAGGTATGTACTGCACCTACCCCAAACGATTTTCAATTTTCGTGCATATTCATAAAATTGATAATGATAAAATTGATAATACAAAGTGGATTAAAATTGATATAATTATAATATAAAGACCCGGGATAGACGATTGTGGTATAGCGCTACCTGGTGGGCTGACTTATTTCGCGAGGGACCCATGGAATAGATCTCGTCCTTCCCACCTTGGATAGAACAACCAACTAATGAACCAAACTCACTTGTAGTATCTAAAGAGGGGTACCGAATAAATAAAACTGCTTAAAAAAAGCATACAGAATTTGTTTTAGAAATCAACGCATTGCTTCCTCCCCCCTACATTAGAAATTATCTTCCGCCACTAAAAAGTATGAAATAAAAAACATTTTATAAAAAAAAATAAACCAACCTCGAAAACTATGAACCAGTAAAAATAAATGCACTGAAAAGTATGAAATAATCACCTTCTGATTTTTATGAATACGCAGCAAAATTGAAAATCGTGTGAAAAGCGGAAAACTGAATTAAAACGGATAATCTTATTTTGATTAGTACGAATACATATTAACTGTTAATAAAAATTATTAAATTAAAATATTAAATACCATGTTCAATACTTAACAATCTTTTCGGAGGCGACGCAAAATTTAAAATTGTTAACACTAAAAATTAGGAAAATCTTAAAATTCTCTATAGATTTTCTATTTTGCGCCGCCTCCGAAAAGATTGTTAAGTATTGAACATGGTATTTAATATTTTAATTTAATAATTTTTATTAACAGTTAGAATGTATTCGTACTAATCAAAATAAAATTATCCGTTTTAATTCATTTTTCCGCTTTTCACGCGATTTTCAATTTTGCTGCGTATTCATAAAAACCAGAAGGTGATTATTTCATACTTTTCAGTGCATTTATTTTTACAGGTTCATAGTTTTCGAGGTTGGTTTATTTTTTTTTATAAAATGTTTTTTTTGTCCATGAAGAAATGAAAATCAATGCAGTATTTAATGGAAATTTCGAACCAGTAAACCACATACCTTCTCTTAAGCCAATTTCCATGCGACAGGATCTATTATTACATCTCCATCTGAAGCTATTCTCCCTCTTGCTTAATTTCATGTTATGTCCATTGCGGCATACCATATCTTTATGAAGATAGAAAGAATCTGTAGAAATCTACAGTTTTATTTAAATCTTTGAATTGGTCGTGTAACCTAAACAAAGCCATGTTTACAATCCTAACTAAATATTTTAGTCATATGTTGTAATTGTAAAGAACCTGGTATTACGTAACCAAGTAACGATATCGCAAATAGTAACGTAGTAGTTACCATATGTTCATATTTGTACCTGTAATTTAGGTTGGCTTTAAACGAAAAATACCCGGAAAAACAAATAATAAATGTAGAAATTAAAAATATTGGATTATAATAACATTTGCAGAGTTTTAATAGGAACCAATAAAATAAAAAGTAAATTTTATAAATTACATCATCATACTAATAACTATAATATAATGATCATTAATCCTAAATAACTTCAGCCATTGAGGACTCGTTTTAAATAATAAAAAGATTGGACCGAAGGGAATTGGACTAGACAAGGCCTTGAACTCTTGACATTCCGCAGAACAATAGGATAATAAACATCAAAACAAAAACAAAAACAAAAAAGACAAGATGAACAAACAGAAAACAAACCAAATAAAAGATGTAACGCCTGGGAGGATTTTAAACCATTGACTCCCAGCTGAGTCAGGGAGCAATCGCTGTCCACTAATTTCGGAGCCAAGGTCTTTACTGATCCGTCAGGCCAGGATGTATCGAGCACTAGTCATACCATTGAAATCAAATCGGCCATTGATGAAATTAGGATTATTACAGGATTCTTAAATAAAAAAATGAATTTATAATGATAAACCGAAATAAGTATTGAGAACTTTAAAGTTTTTCAATAATTATAGTAGGTACTCTTTAACTAATGGAGAATAACAAATAGACGTGGAAAAAGCTATATGCTGTGAAGTTGCTAAATGGGATTTACATATTTACTAAAACAATTTGATTGCGGGGTCACTCGTGGTGTAGTGGTTAGCATAGCAGCCTACAATACTAAAGGTCGCGGGTTCGCATCCCGCGGTGGCCCTAGGATTTTTTTAAGGAAGTAAAAAATCCTTTGCTATGCCGTCCCTCGGATAGGACGTAAAATGGAGGTCCCAAGCCTGTATGATGTCAGATACTCGTTAAAGATCCCTATCCTAATTATACATCCGATTAGCTTTAGAGGGGGATAAGGGACGTTAAACGGACAAAAAAGTTTATTTCTTCTCTAAGTAGGTTGGTTAGTTAATTTTGTGTGTTGCACGCACCACATCAGATTTTTTATCGTGTTTAACTATTATTCCTTCTTTGAATTTTTGCACCACCTTTTGCTAAAATAACATAGATTTTGATTTTTGAAGTAAAAGAAGTTTTTTAAAAATTCGAAAAAGGAGGTTTTACCTTCATTTTTTTAAAGTGAAACGTTCATTGGAATGGTATTTAATTTTATTTTTTTTATTCTTTTATTACTTTTAATAAAATATTTTAAAGATTAGATTAAATATTTATATATAAAATTCTGAAAAATTATAACTGAAAAATCTATTATAGCAGCGAAACCTTCAAATTCTATCAAAATCCAAGTCCTAAGTTTAAAATTTTTTTTTAACTTGTTGCTTTGATGAAATGATAGGTAGATTTTATGGTTTCAAACTGGTTCATTTTGCAATAGTCCGCAAGAAGCAAACAAGAAGCCTTC
Organism: Aelia acuminata; assembly: GCA_911387785.2. Lineage (NCBI taxonomy): Eukaryota > Metazoa > Arthropoda > Insecta > Hemiptera > Pentatomidae > Aelia > Aelia acuminata. Next base: position 1,360,511 of record OU426982.1, read on the forward strand.
TCATTGACAGATTAAGTAACATAATGCAAAATAGGATTTGCTAACAAATCTTGAGGCCAAAAAAAAAAAAAAAAAAAAAAAAAAGTAACATAATCTAAAATATATTCTTCCATAGTAAGGAAACTAGACTTCCACGACTTTTATACACGAACTTTCTGATTGGTTCCAGACTGCTCAATGCCCACCAATGGGGTCATTGTTTTTATTTCGGAAGTCACGTAACTACTACGTTGAGGCGTGATTTTATTAAAGAATTTTTTTTTGAATTTTTAGTTTTTCGTTACTTGGATAGAAACATAACGGCGTTGTCGAGAAAGACGTGATGGAAAGTGTCACGATTCTTTTCACAATATACGTTTTCCTCTTGGTCTTTCATAACCAGGCCAAGCTGAGCGGGCGAAGAGTTGGGACTCGTGTTGGAGAATGCCGATAAAATAAACTTCATTGTATTAATAAACTTATTAAATAGCAATGTCACGTTGTGCCATCAAAGCTTATATTTCATAATCGAGTTTCACATAGAAGTATTTAGATTTGACATATCGTAATAAGCTCAAACAAATAGATAAAAAAAATCAAAACGATGCTCCTCAAAGAAAAAGTTACAAATATTATTTTATTTATTATTTTATTTATTACTAGCTAGGGTGCCCGGCTTCGCTCCGGTAGTAGTGTGGCAGTTTTAATAACAGAAAAAGTTTAAAATTAAAGGAAATATAGAACAAAATTAGCACTTCCTTGAAAATTTTAACATTATATCTATATTAAGATTCGAGATCTGCAGTGTCCGCCCAAATAAGGAACCCTATATACTTTATAGGGTGTTGAAAATGGTGGATGAACAATTCAATTTGCTGCAACTTTGTCGAGTCATGCATCGTTTTTGATGGTTTCTGTGATTATGAATCCTATAAGCCCATTCCAAACAGTCAGCAGATAATAAGTTATTAGATTATTAATTTAAAAAACTATATTTGGAGTACAACTTAAGCGCCGACTACTGTGATGGTCCCATTAGATCCAGAAGTTTAGAAAATACCGAAGATTCATAGAAACATTTTTTGTAAGACCTTTCTTCCAGTTCAACCTCCCTTAATATATCCCCCCCACCCTAATTTGGCCGAACTCTGCACTTCTCCAATCTTACTACTGTTACAAAGTGAAAACCAAAATATCATGAGGGCACAATTTTTTCATCATATTTCTTTTTATCCTGAACTACGAGGGTTGATAAAATCTTGTTGAAAAAATTGTATTATTGGAGTCTATTCATCATTTTGTCAACTGGAATGCTCATCATACATAGTAATGAAACCATTTTTCATAACTACATACAATAAGAACCCTTCAAACTTGTTATTTTCGGTTTATAATCAGTCTATTCAGCTCTTCTTTTTTGTTTTATGTCTGTTTTTATTCGCTCAATCATATTGCATTAAATTTACTTAAGTATATGTTAGATATTGATTAAATGTAATGTGTTTATCAATTAATCTTCTTATGAGAAAATTAATTTTGTAAAGTATCCAATCGGTTTTCCAATTGATTGCAGATATGTAAAATCATTAATTTATTTTAAAAGAAAGGTGAAACTAATTATTTTCGCTTGATTTTTAAGTAATTTAAAAAGAACAGCTGACAAAATATATAACCCTTACAAATATAACGGAATGAATGAACAATAAACATTGAGTGAAACACACCCTAGCGCTTCCTGGTGGTCTGCAGCTCGAACTAAATTTTTCATTCATAAACTCGTATGTCATCCTCAGGTAGGCTAATTACATGTTGCGAGAGGCTTAAAATTCCAGTCCTTTTCTCTTCAATTTCACACCCTTAATAGAAAAACTGAAACCTTCTTCTCCGTTAGGGGACATACAGTTACACGCTGACATAAATCTCTTAATCGTATGTGGAGTCGTTTCTGAGCCTTTTCGGCACGCACATTGTACACTTTGCTTTATAATATATATTGATTATTTATTACATGCATCGTCATGGTCAAATCGGAAAAAAAGTTTTTGGGATGTTATTGGTGACTCATTGGGGTGAGGGTGCTGCCAAGGTCGAAAAATTGGTTTTTGCACCTGAATCTCATCCCATACAAGAACAAAGAACATAAGCTACTACCACCATTTGATTCAAGCAACTTGAACCCCCTTTTTATGACAAGGTTACTGACTAAAATATTTTTTTCTCTTTTGATTTGAATCTCTGTCGGGTTTCTCTAATTTAATTTAAGACTAATTTAAGTATATATATTCTTATTTTTTAGAAATCTAATTCATCGCCAATAAGGAGATCAAATGCACAAAAATGGTTCTTAACGCTCAAGATAAAAAAATACTATTCTTTACACTCAACGTAAAGAATTTTGCATGAAAAGAATGCTTTCATTACATGTTAAGACTTGAATTAATTTACGTGGCATATCCCTGTTTGTCACTATCACACTTTTGTCACCACACCTAACTTTTTCAATCAATTAAAAGAGAGCAGAAGTATGAGAGAAATCCATATTTCATCGAATGACAATTCATTAATTCATTAAATAAATTAACAGACACAACACCCTATTAAATAAAACGGCATGAAAGAGGCCAAGCTTACAAACTGAAATCGATTAGCGTACTAATTCCTTCTCAGAAATATCGGAAAAAATTTAAATTTCGGCTTGGCCGAAGATTCAGCCGATTTTTGGCCGAAACTGAAACTGAAACCGAAACTTCGGTCAGTCCCTAATATTTATGTTCTGGATGGGGTACATGGATAGGGTCTTTTTTACTTTAGTAACACCAGTTACATATTTCTAAAAGAGTGATTTATTTTATTATTAAATTAATACTAATGAAGAACAGATGATTAAAGTAACCTATTTAACAAGCTTCAAATGTAAACTAAAATGATAGTTTAATTTATAACTACGATTTCCTCTCTGCAACTTCTCAAACTGCATCTAAATGCTAGAGATATTTTTGGTGAAAAGCAATCTTCATAAAATGTCCTCTTCTAAATTTTGGTGTTTTATGCAATATTCCGAACCTTTGAAATGACTTAAATGCCACTTCTTCTGATTTAAGAACACGACTTAGTTATATCAGATTCATTATTAACCAAAACAACTTAAACGTTTCTTAAAATGTAGGAGGTAACCTCCTTCATGTATATATTTTTACTTTCACTTACCTATAGATGAAATATATAGTAAGGGAAAGTATTGCGATCGTGAAAAATTTCGACTACCGGTTTTCAACGAAAATACACGTTTTTGGGTCCCCTAAGTCCAAATAACCAAGTCCCGCGAAATGGTCTGTGTGTGTGTGAACAGACAAGCTCAAACACTATAAACCGTGCGAACCTGAAAGTGGGTATTTAGTCTATGTATATGCCCGCGATGTGACAGCAAAAATTTCATCGAAATTGGTCAAACAGAGGGGGTACATTAATATATTTAGTAACTTTTAGGTTTTTTTCGATTTTCTCAAAAACGGCTCTAACGATTTTGATTAAACTGAGTATTTTATCTATTAATATGCCCGAAATATGACTGTAAAAATTTCATCAAAATTGATCAACCGGAGGGGGGACTTTACTTAATAAATTTTGTATCATTTTCACGTGTTTTTTTTATTTACTCAAAAACGGTTTTAACGATTTTGATCAAACTTGGTATTTGATGTATTTATATGCCTGAGATATGACTGTAAAAATTTCATCAAAATTGATCAACAGGAGGGGGGACTTTACTTAATAAATTTTGTCCAATTTTTACCTTTTTGATCGATTATCTCAAAAACGGCTTTAACGATTTTTATCAAATTCGTTATGTTTAATGAAAATTAGTTGTTATTTAATATCAGGTAAGCTTTATCAATATTAAAATGATCTGAGGGGGCTTAAATGGGGAAGGGGCCTTTTTTGTTTTTCTATAAAGTACCTTTGTTTTAGTTTATATTGAGAAATTAATTGTCTCTCATCACGCCTAAAAATAAGAAATGGCTAAATATGATATATGAAGGAAATCAAGTAAACATATACAGCAGAAAAAAAGAAAAATTTTCCGTCAACTCATAAAACACCTTGAGCTCACGCATGCGCCGTACGCCTTTTTTTTTTTTTTTTTTTTTTTTTTGTTTAAGGACAAGTCGACCATTAAGGTCATTATCGTCCAACTCCCTCAGTAGTTCTTTGACAATTTAGATTAATACTGGTTAACAATTTAGATTAGTACTGGTTAACAATTTAGATTGGTACTGATTAAAAATTTAAATTAATACTAGTTTTTTGACAATTTAAATTAATACTGGATAGATAGATACAATTTAGATTAATATTGGAAGGTGGATAGGATAATACTAGAACGATTTAGGTAGAGTTATTATTATGAGATTATTATTGACTTATAATAAATTATTTTATTTTTCAGACAATATTATGGTCATTAATTTAAGAAGATATAAATATTTTTATAGTATTTTTAAATGAGATTAATCAGTTTTGTGGCCCTTAAAAATTGAAGTAAATTTGATATGGTAGAAGGATCGTTTCCCAGAAGTTCACACATTTGTTGCGGCAGCCCATGTTCCTCTCTTTGTTTTTCGTAAATTAAGCATTCATCTAAAACATGATTTACAGTGTTTCTTACTCCACAAGCTTCACATATGGAGGGGGTGGTCTTTCCTTTCATTAAATATTCGTGGCTGAATCTTGCATGTCCTATCCGCAGTCGGGTTAGGGCCACTTCTTCCTTTCTGTTTCCAGAAAATGAGGTGCTCCATGGCTGAACGCTTCTTTTTAGTACCCTTAACTTGTTATCGGTTTGAGCGTCCCATAATGATTCCCACGATGTCCAAACAGCGTGCTTTAGTTTGAGGCTTAAATCCAATGCGGGGACTTTCGCATAGTGGATGCCTTCTGTGATCCCTTTCTTAGCTTCTCTGTCATCCTCCTCATTACCTTCAATACCGGTATGACCCGGTATCCAGCAGAAAACTGTGCTGATGTTCATCCTCTTTAGGCTGTCTATCTTCTCGAAGATGTGCTGTACGAGTGGGTGTGTAGAATATAGGTTACTTAGAGCTATTAGAGCGGATAGGGAATCGGAAAATATCACGATTTTATTATTATCTGGTATGATTATTGATAGTGCCTTATAGATTGATAAAAGTTCTGCAGTGAATATACTGCAATCTGAATTTAGCGAGAAGGAATGCGTTTGATGGTCATAGGTAAAGGCAGCTCCTACTCCGTTTTCATTCTTCGAGCCGTCAGTGTAAACATGTGTGGAATCAGTGAGCTCATTTTTAATTTTTTGAAATTCTTTTTTAAATACTATGGGTGGAGTGTGATTTTTTATATGTTTCACTAAAGATAAATCAATTTTTGGCTGTGGTATGGTCCAAGGCTCCTTGGTTGATATGGTTTTGGGTAATATTTCCGGGATTCTTATGTTCAATTCTGTGAGGGAGGAAAAGACTCTTCTGGGATAGGATTTTCTTAATGCGTTACTGTTTGGTTCGTTGGTGGGTGTCATGTATTTTAAAAGAAGGCCGTTTAGTGGATGTTGTGAGGATATTAAAGAAATGTAATATGAGAATGATATGATTGTTCTTCGGAATTCAAGTGGTGGTTCTCCGGCTTCGCAGCAAATGCTCAAAGTAGGGCTGGAACGGAAGGCTCCTGTGCTTAACCTTAATCCACTGTGGTGTATACTATCTAACATCTTGAGAGTTCTGGGGGATGCAGATCCATAAGCCATGCATCCGTAGTCGAGTTTAGATCTAATGTAGGCTCGGTACAGAGTTAACATGCTTTTCCTGTCACCGCCCCAAGACGTGTTGGTCAAGCATTTGAGAAGATTTAGTGATCTTAAACAATTTATTTTAAGTAGTTTAATATTTTCAGTCCAATTTAATCTGTAATCAAAGGTGAGGCCTAAATAACGTACGGAATCCTGATTAGCAATGGCAGTATCTTCAATTTTAAGCGTGGGTAGTGGTAATGTTTTTTTCTTTGTAAAAAGTACGCTGACGGTTTTTTTAATAGATATACGGAATCCATGCGTTGTCAACCAGTTATTGACTCGGTTCAATATTTTTTGAATAGTTTTATATAGTTCCGGGATTGATTTTCCTGCACAGTAAATTACCAAGTCATCTGCATAGAGCATAGACTTGACCGGTGTTTGTATGATTCTGAGTAGTGGATTCAACGCTATTGAGAAAAGAGCTGCTGATAACACACTTCCTTGTGGAACGCCATTCTCCTGCATGAAAGACTCCGACAAAGTTGAACCGTTTCTCACTTGGAAAGTTCTATTTTTTAAAAAATTGTCTACTAGTGCTAGCATGTATCCGTCAATACCTTCTATGCTCAATAAAACGTCTAGTATTTGCTTCTTCCATACTCTATCAAATGCGTTTTCCAGGTCAATAAAAACAGCTAGGACCTTCTCCCTTTTGTTAAAAGCTTCGTTGATGTCCGTCTCTAGCCTAACTAGGTTGTCCCTCGTGCTTCGACCTTTACGAAAGCCGCTTTGCCATTGGTCGAGTGATCCTCTTTTTTCAAATATCCAGTTTAATCTATTGATAGCCATCTTTTCTAGAAGTTTGCATTCGGTACATGTTAATGAAATTAAGCGGTAGCTCTTGGGATCGTCTGTTGGTTTGTCTCTTTTCAGTATCGGAATCGCAATTGATTGCCGCCATGAATCAGGGAACAAGCAGTTGGTGTAAATTTTATTTAGATATTTTAAGAAGAGTTTTTTGTTTTCAAAAGAAAGGTTCTTGATCATGCTAATTGTTAAATTATTGGGCCCTGGGGAAGAATCTTTCCTTGAGGCTAAAGCAGTTAAAAATTCCGAAAAAGAAAATGGGTTGTTTATTGGTGAAAGCGGATTAATATGTATATCCAGTGGTGTTTCTTCTTTCGCTTTTTTGATTTTTATGAATTGTTTAACTTGATTGGCATCGGAAGTAATGAATTTGTATTGGGATCCTATAGTATCGGCAATGAGTTTGGGTTCAGTTATTATATTATTTCCATCTTTTAGTAAGGTAATCTGTTTAGTATACCCACGTCCGGTGATTTTCTTTACTGCATCCCACATTACTTTTGAAGGAGTATTCATGTTTACTTGCGTCAAGAAGTGTTTCCAAGATTCTTTTTTCGCTTTTCGTATTACGTACCTGGCGTTTGTTTTAGCTATGTTATAATTTTCAAAATGATCTGTGCATGGGCAACGTTTAAACTTTCTCAATTCTCTTTTTCGAAGTTTTACAGCAGATTCACACTCCTTAGACCACCAAGGGACTATGATTCTATTGTAAAAAGGTTTCGTTTTGGGAATAGAATTTGATGCAGCGTTGAGGATCGTTTCTATAATTGTATTTGTTACTTCGTTAATATCAGGTGATTCAAGAAAATCTTTAGGAAAGTTGGCTTTTGATCTGTAGGAATCCCAGTCCGCCTCACGAAGTTTCCATCTGACAGGTTGCTGCGGGGTATATGCCGGTCTATAAAGTCTGTAATGAGCGGATAGTGGTCACTATTATAAAGATCTTGAGCTGCCTTCCAGGTGCTACGTATTCGGAGGCAGGGACTTGCAATAGTCAGATCGATATAGGAGAGGCTACCAGAAGTTGGGTTGATGTGGGTCGGATGATTATTATTTAAGATTATTAGGCCACTTTGATCCAAAAATGATTCTATGATTCTTCCCCTTGTGTCTAGACTAGATGAGAACCAGAGCGGGTTGTGGCTGTTGGCATCTGTTAATAATAATAGTGGGGTTGGTAGTTGGGAGTACAAGTCAGCTATTTGTTGAAGGGAAAGTAGTTGGCCAGGAGGTAAATATAAAGAGCATACTGTGAATGAATAAGGACTGTGGATTCGCACTGCCACTGCTTGAAGCTCTGTTGAGAGATGGATATTAGTAGATGGAAGATCTTTATCAACAAGGATTGCAACGCCTCCGCATGCAATCAGGCCACCCGTATAGTCAGCACGGTAAGATGCAAAATTTTTGAAATAAAATATATCAGAAGGTTTTAGGTGTGTTTCCTGTAGGGCGATTATATTGAAGTTAGTATCTTTGAATAATACTGTTAAGTCATTTTTATGAACATTAAGACCATTTACATTCCATTGCAAAACACGCATGTGGTAGATTTTATGTACAGAAAGGAAACGAACAATGAAAATAGTAGTATAAAGATATTGATAAAGTTAAGGGGTAAAAAAAAAAAAAAAAAAAAAAAATTTGAATTACAGGGATTAAAGATTCTGTTTTATAAATATTTGTAAGTGGTTGGCTCATTTCTTTTTAATTTTGGGTTTAGAGCGTTGGGGAGTGACAGCATCCTCCTTACTATTCGATTGAGGTGATTTGCATTGAGAGGAAGTACTTTGTTCACTTACAATGTGGTTTTGGGGTACCGGTCTATTTCTTAAATTAGTAATCGATGTGGGTACATTTGGCACAACCATTGACGTAATTTTGTTCTTATTTGCATCTATAGAAACAGTATCAGTATTATTTGTAACTTTCTTGTTATTAATATGTAATGACGAAACAAGTTCTTCTTCATATTTAACGTTATTAATATTCAAAAATGATGACTCAATTTTACTTATTTTTTTAAATAGAATGTCAACTGTATAAGTTAATTTGTTTATTTGTTCGAATAAAGATTGATTAAGGGAATTGGTTTCAGCAGGAGTGGGAGCAATTGGAGGAGTGGGGGGAGATGCGGTGACTTCTGCCAGAGATCTGGCATGAGACGTCGCGGGGGCTGCTTGTTGCCTGTTAACAATCAATTCTGCTTGGCGATAAGAGACCTTATTCTGGATTCTAACTTTTTCAATCGATTTTTATCGTACGCCTTTAATGACAAACTAATGTGTTATAATTAAAGCTGTTCTGTTCATTTGAGAAGTGGCAATTAACAAAACGCATTAATTTCTAATCTAAGTAAGTTGGTAAGTGAAAGTTGTGTGTTGCGCGCAAGATTTTTTTCTTTTAAAATAGACATATGTTATTAAAGAACTGGTGTTATTTGTTAAAAATATAAAAAAACAGTTATCAAAAAGTAACTTGTGTGGTTAAAGTAAAAAAGACCCCATGGATACTAGAAATTTATTTAAATAAAGAAGTGGAATATTACAATACGAAACCACATTGTTCGATAACAGACCCCGCTGACCGTTTAGGAGACAAAGGTAATGAAAGAACACGATCTGACCACCGCTGCAAAGGCCATATGAATAATAAACGACATTGGAAAAGAGGTAGAATGGAATTAGGCCAAATAAGTCGTTATAACAAAGAGATCTCGCCAACTTACCTGCCAACAGAACTGCCGAGTGGCCGAAAAGTTTATCACTGTACTCGTCCATCATTTTGTTACTATCGTGTTCTGGACGAAACTTAGCTTAATGAATCGCCAACGAGGAAGTACTGTTTTCCTAACAGTAAGCAAAAATACTTTTTGCCCCGAGTGAATTAATTCGCGTAGGACATTTATCAGGGACCTGATGGGAACTTACTCTTAATATAAGGTAGTAGAACAGAACGTCGATAATTTTTTTTATTCATCAATAGTTGAAAAATTCAATCAGAAAATGGACGCTCAAGGCTTTTTTATTTCACTTTAAGTATAATATAAATATAATATAATATGATTTATAGTATAGTATAAATCTATATTTTTCAGCTTGCGCCATGAATTCTCTAAAGTAGTCCCATTCGGAAATCCGAACAGGGAACTAGTTTTTTCCTGGATATATAAACGCTTGCACACAATTTAGTGTATATTTTGGGAAATATCGGTTTTTGTAAATTTTGAGAAATTTATCATTTGCTGGGAGTGAGAAAGAACTGCTAAAATCATACTAATATTTAATATTAATTTAACCACGATTGTGGGTAACCACCTATTTTTTTTTTTATAAATTATTTTAAATAATTTATTTTTAAGAGAAAAGATTTGGCTCCGCCGGGAATCGAAGCCGGGTCTTCCGCGTGACATGCGCGGTATGTTAACCATTACACCACGGAGTCGCTTCCAAACGGTACCAAATCCTTCCTCTTCACTGACACCTCTCCCACGATCTCACAATTTTTGCGAGTATTTACGGGAGATGGACAATTTTTGTCTAATTAATTAATTTAAATTAATATAAAATAATTTAAAAAATTGACGAACGTCAAGAGATGCCCAAAATTGGACAAAAATTGTCAATCTCCCGTAAATACTCGCAAAACTTGCGAGATCGTGGGCGTGGTGTCATTGAAGAGGAAGGATTTGGCACCGTTTGGAAGCGACTCCGTGGTGTAATGGTTAGCATACCGCGCATGTCACGCGGAAGACGGCGATTCCCGGCGGAGCAAAATCTTTCCTCTTCAAAAATATATTATTTACTTATATTTAACTATAAAAAGAAGTACGGGCTTAAAGATCTATATTGTGAAAAATCTAATTAAAAAAAAGAATGACAATAATTTAAAAACACCCACACAAATTTTTAATTATCTACAATGATGCTGCAAGCAAACAAAAATCCTGAGTGGAATGTGACAAAAATACTGTGTAAATACTACAACTTGAGTTCTATATTCTCATCTCACTCCCAAGAAAATAGATTTTATTTTTCCTTAATAGGAGAGAGGTTTTGAACGCTTTGGCTACTGATTTTCTCACCTTAAAAATATCTTACGCAATTTCCAACTTTACGTTCTCATGAACTGATTTTCATTAAAGGCTTAAAGACTTGATTAACAAAAGTATTATAGGGAATGATAAAGAATAAAAATGCTCAAAGGACATCCACCAAAAACGATTTTCTTCAAGGAACATGCGTTGTCTGATAGACTGATAGAGTAAAAATTAAGTTAGCTTGGCTCACAATCGGCATAAATAAAAATAAATGGTAATATGGGAACCATGATAAAAAACACGTTTTTTTTTTATTTAGAACTTCTATAAATTGCTACCACGGTTTATCGTTAAAAAACTCAATCATTCTGGCTAAAATATAAATTGTTATTTATATAATCTTCTAAAACATAAAATATTCTAAAATGGATAAAAAAAAAGTTAATTTTTACTTTTACTATTATTATATATTTATATAGTAAGGAATAATATAGCGATCGTGAACAATTTCGACTTATGCTTTTCAACAGAAATACATGTTTTGGGGTTCCCTGTGTGTGTGTGTGTGTGTGTGTGTGTGTGTGTGTGTGTGTGTGTGTGTGTGTGTGTGTGTGTGTGTGTGTGTGTGTGTGTGTGTGTGTGTGTGTGTGTGTGTGTATGTATGTGTGTATGTTAACAGACTCAAAAACTATATACAGTACTAACTATATACAGTACTCAGCTCAAAAACTATATACTGTACTAAACTTAAATTCTGTATTTAGTGTATTTATATGCCCGCGACGTGACAGCAAAAATTTCATCAATACTCTTTAAATGGAGGGCACTTCATTTGATAAATTTTCTTATTTTTACGAGAGAAACTGGTTATAAGGATTTAGATCAATTTGATCCTTAATGAGGATTAAGTATTCATGTGACAGCATAAAATTCATCAAACATTATTAAACGGAGGGGGCATTACTTTATTTCATAAATTTTGTCTAACTTTTTAAACTTTAATTTAATGAATTTTTTTTCAATTATTATAAAAAATACTTGAAATATAATATCAAGTGAAACTTTGGTTGATCCGGAAAGGAATAAATTTTTATTTAAAAAATAAAATTATCCCTAATGATTTAATCAGAGATATAACTTGAATTAAGAAATAATTACTGGATCAGCGGTTGAAACGTAACCCTTTCCAATCTAAGACCTCGAACAGTTGGGCCTTCAAGATATCGGGTGTACTGTTCCAATTGCAGCGGGGTCAAGTCGGCTGAGGACTGACAATCGTTGGAACAGACCGCAAGATCACGATCACTAGTTCATCCTGTATACTAATATAACGAGGGTATGTAACGGATCCCCTGGTTGGTTGCCGGGTGTGTTGACATGAAAACCTCCCGTTCGTCAACTCCTTCCTACATCCTACTTCGTGACTTCCACTTACATAATAAAAATTATGCTTGGGTTGTCCGGAAAGTTCGTAGAGAAATTAGGACAAAAATTAAAATTGATCAACAGCTTAAAATCTATTTATTTAATCTACAAAATAGTTACCACCGTTAGCAATTACCCTTTCCCAACGGCTTGGAAGGTCCATTATCCATTTTTTCCAAAAATCAGTGTCCTTACTCCTGATGTACTATAAAAGGTCCGTTTTGACGTCATTTTCTGAATAGTAGGATTTCCCTTATGGAAAATTTTCGAGGGAACGGAAAAGATGGAAATCCGAAGGAGCAATGTCAGGAGAGTACGGCGGGTGAGGTAAAACCTCTCATCTGGAGCTTAATATCTTTTGCCGAGTACTCAAAGACACATCAAAAACGGTCAATTTGCAGGCTCTTAACTCCGCAGCTATCTCACGGACAGTAATTCGTGGATTGTTTGCGATGATCTTTATAATATCCTCGATGTCAAGAGTTGAACTCCGGCCAGCCCGGGGTTGGTCTTCCAAATTGAAATCTCCTGATCTAAACCGCGAAAACCACTTCTGAACTGTGCTATCAGCAATTGAATCGCTGTCATACGCGGCACGAATCTTTATTTTAGTTTGGGCTGCGTTTTTCCCTATTTTTAAAAAGAACAGTATAATATACCGAAAATGAACTGAATCGTCACACATATTGGTTTGCGATAAACTACACTACTAAGCCTTAATAAAGACGAATTCAGTGTGTAAACATAGTTAATTCCATGATGATTAAAGACATATAAATAAACATTATATCAAAACCTTAAAGGTAAATTTTATTTTAAAAATCTCTACGAACTTTTCGGACAACCCAATATAATAAACTGAATGTTTCGATAACCTTCTATGCCATTCTAGAATGTTCGATTTCGGACTAAATGTTAGAGGCGATTCACTTGGGGCCTAGTCTTGATCTGTACATCGAAGCGTATGATTACTGTTTTGTCACTTTTTTACTTTTACGTACCTATATATGAAACATACACCTAGTAAAGGAAAGTATCGCGATTGAGAAAAAATTCGACTTTCTATATGATTCGATCTTCAGAGTCAGACCAGCTGTCCAGTTCATTGCTGTCTACGTTTAGTCTGAATAAGAACATTCCAGATGGTTCCCGGCAAGTCTAGAACGTCTCGAACATTCACGAACATGTAATAGAACACTTAGTAATTGTTCCAGAAAAAAGTCTAGAACTCTTTTAAATCATATGTTTTTGTGTTTCACGCTAAGGTGCCTTTACACTCTACAAACCTCACCTTCGGACAAGTTCTCCTTCGTTCCTTACCGTACCTACGTGAAGCGAACAGCCACTTATACTTTACGTGACGTTAAGCGAACCAATATGGCTGACGCACCCAAAGCTACCTTATGATAAAGAAAAAAATCTCCATTATCAATTTTTATTTCATTTTATTTTAAATACTTAATTTTTGAAGAGAAAAGATTTGGCTCCGGCCGGAATCAAACCCGGGTCTTCCGCGTGACATGCGCGGTATGCTTATCCATTACACCACGGAGTCGCTCCCAAACGGTGCCAAATCCTCCCTCTTCACTGACACCTCTCCCTCGATATCGCAAGTTTTGCGAGTTTTTACGGGAGGTGGACAATTTTTGTCCAACTTTTGGGTATCTCTTGACTTTCGTCAATTTTTAAATTATTTTATATTAATTTAATCATTATCGTGGATGACCACTCTTGTTTTTAAATTATTTTAAATAATTTATTTTTGAAGAGAAAAATAAATAGATAAATAAAAAGAAAGAGATGCCCAAAAGTTGGACAAAAATTGTCCACCTCCCGTAAATACTCGCAAAACTTGCGAGATCGAGGGAGAGGTGTCAATGAAGAAGAAGGATTTGGCACCGTTTGGAAGCGACTCCATGGTGTAATGGATAAGCATACCGCGCATGTCACGCGGAAGACCCGGATTCGATTCCCGGCGGAGCCAAAGCTTTTCTCTTCAAAAATAAATTAGTTAAAATAATTTAAAAACGAGATTGGTCATCCACGATAATGATTAAATTAATATTTTATTTTATATTATATTATTTTATATTTATATTATTTTTTTATTTTATATTATCTGAAAAATAAAAAAATAGGAGACGATTTAAAACGTTTCACAAATTATACTAGGATCACAAACAACTCCTGTCACTTAGGAAAAACCAAATCAAAAGTGACACTAGCGTGACACTAGGGCTCAACGAGTTTTATGAGTTGACTGAATATTTTTCTATTTTTCTCCTCTCTATGTTTTCTTTATTTTTATCATATCTCGTATTTAGCCATTTCTTATTTTTAGGCGTAACGAGAGACAGTTAATTGCTCCATGTAAACAAAAACAAAGGTACTTTATAAGAAAGAAAGAAACAAACAAAAAAGCCCCCCCCCCAAAAAAAAAAAAGCCCCCTCAGAACATTTTAATAATGATAAAGCTTACCTGATATTAAAGAAAACCTAATTTTCATTAAACATGACGAATTTGATAAAAATAGTTAAAGCCGTTTTTGAGATAATCGAAAAATGGTAAAAATTGGAAAAAAAGTCATGAAATAAAGTGCCCCCTCAGTTGGACTAATTTTGATGAAATTTTGGCTTTTACATATTTGGTATATACATACATCAAATACCCAGTTTCTAGCGCTACCCCCGAACCCAGGCGAACAGATGAAGTACCTAGAACACCCGAACAGTCGACGTGAAGGCTTCATGAAGGTTGTTCGAGGGTGGTGTTCGAAGGTAAAGTTCGTAAGGTGTAAAGGCACCTTTATATTATTATAATCTTATTGTTCGATTGTTTGTTTTTTTAACGTCACTTTATGCCACTAAGGCTAATCGGGCGATGCTACAGTGGGAGTCCTAAATTTTGCCGTCCAGGTTTAATTAGGATAGGGATCTTTTAACGAGTACCTGACGTCGTACAGGCTCGGGGCCTAATTTCAGCTCGGGAACATAACCAAGGATTTTTAATCCTTTTGAAAAATCGTAGGGCCACCACTAGACTCGAACCCGCGGTCTTTAAAATTGTATGTTGCTATGCCAACCACTACACTACAGGTGAACCCAAAACATTTATTTAATCAATTTTAATGAGTCGGTTTCTAGTCTAACTAATACTGAAGGTAACAATACTTTCACAAGCAGTACAATTTAAATATGTTAAACTAATTTACATTATAATAAAACGAGTTATAAATAATTAGCTGTATATCCCGGTTTCACCCGGAGAATTTCATTTTTTAAATCCATAAAATCTATTAATTGAGACTTTTCTCGACTCAAACGGTCGATTTTGTAAAAACCAATGTAAAGCGAGATCAAAACGATTATTATAACAATAAAGAATATACTCAGAGATCGGCTGAAGTTATGCAATTTTAATATGGACAGGAGGTCGCACCTGGTCTGAAAGGACCACTGAGCGAAATTTGGAGACTTTAGGACAAACGGTATGGATTTCTATAAAGAAAAAAACAGAATTTAATCTTTATATACATAAATTATAGCTATATATCCCGGTTTCACACGGGGAAATTCATTTTTTTTTAAGAAACGGTCGATTTCGTAAAAAAAAAAAAAAAAATTGTAAACTGAGATCATTATGATTTTTATAACAATAAAGAATATCAGCTGAAGATCGGCTGAAGTTATGCAATTTTAATATGGACAGGTGTTCGCACCCGGTCTGAAAGAACCACTGAGCGAAATTAGGAGAATAAAGAATATCAGCTGAAGTTATGCAATTTTAATATGGACAGGTGTTCGCACCTGGTATCAAAGAACCACTGAGCGAAATTTGGAAAATTTAGGACAAACGGTATGGATTTCTATAAAGAACAAATAAACAAACAAAGAGAATTTCATTTTTTTTTTTTTTTTTTTTTTTATGAAATTATATCAATTGTTTTTTATTCGGTAAATAATCATCCAAATTCATTTAAAATATCTGTGTATCTGTGTGCATTTAAAATATATTACATTGCATATATTGTGGCATCAAGGCTTCCTAAAATTTATGGATCGAATATTATATACAAAAATTTTTTTTCAAATTCATTATTGCATTTCTATTCCTTGTCAAAATGACGTTAATATCATCCACTGACCTGGTGTGGGATATTTTTCGAATAAAAAACAACAGACATAAGAAATGTTTATTTTGAAAAAGGGTAAAGGTCGGTGATTGCAAAAACACAGGAAGAGACTAGTTAATGAATGGAATAACATAGCAGCCTAGCTATCGAAACTGTGGGGAGGGGGGAGGCCGCGCAATCGAATGTAAATATTAATCGATTGAAATGAGGGCTCACTTATGCTTTATTTAGGATTCATTTATACAGGAGGCTTTGGTTAATCCTTACCAGGTACTGCTAGCTATGAAAGTTAACAAGGGTCAGTATAACCTTTGTTGCCCAGTTCAACTCCACTTCCCACAAATATGGTGAGGACGTTTGGATATATATATATATATATATATATATATATATATATATATATATATATATGGAGTGGCACACAGATCATAAAAACACCAACACTTAAACAGGTTACAAAAATTATCAATTTTTAACAACAAAAAAATTAGAAAAAAGTTATGAAATAACTTTTTATTAAATATGAAAGTGCCCCCTCCGTTTGATCAATTTTGATGGAATGTTAGCTATCACATCTTTGGCATATACAAACATCAAATACACAGTTTGATCAAAATCGTTATAGCCGGTTGGAGTAAATAAAAAAAACACGTGAAAATGATACAAAATTTATTAAGTATAGTCCCCCTCAGGTTGATCAATTTTGATGAAATTTTTACAGTCATATTAATATATCAAATACTCAGTTTAACCAAAATCGTTTGAGCCGTTTTTGAGAAAATCGAAAAAACGTAAAAAGTTATTAAATAAAGTCCCCCCTCCCTTTGACCAATTTTGATGAAATTTTTGCTGTCTCATTGCGGGCATATACCCACACTATTACACATTATTACACTAAATACCCAATTTCAGGTTCGCACGGTTTATAGTTTTTGAGCTACTCTGTTCACACACACACACACACACACACACACACACACACACACACACACACACACACACACACACACACACACACACACACACACACACACACACACACACACACACACACACACACACATGGATAAAGGCTCATAGTGGTGTAATAGGGATTGAGATGGCATATACTCTAGCGAAGGAGGCATCAGATGACGAATCGATAGAAGAAGCATACTCTGTGGCCCCGAAGACGTACCTTGCGAACAAACTCCATAAGAACTTGATATCGGCTTGGCAGGAAGATTGGGCACAAAGCGACAAAGGCTTAATTACGAAGAAATATTTCCCGAACATCAAGTCAAGGCAGGATGCGGAACACGTCACAATAAACTATAAATTAACTCAGGTCGTCAAAATTTTAGACGACACGTGCTGCTTATGCGACTCTCATGTGCCACAGAAATGGGAGCACATAATTTACGATTGCCAGAATTTTGAAGCTATCAGAAGAAAACTTATTCAAGACATCATCACATCAGGGAGTTATTGGCCCGCAAAAGAGACTGACTTAATTTCAAAGGATTACTTTCCATCTTTTTCCAGTTTTCTAGCAAAAATAGACTTTAATATGTTATAGAAATATTGTAACTATAATTATTAATAATGTACATTTTATTCGTTATGTGGTGCATGTGAAAAAATAAAGCGAATTAAAAAAACAAAACAAAAAAAAACACCCAGACCATTTCGCGGGACTTGGTTATTTGGACTTAGGGGACCCATAAACGTGCATTTCCGTTGAAAACCGGAAGTCGAAATTTTTCACGATCGCAATACTTTCCCTTACTATATATTTCATAAATAGGTAAGTGAAAGTAATAACCATATGGCTTGAGATTCAGAACCAGCCTAACTTTGCTGTCCAACGCTCCTTATATTTAATCATAAGAACAGTCTAGAACCTTCTGGGCCAGCGTGGATGGTACTCGAAGAACCTAGTTACAAACATGTGCTTTGAGAGTTTGCTCTAATTGTTATTTGGTTCCAGCAAAACTATTCTAAGCCACGCATTTATTGTTTTTGTATAATAAATATTAAATAAAATGATGACAATGTGCAAAATATAAAATTTGGCAACATACCAGTTAGAGGTGGTTAATTTTCATTATAGAAAAATAATATTATTGCCTTGAAATTAAGGTAATCACTTCATCTTTTCCATATTTACAATATTTCTTGTTGGATTCTCGGGTAGTATACAGACATGGAGGTTCTTAAAATAATCTTATAGGCGTCAGGCTTTCAGCCGAACCTTATTGGGTGAAGGAACTTTATTCTGTTACAGCATCTTTTTATTTCCTTTCGGTAGTGGGATAAAGTTGTTATCACCAAACAGAATAAAGATTATTACATTTGCATAAGGATATAGAACTGTAATACTAATAGAAATAAACAAATAATAAAACCATAATAAATACGTATATATGTATAATAATAAAAAAATGTTGGTAATGTTCTTATGCTTCAATAAATAACTTTATGCCGTATTTGTCCCTAAAAGGTAAATTTATTAAACATCAATCACAAAACATTTAACATTAAACAAAAAACTAAGCATTTAACATTAATCACAAAAAAACATACTAAATTAATAAATATATATATATATAAGTATAAGTATATACTTATACTTATATTATATATATATATATAAGTAGCATTCCCCTTCGCGGCTTTGCCCGTGAGCCTTTAAAATCAATTCTGTGATCATTATCTTGGTATTGATTTAATATAATGTGTTAACTGATGTTGAGGAAATTTAGTAAAGTCGGAGCTTCCGGTAGGTGGAAGAGAGAGAGACGCGCAATGGAGATAGTTCACTAAAACCGCCGAAACAAAAATTGCTTACTCGTCGTGAACGCTTTATTTTTCGGCTTTAAAACATGGTTTTCGTTACCCCATAGGATTTTTCGAATTAAACTTGCCGTATCAATGTCTTTGATGAGTCCAAATTACATATTTTTTCACGAAGTGCAAAAAGAGGTGTCCGTTAGACTTAAACGACAATTTCGCCATTTAAACCCCTTAGGGGTTACATTTTTGATATTCCTCTCTTAGTGGTTACCTACATCGCGTTTAAAATCTAAATTCCGAACTTCAAGTTTCTATCATTACATAGTAGTTTTTGCTCTGCGTTTGTTCTGTCAGTCAGGACAAAGCCTTTTATATAGAGAGAGATTACAAATAGAATCTTACTTAAAAGGTAAATCAGTTTTTAAAGTTTATTAATTATCTTCGATCACAAAACTAGAATCTGAATCAACTTTAAAACCAAAAGCAATCAAACATATATTCCTAAATGGTACAAGCATAAACAAGGTTTTCTAAATAAAAGTGAATATTCACTTCTACATATATACATAATTATATATATGCTTAATTATACTTCACTTTATGCGACTAAGGCTAATCGGACGATGCTATAAAGGGAATTATAAATTTCACTTATCCAAGTATAATTAGAATGGGAATCTTTTAAGAGTATCTAACATCGCACAGGCTCGGTACCTCCATTTCCGAATAAAGGCAAGGATTTTTTACTCCTTTTAAAAAATCCTATGGCCCCTGCGGACGTGAACCCCGGGATTGTTAGTATTTTAGGCTGCTATGTTGGGTAGTACAAAACAAAAGTTAAAATATGAGAAATAACGATCTGACCCAGTTTAAATATACTTATACATAGGGGTCACCTATAGTTTTGTGGTTAGCATAGCAGCCTACAATACTAAAGGCCGCGGGTTCGCGTTCCGAGGTGACCCTAGGACTTTTTAAAGGGAGCGACAAACCCTTGATTTTCCCGTCCCTCGGATAGGACGTAAAATGGAGTTCCCGAGCCTGTACGATGTCAGGTACTCGTTAAGGATCCCTATCCTAATTATACATGGATAAGCAAAATCTAGGGCTCCCACTGTAGCATCGTCTGATTAGTTATAGTAGAATAAAGGGACGTTAAAAAAGAAAAAAAAAGAATAAGTATGTATAATTTTTATAATTGTTGTTTATGTTTAAATTCAATTTATGCCTCTAAGGCTAATCGGACGATGCTACTTTGGGAGACCTAAATTTTTACTTATCCAGGTATCAGGTAGGGAACTTTTACGAGTATCTGACATTGTAGAGGTTCGAGACCTCCATTTCCGAAGAACGGAAAAGCCAAGGATTTTTACTCCCCTTAAAAAATCCTTGGGCCACCGCGGGACTAGAACACGCGACCTTTAGTGTTGTAGGCTGCTATGCAAGCCACTACCCCACAGGATCCCAATAATTAATGTTAAAACGTGATAAATAGCTATCTGACCCTTTTCAATCATACTCATAGATAAATATAAAAAATACTGTAAAGTTAAACAAAACAAAAAAAATTAGTACTTAACCACAAGCATTGGAATGATCTAGACCTTTCTGGAATGTTCGAGTTCCATCTATGCTTTTCCACGAGGTTCTAGAACTTTTCTCCTTACGACTATATATAACGAGTGATTGACTTGAGAGATAATCTTGTTCTGAGGCTCAAGCCATAAGGTATATTCCTGTTTTGCGAAGTGATAATTTTTGTAATCTGTTTAAATATTTTTGCTATCATAATTTTGGTGGCATTGAAAATTTAATTTATGATTCAGTAAAAAATTTTTAACCCACAAAATTGTTACAACACAATATTTTTACGTATCGCTAAAGATATTTCTTTAACCGCAACCAGACCTTTTCTTTACAAGAATTCAGTGAATCCGTCATTAGGAAAGAAGTTAAATAAAAGAAAAAAGGTTGCAAGCTTCAAAAATAAATAATCCATTTTTTTTTTTTTTTTATATAAAACTGCCTTTATGACATGGGGATGCTGTACAAGTACATCTTAGTGTCTTGAAAGAAAAAAAATTATAAAAAAATATCAGATATGAAATATTCCCACCGCTTGCTACATCCGTATTCTTGCATCTAACCGGGCAGCAAAACAAATGAACCTTTTACGGCAATAGGACCAGTTTGATAGGGCGAGGGGGTGGACGAATTTATATGTAAATAAATCTGAATATACTTTTTTCCTACTAAAGATATTTTTATGAATTTATAATTTACTAGAAGACGCGGGGGAAATAAGTTTAAATTTACGATGTCATCTGCTAGGAACCAGCTTGGCACCGAATGGTAGGTACAGATGCAGTGCTATTTAACCCATCGAACGGGTAAATCTTATCGTAAAGCTCTGATCCGGGTGGAATTCTTTGTTTTCATTATTTTTTTTTTTATGTTTAAAAAATTATTCAGTAAAACTTGTTTCTTCATGAGAGGAACCACCAATGCTATAAATAAAAAAAAAATGTCGGCCGTAATAGTAAGCTCGGCAGATGTGAAACAGCGAAGTTTGTGATATTTAGTGAACGGATGTTTATGTAAAAGTAAAAGCCGAATATGTGCATACCATTTTTTTTTTTAAATTGAGATGACAGTGGATTCTATAAGATACTAGCTAGGGTGCCCGGCTTCGCTCCGGTAGTTGTGTGGTAGTTTTAATAACAGAAAAACTTTAAAATTAAAGGAAATATAGAACAAAATTAGCACCTTCTTGAAAATTCGGTTTTAATTTGGTATCAATATTCTGCAGACTTGAGATCAACAGAGTCCGCCCAAATAAGGAACCCTGTATAATTTACAGGGTTTGAAAGTGGTAAATGAAAAATTAATTTTGCTGCGACTTGTCGAGTTATGCTTCGTTTTGATGGTTTCTGTGATTCTGAATCCAATAAGCGCATTCCAAGTAGTCAGAAGATAATAAGTTATTAGATTATTGTTGAAAAATCTGGTATCTCAGTTAAAAAAATTATATTTTGAGTAAAACTTAAGACTACTATGATGGTCCTATTTGATCCAGAAGTATAGAAACTACCGAAGATTCATAGACAAATTTTTTTAAGACCTTTCTTCCATTTCGACCTTCCTTAAGATATACCCCCGTAATTTGAACGGTTTCTGCATATCTCGAATCTTTCTACTATTACAAAGTAAAAACCAAAATTTCTTGAAGGCACAATTTTTTCATCATATTTCTTTTTATCTTGAACTATGAGGGATGATAAAATCTTGAATGCTGTTATTGGAGTTAGTCGTTTTGTTAACTGGAATGCTCATCATACGTAGTAACCAAACCAACTTCTTTTTCGTAAATACAATAAGAACACTTCAAACTTTTTATTTTCAATTTATATTTAGTCAATTCATCTATTTTTTTTATGTCTAATTTTATTCGCTCACTGCACTACTAAGAAATGTTCACTCATATGCATTAAATTTACCAAGGTATAAGGTAAACGTACCTATAGTGGACACTGTTCCAGTAGTGGCCACTTGGACAATTAAATTTTAAAACTAAGGCAGCTAGGCTTTGAATCAGCTTCAATCTTTGAGTGAATGTACTGGATAGTGGTAGGCACCTCCACTCAAAGTTTGGAGCTGATTCAAAGCCTAACTGCCTTATTTTCAAAATTTAATTGTCCTAGTGGCCACTACTGGAACAGTGTCCACTATAGGTCCGTTTACCTTATATTATAAATAGATTAAATGTAATGTGCTGATCATATATTAGCCTTCTTATGAGAAAACTAATTTTTTAAGGAATCTAGTTGGTTATCTAATTGATTGCTGAGATGTAAAGTACTTATTTTATTTTGAAACGCAAACTAATTATTTTCTCTTATTTTTTTAGTAATTTAAAAAGAACAGCTGAAAAAATATAGGACGATTACGTACTGAATGAATGAACAATAAACATTGAGTGAACGCACCCTAGCGCTTCCTGGTAGCCTGGAGCTCGAACTAAATTAAAAACGTGGAGTGGTTTTTGAGCCTTTTCGGCACGCACATTGTACACTTTGCTTTATAATATATATTGATTTCAATGCTCTTTCAACATATCTTGTCAGATTGAAGCAAAACTTATTGTTTCTTATGGATTTTTGCTATACAAAATAGCATTTTGTTTTAAAACTGGTTCGTTGCTCGTTTCGATGCAAAACTCTTTGGTTCCAATAATCACTTCTCACTTTGCACCCATCCCATTCGTTCACTTCAGCATTTTCTGTTACTCTTTCTGAACAAAATAAAGAAAGTTCCTTAAACTCGCGTGTTTTATTTTCAGTTTATACTCGATTCTTCTTACCTAGCTATATTAATATTTGATTTTTCAATGGCTCCAGCAAGGTGAAAGACATTGATAATCTCCTGAAAAAGCATTTTGGTGACGAGTGGAAGGCCAATGATTCATTGAAGTATTATCAATATATCATCGATATATCATCTCAATATATCTGCCACAGACGAGGGAAACAACGAACAACAGGATAATGAAGTCGCGATCGTTGAAGAAGACGATAGCCTTAGGATCTAATCTTTTTGTAACTTTTTTGTAGTGAGATGTTTAATATCAGAACGCTGATATTTTTGAAAAAATCGTAAAAAAAAATGTTTAGTAAATGTTTTAAGTCAGTGAGTGATATTATTTTGTAAAATGGTACCGAATTCATTTATAAAATGGTTGTGAACCTAAACAAATATTACTTATTAAGTAGATCAACTTACGCTGTGTGTATTAAAAGTCGTTGGTACCAATGTGATGCGCAGCAAAAGTCTTTCCTTTGAACATTTTGTTGCAAAACTTTCTCATTTCATATTTTGTTACTTTTTTTTGTTACCTCTAAATCAGTAAATTTTTTTATTCCAAGCTCACTTACATAGGGTAGCTGCACATTTCGAAGGCGAAAAAATCCGGTGCGTGCGCGCAACACACAACTTTCACTTACCAACTTACTTAGATTAGAAATTTTTCCATTTTTCCACATTCATTTCTTATTAAGTTCCCATGAAACAAATAATTTTCATTAAATGAACAGAACATCTTTAATTATAACGCATTGGTTTGTCATTAAAGGCGTACGGCGCATGCGTGAGCTCAAGGTGTTTTATGAGTTGACGGAATATTTTTCTTTTTTTCTCCTGTGTTTGTTTACTTGATTTTTTTCATATATCATATTTAGCCATTTCTTATTTTTAGGCGTGATGAGAGACAGTTAATTTCTCAATATAAACTAAAACAAAGGTACTTTATAGGAAAACAAAAAAGGTCCCTTCCCCATTTAAGCCCCCTCCGAAAATTTTAATACTGATAAAACTTACCTGATATTATTCAACACCTAATTTTCATTAAACATGACGAATTTGATCAAAATCATTAAATCTGTTTTTGAGATAATCGAAAAAAAGGTAAAAATTGGAAAAAAAAGTTAAGAAATAAAGTGCCCCCTCCTTTTGACCAATTTTGATGAAATGTTAGCTGTCACATCTTTGGCATATACATACGTCAAATACCCAGCTTGATCAAAATCTTTAGGAAATATCAGTATCTTCAAAATCTTAAATAAATAAAAAAAACACATGAAAATGATACAAAATTTATTAAGTAAAGTCCCCCTTCCGGTTGATCAATTTTGATGAAATTTTTACCGTCATATCTCGGCCATATTAATACATCAAGTGTTTAGTTCAATCAAAATCGTTTGAGCCGTTTTTGACAAAATCGAAAAAAAACGTAAACATTTATTAAATAAACTACCCCTCCCTTTGACCGATTTTGATGAAATTTTTGCTGTCACATCGCGGGCATACACATACACTAAATACCCAATTTCAGGTTCGCACGGTTAATAGTTTTTGAGCTAGTCTGTTCACACACACACACCATTTCGCTATTTCGTTTCAGGGGACCCCAGAACGTGTATTTCCGTTGAAAACCGGAAATCGAAGTTTTTCACGATCGCAATACTTCCACTTACTATATATTTCATGTGTAGGTAAGTGAAAGTAAAAAAATCATCTTTTTCTGGCCACTCTACAAGACGTGGTAAGTTTTTTGAGTTTCCTGAAAAATGTGTTCTGGTGGAACGAACGAGTTTTGCATCTCACCTTTTCATATGCATGCTCACGTGGGTTATCTATATTAAGCATATTTCTGAGTTTACATATATACACGCCAGGTATAGCCTAGGTAGGTAATACATATATGCGCACTACACGATACTAAATATAGGGTGTGTATTTAATTAACTAGGTTAGAGTGCAAATACTTCTCGAGGGATCAGCTAGTATATAATTATTTGTGAATAGATACAGACTCCATTTATTCGTTCCAGTTTAAGACAACAATGTTTTTTTACTTTTTCACGTAGTTATTAAAAAAAGGGAAAGTTGTCAGTTTTTAGAAAGATACTGTAACATCGGTTCTCCATACAATTTGATTATTTGTTATGGAACCGCAATTAGTTTACGTAATAGAAGATTTCCATGAGCGGAACAAGGGAGATAATTTTGGAGCAAGATCAATTGTTCACACTTGGCTCTCACAAGATTCGTCATGGGCCATTGTTCGGCTAGCGGGTTCTCCCATCAAGGAATTGGATTGCTGAAGTATGTATGCATGGGTATTGTCGCTCAGTGTCTTCCCGATGTAGCATCGAGCCCTACTGTATGTCCGGCCCATCTTCACCTGGCAGCGGATTAAGAAATAATCGGAGAGGGAGCACTTTTTACTTTCACTTACCTATATATGAAATATATAGTAAGGAAAGTATTGCGATCGTGAAAAATTTCGACTTCCGGTTTTCAACGGAAATACACGTTTTGGGGTCCCCTGAGTCCAATTAACCAAGTCCCGCGAAATGATCTCTGTGTGTGTGTGTATGTGAACAGACTAGCTCAAAAACTATAAACCGCACAGACCTGAAATTAGGTATTTAGTGTACGTATATGCCCGCGATGTGACAGCAAAATTTTCATCAAAATTGGTCAAACGGAGGGGGTACTTTATTTGAAGAATTTTGTCTAATTTTTAGGGTTTTTTCGACTTTCTCAAAAATGGCTATAACGATTTTGATTAAACTCGGTATTTGGTGTATCTATATGCCCGCGATGCGACAGTAAAAATTCCATCAAAATTGATTAATTGGAGGGGGCACTTTACTTAATAAATGTTGTCCCATTTACACGTGTTTTTTTTTTATTTACTTAAAAACGGCTTTAACGATTTTGATCAAACTGGGTATTTGATGTATGAATATGCCCGCGATGTGACAGCCCAAAGTTTATCAAAATTGGTCAAACGGAGGGGGCACTTTCCTTAATAAATTTTGTACCATTTTCACGTGTTTTTTCATGTATTTTTTACTTTCACTTACCTTTTTGAGCAAATGAAAACAAAAATAAGAAATTAATGTTGAAAAATGTAATTGTGAGAAGTGGCAATTAACAAAACACATTAATTTCTAATCTAAGTAAGTTGGTAAGTGAAAGTTGTGTGTTGCGCGCAGGCACCAGATTTTTTATTTTTATGTTTCATGAAGGGCCTAATTTAAAATACTAGTAGGTATATAGTTAAGATGTAAATTTCTATTAATTGTTTAAATACAAACCATTTTTGCTTTCACATTTTTACTAGGGATAAGTAACAATAAGTAAGGAATAAGAATAAAATAAGAAAAAAATTCATAATCAAATAAAAGATAAAGAAAAGATATAATTTTCCAAAACGAAAATATTAGTAGTAATACAATCGTATATGCATTATACATCGTTGGAAATTTCGGAATTTATGAAATAAAAATATGTGGTTTATAATATAGTAGAAGGTTGCTGAAACAAATTATTGGAGTATCAAGAAAATAATTTATACTTTCAGATTATTTAAAAGAAACTATTTTTACTTTCACTTACCATATATATGAAATATATAGTAAGTGTTACTTTCACTTACCATATATATGAAATATATAGTAAGTGAAAGTATTGCGATCGTGAAAAATTTCGACTTCCGGTTTTCAACGGAAATACACGTTTTGGGGTCCCCTGAGTCCAAATGACCAAGTCCCGCGAAATGGTCTGTGTGTGTGTGTGTGTGTGTGTGTGTGTGTGTGTGTGTGTGTGTGTGTGTGTGTGTGTGAACAGACTAGCTCAAAAAGTATAAGCCGTGCGGACCTGAAATTGGGTATTTAGTGTATGTATATGCCCGCGATGTGACAGCAAAAATTTCATCAAACTAGCTCAAAGGGAGGGGGTACTTTACTGAATAACTTTTTAAGTTTTTTTCGATTTTCTCAAAAACGGCTCTAACGATTTTGATTAAACTGAGTATTTGATCTAGTTATATGCCCGAGATATGACTGTAAAAATTTCATCAAAGTTGATTAACCGGAGGGGGGACTTTACTTAATAAATTTTGTATCATTTTCACGTTTTTACTTTCACTTACCTATATATGAAATATATAGTAAGTGGAAGTATTGCGATCGTGAAAAAATTCGACTTCCGGTTTTCAACGGAAATACACGTTTTGGGGTCCCCTGAGTCGAAATGACCAAGTCCCGCGAAATGGTCTGTGTGTGTGTGTGTGTGTCTGTGTGTCTGTGTGTGTGTGTGTGTGTGAACAGACTAGCTCAAAAACTATAAACCGTGCGATCATGAAATTGGGTATTTAGTGTAGGTATATGTCCGCGATGTGACAGCGTAAATTTCATCAAAATTACTTAAAGGGAGGGGGTACTTTACTTAATAACTTTTTAGGTTTTTTTCGATTTTCTCAAAAACGGCTCTAACGATTTTGATTAAACTGAGTATTTGATGTATTAATATGCCTGAGATATGACTGTAAAAATTTCATCAAAATTGATCAACCGCAGGGGACACTTTACTTAATAAATTTTGTATCATTTTCACGTGTTTTTTTTATTTACTCAAAAACGGTTTTAACGATTTTGATCAAACTTGGTATTTGATGTATTTATATGCCCGAGATATGACTGTAAAAATTTCATCAAAATTGATCAACCGGAGGGGGGACTTTACTTAATAAATTTTGTATCATTTTCACATGTTTTTTTTATTTACTCAAAAACGGTTTTAACGATTTTGATCAAACTTGGTATTTGATGTATTTATATGCCAAAGATGTGATAACCAATATTTCATCACAATTGATCAACCGGAGGGGGGACTTTACTTAATAAATTTTGTATCATTTTCACGTGTTTTTTTTATTAACTCAAAAACGGTTTTAACGATTTTGATCAAACTTGGTATTTGATGTATTTATATGCCCGAGATATGACTGTCAACATTTCATCAAAATTGATCTACGGGAGGGGGGACTTTACTTAATAAATTTTGTATCATTTTCACGGTTTTTTTTTATTTACTCAAAAACGGCTTTAACGATTAACAAAAATAAGATATGAATCTAGAAAACTGTGTGACTTTGGGAAATGATATTTAGCAAAACACGTCAATTTCTAATCTAAGTTAGTTGGTAAGTGAAAGTTGTGTGTTGCGCGCACGCACCAGATTTTTTTTTTTTATTTACTCAAAAACGGTTTTAACGATTTTGATCAAACTGGGTATTTGATGTATATGCCAAAGATGTGATGGCCAACATTTCATCAAAATTGCTCAAACGGAGCTGGCACTTTATTTCATATTTTTTTTTTTACAATTTTTACCTTTTTTTCGATGATCTCAAGAACGGCTTTAACGATTTTTATCAAATTCGTCATGTTTCATGAAAATTAGGTTTTCTTTAATATCAGGTAAGCTTTATCATTATTAAAATGTTCTGAGGGGGCTTTTTTTTGTGGGGATTGGGGCCTATTTTGTTTGTTTGTTTCCTATAAAGTACCTTTTTTTTTGTTTATATGCAGAAATTAACTGTCTCTCGTCACGCCTAAAAATAAGAAATGGCTAAATACGACATATGATAAAAATAAAGAAAACATAAAGAGGAGAAAAAAAGAAAAAATTCAGTCAACTCATAAAACTCGTTGAGCACACGCATGCGGAGTACGCCTTTAATGACAGACCATTGTTCATAATTAAAGCCGTTCTGTTCATTTGAGAAGTGGCAACACATTAATTTTTAATCTAAGTTGGTAAGTGAAAGTTGTGTGTTGCGCGCACGCACCAGATTTTTTTTCCTTGATACTAATCCCAACTGTCTTATAAATAAATCAAAACTTAAAGAATTACAAAAATCCTTTTTAATTTCCTTTTAAAATGAAAAACAAAGAAAAATGTTAGTTAGAAAGAAAAAGTAGAAAGAAGACGAGTGATGCAATTGTTGCACCTGTGGAATTTAGGTTTTTTTTTTTGTTTCTTTTTGGTTTCTTAATGTCCCACACAAATCCGTACAAACTAAACCCAAACTTACAGATCAGCTCGAAGTATAACTGCTCAATGGACCTCTATCAGAGCATGATAACAGTCTTATCGGCATGCTGAGCTAAGCGCGTGGACTGTCAGCCAAAATTCTCACCAAACCTCTCGAACGATTGACGAATATATCTTTATCCCTTAAGTAAATGTCAGTGTTTTTTTTTTTTTTTTTTTTTTTTTTTTTTTATTCAGAAGAGACTATTTAAAAACTTGCCTTAATGTGCCTGCTTGGAATTGTTTTATTTTATTTTTTTCGTTTAACGTTCCTTTATGGCACTAAGGCTAATCGGACGATACTACAGTAAGAGTCCTAAATTTTGCCTATCTAGGTGTAATTAGGATAGGGATCTTCAAATTGACACGCACAGGCTCAGGACATCCATTTTACTTCCTATCCGAGGGAGGGAATACCTAAGGATTTTTTACTCCCTTTAAAAAATCCTAGGACCACCACGGGACGCGAACCAGCGACCTTCATTATTGTATGCTGCTAAGCTAACCACTACACTACAGGTGACCGCTATGTATAAAAGTTAACAAAAAAGTAACTTACTTAAGTAAAAAAAGGTTCGGTTACTGGCTTCCGAGAAGTTTCTAAGTATGTTCTAGATTAAATTTTCGAGTTATTGCCGTATATAATATGTACAAGGTGTGTAAATTTTGCCTAACCTGGTATTATTAGGATAGGGATCTTTAACGAGTACCGGACATCGCACAGGCTCGGGACCTCCATTCTACGTCCTATCCAAGGCACGGCATAGCCAAGGATCTTTTAATCCCTTTAAAAAATCTTACGGCCACCGCTGGACTCGAACTCGCGACCTACAGTATTATAGGTTGCTATGCTAAACACTAGACGACAGGTGACTCCGGTAATTGCTTTAAAATCAGAAATGATTTACGCATGGGAGGTTCAATTTCTATTAAGCTTACTAGAATATATATTAACCATAGATAAAGCCATAAATAAATAACCGAAACTTAAAAATCTTAAAATATGATGCTGATATAGGTACTTTCCATTCTATATAAAATCTACAAAAAAAAATGTTATAAATTAAAATTTACCAAAAAAAAACAAAGAAAATAATAAAATCAAATTCTTAAGTATCAAAATTAAAATAATAGAAAACAGTCTACTGTAGAAATTATAGTGCAAAAAATGAATAAGTAGTAACTTGGGGTCAATTGTGGTGTAGTGGTTAGCATAGTAGCCTAAAATACTAAAAGTCGCTGGTTCGCGTCCCGCGGAGGGCATAGGATTTTTTTAAGGAAGTAAAAGCCATCTTCCTTCCGATGTACAACATAAAAAAGGATTGATAAATGTTCAGAAAATAAATAAAAATATCATTACCATCGCAGCAGATTTATTTATTTTTTAATGTTAAAATATTTTAAAATATAATCTACGGCAGTTACTAAGAATGATTAAGCTGAAAGGGCCCCCCAAATGATGATAGTAAGGATGATGCAAGGCGGAGGGGGCAGGTGCCGTTGAGGGATGGGCTCCCGCGTCCAGCACTTTTTCATTTCTGAGATGTACGGAGGTGTACCTCCGCGCTGAGGTGTGGCGAGCCTCATTCGTCGAGACTGGTCTAGAGTATGCTCCGTCACGCACTCCACTTAAATTGTCCCATTTCTCCAGAAAATAAATCATCCTTCTCTTAAATAATATTAGTCTTCTATTTAATTATCGTAATCCTGACAAATGTTTATACTGCTTGCTATTATTTTTTTTTATCGTGTTCATCAATTAATTTTCACATGTAAACTAACAGCACATTGCGGGACTAATTAAGTTCTCCTTAACAGGAGAGGAGTGGTAAACCATTAGTACTATATATGAACATATTATTCATTTTTTTTTTTTTTTTATTATGATAACCAGGCATCATTGTTATCAAACAAAAATCAATATAGGAGTCAGCAGTGGTGTAGTGGCTAGCAAAGCAGCATAGAAAATTATTCGAATCCCTTGGAATAAAGGATTTTTTAAAGGGAGTTGGATGGGACATAGGTTGAGGTCTCGAGCCTAAGGTACGCGTTAAAGATCCCTTTTCTAATTATATCTCCATCGGCCAAATTTAGGCCTCCCATGTAGCGTCGTCGGATTAGCCTTTGTAGCATAAATTGACGTTAAACAAACGCATACCGTTGTAAATAAATACATCGTTGAATTTGTTTTTTACTTATAAGTATACTAGCATTCCCCGTCGCGGCCTTGCCCGCGAGCCTTTAAAATTAATTTTGTGATCATTATCTTGGTATTGATTTAATATAAAATGTTAAGGAGATTTAGTAGAATCGCAGCTTCCGGTAGGTGGAAGGTTGGAGGGGGAAGCTGCCGGCTCGGTAGAAGAGAGGGAGGCGCGCAATGGAGAGAATTCACTAAAACCGCCGAAACAACTTACTCGTCGTGAACGCTTCATTTTTCGGCTTTAAAACATCGTTTTCGACGCCCCGTAGATCAAGACCTTTAAAATGAGTCCAAATTAGATATTTTTTCTGGAAGTGCAAAAATAGATTTCCGTAAGAGTTAAACGACAATTTTGCCATTTAAGCCCCTTAGGGGTTACATTTTTGAAATTCCTTTCTTAGTGGTTACCTACATCGTGTTTAAAATCCAAATTTCGAACTTCAAGTTTCTATCATTAGTAGTTTTTGCTCTGCGTTGATTCTGTCAGTCAGGACAAAGCCTCTTATATATATAGAGATTTAAAAAATGTATTGTTTGTTTATCGTCCCTTCATGTTACTAAGGCTAATCGGACAATGATGTTACTACAGCGGGAGTCCTAAATTTCGCCTATCCAGGCAAATTAGGATAGGGATCTTTAACGAGTACCTGGCATCGTACAGGCTCGGGACCACTAATTTACGTCCTGTCTGAGGGATGGCATAGCAAAGGATTTTTTACTCCCTTTAAATCCTAAAAAAATCCTAGGGACACCGCTGGACGCGAACCCTATTGTAGGTTGCCATTCTAACCACTGGACCACAGGTGACCCCAAAAAATGTGTTTATTATCATTGAAAAAAGAATAAGGGCCTATTCACACTATCCGCTCCACTCTCGCTCCGCTCCCGGTCCACTCTCGCTCTACCCCATTCACACTAGCGCTCCGCTCCCGCTCCACTCCCGGTCCGCTCTCCTAATGTCTTACCATATTCACACTATATAATTTTACACCGTTCAATTTTGAAAGGTTTAAGCTATTAAAGCCATTAATAATCGAAGTTGTCTGTATTCGGATTTTAATTAATGATTAACTTTCAGTTATTTAAGTATTAATTTATTCTTCAATTTTACGGCCAAAAAAAAAAATCAATTTTTCGTTTGTAGAAATAGCTGGTAAGTGTACTTTTCTTGATGAAGAAGATAATATTAACAAAAAATATAATAAGAAGAATATATTGCAACACAGTGATAATTAATAATAATAATTATAAATTAATTTAATTAATGGTGAAGAAATAATTTAAATTTTTTTCGGAATGTATTCGAATAGGCTTGAAGATTTCAAGTTGAAATCGGCAAATGCTACAAATTTACCGATTGTGTTCTCTTCTTTTCCTGATTAATATTTTAATTATTTTTTGCTTTAATATATTTTTTTGTTAATGATCTGACATTTTTCATAATATACTGCATTTTTATTCGTTTCAAATTAAACGTTATTTTATAATAGCAATGAGTATGTAGTCAATAAATAAATCGGTGACCATTTTTTACGAGTACATTAATTCATAGCAAAATATATCTCAAACATAACATGAATTTTTCACGTTGAAAAACCGCGCGTATTGTTGGTGATTTTTTTTTTTTATCATTTCAAGCGTATTCTAATACATTTGGAAAAAAAATTTAAATTATTTCTTCACCATTAATTAAATTAATTTATAATTATATATAATATATATTATATATAATATATTTAATATATTTAATATTAATATTATATTTAATATTATAAATTAATATTATAATATTATATTATAAATTAATAATATATTTAATATAATTAATTTAATATAATATATATAATATATTTTTTTTTAAATTTGAACTTTTTTGGCCGTAAAATTGATGAGTAATAAATACTTTAATAACTAAAAGTTAATTATTAATTAAAATCCAAATACAGACGGCTTCGATTATTAATGGCTTCAATCGTGAACGGTGTAAAATTATATAATGTGAATATGAAAAGACTTTAGGAGAGTGGAGCGGGAGTGGAGCGAGAGTGGAGCGGGAGTGGAGCGAGAGTGGAGCGAGAGTGGAGCGGGAGCGGAGCGAGGCCGGACCTGTGCCAATATTGTGATTAACCTCTCTCTATTCCTCTGTAGAATAGTTTGCCAGTGAGACCGGACCTGGAGCGGAGCGCTAGTGTGAATGGGGTAGAGCGAGAGCGGACCGGGAGTGGAGCGAGACCGGAGCGGTGCCGATAGTGGAATTCGCTGTCTATTTCTCTTTAGAATATTTGAGCGGACCGGGAGTGGAGCGGGAGCGGAGCGATAGTGTGAATCCACCCTAATACCCTTCTATGAGATCCCTTTGGGTGGATAGATAAACACTTTCAAATGTCCCTCCATTCTTCTGCATAAAGCAACCGTACAAAAGCGTGAAAAATCCCTGGTATAAACTTTATTATTTTTTCTTTTTATGTGTAAAAACAAATGGCACATTAAGAACAAAGGCCGGTACTTGGAGCGGTGTTAGTGGTACTATTATGAAAAGCCCGTGTTGCTAAAACTGTTTTCACGCTTGGGGCTTTGGGGGGAATAAAAAAGTTGGTTTCGTTGTTAAATCGTTTCCCCCTCTCTCTACATGGCATCCTCTCATCCAAACCATTCTCCTAAACTTATCAAATTTCTTTTTTAAATTGTATCTGCCCTTTAAGATAGGATGATCAATTATCAGCATTTTCTGTCAAAAGTTTTTTATTTTGGAAATACAACGTTTCGATCCAAACGTGTTGATCTTCTTTAGGGCTAAAATGAAGACAAATATATGAGCAACATGTAAGGTATCTATGCTAGAAGATGAGATTAATTACAGATATTAATATTAAGGATAACAAAATCCAACTGATGGTATTTTTACATGACATGGGTACTTATGAAATCTAGTAATTGCAGTAGTAGTAATCGTACAGGCTCGGGACCTCCATTTTACGTCCTATCTGAGGAACGGCATAGACAAGGATATTTTACTCCCATTAAAAAATCCTTGGGCCAACTCGGGGCGCAAACCGCGACCTTTAGTATGGCAAGTTTCTATGGTGGTGACACCATTTTTACGATTAACGTGGCCGCTATAGGCGGGCGCAAGTGACGGTGCTGCTTCTTTATAGGAACTAGAGAAACGGGGATAGAAGCCGGGCCATTATCTGGGATTCATAGGGTTTTTTGGCGTTTTTATTTATTTGTCCATAATTAAAAACCGATTGACCAAAAAAATATTTGAAAAATGTCTAATAAGTATTGCTCGATCCCTCAGTGTTCAATTAAAAAATCAATAGATGTGTCATTTCATTTATTTCCAAAAAATAAAAAGCTTCTTAAATAGTGGATTGTAAAATTAAGAATAGATAAGCCGGTTTCGAAACATATGACGATATGAATACTTCATTTTAAAGAATGTGACTATATTTATCCAGGTAAATATTAGTATTTGACATTTTATTATATCAAAATGCTAGTTTTATGCAAATAACATTGAGACAATAGTGTCATAGATTTGTTTTTCTTTTTTAATTTTCCCCATTTTTGTATTACATCCGTTGTGCTTAATTGTTCAAAGTTTTCAATACGATGCCTGAAAGTTTTGACAAATAAATAAATAATATGACAAAGAAACTAAGCTGTCATGAAAATGACAGCTGCCATAACAATGATTGTATGAATAGGTAACTAATGTTATTACTAACCGGAAAACGTAGAGTAAAGTTACAATGATGTGTTTTCATTCACCAGAACTACCAGCTTTACACGTACAATTACAAGAAAATTGCTTATTGTGATTAATAAATTTGATTTCCACTTTTATTTGATGGGGCAGTCCTTAAAGATCGCTTGTTTGAAGGCACAAGTTATACTTACTTCTAGATATTATTCCACATGTAATTATGTGGTTTGCATCAAGGATAGCCTGTCCTTCAATTAATGGTCTTTTAAAATTACCAATTATCTCTATCACATCAGCTGTGTCTATCCCCGTTTCTTTCCGACATTTTGCAAAACTACTAGCGCACCTTACAGTCGATTGCACCCGCGAATAACCGATAAGTACCTATAAATAAAAATGAATTCCCTGACATCACTTATATTGTACATTGAATTTATTCGGAAGAAAATTATCTAATAGCATATTTAGTAGGCCAAATGGCACACAACAGATCGATATCAGATATAATGCTATGTAGCAGATAGATCGATCCATAGAGACCGCTGATGAGAGAAGACTGAGGTGACATTCCATAGCAGTGCAGGCCGCTCAAGGTCGAGCAAAATATCTCTTCGGAGCTCAAGTTCAAGATCCTTCCTCCCCTCGCGGTGGCGATAAGGCTCATACTAATTCTTTCACTTTCGCCAAAGAATTTGGAAGAAAAAAATTATTTACAATTTTATAAATATTATTTACTCGGGATCGGAGTAGATAATATATAATAATATGTTCAGATGTAGTGCAAACGGCAAATTTGTACAAATGCACAAATTTGGCCTATGGAGATATTATTATGATAGGGATGTTTAGCGAGTACCTGACATCGTACAGGCTCAGAACCTCCATTTTACGTCCTATCCGTGGGACGGCATAGCCAAGGATTTTTACTCCCTTAAAAAAATACTAGGGCTACGCCACAGTTGATCCAATTTCCGAATTTATAATTCTCTATTTAGTTTTTGAAAACTTCATTTAGTTACCATGGAAACAAATAACTTCCATTAAATATCTATGTTCCAAAACACGTTGACAACTCTTTCCAATGAACAGAACATCTTTAATTATAAACAATAATCTGTCATTAAAGACGTACTGCGCAAGCGTAGGTTCAACGTGGTTTAATTTGTCGGAATATTTTTATTTTTTTCTGCTGTATATGTTTACTCGATTTTTTCATATTTTTAGGTGTATTGGAATACAGTTAATTTCTCCATTTAAACAAAATCAAAGCCTTCTTTATAAAAAATTTTTTTTTGCCATTTAAGCCCTTTCAAAACTTTTTTATGACGATAAAACCTATCTGACATTAAAGAATATTTGATTCTCATTATACATGAGGAGTTTAATCAAAATCGTAATAGCCGTTTTTTGGGAAAATAGAAAAAACCCGTAAAACTGACACAAAATTTAAGAAATGAAGTACCCCCTCCGTTTGATCAATTTGTATGGAATTTTTGCTGTCACATCGCGGGCATATACATACATCAAATACCTAATTTCAGCTTCGTACAGCTTATAATTTTTTAGATAGTCTGTTCAAACGCCGGGATATTTGCTTTTTGGACTCAGGAGATCACAAAACGTGTATTTCCGCTGAAATCCTGAAATTTGTAATATTTCACTATTGCAATTCTTTCCCTTACTATATCTCTATATATATAAGAGGCTTTGTCCTGACTGACAGAATCAACGCAGAGCAAAAACTACTAATGATAGAAACTTGAAATTCAGAATTTAGACTTTAAACGAGATGTAGGTAACCACTAAGAAAGGAATTTCAAAAATGTAACCCCTAAGGGGCTTAAATGGCGATATTGTCGTTTAACTATAACGGAAATCTATTGTTGAGATTTTAAACCATATGTTTTTACTTTCACTTACCTATATATAAAATATATAGTAAGTGGAAGTATTGCGATCGTGAAAATTTTCGACTTCCGGTTTTCAACGGAAATACACGTTTTGGGGTACCCTCAGTCAAAATAACCAAGTCCCGCGAAATGGTCTGTGTGTGTGTGTGTGTGTTTGTGTGTGTGTGTGTGTGTGTGTGTGTGTGTGTGTTTGTGTGTGTGTGTGTGTGTGTGTGTGCGTGTGTGAACAGACTAGCTCAAAAACTATTACTACGCGAACCTGAAATTGGGTATTTAAAGTATGGATATGCCCGCGATGTGACAGCAAAAATTTTATCAAATTTGCTCAAAGGGAGGGGGTACTTTATTTAATAATTTTTTAAGTTTTTTTCGATTTTCTCAAAAACGGCTCTAACGATTTTGATTAAACTGAGTATTTGATCTATTTATATGCCCGAAATATGACTGTAAAAATTTCATCAAAATTGATCAACCGGAGGGGGGACTTTACTTAATAAATTTTGTATCATTTTCACATGTTTTTTTTTAATTTCCTCAAAAATAGTTTTAACGATTTTGACCAAGCTGGGTATTTGATGTATTTATATGCCCGATATATGACTGTAAAAATTTAATCAAAATTGATCTACGGGAGGGGGGACTTTACTTAATAAATTTTGTATCATTTTCACGTGTTTTTTTATTTACTCTAAAACCGTTTTAACGATTTTGATCAAACTGGGTATTTGATGTATGTATATGTCAAAGACGTGATAGCCAATATTTCATCGAAATTGGTCGAACGGATGTGGCACTTTATTTCATAATTTTTTTTTAATTTTTACCTTTTTTATCGATAATCACAAAAATGGCTTTAACGATTTTTATCAAATTCGTCATGTTTAATGAAAATTAGTTGTTCTTTAATATCAGGTAAGTTTTATCATTATTAAAATGTTCTGAGGGGGCTTAAATGGGGAAGGGGCATTTTTTGTTTTCCTATAAAGTACCTTTTTTGTTTATATGGGGAAATTAACTATCTCTCGTTCCACCTAAAAATAAGAAATGGCTAAATATGAGATATGATAAAAATAAAGAAAACATATAGAGGAGAAAAAAAGAAAAATATTCAGTCAACTTATAAAACTCGTTGAGCCCACTCATAGGGGGGACGCCTTTAATGACAGACCATTGTTCATAATTTAAGCCGTTCTGTTCAATTCAGAAGTGGCAATTAACAAAACGCATTAATTTCTTATCTAAGTAAGTTGGTAAGTGAAAGTTGTGTGTTGCGAGCACGCACCAGATTTTTACTTTCACTTACCTATATATGAAATATATAGTAAGTGGAAGTATTGCGATCGTGAAAAAATTCGACTTCCGGTTTTCAACGGAAATACACGTTTTGGGGTCCCTTGAGTCGAAATGACCAAGTCCCACGAAATGGTCTGTGTGTGTGTGTGTCTGTGTGTGTGTATGTGAACAGACTAGCTCAAAAACTATAAACCGTGCGATCCTGAAATTGGGTATTTAGTGTAGGTAT
The DNA here is from genome assembly GCA_911387785.2 of Aelia acuminata. Lineage (NCBI taxonomy): Eukaryota > Metazoa > Arthropoda > Insecta > Hemiptera > Pentatomidae > Aelia > Aelia acuminata. Next base: position 1,399,286 of record OU426982.1, read on the forward strand.
ATGCCAGCGATGTGACAGCATAAATTTCATCAAAATTACTTAAAGGGAGGGGGTACTTTACTTAATAACTTTTTAGGTTTTTTTCGATTTTCTCAAAAACGGCTCTAACGATTTTGATTAAACTGAGTATTTCATCTATTTATATGCCCGAGATATGACTGTAAAAATTTCATCAAAATTGATTGACCGGAGGGGGGACTTTACTTAATAAATTTTGTAACATTTTCACGTGTTTTTTTTATTTACTCTAAATCGGCTTTAACGATTTTGATCAAACTTAGTATTTGATCTATTTATATGCCCGAGATATGTCTGTAAAGATTTCATCAAAATTGATCAACCACAGGGGGCACTTTACTTAATAAATTTTGTATCATTTTTACGTGCTTTTTTTATTTACTCAAAAACGGCTTTCACGATTGTGACCAAACTGGGTATTTGATGTATGTATATGCCAGATATGTGAAAGCCAACATTTCATCAAAATTGATCAACCGAAGGGGAGACTTTACTTAATAAATTTTGTATCATTTTCACGGGGTTTTTTATTTACTCAAAAACGGCTTTAACGATTAATAAAAATAAGATATGAATGTAGAAAAATGTGGGACTTTGGGAAATGATATTTAACAAAACACGTCAATTTCTTATCTAAGTAAGTTGGTAAGTGAAAGTTGTGTGTTGCGCGCACGCACCAGATTTTTTATTTGAATATCGATTTAACGTTACAATAGTATTAAAATAGACATTCACATAAAATATGGCTACTGATTATTTAAATATTAGTGGTAATCAAATTATGCACACTGTGATTCCCATGATAGGGGATGGTGCGGGTTTATTTCGATCTCTTTTCCATATATTTCTCCATAAATATATATAGTTCTCCATATATATATATACTACTCCATATATATATACTTCTCCATATATATAAGAGGCTTTGTCCTGACTTACAGAATTACCGCAGAGCAAAAACTACTTATGATTAGAAACTTCGGAATTTAGATTTTAAAAGCGATGTTGGTAACCACAAAGAAAGGAATATCAAAAATGTAACCCCTAAGAATATCTAAAATGTAAATGGCGAAATTGTCGTTTAACTCTAACGGACATCTATTTTCGAACTTCGAGAAAATATATCTAATTAGGACTCATTTTAAAGAATTTGATACGACGAGTTTAACTCGAAAGGCCCTATTGGGCGTCGAAAACCATGTTTTACGGCCGAAAAATGAAGCGTTCACGACGAGTAAGTCATTTTTTGTTTCGGCGGTTTTAGTGAACTCTCTCCATTGCGCGTCTCCGTCTCTTCTACCGAGCCGGCAGCTTCCCCCTCCAACATTCCACCTACCGGAAGCTCAATTTCTACTAAATCTCCTTAACATCAGTTAACAGAATTGATTTTAATGGCTCGCGGGCGAAGCCGCGTCGGGGAATGCTAGTATTTCATATTGTAACATTAAACAAACAAAAACATATGGTTTAGAATAGTTCTAGACCTTCTGTTGGGACGATTTAACAGTTTGAACAAACAAGTTTGTGACTACAATGTTCGAGTAGGTACCATCTATGCAGGCTCTGAATGTTCTATACTGTTCACCATACGGATATATGTAAGGAGCGATGGACTGGGGAGTTTGTATTGTTCTGAAGCTGCAGTCATATGGTTATCTCAGTGTTACAAAGTAATAATTTTTGTTACCTGTTTAAATATTTGTGCTATAATAATTTGTGTGGCATTGAATTTATTTTTTTATTTTTTATTTTTTTAATAAAAGCTGTTTAACTATTTATAGGTCAGTCAAAGTAAAAATCCATTCTCGAAAGAAAGTGCTAGAAAACAGAATGTTGTACTCGAGTGTGCAGGGTACAATATGTCTTATTATAAAGTTGAAAGTTGCTTCTAATATATACACAAAAATTAGCCAGGGTTGTATAGGGTAAACCATACAGTTATTGGCACTCAGTACAGTTATTGTCACCCCAACTTTAACTTAAAGAAATAGGTAAACAAGTCCTAATTTTTTTACAAGACATACATGAGTGATGTTTGAAAGGTCCTCTAAGTCATCTATGAAGTAAGACTTTAATAAAGTAACCATAGGGAAGATTTCACAATTAAATCCACAGTGTGCCAATAAATAGATTACCCAAAAAAACTCTTGATTCTTTATAAGGATAGATAAAGAGGAGTTATATGAAGTTTCAATTAGATCCCTTCATAAGAAGTTTTTTTTTTTAATGTCACCACTGAAATTTAGTCTTAAGGGTGCCAATAACTGTACGTTTTACCCTAGGTATTATCATCACTCGAAAGATTCGAAACGAGGAAAAATCCGTTTTTTAAAATAATCCTATGTACAGATACAAATTATTAGTTCCGTTATTAATACGAAAAGCAGTTTAATGCTGGAGTCCCCGGGGGCTGTGTCGCAGCTGTGTTGTGTTGTCCCAATAAGGGCAACCGCACAGAGGCCGTTAATAACAACTGCCTAATACCGTATTGTATTACTTAGTTTATTCATTTAATAATAACAAATGTTCAATGCAAGTACATTAATATCTATTTATTAAGTAATATATATATAAAGGCCTAACAGAACAAAAAATATTCTAGTGTATTAGATAAATTATTAGATAACTACTGAGAACTAAATGTTATGTATTTCTTTTTTTTCGTGGGCCCTAAAAAATCTTAATTTCATCGACAATCAAGTTTGTTTACTTGACGTCCCTATTTGCTATTAAGGCTAATCGGACGATGCTACAGTGGGACTCCTAAATTTTGCCTATCCAGGTATAATTAGGAAAGGGATCTTTAACGAGTACCTGACATCGTACAGGCTCCGGACCTCCATTTTACGCCCTATCCGAGGGATGGCATAGCCAAGGATTTTTTACTCCCATTAAAAAACAATCCTAGGGCCACCGCTGGACGCGAACCCGCAACCTTTAGTATTGTAGGTTGCCATGCTAACCGCTACGCTACAGGTGACCCCAAGTTACTACTTATTCATTTTTCGCATTATAATGAACGTTTTGTCTGACACACTGACGAGATAAGAAAACTTAACTAAATTTCCAGGAATTTCATGATTTCTTATACAACATCATCCACAGAAAAAATCATATTTACTTTATTATTGCTTATATATTAGTTTTATTTATTCATTTTTAATTATTAGGTCATCGAGCCTCAACCGCGGTTGATGTGTTTATCACTTTATTATTACACATACATATCATTAAAAAAGCACAGCAAGTGGTGTTACTTTTAGCTATAGCTATTTTGCTCTTAAAAAGCTTCAGGTTTAGCTTCCAGGTCTTTTTAATTCAATAAAAATTATCTCATAATGTTAAGCTGACCCCGTTCGATCCTGGTTGCGCCACTGCACTCAAAACTGAGTATTTTCCTATAAGTTATTAATTTGTGTGTTTTAAAACTATATTCCTCCCCATTGAATGACTGGTTCAAAAAATAGAAAATTAGACTGAATCAAGATAAATCAAAACACATCACATTTACCCTAAGAAAACATACCTCCTCCCCGTTTATATCTGCAACAACCACTTACCGTCAACAGACCGAGTACACTATCTGGAACTTACGTCCGACATGGGGTCCTCATGTTAAAATGAAACGTACGACGCTTAAAAAAAAGACTGAAACTACTTTATCCACTCTTCTCAAAAACTTTAAAACTGAAACTAAAACATAAATTAAAGACACATACATACTTACTTAAGCCAATATGGACATACTCATCACAGATATACAGAACAGCTAAAAAGACACACTTAAATAAAATGCGAAGATTTAAATCAAAACATTTACGTGACTAACCACACCCTAAATACTGACATCCACCAGCCAACAGTTGACCAGAACACAGCGACACTCTACAAACGTTTTCACACTGACCTACATTGACATAACAATCACCTAATAATGGACATGGCAACAGCTGATATCCCAATAAATACGAGGAGGAGATTAAAAAGGCGTTGGATGAGAGATCTCCTTACTTAAACAGCTCTAGTAATAGGAAGGGGGTGCTGCTGAGTACTTTTCTTTTTCATGTCTGGCATGTCATTGTTTTCTCATTCGCTGATTGTCAGCATTATGCAGACGGATGCGAATAAATAATAACGACAAAAAAAAAAAAAGTTCCTTTGAGAAACGAAAGTACATACTCTACCTAGAGATAGTAAATATAAATATCCGGCTTTATATACATAAATATATTTCTCGCAAGACAGTCTCTGAGCTTATCTCTAAGGCACACTCCCAGGGAGTTGGGTAAAGCAGCTCTTTGGGATAGCTAGAGGAGAAGCTTAGATTATTTATAGATTATAATATTTCTGAGCATATTATAGTAACAATATTGAGATCTTAAATATTTTGTATTAGACGAAAATAATGAGATAATCAATAAGGTTTCAAAAAGTACCAACTAGTAACGATACATTAAGACAACAGTAACCATATGATTCCACTATTCTGAATTAGAACATTCCAGATGGTTCCCGACAAGCGTAGAAGGTTCTCCAACAGTCAGGAACCCCGCACTATGCACTCACAAATATGTACGAGAACAGTTGGTAATTGTTCAGACAAAAAGTCTAGGTCTATTTTAAACCATATGTTTTCTTTTTTTGTTTTTTTCACGTTGCTATAATCTCTCTCTATATATAAGAGGCTTTGTCCTGACTGACAGAATCAACGCAGAGCAAAAACTAATCACGATAGAAACTTGAAGTCCGGAATTTATATATTAAACGTGATGTAGGTAACCACTAAGAAAGGAATTTCAAAAATGTAACCCCCAAGGGGTTGAAATGGCGAAATTGTCGTTTAACTCAAACGGACACCTATTTTTGCACTTCGAGAAAAAATGTCTAATTTGGACTTATGGGGTGTCGAAAACCATGTTTTAAAGCCGAAAAATGAAGCGTCCACGACGAGTAAATCATTTTTCGTTCCGGCGGTTTTAATGAACTATCTCCATTGCGCGCCTCCCTCTCTTCTACCGAGCCGGCAGCTTCCCCCACCAATATTCCACCTACCAGAAGCTCCGATTCTACTAAATCTCCTTAACATCAGTTAACATATTATATTAGGTCAATACCAAGATAATGATCACAGAATTGATTTTAAAGGCTCGCGGGCGAAGCCGCGACGGGAAATGCTAGTAATGTATATAAATAAAGAGGAAATTATGTTTGCTTGTTTTTCATTTATAGAAATCTATACCGTTTGTCCTAAATCCTCTAAATTTCGCTCAGTAGTTCTTTTATACCAGGGGCGAATACCTCTCCATATTAAAATTGCATAACATCAGCGGATCTTCAGCTGATATTCTTTATTGTTATAAAAATCGTAATGATCTTTCTTTACATTGGTTTTTTTTTACGAAATCGACCGTTTCATTTGAAAAAATTATATTCCCCGGGTGAAACCGGGATATAAAGCTATAATCTATGCAAATAAAGATGAAATTCTGTTTGTTCTTTAAAGAAATCCATACCGTTTGTCCTAAATACTCCAAATTTCGCTAAGTGGTACTTTGATACCATGTGCGAACACCTGTCCATTTTAAAATTGCTTAACTTCAGCCAATATCTGGTTATATTCTTTATTGTTATAAAAATCGTTTTAATCTCGCTTCACATTGGTTTTTTTTTTTTTACGAAATCGACCGTTTCATTTGAAAAAATTAAATTCTCCGAATGAAACCGGTGTGTACAGCTAGTAATAAATAAGGCTGTATCTTTGATAATATAACTTAATAAATAGACCTGCGCTGGAACTGATGGTATTTATTTTACATGAAATGAATCTTGAAGATTAATTTTTAGATTTAAATTTAGAAAATTTGGTGCGATGCGCTAAACACACAAAATTTACTTACCAACCTACTTCGAGTAGAAAATTCACATGAAAAAGCTTTTTCCACGATTATTTACTTATCTATTATGGAAATAGATTTTGGAATAAAATATAAAGTGGTTATTGCTGTAACAATCATCTTCGTATGTTTCCGGAAACACGTTAGAGACTAAAATTTGGTAACTGAGTTACAATTTTATACGAATCGTAAATACGCCTTCTATTGATTTCTTTGAGAACTATTAACAAAAAAATCCATTTTCATCCATCTAGAAACAAATAACCCGGTAAATCAAAAAACAGATAAAGAGATAATTTCATCCACCTAATCTAACATCTTCCGCATCCTCAAATCCTAGTTTTGATTTCATAGGTACCTGCAATTATCTCTGTACCTCTTGTACTATTATTATTTTTTGTATTGTATACTTCTTTCTGTATATTTTCCAAATTTGTATGCATTCTTACATTATGTATTATCTCATTTTATGTTATTATTCAGTCCAGGCACAACTATTTGTATACAGTACCATATATTTTGTTAGTTTTTAAATATTTTTGTTCACTCAGTTTTCATGTACCTTCACTTCAAAAGCGTTGGATTTCCCCGCCATAAACCTTTGAAGTCGGCAAACTAATCCCCTACCACTACCTCTCACCTTATTTTTACCTTTAGTCTTAGTATCCACCTGGACTCAGTAGGTAAATATCAGATTCTATTTTATCTCGTTAACCAGCCTCTTATTTTAATATTTATGTATACACCATCTTTTATATTATTATCAGTTCTGTAATGTATCCATTTATTGTCACCTTCTGGCATAGATACTCATATATTTGTTTTCTTTTAGCCCTGATGAAGATCCACAAGTTGGATCGAAACGTTGGCTTGTAAATTGTAACTGAAAATCCTGACCATCATTTAACCTATCGTTAACAAAAAATGGTTTAAAAAAACTTGAACCTATTGATAAAATTAGGAATTTTTCATCTTACGTAAAGTTTCAAGTACATTCTTACTTTTATTTCATAACTAAAAACAGGGACTTGGGGAAATAGTCTTGGTTCCCAAATATTCTGCCCCTTTAATAGTCAAATAGTCTCAAAAGTATCCCTCTACATGCGTTAACATGATCACCCCTCCATAAAAGAATATGGTCAATTGCGCCTTAACGCGAACGGAACTATTGATACTATTGTGACAATATTCGGGCGATGTAGGTTTTGTCATTCTGATCGCATATCCGGTTTCGATTACAGGCCAAACCAATCTTATCTCTTCTCATTGGGTTGTCAGAAAAGTTCGTAGAAATTTTTAAAACAAAATTTAACTTTTATTATTTTTGTTACTAAAAATGAATCACAAAGCTAATATTTATTTATATGTCTCCTTAGACAGGATTTAAAATAATTTTTCAAAACTTTGAAAAATCGTTCTGTAAAGTTCACATTCCAACACTTAACCCCTTTTGCCCAAACACCGGTGATATATTTCATTTATTGGTAAATAAAAGTAAAAAAGTGACAAAACAGTAATCATACGCTTCGATGTACAGAGCAAGACTAGGCCGCTGGTGCATCGCCTCAAATATTTAGTCCGAAATCGAACATTCTAGAATGGCATAGAAGGTTCTCGAAACATTCAGTTTATTATATTGGGTTGTCCGAAAAGTTCGTAGAGATTTTTAAAATAAAATTTACCTTTTACTTTTTCTTCTGAAAATGAATCACAAAGTTTAAATATAATGTTTATTTATATGTCTTTAATCATCATGGAATTAACTATGTTTACACACTGAATTTGTCTTTATTAAGGCTCAGTAGTGTAGTTTATTGCAAACCAACATGAGTGCCAATTCATTTCATTTTCGGCTTATTATGCTGTTTTTTAAAAAAAAAAGGGAAAAACGCAGCCCAAACTGCGAGAAAGATTCGTGCCGTTTATGGCAGCGATTTGATTGCTGATAGCACAGTTCAGAAGTGGTTTTCGCGGTTTGGATCAGGAGATTTCAATTTGGAAGACCAACCCTGGGCTGGCCAGAGTTCAACTCTTGACATCGAGGAGATTATGACTGTCATCGCAAACAGTCCACGAATTACTGTCCGTGAGATAGATGCGAGTTAAGAACCTGAAAATCGGCCGTTTTTGATCATCTTTAGACTGATCCACCAAGCTATTCCACCAAGACAACGCTAGGCCCCATGTGTCTTTAAGGACTCGGCAAAACTTATATAGCTTCAGATGAGAGGTTTTACCACACCCGCCGTACTCTCCTGACATTGCTCCTTCGGATTTCCGTTCCCTCGAAAATTTTCCATAAGGGAAATCCTACTCTTCAGAAGATGACGTCAAAACGGACCTTTTATTGTTCTTCAGGAGTAAGAACAGTGATTTTTGGAAAAAATGGATAATGGACCTTTCAAGCCGTTAGAAAAGGGTAATCGCTAACGTGGGAACTATTTTGTAGATTAAATAAATAAATTTTAAGCTGTTCATCAATTTTAATTTTTGTCCAAATTTCTCTACGGACTTTCCAGACAACCCAATATAAAGAATATCTATTTATTTATTATTCCGCATGTAGATTTGCACCTGCGCATCATGCGAATTTGGCCACTGTCGTTTCAGTCGTAGCTGACCAGGTAACAAGCAGGAGGAAAGAGAATGAATGAGTGGGTTAGGGGGATGTAGCGTTGGAGAGTGGATTGTTTGTTATTTTTCATGTAAGATTTTACTATCGGTATGTTCATGTCGTTGTACAGTGTATGATTCGAAATAAACCAAGGTGCATTTGTGATTTTTCTGAGAATCTTGGATTGTGAAATTTGTATTTTGATTATGTGGATGTGTTTCGCGTTCTGTTCCGTATGTCCAAATAGGTCTTAAAATATTAGTGTAAATTAGTCACTTGTTTCTTAAGGTGAGTGATGATCTGTGGTCCGGAAGATTTGAAAGCTGTTTGTACCGTCTGTTGAGTTCCAGTATTTTAAATTTGGTGTGTATGTTCCAAGTGAGTCATTTGTCTAAGTACAATCCGACGTATCGTTCGAAATTCTTCGAAGGAATGGGGTCGTTGGTAATTGTCAGGTGGGCTAGTACTTTTTCTTAGAGAAAATAAAAAATATTTTTGATCCACACATTATTTTTTTTTTTTTTTTTTTTAGCCTAACGCCATAATATAAAATGTATAGCAAAGTTGGTTAGTTGGTTGGTTATTTGGATATATGAGAGTAAAACCTATTGGTTATCAACGCCGTTAATTACACAGGCCAACAAAAAAAACCTTTTTGAAAACTTTTTTAATTTTAATAGCTGATCTTGATAGATTTTTATGTGCTGAATCCAAATCTGCTCGTAATTTTTATGTATCACCCTTAGTTTCCAAGCAAAATGTATTTTATTATATAGTCTAATACCCATTTACAGTATATAGGGAAATCAATGAAACACTGTAGAATCGTAAAAATGGTTTGTATTTACAGTAAAATACTTGGAATAGTAATTTTATGTGATGATACAAGGTTCACTTGTCAACTGGAATTGCTTTATATTTTCTTTCCCTTTTTTCCTTGAAGCTTCTTGTGTAGCTTTTCCTGCGATGAATAGCTTGCTGAACTTCCCGGTGAAGTGACCAACAGTAATCCCCCATCATGTTGGTATTCCAGCGGCCCTGGTAACGTTTTTCCATCACTTTAACGTCCTGGTGAAAACGCTCACCTTGCTCCTCACTAACATCTCCTAAATTTTCTGGGAAGTAATCGAGGTGGCTGCTTAAGAAGTGAACTTTCAGGCTCATCAAACATCCTAACTGTTCAATTTTTTTTAACATGTTAGCAACAATAGCCTTATATTCTGGGTCTTTTTTATTTCCCAAAAACTTGGTGACAACTTGCTTGAATGAAACCCATGCTTCTTTTTCATTTGAGGTCATTTTGGATTCAAAGTTAACGTCAAACATCATTTTTCTAATATCAGGCCCGGTAAAGACGCCTTCTTTCAGTTTAGCTTCTGAAAGGTGTGGAAACTTCTGACAGAGATATTTGAAACAAAGCCCATCTTTAGGCAAAGCCTTTACAAACTGTTTCATGAGACCTAACTTAATATGTAGTGGTGGTAGAAGCACGTTTTTTGGATCTACAAGGTTTTTGCGTAAAATGTTCTTCTCGCCAGGCTTTAAAGACTCCCTAGCAGGCCAGTTCTTTCTGCACCAATGTTGATTCCGAGCTCTACTGTCCCATTCACACAAGAAACATGGAAATTTGGTAAAACCCCCTTGCTGACCAAGGAGCATGCACGTAACTTTCAAATCACCACATATCAACCAACCGTGTGCAGAATAACCTATTTTATTTAACACTATTTCTAGATTTTCGTAACTCTCTTTCATATGTACAGAATGACCGACAGGTACAGAGGCATACATGTTACCGTTGTGTAGTAAAACTGCCTTCAAACTATTTTTGGATGAATCAATAAACAACCTCCAATCTTCTGTTTTGTATTCAATTCCAAACTCATTCATTAAACCATGAATGTCTGAGCAGTACACCAAATCACCCTCTTGTTCAAAATACTTCGAAAATTGTTGTTCTCTCTTCCTATACACATGAAAGCTGGTTCCAGCCGCCAGCAAGTTCTTTTCTTTTAGCCTAGAGCCAAGCAGTTCAGCTTTTTCTTTTGTTAAGCCCAGATCCCTAACTAAGTCATTAAGCTCGACCTGAGTGAACAATTTAGGCTCTACATTTTCTGTAACACATTGGAATTCTTCATCGTGTTCATCTAACTCCGACTGTACATCAGAAAATACTTCTGTTTCAATAGAATTTAAGTCCTCTGGTGGTTCCGGGATTGGCAAATCTACACCGTGCCCTACTGGTCGGATGGCGGACGGAAGGTTAGGGTAGCTTATTACCTTCTTGTTCTTAGAGTTATGACCAGTAATATCTACACTGCAAAAGTAACAGTCATCTGAATGATTTTTTGGTTCCCTCCATATCATGGGAACAGCAAATTTAAAGTGTTTTTTCTCTTTTTTTGACCATTTCCTAAGGTCTTCAACACATACATAACATACCTTATGCGGTGCCCAAGGTTTATCCTGGTCTCCAAGTTTGGTTCCAAAGTATGCTAGATAAACCTTTTTCACAAAGTCTGTAATGTTTCTTTGGTGCTTTTTAATAACAAACTCACCACAAATATAACAAAAACTGTCAGCAGAGTTTTTACAGCCGCGATGAGACATTGCACTGAGCACATGTACAGGAAACGTAAAAGTGAGGTTATGTTGAAAATAAACAAAACATCAGCTGTTTAGCATGTGTTTCAGCAGTGCTGCCAACATCATCTTTGTTCATTAGACCTATTTTTTCATGTTATCTTAACTATGAAAAAGCTGTTAAATTCTAAAAATGTTTCTTTATTTCATGAATTTAACTATAAAATGTGAATAAATGGTGGGTGATACAACTTTTTAAGCATCATATTTGGATTCAGCAACCTAAACAACATAAGAATAAGGTATTTTCATTAAAAAAGTTTTTTCATCGTTGGCCTGTGTTATCTTATATGAACTTTTTTTTTATGTTTATTCCTTTTGAGAGATGAAATCAGATAATTGGGATTTCCGGCAAATAAAAAATAAGACAAACTTAGTATTAGCAAACTTACTATTTCATTTTACAATAAAAGTATATAATTTTTAGACAATTTAAAATTAACAATATTTAAAAATAATTTTTAACTCATCAAGACAAGAAAAATTATTCAATTATATATCTATGTACAGATTGTGTTCGAAGAGAGAATCGGTGAAAAAAAGTAGAGCAGGTTGGACCAATGAGAAGGGCCGTTTCAATAGCTCCTTAAAAAAAGACGAATGAATGGACACATCCTGGCTCTAATTTACCGTTGAAATAATTCTTTTGTAATTGGTAGGGGGGAGCCGGTCTCCGCAGCCCCCCCCCCCAATCCTAAACCCCTTTCTGAGAGAAAATTCAATTTGGACAATAATTCTTCCAGTCTTCTTCTCTCCCGAGAAATATAGCCAGAATTTTATTTTAGCTCTGAGGTTAACAGCGACTAGACGATAGATCCCGAAACGCGAACAATTATTGTAGACTTTAGTATTTCTATCGGTGGCTTTACACTGTGTCGAACCACGTACGAACAGATAATCCTCCGAACATTGTCTTACCAGCATAATACAGCTATTACTAAGTCGAGCGAACAGTGTTATCTGACCGCACCTATGAACGTTAATACAACAATGTTCATTAACAATAGGCGGCAGAAGTTGAACTATTTATTTAAAACTCCACGAAATCTCTCCAAAGAAGGACATTATAAAATTTAACTGGTTATCTCAAGTCAAGCAGTGGCTTAACGAAATAAATCAAGCATACATACTTAATGAATTTAATGCAACATTATTCAAAAGTAAAATAACCCCGGTATTATATAATTTTAAAAATTATCTCGAGCAAAAAGATAAACTGCAACTACTTTCTTCTAAATATAATCCTTATTATTTCAACATTTATGACCCGACTGACGAAATCAAAGTTACCTAAATTTAAATGTGCCATTCAGAATGATCAAAATAATAGCGCAGCTAAGACTTTCCGGCAAAGATATCATTAAGCTATCCCTAAAGGTGCCTTTACACCTTACGAACCTCACCTTCGAACAAGTTCTCCTTCGAAACTTGCCGTACCGACGTGAAGCGAACAGCCATTTATACTTCACGTGACGTTAAGCGAACCAATATGGCTGACGCACCCGAAGCTAGCTTATGATAAAGAAAAAATCTCCATTATCAATATATTTTATATTATCTGAAAAATAAAAAAATAGGAGACGATTTATAACGTTTCACAAATTACACTAATATCACAAACAACACCTGTCACTTAGGAAAACCCCAAATCAAAAGTGACACTAGCGCTACCCCCGAACCCAGGCGAACAGATGAAGTTCAAAACAAATCCATAGCAGAATTACCTGGAATTTTAAAAGTAAATAGTGCAGAACATATCCGGAATTTGAATTTTTTCATTATTTATTCCATGAAACAGAGGCAATTCATTCTTGAGGGATAAGATACGTTTCATTTACATTAATTCACTACGCTACAATATCGACATATTCTAATTAACAGTATTTAAGTATATGTAAACTTTATTATATTTTACAATACACTTATATTATTATTTTAATTAAAACAATTATTAGTAACATAATTAGCAAAAGGAGAGAATATAGAATGCAAGGCCTCAAAGTCTCGTATTATTTCAATAATTCGCTTAATCATGCAGATTACATGCCAAATTTACGCCTATTCAGGCATCTTCATATGTTTCGCAAGCAAGCTAGAAACAGACTGAAACCTTCCCATATGGAAGAAGGGCTAAGGGAATTATATAGTGCTGCCAACCTTCAAACAAATTTAGATAACAGAGATAATAACTGAATAAGGTCTATAGAAAATTAAACACAATATTTAAGTTGAAGAAGGAAATAATTTTGCATAAAGAAAATTCTGAGCAAAAATTAAAATATTTTGAAGCACTATATATAGCTGCAAACAATAATAAGGTCGTCAATTTTAAAACTGATGCAAGAAATCTTAACAACTTTTTTGCTGAAACTATTAACATTTGAAACCAACAGTGAATTATTTATTCTAGATTTGCCTTTGCTTTTCATATGTTTTTTATATACCGTAAAACGGGGTGACATTGTGACTAATGGGGTGACTTTGTGACAAGCCTAGTTTTCTACAGTTTTTGAATTTCCCTCCTTAAAAAGAATTAGGTTAGGCAATTCAGTGTACTTGTTAGTTGGTCAGTAATGTGCAGCAACCTACTGGCCACATATAGACCTCTATAACTTCTTTCATTCCATTTACCATGGTGCTTTATTTCGAGGTTTCAACTAAATGATAACAATCAAACATATATGAAATAAAGCACCATGGTAAATGGAATGAAAGAAGTTATGTGTGGCCAGTAGGTTGCAGCACATTACTGACCAACTGACAAGTACACTGGATTGCCTAACTTGATTCTTTTTAAGGAGGGAAATTCAAAAACTATAGAAAAATAGGCTTGTTACAAAGTCACCCCATTATTCACAATGTCACCCCGTTTTACGGTATATATTTATAATTCTAGTGCATGATGTTATGTGTGTAATGGGTGCGAGGGTGTATGTATATATGTGTAGATAAAAATTTAAATTACTTTATTTGAAACTTCTTCAATTTTAATATTGTGTTTAATTTTCTGTAGACCTTATTCAGTTATTATCTCTCTTATCTAAATTTGTTTGAAGGTTGGCAGCACTGTATATTTCCCTGTTAGCCCTCCTTCGATATGGGAAGGTTTCAGTCTGTTTCTAGCTTGCTTGCTAAACTGTTGTAGCCCTGAAGATGCCTGATTAGGCGAAAATTCGGCATGTAATCTGCATGATTAAGTGAATTATTGAAATAATACAAGACTTTGAGGCCTTGCATTCTATATCTATAATTCAATAGTCTCTTCCTAAAAACTTGTTTACTAAAAGGAGAGAATTTTTATTTTCGCTATTTAAAAAAAAAAAAAAAAAAAAAAAGAAAGAAAGAAACATGTTTATTATCGTGCACATGAAACTAGTAGATGTAAATATGTTGTAAACACCTGTATATAGATTCTAAAATATGTGGACATTTTTTGCATTTATTTATATCTATTGTTCATTTATAGTGAGATCTTTCTTTTGATTGTTAAATATGTTTTTTTTTTCTTATTATTAGTATGTCGTAGTATGTATATGGTGTATGTGTATTTTTTTCTTACTATTAGTGTGGTATTAGTAGTGACCAACTCTATTTGTTTGGGATTCTCCCCAAAAACAAGTTACAATAAATAAATAAAATAAAAACAAAAAGTTGAACTAGCGTCAGTTCTAAATGGGTCCAAGATACGGGATATGTTCGAATTTTTGGATCTAAGAACGGCAGCGCTCCGCCGTATAACAATCGTACTACTTGCCAAAACACTAATCAGCCATTATTCGATAGTGATTAGCCTGTTCAGTTTGTTAGTAATATAACTTTCTTAAACCTAAAAAAACGTAGTTTCTCACCTATGGAAAAGTTGTTAAAGTTATTTGAAAATGTGTTTTATTATTAAAGTTATCTAGGTGATGTTATTGATGTTTTATACAAATAAATGTCACAACAGGAATATTCGAAAAGTCATCGTAATAACAATTTGAGTTAAGATTTACTCTACTATTTTGTCATATATTTTTATCTCACTTTAAGAACCAGTAGTGGGTGTAGAAGTTAAATATATAGAAAGAACTTCTATTTTTCTTATTATTTACTTATACTGCTCCTAGAGCTTACAAAACCAGCTATTCATTAGAGTTTTCTTTATGTTTTTATTAACATTTGGATGTAGTTCAATAATATTTGTGGTTCACGATGCATTTTTTGAGTTTTTTTTCTGTTCGAAGTAACTAAAAAATTGTTCATTTTGTGAAATCTAAATTTTCTGTCATATTCACCTACATCATACTTCTTCTGTCAGACATAACCTAGTCGATTGGCTGAAGTAGTACAATATAGCTCGACAACATAATGGTGCCTTTACACCTTACGAACTTTACCTTCGAACACCACCCTCGAACAACCTTCGTGAAGCCTTCACGTCGACTGTTCGGGTGTTCTAGGTACTTCATCTGTTCGCCTGGGTTCGGGGGTAGCGCTAGTGTCAATTATGATTTGGGTTTTTCCTAAGTGACAGGAGTTGTTTTTGATACTAGTGTAATTTGTGAAACGTTGTAAGTCGTCTCCTATTTTTTTATTTTTCAGATAATATAAAATATATTGATAATGGAGATTTTTTCTTCATCATAAGCTAGCTTTGGGTTCGTCAGCCATATTGGTCCGCTTAATGTCACCTGAAGTATAAATGGCTGTTCGCTTCACGTCGGTACGGCAAAGTTCGAAGGAGAACTTGTTCGAAGGTGAGGTTCGTAATATGTAAAGGCACCATAAGTTTAACTAGGGCGGAGCTTAAATAAGCCACGCCTACTTCTGCTTCGCCGCCAAATTTGAAGTGTGTCAGGTTATGTAATCAATTATGGCTAACAGATAGAGAGGACATTGAAATCAATACAAGGAAACTATAGTTATTTAAATAATTATCAATTGCATTACAAAAACAAACCTTACAATAAGATATCCAATGATTGCAATTTTAAATGTTTTGTATAAAAATACTATATATATATATATATATATATATATATATATATATATATATATATATATATATATATATACGCTATAACATCATTATTATATAAATATTTAATGATTAAACAAAACAAAAGCATTGATTCTGATATAAATTTGCTATCAATATTAAAATTAAATATTTTGTAATGATAAATGTTTAATTTAACCCATAATAACTTGAAACTATTTTTAAATGATTTATTTAAAAATATGGTCTTAAATAGAATTGTTCTCATAACCACAAACTTAAAAAAAATAATAATAATTATCCATAAAATAGAATAAAAAAGTACAATAAAATATGATTTTAATAACATTTCTATAATAACGAACTTTTTTTATATATTACTGATTTTCTATTAGACAGAGTCTTGAATAATCACGGGATCAACAACATCCAAAAATACACCATATTATAACGACCACACTAAACTAAACTCACCATCAAAACCCCTGGAGATATCCCATGCGACCTGAAAGAAAATAATATAATAATAATAACAGTTCGAAAATAATATTGATGAATTAAAATATTAGAATTTTAAACATCCAACACATTTCCATTCTAATTATCATCTTTATTTTTCTTACATTTGTACAACGTTTCGGACTTGTTTGTCCATTTTCTAGTACATATCTTAACTTCCTACTATATTAACTCTTTGAAATGTCTCGTCATTATTTAAAAAAAAAAAATTACGAGTATCTCCTCACTATTCACCCGCTCATTCGCAAAAGCGCACCGCCACAGCCACCCAGGACTATTCTTATATTTTTTATTATTATTAAATCAATGCAGTTTGTCAGTTTGTGTGATTTGCAATCTGCTAATTAGCAGATGGAATCTCGGTAATCCGTTTCAGGGCGCTTGAAGGTGGTCGTACCTAGCCAGTGGCCTGCACCGACCACCTCCAGCCATGAAAGGCCGAAAGAGAGAGGAAGGGGACAGAACCTGCTAACCAGCCTGACCCCAACAAACACTCGTGACCCATACAGGTCGGCGCCTGGTGGTCTCAGTAACCACGACCACCACGTCCGTACCAGGCACCCCTAGGGGCCCTGGCACCACCCAACGATGGCGCCGGGAGAGCGTCATCCCCGTGGTACCATTTGGCATCACCGCCTTAAATCCCGAATGGGTAGCGGGCCGGACAGGTAGTTTCTCACTACCTGATTTTGTATTGCACTAAGCCTGTCCTACGGATTCTCCTACTTAGGGCATGATGGCGGGGGCTTACCACCATGGCCTAAGGAGGACTGGTCCCGTGCCAGCGCCTCTGTCGTTCACGAGTTGTAACAACAACTCCCCAGGGGGCACCACAAGGAGGTGACAGTAGGCGTTGCAGGGGTTCGGGCAAGCGGGGAACACCAGACAGTGAGTGGGGCACTATAGCCTGGTGGTCCCACATGAGGGGAGGGAGACTCCCGCACCCGTCTTCCGCCTCAGCCCCCCTTTATCCCTGCCATTTGCCCCCCCCCCCCCCATCTGCTAATTAGCAATAAGCAAATCGGTTGAATTCCTATTGGATGTAATGCTAACTTTATACTAAGTTAGCATATCTCTCGGACACCGTCTCGAAAGTCGCCGGGGTGGAATTTAAGGGTTTAAAGTATTTAGAGGATGAATTTTTTTTAAGAAATTAAGATTTTTTTCAAGATGAGCAGATCAAGCGCCTCCGCAGGATTTTGTATGGGGAGGGGCAGGCTGATGAAATCGGGGGATGGGGGCGGGGTATTCTAATTATATAAGGCTGAATTATGGCTTCAAATAAATCTTATTAATATTTAGAAAGTAAAATCTTAATTTATGTAATTATTTCTTTGACAGCAAATGAATATTTTACAAAACTGATAATAATATAAAAGTGAGTAAGCATAATACATGAATATTTAAATAAGTAGCTGGTTAGCAAGACAAAATAGAATCTGATATTTACCTTCTGAGTCGAGGTAGATACAAAGACTGAAGGTAAAATAAGGTAAGAGATAGTGGTAAGGGATAATTTGCCGACTTCAAAGGTTTATGACGGGGGAAACCCAACGCTTTTGGAGTGAAAGGCTATATGACTACTGAGTAAAAATAAAATATTAAAAACTAAAACAATAGGTAGTAATTTATAGCAATTGTTATGCCTGGACTAAATAATAACACAAAATTAAGATGAACCATAAGGTAACAATGCATAAAAAATTGAAACAAAAATGAAAAAAGAGCATAAGATTCATGTATTATGCTTACCATCTTTTATATTACTAGCAGTCCCGGCCACGCGTTGCTGTGGCTCAGTAGTTATATCCTAATATTTTTAAACAAATACAGTGATACCAATATTCATTGATAAAGATGAAAACCTTTCAGCTAATCAAAATCCAACGTGATTGAGAATAGAGCATTACACCATCTAAAAGTATTTGGCAAAGAATATAGGAAAGTTAAAGTTTTTATTTTTTAAATCTCATACTTCAATGTAGTTTGATTAAAAAGGAGCTGGTTGTGTTTACGACTCAGAGAGCTGCCAACACTATCGCCCTTTTTTTTATGGATCGGTATAAACTAACTCGAAATGGCTATATTTTTATACTAATTTTCAAAAAAGGATGACTGAAGTAAGTTTTGATAACCTCAGCCATTGATTTATTGATGATTGGCCTAACACTACTTCAACTTGGTATTGTTAGTTTAACAACGGGTTTAATTTTGCTCAGGGTCATGCCAATCTTGGTTAACGCGTCATATATGTCCTTTTGATAGGCGTTTTTCTCAATTTCTTTGAGACCTCGATTTCCCAACCCTTCGGCTAATAAGTGTTCGGTAGGAGGGTGGTGTGTTGAAGCTTTTAATTTAGCAATATATTTGAGTGATAATAAATCTCTTCTTAAAGAGGTTTTTACATAATACAATTAAGAATTTTTATTTATTCAAGTACTAATTTGTTTAAAATGTTTTGGGTTAACCTGTTTTTTTTTGTTTTTTTTAACACAAACCAAAGATTTGATGGTTTCCACACACGTGAGCAGGCGATACCCATTTCCCGCGTGAGTTACATATGCCATTGCCCAAGGGAAAAACACGGATTTTCAAAGTCCAAGTGGACATTGTTTGCCCTTGGGATTTGTTTATGGTCATGGCAAAAGCCAAACGAATAGGATATTGAAGCCTTTTAAATTTTATTGAAAATTCTGTCGGTTCCAAGGGAATAGGTGGCAACAGGGCGATATCTCCTGTAAACCTTCCAGGTAACATTTTTCCTTCAATAACATTTCCTGTGATCCTTTTAATGACCAAACGTGTACCGTTGCACAATTGAGGTGGATTTAAGTTACGAAGAAGAATGATCGGTGAGCCAATATTCAACTGGAAATTGTTTGGGTGTATATCCAGGGAATTAAAAAATTCAGATGGGAAATTTACGGCTTCGTTTACATCGAGAACATTGTCAATTGATTTTGGAAGTTTATTTCATCGAAATCAACATTTTTTGCTGCCAAAATAGCACAATTACCCAGCCAATTATAGTCCAAATAATTGTTCAAAATATCAGGAAAGACACTTTATATTTCGTAGACAGTTCAATTTTCGTCTCTACAACAGTTCAAAAATTTTCTGGTAATTTGATAAATTTTGAATTTCGATGCAGCTCTATTTCACTGTTTCCAATATAGAGCAATTGTTTAAAAAATATATCTGCCGATGGATTATTTTGCAGTAGTACTCTCATATTTATGGCAGATAAATCTGAAACTTGAAGTTACCCAAATAACAATTATTCCTGTTCAGTAGAGGTGTAATAATCATTAAATGTAAAATTTAAAAAATCTGGTGCGTGCGCGCAACACACAACTTTCACTTACCAACTTACTTAGATTAGAAATTGACGTGTTTTGCTAATCATCATTTCCCAAAGTCACACATTTTTCTACATTCATATCTTATTTTTGTTAATCGTTAAAGCCGTTTTTGAGTAAATAAAAAAACCCCTGAAAATGATACAAAATTTATTAAGTAAAGTCCCCCCTCCCGTAGATCAATTTTGATGAAATTTTTACAATCATATCTCGGGCATATAAATACATCAAATACCAAGTTTGATCAAAATCGTTAAAACCGTTTTTGAGTAAATAAAAAAGCCCATGAAAATGATACAAAATTTATCAAGTAAAGTCCCCCCTCCCGTAGATCAATTTTGATGAAATTTTTACAGTCATATCTCGGGCATATAAATACATCAAATACCAAGTTTGATCAAAATCGTTAAAACCGTTTTTGAGTAAATAAAAAAAACATGTGAAAATGGTACAACATTTATTAAGTAAAGTCCCCCCTTCCGTAGATCAATTTTGATGACATTTTTACAGTCACATCTCGGGCATATAAATAGATCAAATACCAAGTTTGATCAAAATCGTTAAAACCGTTTTTGAGTAAATAAAAAAAACACGTGAAAATGATACAAAATTTATTAAGTAAAGTCCCCCCTCCGGTTAATCAATTTTGATGAAATTTTTACAGTCATATTTCGGGCATATAAATCGATCAAATACTCAGTTTAATCAAAATCGTTAGAGCCGTTTTTGAGAAAATCGAAAAAAACGTAAAAAGTTATTAAATAAAGTTTTGCTGTCACATCGCGGGTATATACATACACTAAATACCCAATTTCAGGTTCGCACGGTTTATAGTTTTTGAGCTAGTCTGTTCACACACACACACACACACAGACACACACACACACACACACAAACACACACACACACACACACACACACACACACACACACACACACACACACACACACACACACACACACACACACAGACCATTTCGCGGGACTTGGTTATTTCGACTCAGGGGGTCCCAAAACGTGTATTTCCGTTGAAAACCGGAAGTCGAAAATTTTCACGATCGCAAAACTTCCACTTACTATATATTTCATATATAGGTAAGTGAAAGTAAAAATGCCGCGATTTGTAATCCTTTCTTAATCAACAATCATTTAAAGATAAGTAAAAAATTGTATTCTGGGGAAATTAACAACGAAATATCATTCCCAATAATAACCTACTTTAAATTAAAGAAAGGATTAAAATCTTCGGTAACATTTCTTAAAATTTACATTTAACACGTTGAGCGCCAGGGAAAAGATGATGTACTTTTGTCTGGGGCCAAAGCAATTTTTCCTAATTTATAACTTTAATATGATTAGAATAATACAAAAATTGCAAAAGAAATAAATAAAAAGTTTAATTTTGGCAATTAAACAATAATTTTGTGAGCGGTACGTATGTACCGCCCGGCCCCAGGGTAAAGCCCGCTACCTATAGTAGTACGGGGGCTGCCCGGTTATGACCGCGACGTCAATCCTTGTCCCCTTAAAATATGTTATTTTAATAAATAACATATTTTGTTTTGTAAAAAAATAAATAAAATTAATTTATTTTATTTATTTATTTATTTATAACCCCCAAATTAAAAAAAAAAAAAAAAAAAAAAAAAACATTTGGGCCAATTGCATTGGCGAATTGTTCGGGGCCGGAGCGGTCCAATATGCCTTGAAATCACGCTCGGCAGGCGGTCCCCTGGCCCAAAACAATCTTTTAGCTGGCGGGAGCGGGCGGTACCTGGGGACCGCCTCGGCCCCAGCCAATAGTCCAACAGCGGTACGATCGTACCGCTTGGCGCTCAACGTGTTAAAGATAATTACAACTCTGCTGAACAGGAAGTAACATCCTCTGTTCGATTGGGATGAAATTTTCTCAACTTTAAATTATTGTTGATAAAGGAGGAATTACAAATCTTCACTGACATTTTTTAAATTTTACATTTTAGATCTCGGGATAAAAATGATAAAAAGGTTTGGTAAAATAAAAAAACACTGTATTTAAATAATAATAACAAAACGAATAATGAAAATAAAGAAACTTCTGTTAAATAAATCAACTGAAAATATAATATTAAAGTCTTAATTATGCAGTTCTTTAGTAAATCACAAAGTATCCCACAACACCTAATCAAAACACATTCTTTTTGTGAGGAAGTTTTTACGACTGGTTACCCGCAGTGTAGCCAGCTTACTAATAAGTTTACTAAAGGCAACACTGACTCCGCAAGTCAGGTTTCTATTAGGTTACACCTATGACAGTAGGTGCTGTTACAACATTTATAGAGTATTATTTCAAATAATAGCCTAATTTAAATTATTAAAATGCATTTACTATACTAAAAGTTGATATCAGGGTGGGCCCAGCAAAGCGTTTCAGCGCTTAGCTAGTAATTTAATTTAAATACAAATAAAAAAGGAAAAGGAAGAAAAAGTACCTACACATTTGAGTATTTATTGTAACCTTTTCTTAATTTATTTATTCTTTAATGAAAATTAACAATAAATACAAATTTGTATTACTATTTGTCTGTGGAAAATAATAATATAGGAAAAATAACTGCACTCACATAACGCAATACAAAATCATAATAATGTTAACCTGTATTACAATAGCATGCTTATAAACAAAAACATTATGAAATCGACATATGACGCCATGTTAATAAATCGAAACACAACCTACTGTATTTGCAATAATTCGCTATATAAGAATTATTTTGATCACTAATCAAGTTAAAAACTATCCGGTCCGGTAAGTTGGCCAAAACTATATACATTGAGCCAAATTTCATTAAAATCGGATGAGTAGTTTCTGAGAAATAGAGAGACAAACATCGGGACACGAGATTTTTATATATATAAGGATTATCAGTTCTGTAAAATATTCATTTATTGTCGTCCTCTAGCATAGGCACTCATATATTTGTTTTCTTTTAGCCCTGATGAAGATCCACAAGTTGCATCGAAACGCTGGTTTTCGAAAATAAATTTTTTTTTTCAACCTGAAAATCCTGACCATCAGTTAACCTATCATATATCAAATTAATACAAAGTTATTTAATTCGTAGTTTCTGCGGATGTCCAAGGGGACATTCATGGATCAGGTTATTTTCTTTTCAGAAAGACCTAGTTTCTTTTACTTTGAATATCCAAACTACCTCAAAAAAAAGTAATAATAATAACAGATATAGAATAGTAATAATAAAAATAATTTTTGAATGTTTGAAGGAGGGGACTTAAAACTTCACTTTTTACTTTCACTTACCTATATATGAAATATATAGTAAGTGGAAGTATTGCGATCGTGAAAAATTTCGACTTCCGGTTTTCAACGGAAATACACGTTTTGAGTCCAATTAACCAATTCCCGCGAAATGGTCTGTGTGTGTGTGTGTGTGTGTGTGTGTGTGTGTGTGTGTGTGTGTGTGTGTGTGTGTGTGTGTGTGTGTGTGTGTGTGTGTGTGTGTGTGTGTGTGTGTGTGTGTGTGTGTGTGTCTGTGTGTGTGTGTGTGTGTGTGAACAGACTAGCTCAAAAACTATAAACCGTGCGAACCTGAAATTGGGTATTTAGTGTATGTATATACCCGCGATGTGACAGCAAAAATTTCATCAAAATTGCTACGCCTATAATGACAGACCATTGTTCATAATTAAAGCCAATCTGTTCATTTAATGGAAATTATTTGTTTCATGGTAAATGAAGTTTTCAACAACTACATAGAGAATTATAAAATCAGACGACTTGGAGTATTATGCTTGCATTGCCGAATTACCACAAGCTTTTATTTAATAATAAAAAACTAGTGTTTTTTGTAGAGCAAACAAAAAGAAAAAATAAGAAATCAATGTGGAAAAATGTGTCTTTGAGAAGAGGCAATTAACAAAACACACCAATTTCTAATTTAAGTAAGTTGGTAAGTGAAAGTTGTGTGTTGCGCGCACGCCCCAGATTTATTTTAAAACATGTTCGTCCGTTAAGCACGTCACTTTCAACAGTTATGTTATTCCCATAATTTCTGATACGCAGAACCCCCCCCCCCTTACCCAGCCCAACCTCCCTCCACGTTCTCCCATATCACTTAATCTTGAGGTGCGGTGCTCAGAGTATAACGTGGTGAGTTATACTATTTTATTTTAGTTATTCCTATCATAATTCTTCTCTCTTTGCTTCCTTTTTCTCATTCCTGATCCATTCGTATTTATATAATATTTCCTATCAAAATTTATCATCACCTCTTTTGTAACACAACATTTAGTAATGTTGAACATAACTTCCTAGATGGCACCTTGACTCGTTGATGAGCCTTATCGACACGCACATTACTTTATTTTATAATTATCGTTTTAAAGTGACAATGAATTTTCGGTTTCGGCCCAAAAAACCTGGATGCACCCGTGGTTTCGGTTTTGGCCAAGAATCGTCTGACTCTGGCCCAGTTGAAACTTGCATCCATATCTGATTTCCCAGAGAATGGTGCGGGTCTAAAGGATTTCTGATTGTCAGCTCCTGCATTCCCTTTAGCTCCCTTAGATTAAGAAATTCGTAGTACCTGTTATTTTTACTTTCTCGATTTTGATCAAACTGGGTATTTAAAGTATGTATATGCCTGCAATGTGATAGCCAAAATTTAATCAGATTGGTCAAACTGAGGGGGCACTTAATTTATTAAATTTTGTCTCAGTTTTACGGGGTTTTTTCCCCTAAAAGGGCTATAACTAGTTAGATAAAAAACGCCATGTTTAATGAGATTCAAGAATTCTTTAATATCAAGTAAGGTTTATCATTGTAAAATATTCTGAGGGAGCTTAAATGGCGAAGATAACTTTTTTGTTTTCCTCTAAAGTACCTTTGATTTTTTTTATATGAAGAAATTAACTTTTTCCCGTTATGCCCAAAAATAAAAAATGGTTAATTATAAAATATGAAAAAAATCTAGTAAACATATAGAGGACATAAAAAGAAAAATATTCCGACAACTCATAAACCACATACGCAGTACACCTTTAATGACAGACCAATGTTTATATCCAAAGGAATTTTGTTCATGGGAAAGAGTTTTAGACAGGGGTTGAAAAGGTCATTAACCTTTTTAAATAAGTTTCATTTTAAAAGTATGTGAAAAACTTATTATGAAGAAGTTTGCTCAATTAAAGTTTTCAAATAACTTAATGATTAAAGTTTTTCTTCAAAAAGTTTAAGGTTCACCTAAACCTTTTGAGCAATTAAAATTAAAGTGCGAGTTTAACAATAACGCTTTCGCACTGGGTTGTGATCATAAACGTTTTTATCATAGGAAAAGAGATTGTTTACTTATACTGTTGTTTATTTTGATAAATAATCTCTGACAGGATTAGTTAAAAGTATATTTATTCCTTTTCTATTATTTCATTCTCCTCGAATCAAAACAAGTCTAGTGTTCAGTCATTATCTCATCTCTCCAGGCTGCTTCATTTTAGTTTTAGTTATTACTTGTGAGTAAGCGGTTCACAAATTAAGAAGGTGCGCATAAAAGACCGATTAATTTTTTAAAGAATTTGAAAAACCATTTATTTAGGTTCCATAAAAGTGTTGTTGACAAATTATATGACTGTAATAGTAGTGACTTGAAGTGTAGCAAGAACAAATTGAAACCCATATCAGTAAAAACAAGCAAAGAAATGTTATTAGATAGCTGTATAAAATGTGGGCTACTTTGAAATTTATTCTTGATGATTATAGGTGTAAATAAAAATGTTTTTAAATTGTTTTACTTGTTAAATTAAATGATAATTGTTGAATAATAATCTAAATATTTTTATTTTGAGTAACGGTATTATACATTATATATTCATGATAATTAACTGCACAGATTCCATGGTATAGTTAAAGATAATTTTGTGGTTTAAAAATAATACACGCATTTACAAAATATTAAAAATTATAATCTATTAAAATAAGTTTTTGCATTTCCAAAATTATTTTCTTTGACTAAAATCTTTTTTTATGAATAAGTTTCAGAATAACTTTTTGAAATGAACTTTTAGGCAAAAAATTATTTGTATAAAAGTTTTAAGATAAATTAATCAAAAAGTTTTCGTAATGAAAAAGTTAATGTTCAATAAAAACTCCAAGTAGGGTAAAAAAAAAAATAGAAGTATAACTTTTTTAAAATAAGTTAACTTATATTTTCGACTCCTATAAGAATGACATGATAACATTGCTTAATATCAAAGATTTCGGAAAAGTATAATATTTTGATATTTTGAAATACCCCCCGCCCCCCCCCCCCAAAATTCATACTAGTTTTGGTTTTTAAAAACCACCACCCTGGATGACATGATAACATTGCATAATATCAAAGATTTCTGAAAAGTATAATTTTTTGATATTTTAAAATACCCCCCCCCCCACCCCGAAATTCATATTTGATATTTTTTATAAAAAGCACCACCCTCGATGACGTGATAACATTCCTTAATATCAAAGATTTACGAAAAGTATAATTTTTTGATATTTTGAAATCCCCCCCACCCCGAAATTCTTATTTGATATTTTTTATAAAAAGCACCACCCTCGATGACATGATAACATTCCTTAATATCAATGATTTACGAAAAGTTTAATGTTTTGATTTTTGAACAAATGGCATAGTGGTAAACAATTAAATCAAAGAAATCCGAAAAAGATATTTTTTTTTATGAGAGTACCGCCTTTGTGAATTTTGAAATAGATATTTTTTTATAAATTTTTAAATTTTGTGTTAGAGGTAATAAGTAAAGGTTTAACTTTTATTTTTTCATTAAATTTATAAAAGTTTTAAAACAGTTAAAACTTTTATGAGCTAGAACTTATATATAACAGTTTTGAAAAAACTTTTATCGCTCAGAGGTTATTAATTAAAGTTTTTTTATAACAGTTAAAGTTGAACTTTTTTGTAATTATTTATAACTGTTTCAATTCCTGATTTAAAGCATTTGGGGTTAAAATAATGTGGTATAAGATAATCTTTAATTAATTATATTTAAGTTTAAAAATGATTTCTGAATTTGCATAAAGTGCTTTTAGAGGAACAGTAATCTGTCTTGGTTTCCAGCCCTCCAGCATAAGAGACAAACTTTACTGCCAGACATAAATGCCATAAAAAAACAAGCAAGCAGTAAAAAAAAAACTTGAATTTTGATGAAATTAGGTCCCTTAAAAAAAAAAGCAATAATGATTCAAAAAGTTCTGAGAACTTTCAAGTTTTGCAATACAAAGTCTCTACAATGTATCTAGGCAAACATATATAAGCATATAAATGTGGGAAAATGTGATATTGGGGAATGGCGTTTACATATTATCAAAACATGTAGATTTCTAATCTAATTAAGTTTGTAAGTGAAAGTTGTGTATAGCGCGCATCGCACCAAATTTATTGTTAACCACATTTGCATTGGTATTTGATAACACATGGATTTCTCTATTACGTTATGTATCTTTAATTGATCAATAACTTTATGTAAGGAGTGATGACAAAAATGTGCCACGTAAATTACATCAAATCTTAACATGTAAAGAAAGTAGTGTCCGACCGAAACCAAAATGTTTGCCGAAACCGAAACCGAATTTCGGCCATAGACCTAGTTTCGGGCCGAAACCGAAACCGAAACTTATTTACGTGTCTATATATAATACATTTAAGTATGTAATATGTCAAATTTAGCAATAATATCAATGAAAGCCTATAAAATAACAGTAACTTAACTCAATTATTCATTTAATAGTCAGCTGGTATACAAGAGTGGTAAAACAGGTGTATTAGTTGTTATAGGATCAAATCCCGGCCCCCTGATCTTTAAATAACAGGCTGATATTAATAAAAATTCTTATTATTATGTATAAATAATAAAGTAAATCATTCCGTAATAAGGTCGATAGAATACAAAATGATGGCCAATTGAATACGTCAAGCTACATGTCAGAGGCTATTTAATCAACTGAGTCAGTTTTGGTCTCAAATGTTAGTGGATTTAATCTAGTTTGAAAATTTATAGGATAGTTTTTGGTCGAAAACGTGCTTCTTCGTGGTAGAAATTGAGACAAGTTTTTGGGATGTTATTGGTGAACCTCTGGGAAAAAGGGGGCTGCCAAGGTTGAAAAATTAGTTTTGCATCTGATTCCCATTCCATACAAGAACAAAGACCAAAACCTACTACCACCATTTGATGCAACTTTTAATGACAAGGTTACTGACTAAAATATTTTTTCCATTTTGAATTGAATCTGTGGACATGTCGACTTAACGTAAATAATTTTGTATGAAGAGCATGCTTTCATTACATGTTAAGACTTGATGTGATTTACGAGGACATTTCTGTTTGTCACTCTCAAATTTTTGTCTCCACACCCAACTTAAAGTTTTCGATCAAGGAAAGATACCAAAAGAATTATAAAAATCTGGTGCGTGCGCGCAACACACAACTTTCACTTACCAACTTGCTTAGATAAGAAATTGACGTGTTTTGTTAAATATAATTTTCCAAAGTCACACATTGTTCTACATCCATATCTTATTTTTGTTAATCGTTAAAGCCGTTTTTGAGTAAATAAAAAAACCCGTGAAAATGATATAAAATTTATTAAGTAAAGTCCCTCCTCCGGTTACTCAATTTTAATGAAATTTTAACAGTCATATCTCGGGCATATACATACATAAAATACCCAGTTTGATCAAAATCGTTAAAGGTGATTTAGAGTAAATAAAAAAAACACGTAAAAATGATACAAAATTTATTAAGTAAAGTCCCCCCTCCGGTTAATCAATTTTGATGAAATTTTTAGTCATATCTCGGGCATATATATATAGAGATAATACTTAGTTTAATCAAAATCGTTAGAGCCGTTTTTGAGAAAATCGAAAAAAACGTAAAAAGTTATTAAATAAAGTACCCCCTTCCTTTGAGCAATTTTTATGAAATTTTTGCTGTCACATCGCAGGCATATACCTTCACTAAATACCCAATTTCAGGTTCCCACGGTATATAGTTTTTGAGCTAGTGTGTTCACACACACACAGACACACAGACCATTTCGCGGGACTTGGTTATTTCGACTCAGGGGGTCCCAAAACGTGTATTTCCGTTGAAAACCGGAAGTCAAAATTTTTCTCAATTTCGCAATACTTCCACTTACTATATATTTCATATATAGGTAAAAAAAATAAAATAAAAAAATAATATAGGTAAGTGAAAGTAAAAATCTACGTTCTACCGAAATACAATACAAGTGTAATTAAATAAAAAACATATACTTCCCAGGTTTTTCCCGAAACCAGGTTTTTCGGCCGAAACCAAAACTTTGGTCGGTCACTAAAAGAAAAGAAAGCATTCTTTTCGTGCAGAATTTTTTATGTTGAGTATTAATAATAATGGTATTCTTTACCATTAGCAATAAGAACATTTCTTTTCTTTATATTATTTCCTTATTTTTAATGGAATTTGATTTCCTAAAAGAGAAAAATAAATTAAAACTAAATCATCGAATTATATTTATAACCTTGCTAGTACACTTCTGTACCAATGTTCTACATCAGGCCTCCTTTTTGTATGAATAATTGAGTCCAGTCATAGTCCTTCTATAATCTTTCTTTGATATTATTTTAAAACTAAAAATGTTACCCGCTACACATGTTATATGCATCCAAACCTAAATAAGCTTCAGTTTCAGCCCAAAACCAGATCAGAGGCCGAAATTCTGTTTCCTTTTCGGCTAAGAATTTGGTTTCGTTCGGACATTCATTGTTTTGTATATGCCAATTGTACACGTAGCCTCCAAACAAGGTTTTTAACCTTTTTTTACTTTCACTTACCTATAAATGAAATATATAGTAAGGGAAAGTATTGCGATCGTGAAAAATTTCGACTTCCGGTTTTCAATGGAAATACACTTTTTGGGTTCCCCTGAGTCGAAATAACAAATAAGTCCCGAGAAATGGTCTGTGTGTGTGAACAGACTAGCTCAAAAACTATAAGCCTTACAAAAATGAAATTGGGTATATGGTGTATATATATGCCCGCGATGTGACAGCGAAAATTTCATCAAAACTAGTCAAATAGAAGGGGCACTTTACTTAATAAATGTTGTCCCATTTTCACGTGCTTTTTTTATTTACGCAAAAATGACTTTAATGATTTTAAACAAACTTGGTATTTGGTGTATTTATATGCCCCTGATGTGACAGTAAATATTTCATCAAAATTGATCAATTGGAGGGGCCACTTTACTCAATAAATGTAGTCTCATTTTCACGTGTTTTTTTTTATTTACTCAAAAACGGCTGTAACGATTTTGATCAAACTTAGTATTTGGTGTATGTATATGCCAGCAATGCGACAGCCAAAAGTTCATCAAAATTGGTCCAACGGAGGGGGACTTTACTTAATAAATGTTCCAAATTTCGCTATACAGATACTCTATACCTTATGAAGATATACAAACATAAGTATATAAATGTGGAAAAATGTGTGAAGTTGAGGAATGGCATTTACATATTATCAAAACAGGTGCGAACATCTTTCCATATTAACACGTTGAGCGCCAGGAAAAAGATGATGTACTTTTGCCTGGGGCCAAAGCAATTTTTCCTAATTTATAACTTTAATATGATTAGAATGATACAAAAATTGCAAAAGAAATAAATAAAAAGTTTAATTTTGGCAATTAAACAGTAATTTTGTGAGCGGTACGTATGTACCGCCCGGCCCCAGGGTAAAGCCCGCTACCTATAGTAGTACGGGGGCTGCCCGGTTATGACCGCGACGTCAACCCTTGTCCCCTTAAAATATGTTATTTTAATAAATAAGATATTTTGTTTTGTAAAAAAATAAATAAAATAAATTTATTTTATTTATTTATACCCCCCAAATTTAAAAAAAAAAAAAAAAAAAAAAAAAAAAAAAAAAAAAAAACATTTGGGCCAATTGCATTGGCGAATTGTTCGGGGCCGGAGCGGTCCAATATGCCTTGAAATCACGCTCGGCAGGCGGTCCCCTGGCCCAGAACAATCTTTTAGCTGGCGGGAGCGGGCGGTACCTGGGGACCGCCTCGGCCCCAGCCAATAGTCCAACAGCGGTACGATCGTACCGCTTGGCGCTCAACGTGTTAAAACTATATAAATAAAGATAAAATTCTGAATGTTTGTTGGTTCTTTCTAGAAATCCATACCGTTCGTCCTAAATTCTCTAAATTTCGCTCAGTGGGTCTTTCATACCAGTTGCAAACACCTGTCCATATTAATATTGCATAACTTCAGCCAATCTGTGGGTATATTCTTTATTGTTATACAAATTATGATCTCACTTCACATTGGTTTTTTACGAAATTGACCGTTAGATTCTAAAATAGTCTCATTTTATAGATTTTGAACAGGCCAATAAGGCCTTGTAAGGCCGTTACACGTTTTAAGGCTGAACGATGAGTCCTTTTTTCAAGTTATTGGCCGAGAAGGGTGAAGTGAGTGTGTGGTTCCTTGGCAGGAGGAGAGCTGGCGTGCAGCTTCCCCTCACCTTGTTTATTAGAAAAACAAAGTTCCCTAGTGAAACTGGGATATACAGCTAGTTAGCAATATATCTTTCTTTAGTCGCAACAACTTTTTATTTTCTTATATCATTATATTTTTAACGTTTCGCGGCTGTGTCCCCATTCTCAAAACTTTCTATGCTATGCAATTTTTATTTATTTTTCAATTCAACCTTCCATTTGACAAAGAGAATTGATTCAATTTAAAGTTCTATTTGAAAGCAAAAAGATTATTGTTTTTGCAGTTTTTATTATTAAAAATTGTTATAACAAATTATTGTTGTTACAGTTAATTATTAAATCGACAACAATCCTGTTTGTTGTAAGGTGATATAGCAGAAGTTGAAAGTTTAAGGTGAAATATTAAACAGAAATGGAGTCGATGCCATCGCCGATTACTGGAAGCAGTGAAATGAATTATAACGAAGCCGATAATGTTGAAGAAATAAATGATAATTTAGGCTCTATCACAGGACGAAAAAGGAAATTTTCAGGTGAATTGGTGAATTCACGGAAACATAAGGCTAATCCGGAAATAAGTAAATCACTTGTAAGTTATATGGTGATTTATAGAATAATGCAGTATTTAGCTTTTCCTATGACATCAGCATTTTGTTGTTGGCCAATCTGCCCCCTTTAGATTAAATTTGATATTTGTTATTAGTGTTCATTAACTTTTATAGCAATCTTAATGTAAAAAAAAAAAAAAAGATTTTATGAAATACCTTCTTCAACAAACTGTTTTTGTATTAAATGTTTATGGAAAAGAAAGTGGGATGTTTTTTCCACATTCATTATCATTGTTACAGTTTGATTTCATTTTTTATTTCCTTGATAAACAGCTTCTACATTTAACTTCATGTTGACAGTTTGAAAAGAAGACGCCCTGCCAGACTCTAAAGATAGCTTCCCTTAGCGGCAACCTTGTCTTCAGGAAGATATTGGCCGGAGCAGCCTATGGTGCTGAAGCGAGCATATACACCCCTTCGACGGTGGAGGACTTGGAGCTGAGCACACCACAGAGCCTGCTGCTAGGGCTGCTGTACTCTCTAGTGTCAGGGGATGTCATGTCCTCTGTGTTCTTGGCAGACATCTCCTTTCAGATCAAGAGGTTGCGGTCCAGGCACCTGAAGGTCTGGCTGCTGGAGGACTTCCGCTTCCCTCGGACCGATATCGAGAACGCCATGACTCTTCTGGAAGAGCTAATCTCTGGCAGTATCATAAAGTTGCCTGTGCATGTGATTATATTAATGACATCATTGGCCAAGAAGTATAGGATCACTGGTGTGCAACTCAGCACTTTATCGGAGGTATGCTATTGCAATTATTATAGGCCCGATGCACACGGACGACACTTTTCTGCGATCCGGACTATAAGCCAGGTCAGGGGTACCTGGAGTATAATGGTAAATCCGGTCGGTCCATTGTATTCCAGGTACCCCTGACCTGGCTTATAGTCCGGATCGCAGAATAGTGTCTTCTGTGTGCACCGGGCCTAATACTATCTGTACCCTCAGGGTTCATCTACTTCTAGTTTGGGATATCCAGGGTTATGGGGGAGGGGGGACCATTTGTCATATGCATACATGAGAAAAAAATAATTGAAATCAATCAATCACGATGGCCTGTGGACATTACAGTTCTGGCCTCCTCCAACATGCTATGCTGAGATAATGAACCGATCTACATCAGCTCTGCTGAGTATTCTAGGTTGGTTGAATCTGATGGTTATCTAGTACGGTCTACTCCGTTTTATTGGATCATAAAGGGAAATTTGGAGGACCCAAAAAATGGGAGATCTTGAATCCACACTTAAAGGCAAAGAAAAAATGCTTGAATGTGCATTACCACACAAGTGTGGTAATGGATGCCACAAATTAAACATATTCAGTTATCAGGTTTAAGTATAAGTATTTTCATCTATTAATTTAATGAAGGGGGTCAAAATAATACAATTAATTTAACTGTTAAAATGTATTTTTATTAACTAGGTTTTTTATAATATTACAAAATATACAAAATGACTCAAGTTGAAATAACTATTTGTGTATAATATAAATTATACTTATATAGACAAAATTTCGAAATAAGAAATGAATCTGAACATGTTTTTATATCAATATTTTCATCCCTTTAGCTAATAAGGACTCTAAACGAAAGTTGCACTGAGAAGCTAAGCGGGTCTGCCGGCTTTTACCCTCCCCAAGCTAAGGCGTGTAGGCCACTCTCCGCCGATGACTGCCTCAACTTCAAC
Organism: Aelia acuminata; assembly: GCA_911387785.2. Taxonomy (NCBI): domain Eukaryota; kingdom Metazoa; phylum Arthropoda; class Insecta; order Hemiptera; family Pentatomidae; genus Aelia; species Aelia acuminata. The sequence continues at coordinate 1,433,137 of OU426982.1, forward strand.
TCATTACCTTTTCCGACTCTTTCTTATTAGTTTTTACTTTTTATGTTTCTTTAATACCTTTATCATTATTTCAATTAATTAAAATGCTAGATTATCGATTGCAATGGGAAATTACGTGATTTAAGAAGGTAATAATGAACGAGGTTATAATAATTTTATTACTGCTCAGTAAACAACTTCCGCGATATGAAAAAAGCACTACCATAACTAGCGAAATACTAAGAAAATAAAACAGTGAATATCACCAAATAACAAACAGACAAAAGCAGTGTACTATCTCTAGAATAGAGCTTCTAGAACTCGAAAAGGAAAATCGTTCAACAAATATTTCCCCAATGGAGACACCCCTGCAACCTAGCGGCCCCTAGATGTACTTATTAAGTCTCCGAAGATCCACTAGGATGTGCCTCAGTCTACAAGTTATCTCTTGTGAAGCTGGTTCGTTAAATAAGTGGAAAACCGGTTGCGAGATATACAGTCTTCCGCTACTGGGGAATAATCTTGTCGCCCGCTTGTGGGGACAGTCTTTTTTTTTCCGAAATGTATCGTCCATAGCCATCAAAGGGTTAACCGGAAAGAATCAACTGTGATTGTCATACTTTACTTGTAAACTTACGACTCACATAATTAACACACTTTTTTAGGGTGTATAAAGGACTTTTCTCATTTCCTTTTTGTAAAAAACAGCGACTTAACTTTTGGATGCAATTCTGGCTTCTGGTAGAGGAACAGGTTTAGATTCTTAGGTTGTTCGATTGACAACGGGTCTCCTAGTTTTTTACATTCTGTTTCTTGGAAAAGTTGTAAGTTTCATAAAATATTTGCCCAATTAAGTAAAGAGGTGGTGTTTTACCTATATTTGATCTTGTTTTATTAAAAATGATTCAATTAAGCGGTGATCCCAATTATCCGATGACCCAATTAAACAGAGTCAGCTGTATATAGATTTGATTGACCATTATTTATCTAAAAATATCCTTGCTCCTCCTTAATGAATGCCTTTAAGGAGGAAGATTGTACTTCTGAGGACTAAGTCTCTTAAAGCCACAATGTTCACCAGTCATAGTCCATTGTTATTGCTTACTTCTAGGCTATGCTTACCTGTTGTAGGCTGATACGCTCCCTCTTTCCCGACACTAGCAGTAAAATCTGCTAAAATGTTCATATCATACCGAGGACAGCAGTCTAATGTCCTCTCAGGTTGATCGTAGAAAATTTCTTTATGTTCTGCGCTTAAGCCTTCATTTTGGGCATGCTTACTGAAGATATAACATTTATAAAACTTTCCACGGAGTTTTCTATTAAGGTTAAAACCAAGGAGTTCCAGAATCTGCATTATTAGTTGATCGAAATATGTTTCATTTAATTTATTAGATATATAGGTAAATATATTGCTTAGAGATAAAATATATAAGTGTGAATTAGCAAATTTAAAATTGTTCATTCAGTTTGTTGTCAGAGCCACCTGGGAGGTATGTTAGCCAAGATATTCCATTGACTACTTTTGCAGCTTTTTATTTTTCTTTTTTACTAATTAAAGATAAATCTTTATTTAACCAAAATTGTTTATAAACTATTATAAAAATTTAGAATAAGTATTATACCCTTATTAAATCTTTATATCTTTTGTATTTGGCATTTGTGTTTCAGGAATGCCGCTCCAATTTGGCGATAGAAGTCGAAAGTGCAGTCTCTAACAACTGTCCCAGAGATATTTTTGATTTGGAGAGTGAAGGAGCAGATTTTCATGGACTGAATCAGTCTGGGGAAAGTCTCCTGCACTTGGCTGCGAGGTCTGGCAGCAGTGCCTCCATCACAGCTTTGACGATGCTCAATGTAGACCTTGAAGTCTTGAACTCTAAAAATGTAACTCCATTAGAAGAAGCAGTCCGAAGTGATCGTGGATCTTCAGTCAATGCTTTGTTAAAGGCTGGTGCTAAATTCAACAAGCTGTTTCCTGGCGGCGACACCTACCTCCATATTGCTGCTTCTGGAGGCCACAACGATGCATTGGAAGCCTTGCTGACAGGAGGAATGGAGAGGAATGAAAAGAACAACATCGGTGAAACGACATTAGTTCAAGCTGTTAAAGTGGGTAATGTCCGGGCTATTGAGCTATTGCTACGAAATGGAGCTGATACGAGTGATATATTAAATGTTAAGTTCCAGAACGGCGATTCCATTGTTCATTCCTTATCTCTCTCAGGGAATATCAGTGTTCTCAAGTTAATGAAAGATAGGGGTATAAAAGCAAACATAAAAAATGAAAACGGCCTCACACCGCTGCATGGAATTTATAATTCTTCAGTTGTGAGGGTGCTACTAATGATGGGCGTGGACGTGAACTCACAGGATAATGAAGGGAACACACCTCTTATTATAGCAGCGCGTAATGGCAAGGCGGATATAGTTAGTTTGCTATTGCTAAACAAGGCTGATCCTAACATAAAAAACAACGAACGGAAGACCGCCCTACATTATGCCGTAGAAAGGGGATGCGTTGAAACGGTTACCACACTTCTGGATGCTGGAGCCAGGGGATATCATGGCTACGAATATTCGTATACAAAGACTCCAGTGTACATTGCAACAACAAATAATAAGCCTGAAATCCTACAGTTGTTACTAGAAAAGAGTGACCTTGCAGAAAGGGATGACTATGGCGATACAATAATCCACCATGAGGCCAGCCTTGGACATTTGGAGGTTGTAAAAGCACTAGTTGATGCAGGAGTTCAGGTAGATATGAGAGATTGTCAAAATAAGACTGCCTTACACTGGGCTGCAATTGAGGGACATACTGCAGTGGTCATAGCACTAATTGCAGCAGGGGCGGAAGTGGATGCGAAAGATAAATCTCAGATGACTGCCTTACATTGGGCAGTACGCAGTCAACGTACTACAGTGGTCACAGCACTCCTAGATGGTGGGGCTAAAGTGAATGCAAGAGACAAATATCAGATGACTGCTCTTCATTATGCAAAAGATCTGAAAAATGAAGTAATAAAGGAACTTTTAGAGCGTGGGGCAACAAATCAGCCCAGCTAGCAAATGGCCAACTTGTTTTGACCAATTTGAAATTGTGGAGTAGGTGCTAATGTTAGTGCTTGTGATGAAAATGGGTGGGATGCTTTGAAGTATGTTAATAAATATTAAAAAAAACATGAAATACCTCAGCAATAAGAGGTAGCCACACATTGTTATCAATATGTTGTCATGGTATAAATCAGTGTAGCTCTGGTGTCTAATGTTATTAAGATATATTATTTATCATATCATAGACAGTTTTCCTACATATTCATTTTATAAAAATTGTTTCCATAATTAGGTATTAGTTTGTCATTCATAACAGAAGAAAATATTTTTTTTAAATTGTATTATTAATGCACATCCTTTATTATTCTCTCGATTTTTATAAAATTAGAAATGTATACATAATTGTGTATATTAAATAAATTCTGAAATTTAACTTTTTATTTACCAGAATCCTAGTCTGTCTTAAATGAATCAGGATGGAAATAGATTTTTTGAAGTTTACCTCCCTTCCTCCTAACTACCTTCAATAAAGGAGAACAAAGTAAGTCAGTGTAGCTCTCATGACTAGCACAATTGAGTTTATTTACTTAGAAGCAGTTAAATGGCGCACATCTGGAATAACAAGTAATTTAAAATTCAATTTCGAGTTGGAACTGCTGATTTTTTTAAAATTATTTATTTCCTTTTAATAACTGAATCTAAATTCAGTTTTCTGTTAGTTTGTTTGCTAATCTCTTCCTCAAAGTTTCAAAAATATTAATAATACTTTTATATTATTATTGATATATTTATATTATTTCAAAGCTTATTGATGCCTTCAATTTTTTTTTAAATACAATATTGTTAAAAAATATACATCAACTTAATGAGGGAACAAGTTATGATCCCATTAAAATTGAAAGCATTTTTGTTGTATATCCAATCCTGTTAACAAACTGGATACCAAGTTTTAATGAACCAAGAACCTTTTTGAATTTAAAAAACAATTCTTTCTAAGTTTTTAAAAATAATACCAAAGATTTTCAATGAGTGAAGTGTGTGGTAAAAATCGTTAAAGCCGAAAGAAAAAAAAAAAAAAAGTAAAAATGAGAACTTATTAAAGTGCCCCCACCGTTTGAAAAATTATGATGAAATATTGGTACTACTTCCCCTATTCCCCTGCTTGCTTTGACAGCTGATAAGCACGCTGCTATCTGTTGGTCACCATGCGAACTACCATCCCCAACACCTCTCTTCTTAGCCGTTAAAGGCCGATTTAATGGCTAAGTTAAAATTATATTAAGCGCTTTTTTTTACGAGGATGAGACCGTAACGTCATCTCGACTCTAAACAACTTCACCTATTCCTGGCAAATAAACATCAATTAATCGTACGTGCTGTATATATGATTAATTTTGAAAATACCGCGTCTCCCCACACTAGCGTCTATAGAACATTACTCTTTATCGAAATGTTATCATTTTAAGAAGTATTAGTATTTTAGAGTCCCTGAAAAATATTAATATTGAACCTATACCGTTCCGAATACAAGTAATTGCGTAACTATTCGTTATGCGTATAAGTTCCTTACCAATCCACTTTTTACTTTCACTTACCTATATATGAAATATATAGTAAGTGGAAGTATTGCGATCGTGAAAATTTTCGACTTCCGGTTTTCAACGGAAATACACGTTTTGGGGTCCCCTGAGTCAAAATAACCAAGTCCCGCGAAATGGTCTGTGTGTGTGTGTGTGTGTGTGTGTGTGTGTCTGTGTGTGTGTGTGTGAACAGACTAGCTCAAAAACTATAAACCGTGGGAACCTGAAATTGGGTATTTAGTGTAGGTATATGCCCGCGATGTGACAGCAAAAATTTCATCAAAATTGCTCAAAGGGAGGGGGTACTTTATTTAATAACTTTTTACGTTTTTTTCGATTTTCTCAAAAACGGCTCTAACGATTTTGATTAAACTGAGTATTTGATCTATTTATATGCCTGAAATATGACTGTAAAAATTTCATCAAAATTGATCAACCGGAGGGGGAACTTTACTTAATAAATTTTGTATCATTTTCACATGTTTTTTTTATTTACTCAAAAACTGTTTTAACGATTTTGATCAAACTTGGTATTTAATGTATTTATATGCCAAAAATGTGATAACCAACATTTCATCACAATTGATCAACCGGAGGGTGGACTTTACTTAATAAATTTTGTATCATTTTCACGGGTTTTTTTTTATTTACTCAAAAACGGCTTTAACGATAACCAAAAAAAAGATATGAATGTAGAAAAATGTGTGACTTTGGGAAATGATGTTTAGCAAAACACGTCAATTTTATTTATGTAAGTTGGTAAGTGAAAGTTGTGTGTTGCGCGCACGCACCAGATTTTTTATTAACAATTTATCCACGTCTTTGTTTTTCTATAACCTATTATCTTTTCATTATGCCTATACTTTTTTGATGAACTGACATTTACATACATTACAAAAAGTTAAAGTTAAAAAAAAGTTGAGAGGTAGGATTTATTTCATTGAAGATGCTTATCTAGTTCCACTGTTATTTTTCACAATATTAAACCACCTATTTTGTGGGTAATATTTACATTTGAAAGAAGAAATAAAAATCATACATGAAAGGATGTCAGCTTATAATTTCTTTCAAATTTTAACATATCTAAATCCAACAATTATATCATATCCTATTCCTCTTCAAAAAAATAGAACCTTTATTAACCAAAACTTGTTTCTATAAATACATAATATTAGAATTTTCACAAGGAAGTACCCATTGCTATTTTTCCTCTCCTCTATTTTTCACTTATAAGTGGTTTTTAATAATGAAAGTTTAATGAAAAAGTAGGTTATGGTATAGGTTTGAATTATTCAGCGACTCCGAATATAGTTCAGTTCGAAATACTGATTTTTCGAAATATTCGGAGAGAATTATTATATTGATAGAAAGTGACGTATGATAGAGCAAAGGGTGGGGAGACGCGGGTTTTTAAAAAGTTAGATAATTATATCAACTGGTACAAAATCGATTCCTTTCAGATGTGGTGAGATAGTGTGTGACGTAAAAATGACGTAATACTGAGGCAAGGCGGTTATTTTTCAAACAGGAGGGGCAATAGGGGAAAGATGGCGGTGCTAGTAGTTTGCATGGTGACCAACAGATGGCAGCATACTTATCAGCTGTCAAAGCCAGCAGGGGAATAGTGGAAGCGGTACCGTGCTATCACATCGCAGACATATAGGCGGGCGCAAGCGACGGTGCTGCTTCTTTACAGGAACAAGAGAAACGGGTATAGAACCCGGGCCAGTACCTGGGATTCATAGGGTTTTTTGGCTTTTTTAATTTATAATTAAAACCAGGTTGAGCAAACAATTATTTGAAAAATGTCTAATAGGGTATGCTCGGTAAATTTCTAATAAAAAACAGGGATTTTGATGACCCATTACCAGCTCATTACATTTTCAAAGCAGTTGGTAGAATCAATTGGAAAACCACTTGGGTGGTTTAACCACTGGATTTATGATGCGAGACTCGCTGTGGTAAACAATTCCATTATTATCTTTGACTGAAAAATGTGCAGTTTCTTTCTCGTTCATTTTTTTACATCACTAGTATCGAAAGTGGTCGACAACAATATTAAATTGAGTTGAAGTAGACGCAAGTTACAAAAGTTATTTACAAGTTACAAAGTTTAGATTATATTGAAAAGAAAATATGAATATAATCACTTTATGATTGGTAAATTTAAAAATGATTGCTCTCCTGGAACACAATTTTTCGGAAAAGCACCTCTGCGACATTAAAAGTTAAAAAGTAAAATTACATTATTGCAAACCTTGAATCAAGATTAGAACTACATAACATTTTAAAATTTTACATCTTACAGTGTTTGTATTTACCAGAACTAGAAGCTTTAAACGTACAATTACAAGAAAATTGCTTATTGTTATTAATAAATTTAATTTCCACTTTTATTTGATGGGGCAGTCCTTTAAGATCGCTTTTATGAAGGCACAAGGCTTGTAAAATAACTACTTCTTCGCTTCTAGATACTATTTCACATGTAATTATGTGCTTCAATTAATGGTCTTTTGATGTCTATCACATCAACTATGTCTCTATGGCAAGCGACGGTGCTGCTTCTTGACTGGAACTAGAGGAACGGGGATAGAAGCCGGGCCAGTACCTGGGACTCATAGGTTTTTTTGGGAGTTTTTAATTTATTTGTCCATAATTAAAGCCCGATAGAGCAAACAATTATTTGGAAAATGTCTAATAGGTATTATTCGGACCCTTAGTGTTCATACAGAAAGTCAAAAGATGTATAATTCCATTTGTTTCCAAAAAATAAAAAGTGGATGGTACAATTAATAATAGATAAACCTTTTTCGAAACATATGACGATATGTAGTCTTCATTTTAAAGGAAGTGGCTATATTTATCCAAGGAAATATTAGTATTTGACATTTTATCGATTTGATGGTTAGGGCCATAGTATCATAGATTTGTTTTTCTTTTTTTAATTTTTCCCGTTTTTGTCTTACATCCGTTGTGCTTACTTGTTCCAAGTTTTCAATGTGATGCCTGAAGGTATTAACAAATAAATTAATAATATGACAAAGAAACTAATCTGTCATGAAAATGACAGCTGTCATAACAATGATTATATGAATAGGTAATTAATATTATTAATTAGAATAATTACCATTACTAACAACTTTACACATACAATTACAAGAAAATTGCTTATTGTTATTAATAATTTTAATTTCCACTTTTATTTGATAGGGCAGTCCTTTAAGATCGCTTGTATGAAGGCACAAGGCTTTTAAAATAACTACTTTTTTACTTCTAGATGTTATTCCACATGTAATTATGTCATTTGCATCAAGGATAGCCTGCCCTTCAATTAATGGTCTTTTGAAATTACCAATTATGTCTATCACCTTAACTATGTCTATCCCCGTTCCTTCCGACATTTTGCAAAACTACTAGCGCACCCAGGAAAAGTCCCCACTTGTGGGGTTTTTCAACTAGAGTGGGAAATGGGTTAAAAACTATTCAAAATTCCAAAAATTGGGGAATTTCTCAAAATATCGATTTTGAAAAGTGGGGAAAATTTTCAAATATGGCATCTTTGTTGTTTTACATTATGGAGTGGTTCGTTATTGTGAAGGCATACAAATTTAGACTTCACGGCAATTGAATGAAAATTAAAATAACAAGAAAATTATCAAGACACATACTAATAAATCTGGTAGCACTCAGGCATAAGAAAACTAATGTGGACTGTAATTGAATTTTGTGAATACACATGAAAATATATAAAGCAATATAAGTAGAAATGTAATTATAAAGTACAAAAATGGTAGACTTACGGAATTTATCTCCACCTTTCACTGCATCCTGTACAAGATTCTGGTCTGAAAGGAGAACCAGGAATAGGAAATAAAAGGATTTTGGTAGACCAGAGTTACCTGCATTTAGAAACCAGCGTACGAAGAAATCCTTTACCACTGAAAGCAGCCTTAAGAGACGTGTTGACTGCACAAAGGTTCGAAACCATCCCTTACCAATGAAGGATTAATTAAGTACATGTAACGGCAAAATGGCGCTAACAGCACAAAGTTTACCAGCAAGTGTTTCACACGACATTTAGCGGCCAAGTCAGTGTACACGTCCGGCCTAGTCTTACCCCCACCACCAAGGCCTCCTATATTACACTGCCACTTCAAAAATAATTTAAATAAATACCGCACAGTTATAAAAGAAATACTTTTTTGGTTAAGCTAATGGAATGATTTAACTATGTAGCATTATATCGATTTTTAGTATATGCTCGATTGTTACGTCATCATTGAATGGTTAAAAGACTTTTGTTTATTTACTTGTTTACCTGATCTCAAGGGCGTGCCCAGGATCAAAACTAGGGGCAAGCTAAAATCTAGGAGGGGGCAAGCTATGGTCGTTCAGGTAGTAACATCTTACCGCAGAAAAGTGAACGAAACCAAAATTATGTATAATTGTAGCTGTGCTTTATCAATTGAGTTATTACAATTATTTGCTTGAAAAAAATGTATTATATCATTGCTTCCAGTCTTAAAAGCTTAAAAAATTATTGATCCCAGCCTTCCAGGGGGGGGGGGGGGGGGGGTGGGCAGCTGCCCCCCGCTGGGTACGGCCTGAACTGTTCCAATTTAAGGGGTCAGGGCAAAATAGTGCCAAGCATCATTTTTAACAAAAATGATGCTTGGCACTAAAAAACTGTAACTGCAGTCTGCTCTATATTACGTAGAATGGAAATACCACCTAAATATGACTATATAGAGCCTCTATAGACATATTTTGGTGACATTTCCTTCATAGACATATAGTCCTACGTAATATACAGCAGACTGCAGCTACAGTTCATTTTTGTTAAAAATGTTGCTTGGCACTATTTTTCCCCGAACCCTTCAATTATCTCCATTTAAATTTAATTTAATATGTACCTGAATCTTATAGTATACAAAACTTTCTTTCCCAAAATTTTCCATTACAGAAGGCTTACTTTTTTTTCACATTTCATGAGTACTAAAGGCCCTAATTTAAATAGTATATTTCGTACCAAGGGCCGAAAGTGGGCGTTTGCCGGCCCGAAATATTTTTTGACCGAGACGCAGTCGAGGTCATGAAAAGTTCGAGGGCCTGCAAAAGCACTTTGGCCCGAGGCACGAACGCTATTTTTCACCATACTACAATAAATATTAATACGATATAACTTTAATCAAAAACAAGATTTTCTTTTGGTTAAGTGTACCTCTTTGTTAGAAGGTTATCTTGTGGTTATGGGGACATGATGAATGTTTAATGTATGGATTGTTTTACGTTATGTTATTATGTAAGTTAATAAAGAGAGATGAACATATGTGTGTTTCATTTAATACAACTGATATATTTCAAAATGCTAAAAAAAGTTAGTTCGTAGGTTTTACATTTTCCATTTTAACCAGTTCAAAAACTTTGTATACTCTTCGTCATACCTATCTTTTGATTTTGCAGGTAACAAATCTGCTATGATTTCTTTTGCTCTTCTATTTATAGATTCTGATATATTATTAGCCATAATTACTAAATAACTAAACAATAATACGAGCAAAACAAACTTATGTAATGTATATAATGAAATGAATGAATTAAAATAATAAACAGCTAATTTTGCGGCCCTAGGGCGAAATATTCATTTTAATTCATTCATTTCATTATATACATTACATAAGTTTGTTTTGCTCGTATTATTGTTTAGTTATTTAGTAATTATGGCTAATAATATATCAGAATCTATAAATAGAAGAGCAAAAGAAATCATAGCAGATTTGTTACCAGCAAAATCAAAAGATAGGTATGACGAAGAGTATACAAAGTTTTTGAACTGGTTAAAAATGGAAAATGTAAAACCTACGAACTAACTTTTTTTAGCATTTTGAAATATATCAGTTGTATTAAATGAAACACACATATGTTCATCTCTCTTTATTAACTTACATAATAACATAACGTAAAACAATCCATACATTAAACATTCATGTCCCCATAACCACAAGATAACCTTCTAACAAAGAGGTACACTTAACCAAAAGAAAATCTTGTTTTTGATTAATGTTATATCGTATTAATATTTATTGTAGTATGGTGAAAAATAGCGTTCGTGCCTCGGGCCGAAGTGCTTTTGCAGGCCCTCGAACTTTTCATGACCTCGACTACGTCTTGGTCAAAAAATATCTCGGGCCGGCAAACGCCCACTTTCGGCCCTTGGTACGAAATATACTAAAACAGCTGATTTTGCGGCCCTAGGGCGAAATATTCATTTTCGGCCCTAGGGCGGCGATGTGTAGCTTTCGGACCTCAAATTAGGTGTGTAAAACAGGTGATTACATCGTAGAATGGTGAAAATGCATATTAGTACATAATGACGTTATAAATTACTGCAAATGTTTAAATACAATTCGTTTTCAATTAGTGGACTTGAACAATGACTAAATATAGCTCATTTTATATAGAAATAGTAATACTTTGTGAGTCTCCTCACTTCTCAGGGGGGGGGGGGGCGCCCGGCTCCTGGATCCGCTACTGGGTGCTGGTGATGCTAGTGAGTTTGATATCCGTTTTTCACCTGCTTCCTTCTTGTTTTATTCATTTTTTTATTGCTTATTTTAGCCTTCCTTTCTCATGCCTATCACATCAACAGCAATCCAAAACAAGTTTCATAAGCTCCAATTGTAAACCGTTAAATAAATTATTTATTTTTATTTATTTAATCTTCATTTCTTCAATGTATATATACTTCAATCAATATACAGTAGGGTTCCGATTAACCGAAGTGCCAAGTCTGAGGGAAGGGGGGGGGTTTCCTGTATGTACACGAAGATGTGCCCTTGGCCACGACGGAAACTTCAATCCCAATTCTCAGAAGAAAAAAAATCAACTCTCAAAAGATAGGATGGAAGCTAGTGTTGTGCACAAGAACCTTCTGGTTAATTTCTTTCCAAGAATTAGTTCCCTACGCTCCTTGTTTGAAACCTTTTCTAGTAGCAGATTCTGGAAATTTTTTTACATCTAATGCCCATTCCTTTATTCCCTTCTAACAAAACTCTCAGTTGAAATTTCGTCGCGCTATATAATTTAAAGATATTATAATATTGTAATATAAGGCTAATATAGGATAATAACGTGTTGAAAAAACGTAAACGTTGTGTCGCTCGGAAAAAAAGTAGAAGCGATTCATCTCTGATTTTATCATTATTTTCGTCGTGAGACTTTAAAATAAGCAGCTAAGGATTATGAGTGGGGGAGAACACTGTGGGTGACTGGAGAAGGAATAGGAAGCAAATTGAAGAATACGTTTATCAATCAGCATCCAAGGAGGCTTCAACTTGAAGATCTACATTAAAAAAGCCATCATCCGAGCTTTTTGAAGAGGCCCTTTTATTATGGTTTTTCCAGGCAAGGCATCAATGATTCCCGGTAATTGGTCCATTGTTACAAGAAAAAACATTATCTCTTAATTCAATATTGAGAAATTTGAAGCGAGTTGAAAGATCTTGAGATCGCTTCTCTATTTAGAAAGCAGAGGCGATGTGCCACCACATGAACTGATGATCCTGAGAAAATGGAGGGACCCAGCTGCTGTCGATAGAAGAAGTTTATTTAAACAAATTGCAATAAAAGATTTATTTAAAAAAAAAATAGTTTCATAATTCCTGTTATAATGTATTATTATTAAATATGCATTAGGTTTTAAGCAGTAGTTTTTATATAAAAATAACCTACATTTTCATTTGGTATCATTATGGTTCCGATTAACCGAGGTAACCTTGGTCCCCATCGACTCGGTTAATCGGAACCCTACTGTATACCTATTCTTGAGCACATTATTTTTAAAAAAATTGCGCTTTAGTTTTTTTGTTTATACAAATTAACAATTTTTTTAATAAAATAAAAAACATTTAAAAAAAAAAAATTAAACCGACTTTGAAACCTAGGAACCAGTAAAAATAAATGCACTGAAAAGTAAGAAATAATTACCTTCTGATTTTTATGAATACACAGCAACATTTAAAATGGTATAAAAAGCGGAAAAATGCAATAAGACGAATAATTTTATTTTAATTCGTACAAATACACAGTAATTGTTATTAAAAATTGTGAAATTAAAATATTATATACTATGTTCGGTACAACACAATCTTTTCGGAGGCGGCGCAAATATAAATGACATGTTACCGATACAATTCCATTAGTAGGCATTAAAATCAATAGATGAGAAGAGAAGATCCATTTTACGATTTTCATAATGTCTAGTCTTAAAAATTTGAAATCATGCCTTATGTTATATATGCCATATGTTTTTCCAATAAGTAAAAATTTTTAGCGATAATTAAATATTTATTTTCATGTTTTTTCCCGATAACTTCTTGAATAAATTAAGAACCCAAAAAAGGTTTTAATGGGACCACCTCAGGAAAATACTCTACAAGATGCAAAAGGTTTCGTTCCAATTGGTCCTTCCATCTCGGAGTAATCGATGGACATACATAGGGGAAAAAAAGAAGGCACATACGTATCGAATTGAGTAACCTCTTATGTTCGAAGTCCGTTAATGATGTTACAAGTTGATTGAACGTAAAATTCAATAAAGACTGGACTAAATAAAAAAAGTGGGGAAAAATTATTCACCCTACTTGGTAACACTGGGTTGAATAGTTTGTGATTTTACCCCTGGCAAACAGCGTGACACGAAATTTTCTATATCTATAAAGATTTTGATGGTATCGGTAAATTTAGGCCTGTATTTCTATCGATGAAAATACTAAATGCGCTTTTAATTATTCAAAATGTAACACTTGCTGCCTGCAACTGGTTGAGGCTTACAGCTGTGATCGAACTTAGGAGGAGCCCTCGTACCCTGGGAACGGCGGCGCGCAAAGTCCTAATAAACACTTGCTGGAACTCCTTTCTTCTGGAACTTCTGGAAGATAGCTCCTAGTAGCGGAGTGCCTCTTTCTTCTAGGACACTTCTTCAGCTACTGGAACCGGTCCCCCGTCCAATTACATCCTTCATTGTACGCCTCTGTATCTTGTATCGCCCTCGGCTGCTTCGCCGTAGCAAATAATTGACTCCGTTATTGTTGATATTTAACCCTTAACTGGTACCATATCGTTCTACAACGTGAATGGTACCATGGGTGAGTTTTCACACATATTTTTAACCAATTATAACTTTGTGTAGATTTTTTTTACTTTCACTTACTTATACTTATATGAAATATATAGTAAGTGGAAGTATTGCGATCGTGAAAAATTTCGACTCCCGGTTTTCACCGGAAATATACACGTTTTGGGGTCCCCTGAGTCCAATTAACAAAGTCCCGCGAAATGGTCTGTGTGTCTCTATGTGTGTGTGAACAGACTAGCTCAAAAACTATAAACCGTGCGAACCTGAAATTGGGTATTTAGTGTATGTATATGCCCGAGATGTGACAGCAAAAATTTCATCAAAATTGGTCAAAGGGAGGGGGTACTTTATTTAATAACTTTTTACGTTTTTTTCGATTTTCTCAAAAACGGCTCTAACGATTTAGATTAAACTGAGTAGTTGATCTATTTATATGTCCGATGTATGACTGTAAAAATTTCATCAAAATTGATCAACCGGAGGGGGGACTTTACTTAGTAAATTTTGTATCATTTTCACGTGTTTTTTTTATTTACTCAAAAACGGTTTTAACGATTTTGATCAAACTGGGTATTTGATGATGTATATGCCAAAGATGCGATAGCCAACATTACATCAAAATTGATCAACCAGAGGGGGGACTTTACTTAATAAATTTTGTATCATTTTCACGTGTTTTTTTTTATTTACTCAAAAAAGGCTTTAACGATTTTGATCAAACTGGGTATTTGATGTATGTATATGCCAAAGATGTGACAGCCAACATTTCATCAAAATTGGCCCAACGGAGCAGGCACTTTATTTCATAACTTTTTTTCCAATTTATACCTTTCTTTCGATTACCTCAAAAACGGCTTTAACGATTTTGATCAAATTCGCTCTGTTTAATGAAAATAAGGTGTTCTTTAATATCAGGTAAGCTTATAGTTATAAAATGTTCTGAGGGGGTTTAAATGTGGAAGGGGCCTTTTTTGTTTTCCTATATTACGCCTAAAAATAAGAAATGGCTAAATTCGAAATATGAAAAAAATCAAGTTAATATATAGAGGAGAAAAAAAGAAAAATACTCCGTCAACTCATAAAAAATTAGTGTTTTTTATAGAGCAAATAAGAACAAAAATAAGAAATCAATGTGGAAAAATGTGTCTTTGAGAAGTGGCAATTAACAAAACATCAATTTCTAATTTAAATAAGTCGGTAAGTGAAAATTGTGTGTTGTGCGCACGCACCAGATTTTTTTTTAAACTTTATGTTTTAAAAAGAAATACCTTTTAAATTTCAATATTAGGAAGTGGAAAATACATTTAACATTTAAATTTATTAAAATAAAATTAATCGATAAAAGGAAAATTTTTGAAATTAATTGGAAAAAATCTGGTGCGTGCTCGCAACACACAACTTTCACTTACCAACTTACTTAGATTAGAAATTAATGCGTTTTGTTAATTGCCACTTCTAAAATGAACAGAACGGCTTTAATCATGAACAATGGTCTGTCATTAAAGGCGTTCTCCGCATGCGTGGGCTCAAAAAGTTTTATGAGTTGACTTTATATTATTAATATTTTTCTTTTTTTCTCCTCTATATGTTTTCTTTATTTTTATCATAGCTCATATTCAGCCATTTCTCATTTTTAGGCGTAACGAGAGACAGTTAATTTCTCCATATAAACAAAAACAAAGGTACATTGTAGGAAACAAAAAAGGCCCCTACCCCATTTAAGCCCCCTCAGAACATTTTAATAATGATAAAGCTTACCTGATATTAAAGAACACCTAATTTTCATTAAACTCGACGAATTTGATAAAAATCATTAAAGCCGTTTTTGAGATCATCGAAAAAAAGGTAAAAATTGGAAAAAAAATTATGAAATAAAGTGCCCCCTCCGTTTGACCAATTTTGATGAAATGTTGGGTGCCACATCTTTGGCATATACATACATCAAATACCCAGTTTGATCAAAATCGTTAAAACCGTTTTTGAGGAAATAAAAAAAAACACGTAAAAATGATACAAAATTTATTCAGTAAAGTCCCCCTTCCGGTTGATCAATTTTGATGAAATTTTTACAGTCATATCTTAGGCATATTAATGCATCAAATACTCAGTTTAATCAAAATCGTTAGAGCCGTTTTTGAGAAAATCAAAAAAACACGTGAAAATGTTACAAAATTTATTAAGTAAAGTCCCCCCTCCGGTTAATCAATTTTGATGAAATTTTTACAGTCATATCTCGGGCATATAAATACATCAAATACCCAGTTTGATCAAAATCGTTAAAGCCGATTTAGAGTAAATAAAAAAAACACGTGAAAATGTTACAAAATTTATTAAGTAAAGTCCCCCCTCCGGTTAATCAATTTTAATGAAATTTTTACAGTCATATCTCTGGCATATAAATAGATGAAATACTCAGTTTAATCAAAATCGTTAGAGCCGTTTTTGAGAAAATCGAAAAAAACCTAAAAAGTTATTAAGTAAAGTACCCCCTCCCTTTAAGTAATTTTGATGAAATTTATGCTGTCACATCGCGGGCATATACCTACACTAAATACCCAATTTCAGGATCGCACGGTTTATAGTTTTTGAGCTAGTCTGTTCACACACACACACACACACACACAGACCATTTCGCGGGGCTTGGTCATTTCGACTCAGGGGACCCCAAAACGTGTATTTCCGTTGAAAACCGGAAGTCGAATTTTTTCACGATCGCAATACTTCCACTTACTATATATTTCATATATAGGTAAGTGAAAGTAAAAACTTATAAATTACCTACTAAATATATATATATATATATATATATATATATATATATATATATATATATATACGTATATAGTATATATATTTGTAAGCACGCAGTAATAAGCTAAATTATGTGCAATCGAAGACTGAACATTTAAATATTATGAGATTTTTAAATACTGGAATGTTTCAAACGATGTAGGAGGGAGGGGTGAACCAATCAGAAGGCTCTATTCTCTATAATATAATTACCGTCTCTCACTTCCTGCGACATCTCTTACCTTATTTATAATATTCAGTCTATAACGGTTCGGGCCAGTATTAACATTAATTTTATTTTATCTATAAATTAATGCTTCAGTTTCAGTGGTGATTGTTCAAAATATTTATTTACGTGTCGTGATAATTTTAAAAACTAGGAAAACGCTGATCTTTATGACTGAGTAATATTATTAATCACACACAATGCTTGTAAGTAGGCTTTAAATATTCAATTCCTCATTCTTCAATTGCATGTAGTTCCAAGATATGAATTTTTTAAATATAGTATAATTCAACAACAATAAAAAATAACCATAACTTATGTTAAAGTTTGTAAGAAGAAGTAATCATCTTATTTTAAAGATAAATATTTATCTTATTTTAAAGATTTAATTTTAAAGATAAATATTTTCTATTTATTAAAAATGTAGCTAAAACAATATGTTTATCATTGTAATCCTTTTAATATATATGTTATCTATTTATTTAAAAATGTATTTATCAATTTCGAATTAAGGGCTAAAAATATTTTATAAACTCAAGCCATAAAGTGTATTCAAAATAAGTAATTTTTATCGTATTAAATAGGAAAATTGATTTATAAAAGATTTAAAGCAAAGAAGTGTGTATGCGTTTAAAAAGCACTTATTAAGCGTTGTCAAAGAAAAAAAAATTAAAAAATTTTCAATGATCTACTTACATCCAATTTTCAAAATGTTTGTGTCTTCTATTAATTTCGCACTTTCACTATCACTAATACGATGTTAAAAGTTTGATCATAACTAACAATTATTTAAAAAAAGAAAAAATTTAGAACAAAAAAAAACACGGACATCGACACTCACTGTACCAAATAATGTGATAAACTGAAAAAGATGCCTTGTTGCCAACCTAAAAGGGACTCGATAATTAAGTTATTGGCAATCGGCAGATTTTTAATTTCGCTTCCCGTCTTCAATAACTCACAAATCGAATATCTTATTTCTTACACATTCTTGTTTCTTCTTACACCAGATAGGTAGATCATGATGGAATGTTTATAATCCAAGCGGCATTAACAATAATATTTATAATAATTTTATATTAGTCTTGAGGCTAAGCAGATAGTTTTAAAAAAAAAATTTGATCCTTTATTAACCTCACAATATGTTTACAATATTCGGTTCAACGTTTCGGCACTAAGCCATTTTCAAGAAGAAGGCCTAAAATTTAGAATTTCAATACTTTTGAACTTAACAAATTAAAATAACAATTAAGTGATGAAATATGTTTTTACCCACCTGTGACCACAATTGTTCAAATAAAATAGGCTGACTACCCTTGTCAAAAATTAATAATCTTTTTACTAGTTAAAAACTGTAGTCACTTTAGGTGTCACAGTCAAATGGATTATTTTACTAGTCCCCTTATCCCCTCCAACATGTAACTTCACGGTTACTTAAATAAACAATTTGAAAATATTAATTAAAATCATGATTAAAATTCATACTCGTTCATATCATATTCATATTCGTATTTTATTATTTATTAATTTTCTAAAATTTTAAAATTCATAATATAAATTTTTATATAAATTACCAGACATATAACTTCTTTTAATATTAGGAAAATCAATTATTAATTTTAGTTGGAATTTCCCCATAGAATTTGTTTAAATTTTTGGAGTCATTTTTAAAATTTAAAGTCTTATCAATATTCTCTTAAATTGACATGGCTTCAAGCATTCTTCTCTTATATACGCTTGATTCCCTATGCATGCACCTCAACTCCATCAAAATCAAACCTATGCTGTGATTTATTTACATACATACATGTTCCACTAGACCTGTTTTTTGTCATTTGTTTTCTATATTTTTCACATAATTTTTACGTTGGTAAATCCGGTCAGGAACATATTCCTTAGTTTCACCAATGTATATTGCTGGGCAATCCAACCAAGGTATTTTATAGACTACTTCGGATTGGTTTTTAACATTTATTTTATCTTTCATATTGCTGTATATGTTGCCCACTTTATTTGTCGGCTTAAAACAATTTATATTCACCTACATCATAATCTTCAATAGATTTTTTGATGTTTTCTCCTAGACCCCTTATATATGTATATTTATAAAACTTATTGACATCATGATTATGTTCTATTTTTTCATTATTTATATATACTTTTATTTTATTATAATTTTTGGCCCATAATTTTTACTTTCACTTACCTATATATGAAATATATAGTAAGTGGAAGTATTGCGATCGTGAAAATTTTCGACTTCCGGTTTTCAACGGAAATACACGTTTTGGGGTCCCCTGAGTCAAAATAACCAAGTCCCACGAAATGGTCTGTGTGTGTGTCTGTGTGTGTGTGTGTGTGTGTGTGTGTGAACAGACTAGCTCAAAAACTATAAACCGTGCGAACCTGAAATTGGGTATTTAGAGTATGTATAAGCCCGCGATGTGACAGCAAAAATTTCATCAAATTTTCTCAAAGGGAGGGGGTACTTTATTTAATAACTTTTAAGTTTTTTTCGATTTTCTCATAAACGGCTCTAACGATTTTGATTAAACTGAGTATTTGATCTATTTATATGCATGAAATATGACTGTAAAAATTTCATCAAAATTGACCAACCAAAATTGACCAATCAAAAATTTCTAATCTAAGTAAGTTGGTAAGTGAAAGTTGTGTGTTGCGCGCACGCACCAGATTTTTTTTATTTACTCAAAAACGGCTTTAAAGATTTTGATCAAACTGGGTATTTGACATATGTATATGCCAAAGATGTGACAGCCAACATTTCATCAAAAATGGTCAAACGGAGGGGGCACTTTATTTCATAACTTTTTTTCCAATTTTTAGCTTTTTTTCGATTATCTCAAAAACGGCTTTAATGATTTTGATCAAATTTGTCATGTTTCATGAAAATTAGGTGTTCAATAATATCAGGTAAGTTTTATCAGTATTCAAATATTCGGAGGGGGTTTAATTGGGGAAGGGGCCTTTTTTGTTTTCCTATAAAGTACCTTTGTTTTAGTTTATATTGAGAAATCAACTGTCTCTCATCACGCCTAAAAATAGGAAATGGCTTAATATGATATATGAAAAAAATCAAGTAAACAAATACAGGAGAAAAAAAGAAAAATATTCCGTCAACTAATACTCGTAAAACACCTTGAGCTCTCGCATGCACCGTACGCCTTTAATGACAAACCAATGCGTTATAATAAAAGATGTTCTGTTCATTTAATGAGAATTATTTGTTTCATGGGAACTAAATGAAATATTCAACAAGTACATAGAGAATTATAAAATCAGACGACTTGGAGTATTATGCTTGCATTGCCGAATTATCACAAGTAAAAACTTTTATTTAATAATAAAATAAATTAGTGCTTGTTATAAAGCAAATGAAAACAAAAATAAGAAATGAATGTGGAAAAATGTGTAACTGAGTAAGAAGTGGCATTAACACAACGCATTAATTTCTAATCTAAGTTGGTAAGTGAAAGTTGTGTGTTGCGCGCACGCACCAGATTTTTTTTTTTTCAAAACAATCTTATATTTATGAAAAAGAATAATCGCTCCCTCATTTTTTTTCTTCAGTTTTTTGCATGTTATATCCCTGTGATTCCCACATACAAAATTTTGGCACACACTACAGTTCACTGAATACTTCTTATCACTTTTCTTACAAAGTTTATATCTTCCTTGTTTCGGACCTTGTAAGTCGCGTGTTTGTTGATGGGTGCGTAGTGTTGGAATATTAGAATTGTTTCCAATCAGGTCGATGGTTAATGGGGAGATTCCGAATGGCGACATTTTGCTGCAGTTGTGGAACTAATAGATCAAGTCCAAGTCTGTTGATGTTTGGCTTTCCTCTTAGTCACATAAGACCATATTATAAAAGCGTTAATTCCAGCTGCATTTAATAATACATAGAAACTGGCTAAAGCCGCCATTTTTTTGAGGAACCAAAATGTACTCACCTTGTCTACTGAACCAGGTGGAATCGTCTTTTCTATCAGGACGGCTCGGAGTCAGTCTCCGTTTTAAAGTTGGATTTTCAGGTCCATTTACTAATACTTCACTGTCCCTCTCATTCAAAATCTTATCTTCTTCATTAGGATAATAATTATCGTCATTCTCTGAAGGGCAATAAATAACATTATCTTCTATCTCATCTTCAACACAGAAATCTTCATCGTCACTAAACACATCATGATCCTCGTCTGTAACCAATCCACTAAATTCACTAGCACTACATTCCTTTCCGTCAACAATAAACTTCACCATGCTTGAAAAATTAAAAACGTACTGTAAAAAGTTGGTAAACTTTTTACAGTTGACACTAATGGTATGACGGTTAAAATACACCCGCAAAAGTGAGATTCTAATCGAATATTCACTACTACAGCTATAAAGACACTAATAAGATAGAAACACTTCAGGACTATCAAGCGCCAAAGCCTAGATACCAAGCCACAATCGAAAAACTAAATTTTCGTTGGGTGACTTTTCACCCATGGTACCAATTAAGGGTTAAAACTAAGCGAAAATCCTGTAAATATCTCTTCATTCATATCTCATGTTGGCAAGAAAGTTGGTTATGTTAAAACAATTACAAGTGCTTTTATTTTGTATTCTACTAATTGTTTATTTTCGTTAAAAATGCAAATACTTGCTACTCTGTTTATATCTTTAATTAGCATCCTTTGTTATTATGTTAAATTTAATTTGAGACCTCTTGGCGCGATTATTAGTGCTACTGTTAGATCGCGTACCGATGCGATTTCCAGTTGTGCCAACTTCTCCTTCTTATGGCCGTGCAGTTCAGATTTTAGCGTTCGTGAGATGAGATCCATGTTCTATGAAAGTGTCTCCTAACCCGTCAAGTGTGTCCAAGTTTACATTTTATTTTCATCTTATGTTTACTCGGTTTTCTATAGTGGTTTGAAATTTTGAAATAGTTAGATGTCAGTCGTCAAATTTCATTATCACAAACGATGTTCAGAAAGCGGTCCAGAAATTAAAAGAAAGTACAGAATTTACAGATTTCCACTTAGCTGTGCAGAAGAAAGAAAACTCGAACCGGACGGAATGTGATTGTGATCTTCATCAGGTCCTAAAAGAAGACATTTTTCTCAAATGTTTGTCTTCTTTTTAGCCCTGAAGAAGATCTACAAGTTGGGATTGAAACGTAAGTTGATACCCGGATTATAAACTTCAAAGTTGTTCTCAGATTACATCTGTACCTGTTAATAGGGCCTTGCGACGTGACGTCTGGCGTTTCGGGCAATCCTAGTTGTCATCCCCAAGGCCATTTAGTAATTGGGATCCGGAGAGGTTGATGAGGCAACGGTTAGGAAATTGGCTGTAAGAACACGAGGTCGGAAATTCCCACAATTGGGTTGTTGAGATCAACGCAATTGAGGCTGGGCAAAACTGTCCTCAGCTGATCAACAATGTTCCAACCGCTGCCCGACAAAAGAACTAAAAAATGTTGCCTAAACTTCACCTCGGCAAAAAGATGACAACAAATAAAAAAAATCTGGTGCGTGCGCGCAACACACAACTTTCACTTACCAACTTACTTAGATTAGAAATTAATGCGTTGTTGTGGCCCCCTTCGTAAGACCAATTTTGATGAAATGTTAGGTATCACATCTTTGGCATATAAATACATCAAATACCCAGTTTGATCAAGATAGTTAAAGCCGTTTTTGAATAAAATAAAAAAAACACGTGAAAATGATACAAAATTTATTAAGTAAAGTCCCCCCTCCGGTTAATCAATTTTGATGAAATGTTGGCTATCACATCTTTGGCATATACATACATCAAATACCCAGTTTGATCAAAATCTTTAAAGCCTTCTTTGAGTAAATAAAAAAAACACGTGGAAATGATACAAAATTTATTAAGTAAAGTCCCCCCTCCGGTTGGTCAATTTTGGTGAAATGTTGGCTATCACATCTTTGGCTTACGCATACATCAAATACCCAGTTTGATCAAAATCGTTAAAGCCTTTTTTGAGTAAATAAAAAAAACACGTGAAAATGTTACAAAATTTATTAAGTAAAGTCCCACCTCCGGTTAATCAATTTTGATGAAATTTTTACAGTCATATCTCGGGCATATACATAGATCAAATACTCAGTTTAATCTAAATCGTTAGAGCCGTTTTTGAGAAAACCGAAAAAAAACCTAAAAAGTTATTAAGTAAATTACCCCCTCCCTTTAAGTAATTTTGATGAAATTTATGCTGTCACCTCGCGGGCATATACTTACACTAAATACCCAATTTCAGGATCGAACGGTTTATAGTTTTTGAGCTAGTCTGTTCACACACACACACACACACACACACACACACACACACACACACACACACACACACACACACACACACACACACACACACACACACACACACACACACACACAGACACACACACACACAGACCATTTCGCGGGACTTGGTCATTTCGACTCAGGGGGCCCCAAAACGTGTATTTCCGTTGAAAACCGGAAGTCGAAATTTTTCACGATCGCAATACTTCCACTTACTATATATTTCTTATATAGGTAAGTGAAAGTAAAAACTGTTGTTGTTTTTTTTTTTTGGACAATCACATGTGAAGTTTCCAATTTCAATTTTACTATTTACCTATAAAAATGGACTAGAGAAAATATTCGGTACTTATGTACTATAACGGGCCCCCAAGATTTTATATTAAATTACATTTATCTATATAAATAAAGTTGAAGTTCTGTTTGTTTGTTTATTTGTTCTTTGTAGAAATTCATACCGTTTGTACTAAATTCTCCAAATTTTGCTCAGTGGTTCTTTGATACCAGGTGCGAACACCTGTCCATATTAAAATTGCATAACTTCAGCCGATCTTCAGCTGATATTCTTTATTCTCCAAATTTCGCTAAGTGGTTCTTTCAGACCAGGTGCGAACACCTGATCATATTAACATTGCATAACTTCAGCTGATATTCTTTATTGTTATAAAAATCATAATGATTTCACTTTACAATGTTTTTTTTTACGAAACCGACCGTTTCTTTAGAAAAATGAAATTCCCCGTATGAAACCGGGTTACACAGCTATAATCTATGTTTATAAAGATGAAATTATGTTTGTTCCTTATAGAGATCCATACCGTTTGTCCTAAATTCTACAAATTTCGCTCAGTGGTTCTTTCATACCAGGTGCGAACACCTGTCCATATTAAAATTGCATAACTTCAGCCGATCTCTCGGTATATTCTTTATTGTTATAATAATCGTTTTGATCTCGCTTTATATCGGTTTTTACAAAATCGACCTTTTGAGTCGATAAAAGTCTTAGTTTATAGATTTAAAAAATGAAATTCTCCGGGTGAAACCGGGATATACAGCTAGTTATGAATAAAAATACTAACAACATTTAACATATGTTTATTTACAATTATTTAGTTCTAACCAAAAATCTCTGATATCTGTTAAAATTGCCTCAAAGGGATCCTCTTCTTTTAATTGAGTCCTCCACATAAATTCGGCAAGGTATGAAGAAAGGAAGTCTCTATTTGTTCCTCTTCTTTTTTTGTTTCCCCATTTTGCTGATCACCATAATCTCTCAATTCTTTGAGTATTCGTCAAAGTCTTGGGGTCAACAAAATTAAACTTATGGTTAACAGTTTTATGGGTGTATCCATTTTTGTAAATGATTACATAACCCACAACCAACAATCTGAGAGAGTTATGGCCCATAACCAACCAAATAACCACTTTGAATTGTACATTGTGAAAATTAACTGAGAAATAATGATATTATATTTCGAAATCATATGTTTAATAAAATAAATTTACTTTAATATAAAATCTTGGGAGCCCGTATAGTACATACGTACCAAATATTCTTCGATCACAAATAGTCTACCATTTGGGCAGTCAGTAGAACTGCTAATGCTCAGGTATCGATTTATTACAACTCGCGCGATATAAAAGATTTTAGGGTCCACTCCTAAGTTATTTGAGGTGCTGAATTTGAAAATGATATCGATTTTTCGATTACGCGCTCAGGTATCGATCTAATACTACTTAGGAGATATAAACGATATGAAATTCGGCATTGGGTTATGGAAGGTGCTGAATTTGGAAATGATATAGTCTTTATGATTAGGCGCTCAGGTATCAATATATTACAACCTACACTACTGTATCGATATTGTAGTCATAATTTGCATACATTTTAAATATTTTCATGAAATTAGTCATTTGTAAATAGTTTATTATCCAGTACACTTTCCATAACCCAATATCGACTTTAATATCGTATATATTCCTTAAGTAGTATTAAATCGATACCTGAGTGCATAATCATAAAATCGATATCATTTTAAAATTCAGCACCTCAAATAACCTATGAGTGAACCCCAATATCGTTTATATCGCGTATGTTGAAATAAATCAGACCTGAGCGCGTAATCCAAAAATCGATATCATTTTCATAATAAGCACTCCAATTAACCTAGAAATCGACCCCAATATTGTACATATCGGATATGTTGCAATCGATACCATTGAGAGCCTGAGGTTGTATATCGATATTTTTTTCATTATCAGCACACTCGATAATCTAATAATCGATCTTAAGATCGATATAAGGTAATTTATTATACCCCTCGAATATACCCCTGTTGCTCTTCAGAATAATTGTCTTTATTTATCAGATAATGTTCCGAAAATTCCAATTTCTGGTCGAAACTGGGCAATTGCTGGCTATCCATTAGGTCAAAAAGGTCTCGCTTTGTAAGAATGGCCCTAAAATAACATTTGCCCTTAAGTAATGAAAATAACCTTTTTTTTCCTTATATAATTTCTATTCAAATTTTGTTTCTTTATTTAGATTTACTGGACATAAAAATCAATATTTTCCAGATTGGCGGCCATTGATTAAATATTTCTTTACTACATAATTTGGACAACCAATCATGTAACCACTAGGCCACAGGTGACCCCTATCTAAAAAAGTTAACAAAAAGTAACTTACTTAAGTAAAAAAGGTTCGGTTACTGACTTTCGAGAAGTTTCTAAGTATGTTCTAGATTAATTTTTCGAGTTATTGCCGTAACTCATAATACATAATATACATAATATGTATAAGGTGTAGCGAATCCCGCTCCCAATAAAAAAAAATCTGGTGCGTGCACGCAACACACAACTTTCACTTACCAACTTACTTAGATTAGAAATTAATGCGTTTTGTTGATTACCACTTCTCAAATGAACAGAACGGCTTTAAATATGAACAATGGTCTGTCATTAAAGGCGTACTCCGCAAGCGTGGGCTCAACGAGTTTTATGAGTTGACTGAATATTATTCTTTTATTCTCCTCTTTATGCTTTCTTTATTTTTATCATATCTCATATTTAGCCATTTCTTATTTTTAGGCGTAACGAGAGACAGTTAATTTCTCCATGTAAACTAAAACAAAGGTACTTTATAAGAAAGAAACAAACAAACAAAAAAGGCCCCCCCCCAAAAAAAGCCCCCTCAGAACATTTTAATAATGATAAAGCTTACCTGATATTAAAGAAAACCTAATTTTCATTAAACATGACGAATTTGATAAAAATCGTTAAAGCCGTTTTTGAGATAATCGAAAAAAAGTTAAAAATTGGAAAAAAGTCATGAAATAAAGTGCCCCCTCAGTTGGACCAATTTTGATGAAATGTTGGCTTTAAATATTTGGTATATGCATACATCAAATACCCAGTTTCTTCAAAATCTTTAAAGCCGTTTTTGAGTAAATAAAAAATATCTACACGTGAAATTGGTACAAAATTTATTAAGTAAAGTCCCCCCTCCGGTTGATCAATTTTGATGAAATATTTACAGTCGTATCTCGGGCATATACATACATCATATACCCAGTTTGATCAAAATCGTTAAAGCCGTTTTTGAGTAAATAAAAAAAAACACGTGAAAATTATACAAAAATTATTAAGTAAAGTACCCCCTCCGGTTAATCGATTTTGATGAAATTTTTACAGTCATATCTCGGGCATATAAATAGATAAAATACTCAGTTTAATCAAAATCGTTAGAGCCGTTTTTGAGAAAATCGAAAAAAACGTAAAAAGTTATTAAATAAAGTACCCCCTCCCTTTGAGCAATTTTGATGAAATTTTTGCTGTCACATCGCGGGCATATACCTACACTAAATACCTAATTTCAGGTTCCCAAGGTTTATAGTTTTTGAGCTAGTCTGTTCACACACACACTCACACACAGACACACACACACACACACACACACACACACACAGACCATTTCGCGGGGCTTGGTTATTTCGACTCAGGGGGTCCCAAAACGTGTATTTCCGTTGAAAACCGGAAGTCGAAATTTTTCACGATCGCAATACTTCCACTTACTATATATTTCATATATAGGTAAGTGAAAGTAAAAAGGAAAACCTGTAGTAAATTAATTTAAATGTTCGAAACTACATGTTTGTACATTTCGTGTAAATGAAGAATAATATCGATAAATGATTACCTAATATGCCACGTTTGTGCCACTAAGGCTAATCGGACAATGCTACTGTTCAGGCAAGTTAGGTTTTAATAATAAAAACCTTTCGCTTCCCTGATGAAGAAAGTATGGCCG
Source organism: Aelia acuminata (assembly GCA_911387785.2). Taxonomy (NCBI): domain Eukaryota; kingdom Metazoa; phylum Arthropoda; class Insecta; order Hemiptera; family Pentatomidae; genus Aelia; species Aelia acuminata. Next base: position 1,460,553 of record OU426982.1, read on the forward strand.
GTGCTCAATGCTCTTAGTTTTGTTGGTTAATGTATTAAAAGTTTTATATAATAAAAGTATAAGATGAAAGATATTTAACATAAAGTTTACCTGTGTAATTTAGAAAATAATAGCATAATAAAAAAGGAGAACAAAATAATATGAATGAAAGGAAATAAAGAAAATTATCTGATATTTAAAGCTTAAACTATAATTTATTAAATACAAATAATTTATTAAACAAGAAAGAAACTAAAATGATTGAATGAAAACGAAAAACAACTTATAAACTACTATAGACAAAGATATGCTTTTATCAAATGGCCATTGATGAACTAAAGAGTAAAGTAATAAACAAACGACTAATAACTATAATACAAAGATATATATAATAACTGAATTCAGCAATTTGATTTATTGTTAAAAGGTAAAGTTCAATGTTCAGAAAATGTTATTTAAATTTGAAGATTAAACCCAATGTAATGTTCATACATTATTAAAAAAGAATAATGATGGAAGTATTTTACTTTAAAGGTCCGTCCCGCTGGGAACTTAATCTTTCTCTTCGCTCGTCTTCTAAAATAATGTCTGCAAACGTGCACACTACACAACTGAACACCCTGGGGGTACAAGAATGTCATAAGATGTTTTTAATGAATGTTTAAGCCTGAGGAGTAATGCGTACTCGGCTGGCGAGAATCAACAGCTGACTGACTTGAAGCGACTTTTGTTTGTCTCAGAGCGTCTTCGACCAATCAAAAACGCCCACGCACATAACACTAAGCTAATGTTAATTAAATACTTAATATCGATTGGTATGATATTCAATGTTCATTCAATGTCAAATTTGATTAATAAATTAACGACAATATATTAGTTACTGAATTTACAACTTATTAATTATTGAATTTAGAATTAATTTAAAAATGCTGAGCTAAAAATTAAACTAAAGAATTATATAAAATGACAAATGGGTTCTCTGTACAGCTACAGTGGGAGTCCTACATCTTTTCAATCCCGGTATAATTAGAATAGGGATCTTTAACGAGTACCTGACATCGTACAGGCTCGGGACCTCCATTTTACGTCCTATCCGATGGACGTCATAGCCAAGGATGTTTTAATCCCTATAAAAATCCTAGAACCAACGCGGGACGGGTTTCGTACCGCAATTTAAATCAAAATGTAGCCTTTGACGATTTCCAGCTGTATTTAGGAGATGCTAAAAGGTTCTGTTTATTAGAGAGACCTAAGTAGGCCGGCTCACAGATATAGACTGATGAGAGCAGTCCAGAGGGGACTCATGACAGGACCCGTGTCTGGGGACCAATGTTTTCACTGAGCCTCTTGAAACTTGGCTAAACATGCATCACGAGTTAAGATGATTTATTTTTTATTTCTATTGCATCCAATATTATCGTGCATTGGTGGTGAGCCTTATTTAGAGGAAAGAAATAGAATATACTAATCAAGACACCTTCGTAGCTATTAAACATCACTTTTCTTTTTTACTAAATTTAAAATTACAAAAAATCTGAGCCCCATGGACAATTTTGATGGTCATATTCGGGATTACCATAGCGTAATACACACGAGACAGCCACATTTACCTATTTAACAAAAATTCAGTAGACCAGAGTTATTGAAATCGTACCGGGTTATCTGATTTCAAGGAAATTACTGTTCTGGAACTGGCAAAAGTTTTATGAGAGTGTTTTTATCTGTATGTTGTTTATATTTCCTGATCTGTTAGAGCATTGTAATGTATTCTCTTCTGCTCTGGGTTTATGACAGAACTCCCAGGGGTTTTTTTGTTTGTTCATTATAAATTAATACTCCCAAGACTTTTTTTTTCCAATTATTATTTTACGAAGTTCCGTTCCCTTTCGAGCCATTAACAAACTCTTCCCCCCCTACTCTTCCTCTCGTATTTCCTTCTATTATTTTCTCAAATTGATGGTCTTATCATTATTTATTTTTTTATTATAAATAATTACAGAATTTGTTTGTGTTATTTATTTTTTAAATAACCTTTGCTTCTCTTGAAATATGATATCTTAATCAATAAATAAAAAATAGATCAGGAGTCTCCTGTGTTGCAGTGGTTAGCAACCTACAGCACTGAAGGTCGCAGTTTAGCACCCAGCGGTGGCCCAAGGATTTTTTAAAAGGAAGTACAATGGCTATGTCCCCCCTCAGTTAAAAGTGAGGTTACAAGCCTGTACGATGTCAGCTACTCGTTAAAGATCCCTATCCTAATTATAACTGGATAGACAAAATTTATGACTCTCACTGTAGCATCGTCCGATTAGCCTTAGTTGCATAAAGTGACGTTAAAACAAACAACGAACAATGCTTTTATTTTTTCATTCTTACTTTCACATACCAATTTTCCTTCGTGTATTTTTGCGTCACTTATCCGGACTAGGCCTGCCATTGATTAGTCCGAATATTCGACACTGAGCTATATTCGACACTGAGCTGTTCTAATCTGGCGTGTATAGGAAAATTAAAATTTCCGTCAACTCATGGAATCAGAACTGGGTTAAGAAAACTCATTTGAAACTGCAAAAAATCTGGTGCGATGCGCGCAACACACAACTTTTACTTACGAACTTACTTAGATTAGAAATCGACGTGTTTCCATAATATGTAAACGCCATTCCTCAACTTCACACATTTTTCCACGTTTAAGTATATACTGATATTTGTATATCTCTATAAGTTATAGAGTATCTTTATAGCAAAATTTGGTAGTTCTCAGCACTTTTCGATTCATTATTACTAATTTATTTATGAAGGGACTAATTTCATCAACAGTCGAGTTGTTTTTCCTGCTTGTTTAGCACATCATACATCACACAAATACATCGTGAAGGTGAATCGATAGTTGTATTTACGTCTCTTATGCCTTTCTGGAAATCAAGAACGATTACTGTTCCTCTAAAATCGCTTTATATTGTTTTCAAAAATGTATTATGGAACAAAAGTTTCTAGACTAAAATATACAGGTATATTTTAGTCTAGAAACTAACTCTTATATAGAGAGAGATTAATATAGGTCTATATTAATCTCTCTATATATAAGAGGCTTTGTCCTGACTGACAGAATCAACGCAGAGCAAAAACTACTAATGATATAAACTTGAAGTTCGGAATTTAGATTTTAAACGCGATGTAGGTAACCACTAAGAAAGGAATTTAAAAAATGTAACCCCTAAGGGGCTTAAATGGCGAAATTGTCGTTTAACTCTAACGGACACCTATTTTTGCACTTCGAGAAAAATTATCTAATTTGGACTCATTTTAAAGATCTTGACCTACGGGGCTACGAAAACGATGTTTTAAAGCCGAAAAATGGAGCGTTCATGACGAGTAAGTTGTTTCGGCGGTTTTAGTGAATTCTCTCCATTGCACGCCTCCCTCTCTTCTTCCGAGCCGGCAGCTTCCCCCTCCAACCTTCCACCAACCGGAAGCTCCGATTCTACTAAATGTCCTTAACATCAGTTAACATATTATATTAAATCAATACCAAGATAATGATCACAGAATTGATTTTGAAGGCTTGCGGGCAAAGCCGCGACGGGGAATGCTAGTTAGGTATAAGACTGTTATCTTATACCATATTTTTACGCACCTGCGAGCTTCAAAAATTTGAACATCACGTATTTACTTTCTTAAGTATCATTCATCTTTTTATTAATAAATAAAAGTTATTATTTTCATAATACGGTTAATAAAATTTTGGCTGTCACATATAAATACACCAAATACCGTGTTTGGTCAAAATCGTTAAAGCCGTTTTTGAGTAAAAAAAAAACACGTGAAAATGGGACAACATTTATTAAGTAAAGTGCCCCCTCCCATTAATGAAATTTTGACTGTCGCATCCCTTGCATATAAAAACACCAAATATCCAATTTCAGTTTTGTACGGCCTATAGTTTTTGAGCTAGTCTGTTCACATACACACAGACACACACACACACAGAACATTTAGTGGGGATTGGTTATTTGGACTCAGAGGACCCCAAAACATGTATTTCCGTTGAAAACCGGAAGTCGACATTTTTCACGATTGCAATACTTCCACTTACTATGTATTTCGTATATAGGTATGTGAAAGTAAAAAAAAAAAGAAGATGCATATTTTTCATTTTTCAAGCCTAGTTAATTCTATGTAGTAATTCATAAGACAAAACTATCTCGATCAAAATTGTTTTTCATTTATCCCCCATGGGACCCCATTCGTTATTACCTCGGATAATCCAGGTTCTAATTTATTTCTGTACGAAAAGAACAACTTCATTACAAGAGATACGTCGCATGGAGTTGATACAGTAATATCGAAGCCGATGACCTCACTCGGCGTCTCAAGAAGGAAGGAACAGAGCGTAGCCAATCACGGAGCCGCTATTCTTCGCCAGCAGTGGCTAACTGGACAGGCAGCTGTGGGCACATTCAGCCCTCAGCACGACACCTCTGGATCAATATTGACTTGTCGAGGAGGGAACGGATCTCTAACAGTATTACAGGTCTTACCACGGTACATTAATGACTGCTAATTTGCATTTGAGGACAAATTTTTCATGTTGTAGACTTTTTTTTTTTTTTTTTTTTTTTTTTTATTGAAAGAATTAATACATTCTACCACAATTAAGGGCATTAATATTAGGGCTGTAAGGACACTTTCACTCAATAAATATATACAAATGTACATAAAAAAAGAAAAAAGTAATAATCATAAATAAAATATAAACCTAGAAATGGGAAATGAAAAATAAAATAACAATCGGAAAAATTAAACACACGGGAAACTCCGACTCGTGCTTTGCAGGCTACTTATGGAAGGCAAAGCAGGACTCTAGGAGATCCCAGTGCTTCTCTCCCAGCCGCGTCACTAGTTAAAAACCAGTGGAGGCTAGGTGAGAGCACTCAGCTTCAATCATGCCGGACCTGAGTGGAGAAGCTGGCCATTGCCAATAGAATTTTACAAGAGGTCTCTTGGCCACTGCTGTTTCAACCTCCTGGGAGGATTGTAGGGATGGTTGGGGCATGATAGGGATTGAGCTGAAGGATTAGGATGATAGGAAAGGTTTTGGTTGTAACGTAATATGGGGCATTGACAATGGTTCGAAGGACTTTGGACTGGAAGGACTGGATACGTCTGATGTTCGAAGGTTTTGCCGTTCCCCACAGTTCGAGGCCGTAGGTCCATATGGGTTTTAATATGGTCTTGTAAATTAGTAGTTTGTTGTCGGTTGAAATATGAGATGATTTGTTTAATAGTCTATATAATTGGGAAAATCGTCGGTTAAGTTCTTGTCTTTTAAGTCTAGTATGTGGGTTCCATGTTAGTCTTTTGTTTAAAAGGAATCCCAGATACCGGACTGTGTCTGAGACAGGAAGTGGTATTGAGTTGAAAAGGATTGATGGACAAGACCTGCGTCGAAGGGTGAAAGTGATATTTTGATTCGTTGATTTTATGCGCCAGTTGCTGCACCAATGTTCAATCAAAGAAAGGTGTCTTTGGAGGTTTAGGGATGCAGTTTCAGGATTTTTATGGGATGAAAGGATGGCGGTATCATCGGCAAAGGTTGCAAGAAAGGTGTTGGGGTTCGTAGGGACATCGGCGGTATAGAGGGTGTAGACATTTCAAGTAGCGAAGTTTAGTCCATCCAGTTTGGCTATTCTTTCTTCTAAGACGGAGATAACGGATGCCCTATCCGTTCCGTTACTACTTATTTTCCAAGATTTTGTGTCCTTATTTTCTCGTTGAAGTTGGGATCTGTTGTCATAATTTCTGTCTTATCGTAAGAGATCTGTAGTCCCGTTTTCTCGGCTATTTCTTCCAGTGTGTTTACCTGATTTATGGCTTCCTCTTTTGTTTCAGATAGTAGGTGAAACTCATTTTGCTTTAGGAATTTTCCTGGTCCAAGCCAGAAAAACTAGATTTGGCTACTGGATGCACATCCACCCTAAATATCGAAAGAAAATGGATGGTTGGGTCAATAAATCAATTTACACACTCAATCCTAGTATAATAAGCATTTAATTTGCAATAAAATAAATATTGATGCCATTAATCGAGATAAAACTATCTTTTAAGTTGGACAAAACTACTCACAATAAGCCAAATTTTAGAAAGATCGGCAGAGTAGTTTCTGATTTTACTCCTCACAAACATGGGGACATGAGATTTTTATATGTATAAAGATTAAAATATAATCTAATAAGATTATAGTATATTATATCGTTGGAAAGCTGAGATCTTCAATAAGAATAATATTTAATTTATAAAGTCGTAAAATACAGGGTGTTTCGGAATTGCACGGCACTATTTTAGGTACGTGTTCTCTAACACAAAATAAACAAAAAAGTTCATATTAACATGTATCTCAAACTCATTTATTAAACAGATATCAAAGGTTAAAGATTTATTATTACTATTTATTTATTATTATTACAACATTTAGAGTAAATGTTCAAAGGCGCCTCCGTTTTGTTGAATGCAACATTCAGCACGACGAATCCATGCTTCTCTGGCTCTTCGTATAGCATCAGGATGGTGGTTGATAGTTACTGCGGCTTCCACGATCCGATTTCTTAGCTCTTCTTGCGTGTCAACTGCCGCAGAATAAACCATAGACTTCATCCAGCACCACACAAAATAATCTAATGGCGTTAAATCCGGAGATCGTGGTGGCCATTTAACAGGTCCGTTTCGACCAACCCATCGGTCTCCATAAGTTGCATTTAAATAATCAGTGACACTATGAGAAAAGTGAGCTGGAGCACCGTCATGCATAAACCACAGCCTTTGCCTAATGCCTAGCGGAATATCTTCTAGAATATCATGCAGATTATTTTGCAAAAAATGCAAGTAAGATATACCTGACAGCCTAGGTGGCAAAAAGAAGGGGCTGATGATTTTGTCGCTTAGAAGACCACACCAGACATTTAAAGAGAATGTATGTTGGTAATGTCCAACAGCAGTCGTATGAGGGTTTTCTTCGGCCCAAGTATGGGTGTTGTTGGGGCCAGGGGCGTTTCGCAATTGAAACACAAACCTTCCCCGGTGAGATTTTAAGTCTTCCCCTCTAAGCGGGAAAAGACGAGTAAGTGGACTGTATGAAATATGTGGTGGGTAAGGTGGGTGCCTATATACCTATAGGAATAAATTCAATAAAGGTAAAAGGAAAGTAAAAGGCCCTTCCAAATGTTAACAAATATATATATATTGAGGAAGAATAAAACTTAAAATTAACATTAAACCCATAAAATTATAATATAACTTAATTATGAAAGTAAAGAAAAAAGTAAATTAAATAAACTTGAATTTCTAGGAATTAAAATTAAAAAGGGATAAACAAACTTCAAAAAAAATCTTATGTTATATATAAAGGGAGAATAAATAAAAAACTGTTCATCAGTGAAAGAAAAAAAAGATGAGGTTCTTCTGTTCTTGTAGGCTCAGATGGTGAAAGTATTTATATATATAAGGTACCTTATATCAGTGTGTAGCTAAAATCCGCCTTCTTTATATATCATGAGATGCATCGAAATAATTGTATTTTCCAGGCTATGGTGTTATAGTTGAGATGAGGTGGGTGAGGGAACGGTTGGTAACAGTGGTGAGTCGTTCCCCGAGCAGCTACCAAAACACTAATGCCACCGGCCTATCGCCGTGTTCGTCGTTCACTTGTTTTTTTTATTTACAGCTGATATAAATGTCATATGATTCTTGTAACCATACTTAAAAAATAAAAATATGATATTTACAATTTAATTTACATTACACATAAGTAAAAAACGTCTTAACCTACAAAAAACTATACATAAAGAAGATAAAGATAATACAAATTAAAGAAGAAAAGATACAACCAATAACAAATAAAAGGGCCTGGTTCAAACGGTGGAAAAATGACATAAGAGAAAAAAATAATAATACACTAGGGCTTTAACATACCGCCCACCAAAATTTGTACAACTTTTCAGGAACTCTCTTCTCTGGAATTAAAGGGGATAGACGGGAGACAGGTCTGGTGAGTTCTGCTTCCCCGATGTTTAATCTGACTACCCTAACCACTCCATCCTTTGCAGGATATACTTCTGTCACCCTGGCAGTGGGCCATTGTAAGGGGGGTACGTTGGGATCCCTTAGCGGAACTAAACTACCCAGTTCAATAATATTGCTCGGCTTTTTCCCCTTAACCTTTTGCTGAGTGTACTTCAGCTAATCCAGTGTCCAATGGTTTCAGAAATCAGCAACACAGCCGGCGGTGCTACAAAAGGTGCTCCGACCAGGAAATGCCCAGGGGTGAAAACTTGGCCCCAAATAGTGTAGGGGTTCTTTGATGAGGAACGGACCGTAGAAACCAATCCCAACATTGAGAAATGACCATAATCTGCCGCCCACCCTAGCAAAACCAACGGGATCCACGAAAGGGTTTAATTGCTCAAACGACTTCAGGTGGTTTAGATTGCCTAACGGGATGTGTTTTATTGCGCGCATTACATTAAAGGGAAGCACCATGGATTGAATGGAAGTCTATGGGATACATACACCTTCCGAGAGTATGTACATTGAGTTAAAGGTTTTGGGGTTTGCAAAGTACTAAGTCGACCTCGTATATATCACGCAGTAATTTTGGGCTTGTGAGGATATAATCACTTTAGGTCCCTGCATTAGCGTCGAAAATGAATCTAGGTTTTGTAGATACGCTGTTTTTGACAACAGCATGGCGAGGAGAGGAGTCACTTTCAAATTTGTTTTCTACAATTTTCAATTTGTGGGGATTTTTCACTGAGAAGTGACCAGCTTCATAGCGCGGGTGAGTAATTAAACAATGCTTCGCGCGTTTAGCATTCACAAGGTTGCTAGAAACCTTGTTACCTTTAGAAATAGATTTTGTTGCGCTCGCGACCTTTCCGGTTTCACAAAATTTATTTAATTTTCGCGGAGGATAATCAAAATGGGACCTGGACATTGTTGAGGTATGAAGAACGGTGGAGGAACAAACTTTGTCCGGTGAGTTTTTAGTAATAGGCCCCATTACAATCCAACCGAAAATAGTTTCAACTGCGCCAGGAGCACCATGCTCCGGTTTGATGTTACCTGCACAGAGTATGTGTGCAAATATATCTGCACCTAGAAGGAAGTCTACAGGTCGTGGTTGATGAAAGTATGGATCAGCTAGGTCCAGACCTCGAAAATATTGTACCATATTTTTCAGAATAGGGTTGGTGGGCATATCTTCAGATATCCGTTCTGTTACAATAGCCACGGTGTTTAATTTGGGAAATGAATCCTTCCTTGGTGCTATAATGCAAGGCGTTTCGGATTTGATCCCAGGAATTGTTTGATTACCGAAACCAACTAATTGATTTCTGCTGCGCATAGACGTTAAATTTAACTTGCGAGCACATTCCTCAGTTATAAAGGAACGTTGCGATCCACTGTCAATCAGGATTCGCAAATCGTGCCAATGTCCCCGATAGTCCTGAATCCTAGCTAATGCGGTGCCAAGCAAGACGTTCGTCCTACCAGTGGACACAGACAATATAGAGTTCCTCGGTAAGGAAGTAACCGACGGTTCAGAGGGCTTCGTAGAAGCATTAGTACTGCAACCTGGAGGATCAACGTTGATAATAGGGTTAGTTGCCCCTTTATCAGAGCAAGATAGCATAGGGCTCGGGTGTGGTAACTCGGAGTTTTGAATCTTCCGAGGGAAAAAATGCAGTAGGTTATGATGTCTCCTACCGCAATGCCGGCAAGATACCATGGATGAACATTGATTTGCAAAATGCCCAAAAGCTAAACAATTTATGCATCGTCTCAAACTCTTAATTCGGTCGGTGCGTTGTTGTGGTGTGAGCCGTTTAAAGCTAGAGCAGTCATACACGCGGTGATCATTTTTACATACCGGGCACTTAATAGGGTTCCATGAAGAGACAGAGGTCATCAATACTTGTCGGGAGGTTTTACTGTACCCGGGGTTGGACTGTACTGAAACCGTTTCAGAATTGGTGAGGAGGGACTCTGACTGTAGTTTGACCGACTGCCTTTGAATGAAATCAGCGAATTCTTCCCAAGAGGGAAGCTCAGTTTTTGAGTCATATTCCGCCTCAAAGCCTTCCCTAGTCTTGGCATCTAACAGCCTTAGAGCCAAAGTGCTCAATATGAATCCCGGAAGGTCCTTAATTCCCAATTTTAAAAGTGCAGAGGCGCTTTCTATAACAACCGCCGAGAAGGTGTCGAGATTGGAAAGGTTACCCTTAGAAATAGGCCTAAAGTTTAAGATCTTCATAAGGAAGAAGGTAGCCTGAATTCTCTCGCTATCATATTTTTTGGTGAGTGATTCCCAGGCTTGGTTATAGCCGGCGGGCGATATTGAAATCGCGGAAATAATTTGCAAAGCTGACCCCTTTAAAGCTGATTTTAAATAATGAAATTTATGAATATTGTCCAAATCATCCCTATTATGAACTAATGACTGAAAGGTTTCTTTGAATTCTTGCCATTTAGCTATGTCTCCTGAAAATGACGGTATATTTATAGCTGGCAATCGGTAGTGGGGATAAACCTCTGCAACTTGATTTGTAATAGACGGGTGAGTTCGATTTATATCATCAGCGGGGACATTTTTGAGTGACAATGCCTGGTAATAAGAGGAACGAATTTCCTCTTTTAATTCTTTAAATCTTTCCACAGGGACATTTAATTTCCTTGCAATAGATTTAGCTTCAAAAAAGGCTGATTCAAAGCGCTCATATGTGGAATCGATTCGCGAAAGGCGAGCCAAAAATAAGGGTTCGCGCGATGAATCGGTGGGTAGGCTTAATCCTATTGAAGTCGTCTTCCTAATGTCCGCGGCTAAATCTTCTATCTGGTCCTCCAAATCTTCTAAGGTAGCTCGAAGCTCCTCATTATTAATTTTTGGAGGCATAATTAAAAGAGATTTAAAAATCGTTTTAGATACAAAAATTTTAAAAATTAAATCAAATAATTCGACCGATGTGATATGAACAGCTGATTAAAAACAATGAAATAAACTTCCAATATTAACAGGTGATTGAAAACAATGAAATAAGAATATTTTGAAAGACTAAAAAATTATTTAATAGAAACGGAAAAATGCTTGATTTTTAACAAAATAATTTAATAGAGCTAGAATCCGGCCCGGATTGGACCAAATGTTGTTGGGGCCAGGGGCGTTTCGCAATTGAAACACAAACCTTCCCCGGTGAGATTTTAAGTCTTCCCCTCTAAGCGGGAAAAGACGAGTAAGTGGACTGTATGAAATATGTGGTGGGTAAGATGGGTGCCTATATACCTATAGGAATAAATTCAATAAAGGTAAAAGGAAAGTAAAAGGCCCTTCCAAATGTTAACAAATATATATATATTGAGGAAGAATAAAACTTAAAATTAACATTAAACCCATAAAATTATAATATAACTTAATTATGAAAGTAAAGAAAAAAGTAAATTAAATAAACTTAAATTTCTAGGAATTAAAATTAAAAAGGGATAAACAAACTTCAAAAAAAATCTTACGTTAGGTATTTACGGAAAAATAAATAAAATAATTGTTCATCAGTGAAAGAAAAAAAAGATGGGGTTCTTCTGTCCTTGTAGACTCAGATGGTGAAAGTATTTATATATATAAGGTACCTTATATCAGTGTGTAGCTAAAATCCGCCTTCTTTATATATCATGAGATGCATCGAAATAATTGTATTTTCCAGGCTATGGTGTTATAGTTGAAATGAGGTGGGTGAGGGAACGGTTGGTAACAGTGGTGAGTCGTTCCCCGAGCAGCTACCAAAACACTAATGCCACCGGCCTATCGCCGTGTTCGTCGTTCACTTGTTTTTTTTATTTACAGCTGATATAAATGTCATATGATTCTTGTAACCATACTTAAAAAATAAAAATATGATATTTACAATTTAATTTACATTACACATAAGTAAAAAACGTCTTAACCTACAAAAAACTATACATAAAGAAGATAAAGATAATACAAATTAAAGAAGAAAAGATACAACCAATAACAAATAAAAGGGCCTGGTTCAAACGGTGGAAAAATGACATAAGAGAAAAAAATAATAATACACTAGGGCTTTAACATATGGGTATTTCGAAAATTAAGAATCCCGTTTCTTGTAAAGCAAGATTCATCAGTAACCAAAATGCAGTTCAGGAAGTTAGGATCTCGTGTGCATTGTCGAATTAACCACTGGGAGAAATTTCGGCGCTTGTTATAATCTTGTGGTAACAAATCTTGCCTACTTGATACGTGAAATGGATATAATTGTTGTTCGCGTAAAGTTCGCCACACGCTGGTAGAGGAAACATCGAAACGACGTGACAATCTTCTGGTACTAGTAGTAGGAGATAACTGAACAGCATCGAGTATTTCTTCTTCTACGTTTGCAGTTCGTCGAAATCGTTGTCGACCGGCGTTCACTCGTATAGGTTTTAGCGTACCATTATCCCTAAGACGTCTTTCAATGGCCTCAAACGTTTTACGATTTGGTATTCTTCGGTTAGGAAATTTTTTACGATATCTTCGAACAGCAGCAGCACCGTTTGTATATACCTCGCCATAAGTAAAAGCATGTCTGTTTGTTCATCAAAAGTGAATAAATTTGTGGTATCTCCTATGATAATCATAAATTGAACTGTGTCACAAGATTCACTCACACTGAAACACACAGAACTAGACAAACAGATGAGCAACTACTGTCATTGCTTATCGTTCATTTGTTTATCAGGTGATTAAAACCTTTTATTTAGTATTAAACACGTTAAACGTTGTACAGTCAGTCTTAATGCAGTAAATAAATAATAAATCTTTAACCTTTGATATCTGTTTAATAAATGAGTTTGAGATATATGTTAATATGAACTTTTTTGTTTATTTTGTGTTAGAGAACACGTACCTAAAATAGTGCCGTGCAATTCCGAAACACCCTGTATAAAGAAGCACGAAAATTTTATAATTAATTCCTTTTTATAAGGTACATATGTTCCCACAACTCATAAAACGTTGACAACACTTTCGCATGCGCAATTAGCCTACTAACAGCCCATTGTTGATAAGTGAAGGTGAACTGCGCATGTGAAGGTTTTGTCAACGTGTTTTAAGTGCATGTATACATGTTGTTTTAAGTGCGACCGAAGGAACGTGTTGTTGTAGTTGTTTGTTTAACCTCCCTTTATGCTATGATGGCTAATCGGACGATGCTACTGCGGGAGTCCTATATTCTGCCTATCCAGATACAATTAGGATAGGGATCTTTAACTAAATTTAACCTGACATCGTACAGGTTTGGCACCTCCATTTTACGTCCTATCCGAGGGACGTCATAGCCAACGATTCTTTGTCCCCTTTAAAAATTCCTAGGGCTACCGCGGGACCCGAATCCACGACCTTTAGTATTGTAGGCTGCTATGCTAACCACTACACCACAGGTGACCCCCGAAGGAACCTGGATACCTGATTTAAATGTAAAAAGTATGAATTTTCAAAAATTCACAGACTCAAATAGTAGAAATACACGTTACTTTTTTATATGATGTAATATGTAAAAAATACATATATATTTTGTATACCCCATTTTATTTTCCCCCTCTTTATTTTCGATTATCATGCTAAACTCCCATCGCAATATTCCTGTCCTACCAGGATGAGCCGGAAAACTTTTAAAAGAGAAAAAATAAAAAAAAGAGGAACGAATATTCCATGAAAAACTCAGGCTCGGCATCCGATATAAAAACCGCCAACAGTAGTGAGGGAATTGAATAGAATTTTAAATATGAACTTTTTATATGTTAATATTTCTAAATGAAACTGCTCCATTTCTTTGTCACCTTTTGTTCCTCCACAAATAACATTATATAAAAGGACAGTCATATTTTCTTTTGTAACCGTTGAGGGGTGAAATTGTGGACGGTTTTTAAAATAAAATGAAATAAAAAGTTTTTTATTTCTCTGGGATATTTTGCCACTTTTAACAATAAAAGTGCAATTTCAAAAGTATTTGTCTGCTAAAACGATCTTGATAAAATTTGGCTCATTGTGTGTAGTTTTGTCCAAGTTAAAAGATAAGATAGTTTTTCTCTTGATTACTGACCAAAATACTGCTTCTATTGCACATTAATTTTTACTTTCACTTAACTTTTTAGGTTTTTTTCGATTTTCTCAAAAACGGCTCTAACGATTTTGATTAAACTGAGTATTTCATCTATTTATATGCCCGAGATATGACTGTAAAAATTTCATCAAAATTGATTAACCGGAGGGGGGACTTTACTTAATAAATTGTGTACCATTTTCACGTGTTTTTTTCGATTTTCTCAAAAACGGCTCTAACGATTTTGATTAAACTGAGTATTTCATCTATTTATATGCCCGAGATATGACTGTAAAAATTTCATCAAAATTGATTAACCGGAGGTGGGACTTTACTTAATAAATTGTGTACCATTTTCACGTGTTTTTTTTATTTACTCTAAATCGGCTTTTACGATTTTGATCAAATTGGGTATTTGATGTATGTATATTACCGAGATATGACTGTAAAAATTTCATCAAAATTGATTAACCGGAGGGGGGACTTTACTTAATAATTTTGTAACATTTTTACGTGTTTTTTTTTATTTACTCTAAATCGGCTTTAACGATTTTGATAAAACTGGGTATTTGATGTATGTATATGCCAAATATGTGATAGCCTACATTTCATCAAAATTGATCAACCGAAGGGGGAACTTTACTTAATAAATAAAATAAAGTATCATTTTCACGGGTTTTTTTATTTACTCAAAAACGGCTTTAACGATTAACAAAAATAAGATATGAATGTAGAAAAATGTGTGACTTTGGGAAATGATATTTAGCAAAACACGTCAATTTCTAATCTAAGTAAGTTGGTAAGTGAAAGTTGTGTGTTGCGCGCACGCACCAGATTTTTTATTATGCTACAAGTGAGTATAATTATTTTTTAGTACTATAAATTCCCAACAGATGGCGGTATAAGTTGATTTATTGAGACAACACTTCATTTTCTTTCCGGCGACTTCAATTTTTACTTTCACTTACCTATACCTATACGAAATATATAGTAAGGAAAGTATTGCGATCGTGAAAATTTTCGGCTTCCGGTTTTCAACGGAAATACTCGTTTTGGGGTCCCCAGAGTCCAAATAACCTAGTCCCGCGAAATGGTCTGTGTGTGTGTGAACAGACTAGATCAAAAACTATAAACCGTGCGAACCAGAAATTTGGTATTTGTGGTATGAATATGCCCGCAATGTGACAGCCAAAATTTCATCAAAATTGGATAAACGCAGGGGGCTTTTTATTTCATAACTTTTTTTCCAATTTTTACATTTTTTTTCGAATATCTCAAAAACGGCTTTAATGATTTTGATTAAATTAATCATTTTTAATCAAAATCGTCATCTTTTTTATACAAATGGCAATTAAAAAAATCTGGTGCGATGCGCGCAACACACAACTTTCACTTACGAACTTACTTAGATTAGAAATCGACGTGTTTCGATAATATGTAAACGCCATTCCTCAACTTCACACATTTTTCCACATTTAAGTATACTTAATATTTCAGTACTTACTAATAAGTAATTACTTAATATTTAAGTATATCTTCATAGGTTATGGAGTATCTGTATAGCAAAATTTGGTAGTTCTCAGCCACCAATTTTTTTTTTGAGATCATCGAAAAAAAGGTTAAAATTTGAAAAAAATTTATTAAGTAAAGTCCCCTCTCCGGTTGATCAAGTTTGATTTAAAGCCTTCGAACATCTAAAACTCCTACCGGCGCTAAGGCCGCTTTAACATTTTCCAATTCTTTATTTCAACCCCTGAAATTGGGTATTTAGTGTAGGTACTAAATACCCAATTTCAAGTTTCAACGGTTTATAGTTTTTGAGCTAGTCTGTTCACACACACACACACACAGACACACACACACACACACACACACACACACACACACACACACACACACACACACACACACACACACACACACACACACACACACACACACACACACACACACACACACACACACACACACACACCATTTCGCGGGAATTGGTTATTTGGACTCAGGGGACCCCAAAACGTGTATTTCCGTTGAAAACCTTAAGTCGAAATTTTTCACGATCGCAATACTTCTACTTACTATATATTTCATATATAGGTAAGCGAAAGTAAAAATATTAGGTTTAGGTTTTAGATGTATTTTTACTATACGTTTAAAAAACAATAAAAATATTGGTACCCAAAATAATTGAGGAGGGGTCATCACACCTATGACCCCCCCCCCCCCCCGGATCCGTCCCTGATAATACCTTGACTGTAACTCTTTGAGACGAAATTCAAAGTATTATTACTCCTATTTTTCTTTCTTCACTTATTTACAATGCATGTTATACACCCGAAGTATTCCGCAAACACAATATTGTAACACTTATGTGGGTTAAACAATTTTAATTGAACGGAATCTAATTTACAATTCCACACTAATTATGAAAACACAAATAATTAAACAGATTACAAAAATTATAAACTTTGTAAAAGAAATAGCTTGACTTGAGCTTCAGAACGACATCAACTCTCCAGTACATCGCTCCTAAGAAGAACAGCCTCGAAGGTTCTAGGCCAGCGTAGATGGTACTCGAACATTCTAGTTACAAACATATACTACGACAGTTTGTTCCAACTGTTACTTCAATCTAATAACAAGCCTTGTTTTGTATTGTGTTTCAAGTTACAATATCATAAATAAAAATCTGGTGCGTGCCTGCAACACACAACTTTCACTTACAAACTTACTTAGATTAGAAATTAATGCCTTTTGTTAATTGCCACTTCTCAAATGAACAGAACGGCTTTAATTATGAACAATGGTCTGTCATTAAAGGCGTACTCTGCTTGCGCTCAACGAGTTTTATGAGTTGACTGAATATTTTTCTTTTTTTCTCCTCTATATATTTCCTTGATTTTTATCATATCTCATATTTAACCATTTCTTATTTTTAGGCAAAACGAGAGACGGATAATTTCTCCATATAAACAAATACAAAGGTACTTTATAGGAAAACAAAAAAGGCCCCTTCCCCATTTAAGCCCCCTCAGAACATTTTAATAATTATCATTATATAATAAAGCTTACCTGATATTAAAGAACACCTAATTTTCATTAAACACCACGAATTTGATGAAAATCGTTGAAGCCGTTTTTGAGAAAATCGAAAAAAAGGTAAAAATTGGTTAAAAAGTTATGAAATAAAGTGCCTGCTCCGTTAAACCAATTTCGATGAAATGTTGGCTATCACATCTTTGGCATATACATACATCAAATACCCAGTTTGATCAAAATCTTTAAAGCATTTTTTGAGTAAATAAAAAAAACACGTGAAAATGATACAAAATTTATTGAGTAAAGTCCCCCCTCCGGTTGATCAATTTTGATGTAATGTTGGCTATCGCATCTTTGGCATACACATACATCAAATACCCAGTTTGATCAAAATCGTTAAAACCGTTTTTGAGTAAATAAAAAAAAAAACACGTGAAAAAGATACAAAATTTATTAAGTAAAGTCCCCCCTCCGGTTGATCAATTTTGATGAAATTTTTACAGTCATGTCTCGGGCATATAAATAGATCAAATACTCAGTTTAATCAAAATCGTTAGAGCCGTTTTTGAGAAAATCGAAAAAAACGTAAAAAGTTATGAAATAAAGTACCCCCTCCCTTTGAGCAATTATGTAGAAATTTTTGCTGTCACATCGCGGGCATATACATACACCAAATACCCAATTTCAGTTTTGTACGGCCTATAGTTTTTGAGCTAGTCTGTTCACACACACAGACCATTTCGCGGGACTTGGTTATTTCGACTCAGGGGACCCCAAAACGTGTATTTCCGTTGAAAACCGGAAGTCGAAATTTTTCACGATCGCAATACTTCCACTTACTATATATTTCATATATTGGTAAGTGAAAGTAAAAATTATTTAGATGTTCGAACCAGTGATATTAATTATATATTCGGTATTTACCTTACTCATTAGTCTTGGAGCTTCCAATCGGTTTTAGCTTTATAAAAAGTTGGACGCAAGTTTAAAACTATTTTCATTTGATGGTCAGAGCCCTTCCCCTTTAGGTTTGAAAGACATTTCAAGACGAGGGGTGAATTGTTATATTTGAATTTCACGCCATTGATGGAAAGGGATAGAGACGCAGAAAGATGTTCCTTGTGTAATTCAAATGTTAGGGAGGACATTGTTCACTTTTTGGCCGTGTGTCCGACTCTCTCTGAGTTTCGTTTGCGCTACCTGGGAGTACGTTCCCTGACCGAGCAATCTCTCCGTGATTTGCTGAAATCCAATATTTGCAGAGACCTGATATCTAGGGCTCGTTCTGCATGACTGTATAGGTTTAATTTAGTGCAGGAGTTTAATTACTGATGGTATGCATTATTTTCATAACAAGTATTTCTTTATTATGTTTAACTTTAATTATTGACAAATTATATTTAGTCATTGTATAACTACTTTCTTTTCTATCTCGTATTTTTTTTTATTTCTTTTCAACTTCATACCATCTTTTACTATTACACTTATTTTTTCTTTTATACATTGTTTACTGTAATATTAAGAGAAAATATTAATTTGTTTTTTATATAGGCATTTTTTCTGTTGTAAATACTATATACTATTATTTTTTATAAGTAATGAAATTAATTTTGCAATTAAGGTTCTATTTTTTTTTTTTTTTTTTTTTTTTTGTCAGTTGCTATGTCAACATCACTCAGGCTGACGGGTACGTCCCAAGCCGTAAATGCTTATGATGAAATTTTGTATTTTCTTTTTTATAATAATAAAGCATTAATATTATTATTATTATTTACCTTACTCATTCTTAAGTAAATCCACCAAAGGAAAAAAAAATGTCAAAAATTGTAGGAATTTTCGCCTATGAAAAAGTCAAAGATTGTTCACTTTAAACCCTATTTTTTTGAATACCTGTATTATTTTTATTATTTTTTGTTAACTAAAGTATTTAGAGTGGAATGCTTTAGAGAAAAGAAAAGAAATGTTTTGTGGCCTCGTTTTACGGCAAAATACCTCCCAAATGGTATTCTTCAGATCCTGAGGAATTCAGGCAAGGAGCAGGATAAACATTCTCAAACGACCCTTGTAGTATTTTACATATTAATGCTTTTATTTTCATCCTTTTTTTTATTTTTATTTTCCTTGTATGTAATATAGGCATTTTTATATAATATTTTCTTTTTACGCTTTGCCGGTTTTAATCAGGATCAAAGGCGAAAGAACCATTTTAGGGCCCGACGAGTTCTGCTAAAATGTTAATATATTTTATAAATTTTTTTTTAACACTAATTAGATGCTATAAATACAGTGAAATCTCTAAATAGGGGACAGCCATGGTGACCAAATTATTGTCCGTTAATGAGAGGTGTCCTTCAAGTAGAAGTTTATTATATTTTGTTTATGTACACGTATACATAAAACAGTTAGCACCTACATATTCGTGTCTATAGATGTAATTGTGGTACATTGGTTTAAATTAAAATACATACAATGCTTTTATTGAAAAATGGTTTCATTGCAGACAACAACTGAATTTAAATACTGCAAAAACTTACAAAAGAAATTTGACTCTTGAATGAATGTTCTTATTTTCCTTCCACAGTTTCCGGATTTTCACACGATTCTTCAAAACACTTGACACTACCGATTTATTTACATTCTATTTTTTGGCTGATTCCCTTACACTTGGCCGGCCACTTTTTTCTTACTCATCAATGATTTCCTTTTTTTCTTATAATGAAAACCTTTTACGTGTTGGAGACATGTTAGTTCAAAGATTTTCAATAAACTGGTTCAAAATTAAAATAAATATTCACCCTACGCAATGTTCTGTAGAAAAGGTGAGAAAAGGGGGAAAGACAGGAAGTCACTCTGTTTAATGACTATTAGGTGGATTGGACTAAAGACTAAAGCATTTTCGGAAAATGCTTGAAACAAATTTTACACTGTCCTTTAACTAGAGGTCTTAAAACCCATTTTCAGGCAATTTTCTCTGCCCGTGTCCCCTATGTAGAGTGTCCCTTAAAAAGAGGTTTCAAAAGTATTGTTTCCGTATATCCAGCGCCAGTGCAATTGAAAGTTGTCCCATAAACAGAGGTGTCCTTTAAAGGGGGTGGTCCTTAACGAGAGGTTTCACTGTACCTTGAAAGAGACCACGTAAGGTCTACAAAAATTTTATTATGTTAATCGGATTTGATTTTTCAGGAAGTTGATGAAAACTGTGTCATAGTTGGATTAAAATAATAAAGTTTAAAATATAAGAGGTAAAAATGTTCCATTGAGAACTTAGTGTTGTTAAACAAGGGGTCAGCTGTTGTGTAGTGGTTAGCATAGACACAATACTAAAGGTAGCGGGTTCGCGTCCCGAAGTAGCCTATACTAGGATTTTTTAATAGGAGTAAAAAATCCTTGTCTATGCCGTCTCTCGGATAGGACGTAAAAACGGAGAGGTCCCGAGCCTGTACGATGGCCGGTACTCGTTAAAGACCCCTATCCTAATTAATCCCTATCCTAAAAATTCAGGACTCCCATTCCTGCATCTTCCGATTAGCTTTAGTGGCATAAGGTGATGTTAAAAACAAACAAGGAATGGGTTGATTTTATTTTCTGATTTACTTCCTACACTCATGGTCGCAACCATGGTTCATGCCCGCAATTATATTTCCATGATACTCCGATCTCTGAATCCTAAGAAGTAAGATATCTCTGGCTTCATCTGGACAAGAGACTGACATGGAGAACACACATCGGACTTCAAAGGAAACAACTCAAAAAAGGATTTGAAATATTGTCTAGATTACTCGACAGACGTTCCAAATAATCAATAACTAACAAACTTACCATTTACAAAGTACTAATACGACCATTGTTGACATACGGGATAGAAATATGGCGTTCTGCGAAACCTTAAAATATCCAAAGAATTCAGTGATGGGGTAAACAGAATAGTTATTGAAAATCTCGAGACTACATTTCTATCGTGAAATTAAAAAAAATCTTTTTATGAAGGGATCAAATTGAAACTTCCTATAGGCTCCTCTTTATCTATCATGAAGAGATTTTTTTTTGGTTCAAAAGTTCAATAGTTTTACAATATGACAATATTTATTGTTAAAAGTGCAAAAACTAGTTATTGACACCCTGTGGGTTTAATTGTGAAATCTTCCCTATGGTTAGTTTGTTAAAGTCTTACTCCATAGATGACTTAGAGGACCCTTCAAACATTAGATTCACACATATCTTGAAATAAAATTAGGACTTGTATACTTATGGTTTGCCCTACTCATTGATTTAAGTCAATAAAAACTTACCCTCAATTTCTTTATTTTTTGGTTAATCCATTGAATTTTATACTGACCCGATTGCAAGAGATTAATTGGCAACACTGCATAAATTATAAAATTTATGCGTTGTAAGATTTTTGGTAGTTTATGGCTTGTTTGAAATCTTATAAATTCCGAAACCGGTCAGAAACTATAAATCGTCGAGTTGGAGAAAGGTCATCGATAGTAAGAAATCTAAAACGAATACCGAATCGATCAGATCCAAAACGTGCTGGGGCAACCTCTTATTAGCAGCCATGTATTCAAGCAGAATAAAATAATAGAATAAATAAAAGTTATAATAATTATCTATCTAAATGACACCACACTTCAGCATTTTCACCATTCCCACGTCCAATGTAACCTTTTCCGAACCAATCGTAACCTTTTCCAAGTCAATCGTAACCCTTTTCACGCTTAAATAAATTCCGATATTTTAATGTTATTTATGCTTTTTATTGATTATTTTAATTATTCATTCAGGACTTTTAAAAAAAAAGTTCACCATACTACTTTGATATATTTTTGTTTTTCTGATAAATAATATTAAAGTAAAATATTGGGCCGCGGCGTGGCCGAGGGGATAGCGTCTCCGACTCCCACGCTGGCAGTGCGGGTTCGAATCCCGCCCAAGCCCGATCGATTCTGTTAGATGACGGCCTCACTGAACAGACTCAGCGGCTTGCCATGGATTAGAAGAGGTTGGATACCCGTAGATAACCCGTCCCGATTAGCCCTCGTGGCATAAAGCGGACGTTAAAAAAAAAAAATCTGGTGCGTGCGCGCAACACACAACTTTCACTTACCAACTTACTTAGATTAGAAATTAATGCGTTTCGTTAATTGCCACTTCTCAATTGAACAGAACAGCTTTAATTATAACGCATTGGTTTGTCATTAAAGGCGTACGGCGCATGCGTGAGCTCAAGGTGTTTTATGAGTTGACGGAATATTTTTCTTTTTTTCTCCTGTATATGTTTACTTGATTTTCTTCATATATAATATTTAGCCATTTCTTATTTTTAGGCGTGATGAGAGACAGTTAATTTCTCAATATAAACTAAAACAAAGGTACTTTATAGAAAAACAAAAAAGGCCACTTCCCTATTTAAGCCCCCTCAGAACATTTTAATAATGATAAAGCTTACCTGATATTAAATAACAACTAATTTTCATTAAACATAACGAATTTGATAAAAATCGTTAAAGCCGTTTTTGAGATAATCGATCAAAAAAGTAAAAATTGGACAAAATTTATTAAGTAAAGTCCCCCCTCCTGTTGATAAATTTTGATGAAATTTTTACAGTCATATCTCGGGCATATAAATACATCAAATACCAAGTTTGATCAAAATCGTTAAAACCGTTTTTTAGTAAATAAAAAAAAAATGTGAAAATGATACAAAATTTATTAAGTAAAGTCCCCCCTCTGGTTGATCAATTTTGATGAAATTTTTACAGTCATATCTTGGGCATATCAATAGATCAAATACTCAGTTTAATCAAAATCGTTAGAGCCGTTTTTGAGAAAATCGAAAAAAACTTAAAAAGTTATTAAATAAAGTACCCCCTCCCTTTGAGCAAATTTGATGAAATTTTTGCTGTCACATCGCGGGCATATACATACTCTAAATACCCAATTTCAGGTTCGCACGGTTTATAGTTTTTGAGCTAGTCTGTTCACACACAGACACACAGACACACAGACACACAGACACACACACAGACCATTTCGCGGGACTTGGTTATTTTGACTCAGGGGACCCCAAAACGTGTATTTCCGTTGAAAACCGGAAGTCGAAATTTTTCACGATCGCAATACTTCCACTTACTATATATTTCATATATAGGTAAGTGAAAGTAAAAAAGTAAAATAAACAAGGAATTTTTTTATATTTTTATTTTCATATTAATTATATATTTTTTGTAATCCATTTTTAACAGTGAAAATGAATTATATCGATTTAGCAATTTTGCGTAATGATTTTTGAAATTTAAATTACGCATCACTTCGAACTAATACTATGAGTATAATTTACTTTCTGTGTAGGTGTTATGTCGTTTCTATTGTTGAAATTGATGTGCGGTACGATTTATTGTTTTTTTTTTCTTAATTTTGAAGAAGTACCTTATTTCTTTGATTTTTTTTTTCTCAAAAGAAAGTAGAAAAATATGTATTCTACTGTTTTTAGTTTTAATGGACACTGACTAAGAATGAGTATCAAATCTATCCATATGCATAAATAATGTTACTTATGCAAATTAATGTTACTTTTAAATTATTCTTTGTAATAAGGGTCGTTTATTAGGTTTTCGAGTAAGCTTTTCCAATATTTTTTTTTGTTTCCGTACCAACTTTAACGCGAACATTTAAAAAAAAAAAATGAAGCCCAATAGCTCCAGTCGTTCTCACGTGATGCAAGTAACTTAAAAAGTGCTTTTTCTTTGAAATACAGGTAAAATTTTGTATTAAAATACACCTGTAATATACATTGTAAAAAGTTCTGTATGTAATTGAAATAAACTTTTGACTGCATAGAAACGCAACCTAGTTTTATTTCACAACGCATTATATATACTGGGTGTCCCAGGCATAGTATAAAAAAAAATTGGGTAATATTGCATGTTAAACGGGGTAGAATGGCGCAGAAACGAGTTACCTATCTCAATCTGTAGAATTCTTTTTGTTTATATTATCTACAGAAAAATTCATATTATCTACATTTCTTTATTTGGTACCTATTTTCCTTCAACACCCAAACTACTTTGAAGTCTCTTTCGCAAGTAACTTAAACAAAGAAAATAAATAATAATAATCAATCTAAAATACTAATTGTTATAGAGCCCTTCTGTTATCTACCAAATTGACGTCATAGTCCGCGCATCGATTCCCATGTAAATTTATTATTTTGTCGAGCTATAAGTGAATGTAGTGTATTGTGCGCATCGCACAAGATTCGCCATATACTGCTTCTATAATATTGACAGAGTGAGTTCGGCCTAAGGTATTACACGACCGAGCGGAGAACATTTAAAATAGCATTAGCTCTGAAGGCAGGCGGCTGACTCGGCGAACGCTACAAGCCCATGTCAGATGACTCCCTATAAAGCCCAAGAAACTTGTTGCTCAATCGTTGTTGCACCACGAAATGACAAAATAGAAATGGAGAGAAAGCCGCTACTGGCTATTCGACTTTTTCTAAACTCTCAGTTTGAACTTTTACCTCAAAACGTGCGGTTCTGAGACAATATTATCGTTATCGATGGAGAAGGCTACATAAAGTTAAGTCAAAAACAAAAATTAAGTCTATGAATGGTCGCCTGTAGTGTAGTGGTTAGCATGGCAACCTACAATACTAAGGGTCGCGGGCTCGCGTCCCGTGGTGGCCTTAGGATTTTTTAAAGGAAGTAAACTGGGGGGGGGGGGGGGGGTATGTCGTCTCTCGAATAGGACGTAAAATGGAAGTCCCGAGCCTGTACGATGTCGGGTACTCATTAAAGATCCCTCCTAATTATACCTCGGTAGGCAAAATTCAGAACTCCCACTATAGCATCGTCTGATTAGCCATAGTAGCATAAATGTACTTTAAACAACAAATTCTATAAATGCGATTAAAATATTTTATTTACACCTGGGATAAAAGGGGTCACCTGTTGTGTAGTGGTTAGCATGGCAACCTACAATACTAAAGGTCGCGGGTTGTTGGCCCTAGGATTTTTTAATGGGAGTAAAAAATCCTTAGCCATGCCATCCCTCGGATAGGACGTATCATCAGGGCTAAGATAAGACTAATATATGAGTATCTATGCTAGAAGTTGACAATTAAATGTTTATCATGTAATTATTAAATTTTTACCCTCAGCCTCTGTATTACTCTGAACTCAACAAGGTAAATATCAGATTTTAATTTAGCTTGCTAACCAGCTACTTATTTAAATATTCATGTATAATTTTACTATCCTTTATTTTATTATCAGTTTTGTTAAGCATCCATGTCATGTAAACAACATCAGTTGGATTTGTTTTCCATTATTCTGTTACTCCTAGTTGTAACTATCTATAATTAATAATTACATGATAAACATTTAACTGTCATCTTCTAGCAAAGATACTTATATATTTGTCTTCTTTTAGCCCTGATGAAGATCCAAATTTAGGGATCGAGACTTTGGCTTTTCAAAATAAAAAATGTTTAACTGAAAATCCTGACTATTAATCAACCTATTATATCTATAGTACCTACTTATGAAATATATTTTCTAAATCTATTTGCTAAAGCTCTCGTAACTACTCATGTCAATTCGATTTTGTTTGCATTATTTTTTTCCTATCTGCAATTTATCTCATCTTCTAGCATTGTTTAATACTATGCTTTAAATGTGGCTTGATTAAGATTCATATGTTTGGATCGAAACGTAGGCTCTCCAAATAAAGAAAAAATTGACTGAAAATCCTTATTAACAACAATCCTAATCTTAAAGAAAACAATTGACTATTAAACGTATATAAAATACAAATAAAATATTAAATAGGTTTGGCATGTTGTTCACTACTCGTATGTTACATTTAATTATGTTTTTATTCCAGCTGTAGATGAAATATTTTTATAAAATTCATTGAATCGTTTGTTTGTTTAAAGTAACTTTATGCCACTGCGGCTAATCGGACGATTCTATTTTGCCTATCCAGGTATAATTAGGATAGGGATCTTTAACGATTACCTGACATCGTACAGGCCCGGGACCTCCATTTCACAAGTACCCATGCCATGTTAATATACCATCACATCAATACCATCTATTTGATTTTGTTTCCATTATTTTGTATTTTCTTATTGTCACTATCTGTAATCAGTCTCAACTGCTAGCAATGATACTTTAAATATTGCTCACATATTTGTCTTCATTTTAGCCCTAAAGAAGATCCACATGTTTGAATCGAAACGTAGACTCTTCAAATGAAGAAAATTTGACTGAAAATCCTGACTATCTCTCATCCTAATGTTATTTTTTAAATTACCAATTGTTATTAGTTATCAGGCTTCTTTTTTATTTGAATAATATAAAAGACAAAGAGAAATATATTGTACTTCGAAACCGATATAATTAAATACGACCATATTTCACAAAAATTCAACTTTAATTTCAGTTTTCTGAAAATATAGTTTGGCGCTTCGTTCGCTTTCATGTTACAATGATCAAGGAGTAAAGTACGCGACTTAGGGTGGATCCCAGGGCTGAGGGGATGCAGTCCGCATTTAGGAAACTTTTTGTTAGTAAAAGATAGAATATTTGTATTAATTTACCAAATGTAAGGAGATAAGAATACGTAAAGAATTTGAATTTTAGTTGTGGGAAAGGACGTAAAGGCAAAAAAGCTGATTGGTTGAGGCAGGGGAAGGGATAAAACAGCCGCCTGGATCCACTCTTGATATAGAATAACCTGTGAGATTTATTTTGAAATTTTGGCAGACCTTAAATCGGACCGGGATTGCCGAGAGTGTTTGAGCGCGACCCGCTTTAGTACGCTGCAGCCGAACGGCGCACAGTGGTGCATAAGGGGAAAAAACCCTAAAAATGATCATATTTCTTGAGTAATATTTTAATAATTTTTCAGCACCTAACTACCTGTCGAACAGTTTTGCGGAACGATTTTTCCTAATATTTCAAAGCCCAGACATATGTACGTCATTGAAGTAGTACTCTTCTTAAATGTTGTGAAAATCACATTATCCGATTACTCGCAAAGCCTTTTGAACATCATTTTATATATATATATATATATATATATATATATATATATATATATATATATATATATATATATATATACTGGTTCCATTATGTGTTTTATTTTGATAAATTTAGCATAACAGTGACAGCGAAGGATTTTTACATTTGCTGCCTAAAATACGTATCTAACTTATCGCGTTTTCATTTGAACTTTTAAAAAAAGCTCCGTCGAACTAGGTTCTGCGACATATTTTAAATAAAGGTGCTACTATTGAAGAAAAATTGGTATTAGTTTCATTCCCGTACTCGGCCGTATGTGTTCACTGGTAAATATTATGCTCTTCAAGTAAACACCACTTGTTTTCTTCAAAGGATTATTTTTATCTCTTGGAATTATTTATATCACTTATTACCTCAGTTATCTATTGAATTTCGTCGCATTAACAATAAATCGATCTAATTAGTAATCAACTTAATGATTTATTAACCCTCTTTATAAAATATTGGATAATTTTTAAAATTGTTGATATTTGTTAGCTTAATATCTGTTGTGAGGGAGTATATCTACACTTTGTTATTGTTATTTATAGTTGTTATTACTTGTTAGTGAAGTTTAGATGCAAATCACAACTGTATTTCTCAGACGCTTCAATTCTATTTGATTAAAGAAACGGAATCATTAATTTGTAAATTTCTGTTTAAATATATATACATATTTCATAATAAATATTTATTTTATTTCCTAAAATAAATGTCAACTGATTTTGACTTTTTGAACTCAAATTTTGACCCTTTCTAATAATTCGATTAAGTTGCCTATCACTTTATTACGTTGTTTTCATTTATGATTACGTTGTCTGTTGTGCCGTTATAGCCAACGCACTATCACGCTCAGCCTGACATAATCTCACTTCCGTAGCACCTGATCCTCTACAGTACACCGCCCTTGATTCGGCCGAGAACAGACTTATCGAAAGGGAGGAACAGAATCAGTAGCTGACGAGTTTACAAGATATTCCCTGTAAGGAGATAGGGCTGTAACAGGATACCTCGGAGGACTATCCCATGACGGCTGGGAACGAGACCGGATCAGAAATCCAGTCCGAAGGCCGGCACTGTACTTCCAGCAATATCTGATTGTGAATGTGTATGTATCTACTTATATACTACTATATGGAGTCATTCCATGTCCCATCAACACACTTTTTCCCTCACCATCTCAGATTTTAACCCTTAACTGGTACGGTACGGTCCTACAACGTGAATGGTACCATGGGTGAATTTTCACCCATATTTTTAACTAATTATAATTTTGTGTAGATTTATTATGAAATACCTTTTAAATTTCAATATTAGGAAAGGGAAAAAAATACATTTAAAATTTAAATTTATTAAAATAAAATTAATCGATAAAAGGAACATTTTTGAAATTAATTGGAAAAAAATTAAGTATATCGTTTTTTTTTTTTTTTTTCAAAACAACTTTAAGTATATTTATAAAAAAGAATAATAGCCCCCTCATTTTTTTTTTTGCATGTTATATTCCTGTGATTTCCACATACAAAATTTTGGCACCACTCCACTTGTACTACTTCACTGAATACTTCTTATCACTTTTCTTACAAAGTTTACATCTTCCTTGTTTCGAACCTTGTAAGTCTTGTGTTTGTTGATGGGTGTGTAGTGTTGGAATATTAGAATTGTTTCCAATCAAGTCAATGGTCAATGGGGAGATTCCGAATGGCGAGATTTTGCTGCAGTTGTGGAACTAATAGATCAAGTCCAAGTTGGTGAAGAAACTCAAATCTGTTGATGTTTGACTTTCCTCTTGCTCTTGCGTTAATTCCAGCTGCATTTAATAATCAATAGAAAATGGCTAAAGGCCACCCTTTTTCTGAGGAACCAAAATGTACTCACCTTATCTACTAAACCAGGTAGAATCGTCTTCCCTGTCAGGACGGCTCGAAGTCAGTCTCCGTTTTAAAGTTGGATTTTCAGGACCATTTACTGATACTTCACTGTCCCTCTCATTCAAAACCTTATCTTCTTCATTAGGATGATAATTATCGTCATTCTCTGAAGTGCAATAAATAACATCATCTACAACACAAAAATCTTCTTCCTCTGATCGTCTCTAGACACATCATTACCTTCGTCTGTAACCAATCCACTAAATTCACTAGCACTATATTCCTTTCCGTCAACAATAAACTTCACCATGCTTGAAAAATTAAAAACGTACTGAAGTTGGTAAACACACACTGATGGTATGACGGGTGAAAATACACCCACAAATTTGAGATAAGCCAACACAGCCGATTCAAATCGAATATTCACTACTACGCTATAAAGACACTAACAAGACAGGAACACTTCAGGACTATCAAGCGCCAAAGCCGGGATACCAAGCCACAATCGAAAAACAAAATTTTCGTTGGGTGAATTTTCACCCATGGTACCAATTAAGGGTTAATGAAATTTGGTACATAGGAGACCTCCCTCTCTATACTAAGGAAAATACCAAAATTCAGTTCAATATCTCAACCGGTTTTCAAAATATAGGTAAACCCATGGAAAAACGGACAATTTTGACCTGCCGCAACATCTGGAAATTGAAATTGCAGCTCTTCTAGGCAAGATAGAGAGTTGAAATTGATGTCATATTAAAACTGAATCTTTGACCTTCCTTATGATATACAACTCAATAGGGTTTAAGAGAAATTTGAATCAAAATTTCAAATTTGAATTTCTCAAAAAGCCCATTTTTTAAAAATCTGAAAAAATTCAGTTGAGTTGAAAAGGCTGTAATTAATAAGTGCTATAAAAATTATGATGGTACAGCTATGGGTTCATGCTTAAAATAATTATTAAAAAATATGAGGTCCAGAAACAGAAAAAATCATGAATAAAAATAGCTGTAGATTTGTTCCAACTTTGACTAGGACTATGATTTTGGTGTCGTTTAACAGCGCAGTTCATGCCGTTTCATATGATATACAACAATGTATAGGTTGGTACTAAATGGTTTGATAAAAATCGTTAAAACCGTTTTTGAGTAAATAAAAAAAACACGTGAAAATGATACAAAATGTATTAAGTAAAGTCCCCCCTCCGGTTGATCAATTGTGATGAAATGTTGGTTATCACATCTTTGGCATATAAATACATCAAATACCAAGTTTGATCAAAATCGTTAAAACCGTTTTTGAGTAAATAAAAAAAACATGTGAAAATGATACAAAATTTATTAAGTAAAGTCCCCCCTCCGGTTGATCAATTTTGATGAAATTTTTACAGTCATATTTCAGGCATATAAATAGATCAAATACTCAGTTTAATCAAAATCGTTAGAGCCGTTTTTGAGAAAATCGAAAAAAACTTAAAAAGTTATTAAATATAGTACCCCCTCCCTTTTCAACTCCAAGGTTGTATGGAAGTGCAAAACAAAGACTCAACAGCCTAGCATATAACAACAGAGTGAACGTAGAATGGGTGCCAGGTCACACTGGCATATCAGGAAACGAAAATGCAGACACTCTTGCCAGAAAAGGATCCAGTATCAAACCTATCACCCCTGAACCGGTGTGTGGCATAAGCAAAAGCTCTGCCATAAGGAGGATAGAGGAAATATATGGAGCAAAAAGAAAACAACTTTGGAGGATGCAAAATCTCAAACACTCCAAATTGTTCCTGGACAATCCCTCTGTCAAAAGAAGCAGAGAACTACTACATCTTGACAGGAACGCATTAAAAAAGACTTACAGCAGTATACACCGGACACTGTAAGCTCAGAAGCCACATGTTCAAACTCAAACTCGCGGCATCGCCAACATGCAGATACTGCGAAAAAGAGAGTGAGACGGCTTATCATATAGTCTGCATATGTGACAGACTCGCAGTATTAAGGTTCAGAATGTTTGGCCTGGACCGCATTACTGACCCTAAGGCGCATGAGTTAACTAACCCAAGAAGCCTCCTTAAATACACTGAGGTACTGAAAATAAGCATATAAAGTGAAGCAGAACCCAGGCAGACAACTTGGCGCACAATAGGCCCATCTGGGCCGCAGTGCATATGCCACTTAAAAAAAAAAAAAAAAGAACCCCTCCCTTTGAGCAAATTTGATGAAATTTTTGCTGTCACATCGCGGGCTTATACATACTCTAAATACCCAATTTCAGCAGCAATACTTCCACTTACTATATATTTCATATATAGGTAAGTGAAAGTAAAAATGAATGTGGGAAAATGTGTGAAATTAAGGAATGGCGTTCACATATTTATCAAAACACGTCAATTTCTGATCTGAGTAACTAGGTAAGAGGAATTTGTGTGTCTCGTGCATCGCACCGGATTTTTAATATTCCACTATTATGTGTTAGATATTAATATACTCGTAAAGTAATGTAAGTAACTGATATTACTGTTTAGTAACATGTTATTAAAAAGTAACTTGCGGCCGTAAAATAGTAAAAAAGACCCCTCATATCGTTGAATAGAATATGAATTCTATTGAGTCGAGCAAGAGAAGCCCAAACTGTGAGCAGAACTGGTGAGCTATAAACTTGTTTAAAAATAGCGAAATATCAACAAGGCAAAGAAATGTTAAATAGGATCGGAGGAAATGCTTCGAGGATATTTTTAGTAAAGCAGAGATTGCGGTTGTTTAGTTCGGCTCAAAGGCGACTTGCCATAACAGAGTTAGAGAACACTAAAAATAGTATGGGTTTGTTCCAACACACGGTTTATGACTATCAGCGAACTGCCATACAATTTTTTTTTCCGTTTCAAAACATATAACCCGAATGCAGCCATTACGAAAAAAACTTCGAATTTTCTCAGGTGAGGCACACTTTTTTTTTTACATTTCATTAGTAATCTGGGAAGTAATTTAAAATACCTGTTAGTACGTATTGCTGTAGTAAATCATCATTCCATATTTTTTTGTAGGTACGCCATAACTTCTTTAGTAGGTACTTCATCAAATCATTTTAAAGGTTTCCTTAACCGCAACACAAATCACTCATTTGCAAGTTATAAGGGCAAAACCGCGGATTTGGTGTTACAGGATTGGTAGTAGAGGTTTCTAAATGGTGTCAATCTTTTCAGGTTTTCTAAGGAAGACTTTTTCGGTTATATACATTTTTTTTAAATTAAACACGTCGTTTGCGAGTTGTAAGCAAAAAACTGCAATTCTCTGCGAAAATTTCAAAATGGTCGCCGGGCTTTTTCGAAGGTATTTTTTTTTTCAGTTTTTCAAAACCAACATTTTTGGTTATATACACTTTTCCGATTTTCGTTTGCGAATTACAAACAAAAACATGCGATTTCAGTCAGAAAAGAATCAGCGCACAGCGGGAAACCGATATTTGTATTAAAGCATTCCGTCTTCTAACCTGATGACAAAGGAAAGGAATTTCGCAGTTTCAAAAAATAAATAATCTACACATACATACTTCAACCCTCACCTATGCCCATGACGCACGAAATATGCAGTATAGCAAAGTTTAATTTAAATAAAGTTTATTTTTTAAATTTTAACTAAGGAGTTTTTTTTTAATTTTAGATTACTATTACCCTTTTTATATTATTTAGAATTCATACATTGTTCTTTCTAGTCTTAAAAAAGTAAAACTAACTCTAACTCATGGGAAGTTGGGCATCCATTACTTTGGATGCAGGCTCTAGTGCGCTTCCTCATTGCCCCAGCAGTGACATCTCTAGCGTGTTTTTCATCAGAAAAAATTCTTTTAGACTCAAAAGGTGAAGTGCAATTGTATCTTGGGTTACACTACTAAAAAGCTAACTAACTTCCGCAGTTTTTAGGAAATTTGACAGTTTCTAGGGTGCTCCAGTGGGGAGTGAGGAATTTTCAATAAGTATTAAACATTTAGGTTTTAATAAATGTTTTGTGTTTAGCGCGTTAAAAGTCCCACTGAAAGCGAAAGAAAAACCAGACCCATCTCATCTTTTAGAAAATTTAATGCTGATTATGAAAGTATCATCTTTTAATTAATATTAATAATAATTTACCCATTTTATTTTCAAAACAGTCTCATCTTTTTTATTTTGTTCTTACATCAGAAGCTTTCGGTGCTTGGCACCATATTCATCTAAAATTATTTATTATGTTATAATTATATAAAAATATTTTTTTATACAATATTTCAATTTTTTAAATGATTTCAAATTTTCCTTAAAACCAAAACATCACATCATAAATTTAATTACTAAAACAAAAGACCAAATACCAATATTAAATCAACGCAACCTAATATATAAAATACCTTGTAAAAGCTGTGACAAATCATATATTGGAGTTACCTCAACCGATTTAAAAACGCGTATTTATAATCATAACAATAATTTAAAAACCAAAATCAAAAACCAAAACAGTATTATCCAACCATGCAAAAAACAATAGGCATGAGATAGACTTTGAAAATACAAAAATACTTCATAGATCAAACTCGGGACCAAAAAGAAAAATTTTAGAAGCTATCTACATTGCAGCAAATCAGAAAGAAGTAATGAATTCAAAACTAGAATCGGCCAACATTTCCTTACAATATTCTCAAGTTATCAAACACATTCTACAATAAAATAAAAAAACTTGATCGGTCAATTTAAAGCAGTGGGGGCTAGGGTGGGGATGTTTATAATAAAGAAGGACTTAATCCATTGGTTGATTTATAGAAGCAGTAGACGGATGTTTCCCATGTTTCCAGTAAAGGTATTATATAAAAAAAATTCAGTAAAATATAATATAAAAATCTGGTGCGTGCGCGCAACACACAACTTTCACTTACCAACTTCTTTAGATTAGAAATTAATGCCTTTTGTTAATCGCCACTTCTCAAATGAACAGAACGGCTTTAATTGTGATCAATGGTTTGCCATTAAAGGCGTACTCCGCATGCGTGGGCTCAACGAGTTTTATGAGTTAACTGAATATTTTTCTTTTTTTCTCCTCTTTATGTTTTCTTTATTTTTATCATATCTCATATTTAGCCATTTCTTATTTTTAGGCGTGACGAGAGACAGTTAATTTTTCCATGTAAACAAAAACAAAGGTACTTTATAGGAAACAAAAAAACAAAAAAGGCCCCTACCCCATTTAAGCTCCCTCAGAACATTTTAATAATGATTAAGCTTACCTGATGTTAAAGAAAACCTAATTTTCATTAAACATGACGAATTTCATAAAACTCGTTAAAGCCTTTTTGAGATAATCGAAACAAAGGTAAAAATTTGAAAAAAAAGTCATGAAATCAAGTGCCACCTCAGTTGGACCAATTTTGATGAAATTTTTACAGTCATATCTCGGGCATATAAATACATCAAATACCAAGTTTGATCAATATCGTTAAAACCGTTTTTGAGTAAATAAAAAAACACGTGAAAATGATACAAAATGTATTAAGTAAAGTCCCCCCTCCAGTAGATCAATTTTGATGAAATTTTTACAGTCTTATCTCGGGCATATACATACATCATATACCCAGTTTGATCAAAATCGTTAAAGCCGTTTTTGAGTAAATAAAAAAAACCCTGTGAAAATGATACAAAATTTATTAAGTAAAGTCCCCCCTCCGTCTAATCAATTATGATGAAATTTTTACAGTCATATCTCGGGCATATAAATAGATCAAATACTCAGTTTAATCAAAATCGTTAGAGCCGTTTTTGAGAAAATCGAAAAAAACGTAAAAGGTTATTAAATAAAGTACCCCCTCCTTTTGAGCAATTTTGATGATATTTTTGCTGTCACATCGCGGGCATATACCTACACTAAATACCCAATTTCAGGTTCCCACGGTTTATAGTTTTTGAGCTAGTCTGTTCACACACACACACACACACACACACAGACACACACACACACAGACCATTTCGCGGGACTTTGTCATTTCGACTCAGGGGACCCCAAAACGTGTATTTCCGTTGAAAACCGGAAGTCGAATTTTTTCACGATCGCAATACTTCCACTTACTATATATTTCATATATAGGTAAGTGAAAGTAAAAAAATATCATATGACTTTAAATTTTAATTTGTTAACATTATATTAAATAGAATCCCTACGTGTGACGAAGATGAATCTCATCAAAAATTTTTTTAGAAATCAGACGATGTCCACTAGGATAATAAAATACAGGTATGAAAATGCTAAAATAACTAATGAGAATAAAAAAAAAAAAAATTGTATAAAAAAATATTTTTATATAATTATAACATAATAAATAATTTTAGATGAATATGGTGCCAAGCACCGAAAGCTTCTGATGTAAGAAAAAAATAAAAAAGATGAGACTGTTTTGAAAATAAAATGGGTAAATTATTATTAATATAAAATACATACAACAGTCTACTTATCCTATCGTATCATCTTTTTTGTTTCTGCGCTAAACCAAAGTAGAGAAAACTGTAATTTTTCAGAAAAAAATCAGATTTAAAAAATAAAAACAAAATAAATTCCATCTCCCCAACAGATTGAGATAGGAAACTCGTTTCTTGCAGTATTACCCATTTTTCGTGCAGTGTCCCCAGTAGACGGTGTGTACTTGAATTAAGTGGTATTTAAGTTAAGTTAAGTTAGGGTGCGAATACTTCGCACGGGTCAGCTAGTTAATATTAAATGTCTAAATACAATACATCTTCAAATTGAGGACTTGAAAAAAGGACTAAATCTAGGGCATTTGATGTGGATATAGTATTAATTTGTTAAGCAATTTGATTAGAAGATGAATGATTCGACCACGGCCGGGAATCGAACCCAAGTCCTCTGCATCTCCGTCGCAGAGCTCTTACCACTCAGCGAACCGCGGGGCCATTCATAACTGCGTTCGAATCTTGATCCCACGCACCAGGTCTCGTCACATTGCGGGGCTTAACACCTGTCCAGAAAACCGGATCTAATTGGCATACGTTAATGTTATACATTATACATTGGTTCTTTATTTGTTTAACGTCCCTTTATTCTACTTGGCAAATCGGACAATGCTACAATGGGAGTCTTAAAGTTTGCCTATCCAGGTATAATTAGGGTATGGATCTTTAAGGAGTACCTGACATCGTACAGGCTCGGGACATCAATTTTACGTCCTATCCGAGGGACGGCATAGCCATTTTTACTTCTTCTTCTTTCACTACTTCCTATTTGCTGTTAAGCTTGTAGTAGTTGCCTCTGACCATCTTGTCCAACGGTCCCTGTCAAGTGTAAGCCTATTCATCTCCGGCATGGTGCTCCCTCTCGCTGTGCCAATTCTCTCAATCAGGTCTGCATACATGAGCCTTGGCCTTCCTTGAGGACGCCTTCCTCCCGGTCTCGCTTCTAGAAGCCACCTAGCCTTACATTCTATTAACGTGCCTTCAGCTGTCTCTCTTCAATCGTCTCTAGGACGGATCTAACTCCTTCATTCATCACGCACTCTTTCATTCCTAATTCGGTCTCGCCTGGTTTTTCCCAATACTTTGCGTAGGAATCTCATTTCCGCAGCCACAACCTTGCTGGCACAGCGGTCCAAGAGTGTCCACCATTCCGATCCATATAGTAACACTGGGAGAAAAACTGATTTGAATAGCAGGATCTTCGCTTTCCTACTCAATTCCATCTTTCCAATGAGTGTCATGGATATTTGGTAGAATATTCAATTGGCCTTTTGGACTCTATTCAGGACCTCCTGGTCTATTCTTCCATCCTTGCTGATCATTGTTCCCAGGTAGCAGTAGGTATCGGTTTGCTCAAGAGTCTCTCCATTGCAAGTGATTTTAAGTTGCTCATTCCTTCCATACATAACCTTGCTTTTGGAGGCATTGATCTGCATGCCTCTGAGTTTCAGTTCTTCCTGCCACTCATCCACAGCGACTTGAAGAGATTCAGCAGTATCCGCAACCAATACCACATCATCCGCGTACAAAAGTGTGCCAACACTGGGGTCATATTCCAGTATCCCACGATTGCTCTGGGTGTCCTCCTTTTACAAAATTTCCATATGGCATCCATGAAGATTATAAACAGTAGAGAGCTCAGGCTATCCCCCTGTTCAACTCCCCTATAAAAATGGAATGGCCCGGACTCAGTGCCGGTTAGCCTTATTATTCCCTTTGGTGCTTGATAAACTTACTTTATGGCACTTAAGAGATTTTCTGGGATTTTCCTATCTTCCAATGCATTCCATAATTCCTGTCTGGGGACATGGTCAAAAGCCGCCCGAAGATCTAGGAAAGCTAGGTATACTGCTTTACCTCTGTCCCATGCCTTCTCTACAATCATTCTCAGGTAGAAGATATGGTCCTGTGTCTGCCTACCGGGACTAAAACCTGCCTGTTCTTCTTCCAGTTCTTCTTCAACCAATTTCCTTAGTCTTTGTTCCAAGATCCTGGTGTATACTTTGTATACCACCGATGACAGACATATGGGGCGGTTTACTCCCTTTTAAAAATTCCTAGGGCGACCGCTGGATGCGAAACCGCGGTCTTTAGTGTTGCAGGCTGCTATGCTAACCACTATACCACAACTGACACCCACATTATAAGTTGATATTTAATTTATTACTTATAGATAATTGAGGAATTATCAAATTTAAATATATAATAGTCTGCAAGCGTCCTAAACCCTCAGCGTCCCGATAAACATCGATGTTTTGATATCGCTCGCATCCCTAACTTTGCCTAACAGTGCCGGTACTACCAAGCTTGGTTGGTCCTCTGAGCCTTTTTGCTTCTGTTATATATATATATATATATATATATATATATATATATATATATATATATATATATATATCGGCACTAAGGATTAGGGATGCGAGCGAGATCAAAACATCGATGTTTATCGGGACGCTGATGGTTTAGGACGCTTACAGACTATTATATATTGAAATTTAATAATTTATTAATTATCTATATGTAATAAATTAAATATCAACTTATAATGTGAGTGTCAGTTGTAGTATAGTGGTTAGCATAGCAGCCTACAACCTAGCCCTCATTAATTGTTTTGTTTTTTAATTTTATCTATGTCCAATGCATATCTACTCTATTAATTTTTTATTAATTTTTTTAACGAAAAAGTAATTAAAAATGTTTTTCGTTGGACATAGGTAAAATTAAAAAGCAAAACAATTAATAAGGGTTATTAAAAGTAAAAAATTCACAAATAGTAAAATATTAATGAAGTATAATCAAGTTTACGCATTGTTAAATGAGCACGAAAATGACCTTTTTTAAAAATTCGTAGCTACTAAAGTACTCAAACATACAGGTTGAAATTTCATACAGTTGGTTTATGTTGCATGTAAGCATAACATGTAAAAAAATGGGATTTTTATTAACTAGCCCACCAGAGATATTAGAGCCTTAAGGTAACAAAAAATTAAAAGATGTGAAGTTTAAAAATTCATAAAAAGATAAGGCAAAGAACATTCGGTTAAGACTACTTTTAATGGAAGCTACTTAGTTGGATTTATTATCAAAAGTTACTCTCAAAAACGGTATTTTGAGAATTTAAAGCAGTTGTTTTCAATAGCGCTTTTCAGGTATTGGACTTCAAAATATCCTAATAATAAAGGGAACACGAAATATAGAACAGACTTTAAGGAAAACAATTTTGTTTGAATTATTAGTCTATGGCTCAACCAGTCTTGAGAAAATGGGTTTTCTGTGAGAGCTTAAAAACTCAAAAATCGGCCTGAAAGGTGAAACAAAAATGGCTGCTATTTCGAAACGGTTGATCCTAAAAACTTTTAAAAAATTGATTTGAACTACTGATTCCATACGTAATTGGTGGTAAAATTTCTAAAATGATCGAGCAACCACCTTTGGACCACTTGATATGAAATGACCATATATATGTATATATATATATATACATATATATATGGGGCCGGGATGGCCGAGTGGACAAAGGCGCTTGCAATAGGTAATCAAAGTTAAGCAACGTCGAGCGTGGTTAGTACTTGGATGGGTGACCGCTCCATTCGGGTGAACACCCGCCAATGAACGCCACGCAGTCCAGGCCTACCCCCACCCCTGGGTATGTGAGACCCGTCAGCCTACTGGAGGCGACTCACACCGACCGGGCGAAGGAGTGATGTACCTTCCCCGTGTATCTCATCGAGAATCGTGGTGTGGTTTTCCAGGATGTCAGTAACCGCCCGGAGGTTTGGTTCAAGGACGGATGCTTCGGGGAAAGAAATATAGGTCCTCCGGGCCTGCTGACTGCAGCCCAGAGGCTGCCATAATCCTTGGACCTAGACCAGTCTGTCACTGTCCTTGAACCCGAGAGAGCTGACGCCATCGGTGGGAAGGACACTGCCAAATTGGCCCCAATGGGATTGGTTATGGAGCTACGGGCAGTCTGCCGCTGCACCATGGTGACCATGGCTTGCAGCAACGTGAGGTTTGGGCTAACCCCTCCAGGCTGTCTGCGCTACAGCAAGCAACACAAATGTCTGTACACAGTGCGGCCAAAGGTCTCATTAGGCCTAATGCGCCAACCGAAAAAAAAAAAAATATATATATATATATATATATATATATATATATATATATATCGAGTTGAAAATGGGAAGGAAATAAACAGCGAAAAGTGAACGGAGAGATCGGAAGAGCGCGAGCTACTTTCACACGATTCGACACAACAGACCCTTATCATCTCCGCGGTCCGTGGTTCGTCTCCTCTCCCGGACTAGCTCGGCGGTTGCTTGTTCAGTGTAGGAGGTGGGGCGAACTAGCCACGAACCTTAAGCAGGCTGATGGCTATGGACCAATAGTAATGATAATAATAAAAAGTTTAGCAATCCCGAAGGTTCGATGCCGACGCACTCCTTAGATTAACCTTAACGAAAACGTTCCACCTACCCTTCTGCCTACAACTCGCACATGACTAAGAAATGTTAGAAAAAAAAGTTACATTTTTACAAACAAAATTTTATTCATGAACTAGTATATAGGTAATGTATTCCGTGAGTGATCATAGGTCAAAATCTCTATATATATAAGAGGCTTTGTCCTGACTGACAGAATCAACGCAGGGCAAAAACTACTAATGATAGAAACTTGAACTTCGGAATTTAGACTTTAAACGCGATGTAGGTAAGCACTAAGAAAGGAATTTAAAAAATGTAACCCCTAAGGGGCTTAAATGGCGAAATTGTCGTTTAACTCTAACGGAAATCTATTGTTGAGATTTTAAACCAAATGTTTTTTATTTGAATATCGATTTAACGTTACAATAGCATTAAAATAGACATTCACATAAAATATGGCTACTGATTATTTAAATATTAGTGGTAATCAAATTATGCACACTGTGATTCCCATTATTGGGGATGGTGCGTGTTTATTTCGATCTCTTCTCCATATATTTCTCCATATATATATACTTCTCCACAAATATATACTACTCCATATATATATATACTTCTCCATATATATAAGAGGCTTTGTCCTGACTGACAGAATCAACGCAGAGCAAAAACTACTTATGATTAGAAACTTCGGAATTTAGATTTTAAAAGCGATGTAGGTAACCACTAAGAAAGGAATATCAAAAATGTAACCCCTAAGAATAACTAAAATGTAAATGGCGAAATTGTCGTTTAACTCTAACGGACATCTATTTTCGAACTTCCAGAAAATATATCTAATTACTCATTTTAAAGAATTTGATACGACGAGTTTAACTCGACAGGCCCTATTGGGCGTCGAAAACCATGTTTTACAGCCGAAAAATGAAGCGTTCACGACGAGTAAGTCATTTTTTGTTTCGACGGTTTTAGTGAACTCTCTCCATTGCGCGTCTCTATCTCTTCTACCAAGCCGGCAGCTTCCCCCTCCAACATTCCACCTACCGGAAGCTCAAATTCTACTAAATCTCCTTAACATCAGTTAAAATATTATATTAGATCAATACCAAGATAATGTTC
The DNA here is from genome assembly GCA_911387785.2 of Aelia acuminata. NCBI lineage: Eukaryota > Metazoa > Arthropoda > Insecta > Hemiptera > Pentatomidae > Aelia > Aelia acuminata. Next base: position 1,501,680 of record OU426982.1, read on the forward strand.
ACAGAATTGATTTAAAAGGCTCCCGGGCGAAGCCGCGATGGGGAATGCTAGTCCTCCTATAAACAAAAATGTTGCTTTATTATGTTTTGGAGAGTTCTGAACACGAATCTAAAGTCAGATAATCTCTATCATGCACTATTTTTATTTAAAATTTGTGTTTAAGGTCAAAAAATGAGGTTTTTCGATATTTCGAGCATTTTTTTTATCATATAAAACTCTAACGAAAAATTAAAAAAACATTTAATTTTGAATCCTCATGCTCTCCCGATTTTGAAAAAATCTTGTATTATCAATTTTGTATTAGGAACAAAAGAGCAACAAATTACAATGAAATGGTCGAAGTCATCATATAAGGCCATGGGTTGAAATATGACATTTAAAAATTCATTTTATGCATTCCAATTTGGAATTCTTCCCTCCTTCTTCAACAGAGAAAATTTTCATCAAGATATAGCAAAAATGAAAAAAGGATATAGCGGTATATGCAAAGAGAAGATTCTTACCGACTACTGTTGGATATTACAACTTGTGACAGGTCATACGGGAAAGTACAAAAAGAAAAAATTATACACTTAAATTATGTTCAATATTAAATATTATTATTTTATTTATTACTGTTTTTCACCAAAAATTTGTATAATAAATACAGTCGACTCCGTTTAATTAGTACCACCGCTTAATTGAGCCATTTTTAATAAAACGGAATCAAATATAGGTAAAATATCACCGCTTTATTGGGACAAAATATCGGCTAATTGGGCCAAAACTTTCTGCAACTTTAATGTTTCCATTAAACAGAATGTAAAATAAACTATGAGCCCCGGTGTCAATTGAATAACCTAAGTATCTCAGACCACGCCTGTTTCTCAACCAGAAGCAAGAAACCGCATCGAAAAGTTTAGTCGCTTTTTTTTTTTTTCCAGAAAGGAATCGAGGAAAGTCCTTTAAACTCCCTAAATGCGCTAATTATGGGGTTCTTAAGTTTACAAGTAAAGTGACAATGCACAGTTGATTCTTTCTTGTTAAAAAATTTGAAATAAAAACATGTTCTTATTCATTTCTTATTTCGAAATCTTGTCCTTATAAGTTTAATATATTTTATACACAAATAGTTAGTCCTCCGCATTGGTTCGATTCCCGGCCGTAGTCGAATCTTTTATCTTCTAATAAAATAATTTAAAAATTATAAGATAAATATTTAACCATAAGACCATAAATAAATATATCAAAAATACATTTTAAGAGTTATATTAATCCTATGATTTTGACCCCATCATTAAATTAATAGACGAGAATAGGTACACACAAATGCACTTATTAACTTGGTTTTCCCCCAAATATGTCTAATTTATGACATCAATTGTCATGCATGTACGGTAGCCAAGTGATTAGGCGTATTTAGTCATTTTTTATTTGCATTTACACGTGGATTCATGTTCTTCGCTTTATTGGGTCCTCCGCTTAAAGGTCTGGCCACACATGTCCGCACCGGATCCGCACCGCAGCAATAATATAGCTTATGTTCAGAATATTTTTAAGTTCACTTACATATTACCTTTAGTTATGCCTAAAGATCAGGCCACATATGTCAGACATAGGCCACTTTAGGCATAACTAAAGGTAATATGTAAGTTAAATTAAAAATATTCTGAACATAACCTGTATTATTGCTGCGGTGCGGATCCGGTGCGGACATGTGTGGCCAGACCCTAATTGGGACAAAACAAATTTTCCCTTTATGGCCCAATAAAACGGAGTCGACTGTATATGAAAAAATCTGGTGCGTGCGCGCAACACAACTTTCACTTACCAACTTACTTACAAGGGGAGGGCACAGCTATGGGGTCGTCGATCGGGCCCATTTTTTTTCTGGTGATTCTACATCGAAAAATAGTCGACACGTGTCCGAGCGTTCCGTCCAATGGGGCTTAGGTTTTGAGAAATAAAATAAAATACCTTGAAAATCCTTTATTTTTTATCTTGAGTTTGGAAAATGATATCGCCATGATTCTTTCACTAATTCATTTATTTTAGAGAGTAGATTAAACGAAAAATACAATCGTTAAAGAATTATTCATATTTCTTCAATTTAATTTAAAAAAAGCTTCAAGTTTTCAAGTAAACTAGCTTTATAAATTTTTTCACATGAAAAAGAATAGCAGAATTGAGTTCAGCACCTCAAGAAACCCTGATGTCTTAAATATCATCCAAAACAAAAAATAAATTGTTTTTCCTGTCAGGAGCAGCTTAAAAATGTTTCAGCAAAATTGTATGTGTAGTTTCAAAAGTCTGCATCTTGTGTTGAGCTGATCCGATTTTTACGTTCTTGAGCTCGTTGCATAGAAGAAAGCTTCCTTTTTCTAACCATATAAATAACTATTGTATTATCTCGGGAAGCTCTTGTAAAAAATGGTCCTCAAAATAAAAATTAAATTTAAACTTTTCTTTATATTATGTTGATTCCTGAACACGTAAAAATATCTCGATTAGGTAAAAATGTGTAACTCTAGAGCCTTTATTTACCCTATAAATTTGATGAGAATCGGTAGAATTTTCTCCGAAATATGGTTGGATTTTTGGATGTTTAACGAAATTGTAAGGGTCTAGCCTTAGCGAAACTTTTAATGCAATTTTTAATTTTTTTTTTTTTTTTTTATTCTTCCCAAAATTTACTTATAGGTTTTTTTGATTGTCCTCAAAACGAATCTGAAAACTGTTATGAAACAAATGAGCCGAGTAACAACCAAAAACAATAGTAATAACTTTTAAAAAAATCCAAGAATGAATGAAAATATAAAGTTAGTCGATCACTTTGAGAGAGAGGTTTGTAAGAGTTTTCAATAACAAATAACAATTAGGAATGATTCACATCGTATCAGTTTTAAAATCCCCCACCTACCCTCAATTTCGTTAAACATTTTAGTTCGTTTGAAGTACAAAATCATTTTTTGTAAGGCGAACGTGAAACAATCGGGATGAACCTATTTTCTCCTAGCCGACCAAGAAAAACAAAATAGGCTCCGTAAAATGAATTTACTAGTGATAAAAACACCGTGAAAAGGATGGAAATAATTACTTTTTAGAGTTATGTTGATGGAATATTCTGCAAAATACTGACATTAAAAAACCATTTTGTGCAAAACTGTTTTTGTTTCATAACAGTTTTCAGAATCGTTTTGAGGACAATCAAAAAAACCTATTAGTAAATTTTGGGAAGATTAAAAAAAAAAAAAAATTAAAAATTGCATTAAAAGTTTCGCTAAGGCTAGACCCTTACAATTTCGTTAAACATCCAAAAATCCGACCATATTTCGGAGAAAATTCTACCGATTCTCATCAAATTAATAGGGTAAATAAAGGCTCTAGAGTTACACATTTTTACCTAATCGAGATATTTTTACGTGTTCAGGAATCAACATAATATAAAGAAAAGTTTGAATTTAATTTTTATTTTGAGGACCATTTTTTACAAGAGCTTCCCGAGATAATACAATAGTTATTTATATGGTTAGAAAAAGGAAGCTTTCTTCTATGCAACGAGCTCAAGAACGTAAAAATCGGATCAGCTCAACACAAGATGCAGACTTTTGAAACTACACATACAATTTTGCTGAAACATTTTTAAGCTGCTCCTGACAGGAAAAACAATTTATTTTTTGTTTTGGATGATATTTAAGACATCAGGGTTTCTTGAGGTGCTGAACTCAATTCTGCTATTCTTTTTCATGTGAAAAAATTTATAAAGCTAGTTTACTTGAAAACTTGAAGCTTTTTTTAAATTAAATTGAAGAAATATGAATAATTCTTTAACGATTGTATTTTTCCTTTAATCTACTCTCTAAAATAAATGAATTAGTGAAAGAATCATGGCGATATCATTTTCCAAACTCAAGATAAAAAATAAAGGATTTTCAAGGTATTTTATTTTATTTCTCAAAACCTAAGCCCCATTGGACGGAACGCTCGGACACGTGTCGACTATTTTTCGATGTAGAATCATCAGAAAAAAAATGGGCCCGATCGACGACCCCATAGCTGTGCCCTCCCCTTGTTAGATTAGAGTTTGACGTGTTTTGCTAAATATCATTTCCCAAAGTCACACATTTTTCTACATTCATATCTTATTTTTGTTAATCGTTAAAGCCGTTTTTGAGTAAATTAAAAAAAAAACCGTGAAAATGATACAAAATTTATTAAGTAAAGTCCCCCCTCCCGTAGATCAATTTTGATGAAATTTTTAAAGTCATATCTCGGGCATATAAATACATCAAATACCAAGTTTGATCAAAATCGTTAAAACCGTTTTTGAGTAAATAAACAAAACACGTGAAAATGATTCAAAGTTTATTAAGTAAAGTCCCCCCTCCGGTTGATCAATTTTGATGAAATGTTGGCTATCACATCTTTGGCATATACTCGTACATACATCAAATACCCAGTTTGATCAAAATCTTTAATGCCTTTTTTGAGTAAATAAAAAAAAACGTGAAAATTATATAAAATTTATTAATTAAAGTCCCCCCTCCGGTTGATCAATTTTGATGAAATTTTCACAGTCATATCTCGGGCATATTAATAAATCAAATACTCAGTTTAATCAAAATCGTTAGAGCCGTTTTTGAGAAAATCGAAAAAAAACTAAAAAGTTATTAAATACGAGTAAAGTACCCCCTCTCTTTGACCAATTTCGATGAAATTTTTGCTGTCTCATCGCGGGCATATACATACACTAAATATCCAATTTCAGATTTGTACGGCTTATAGCTTTTGAGCTAATCTGTTCACTCACACAGACCATTTCGCGGGATTTGGTTATTTCGACTCAGGGGATCCCAAAACGTGTATTTCCGTTGAAAACCGGAAGTCGAAAATTTTCACGATCGCAATACTTCCACTTACTATATATTTCATATATAGGTAAGTGAAAGTAAAAAGTGCTATTTCAGTTTTTTTTTCTTTCATTAACAATGTCTAATTTCTCAAAAATGACGCTAGATAGATTTCTTTGACTTCTGATTCGAATTGACACGCATGAAAATATAAAAATCAATATCTCAAGGGAGCAAAATATTTTTTAAGTATAATTAGGATAGGGATCTTTAACGAGTACATGACATCGTACAGGCTCGTGACCTTACTTTTACATCCTTTCTGAGGAACGGCATAGCCATTTTTACTTCCTTTTAAAAAATCCACCGCCGCACGCGAACCCACGATCTTTAGTATTGTAGGCTGCTATTCTAGCCACTTAACCACAGGAGACTCCTGCGCTTTTATAATTCACTGATTAAAATATAATATTTCAAGGGAAACAAAGGTTTTTTAAAAATACTAACACAATTCTGTAATTATTCATAATAAAAAAAAATGATAAGACCATCAATTTGAGAAAATAATAGAAGGAAATACGAGATGAAGAGAAGAGGGGGAAGAGTTTGTTAATGTCTCGAAAGGGAACGGAACTTCGTAAAATAATAATTGGAAAAAAAAAGTCTTGGGAGTATTAATTTATAATGAACAGACAAAAAAAAACCCATCGGAGTTCTGTCATAAACCCAGAGCAGAAGAGAATAAATTACAATGCTCTAACAGATCAGGAAATATAAACAACATACAGGAAAAAAAAACGCTCTCATAAAACTTTTGTCAGTGGCAGAACTTGTAATTTCCTTGAAATCAGATAAACCGGTACGATTTCAATGACTCTCGTCAACAGAATTTTTGTTAAATAGATAAATGTGGCTGTCTCGTGTGTATTTTGCTATGGTAATTCCGAATATGACCATCAAAGTTGTATATGGGGCTCAGATGTTTTGTAATTTAAATTTTTTTTTTTTATAATAATTTATTTATTGAAATTTACAACTGTATTTACAACACAATAAGTAAATCTGAATGTAAATGTGTACCTCAATAACATGAAACGACGTGTGGAGAAAACCACCCATTGGTAGCACTCGAATATTGCTTTAGTTTAGAAGATCTCTAGGCCATCTTCTTTTCAGACGCCTCGGAGGATTGTCCGGGATAGAGGAGGAAGCGAGGCTGGAGGCAAGAGGTTTAGGATGAGCAGGGAGTTTACTGTGAAAGCTCTGGTATCTGGATCCAAGACAAGATCCAGGCCAAATCGGTGACATAAGGAACATAAAGGACGTCATGGATAATTTTATTTGTTACGAAGTAAGGAGCATTCAGGAGTAATTTTAAATTAAATAAAAAAGAAAAAAGTGATGTTTCATAGCTATGAAGGTGTCTTGATTAATATATCCTATTTATTTGCTCTAAATAAGGCTTACCATCAATGCACGATAATATTGGATGCAATTGAGATAAAAAATAACTGATCTTAACTCTTATAGCATGTTTAGCCAACAAGTTTCAACAGGCTGAGTTGTCAGACACGGGTCCTGACATGAGTCCCCTCTGGCCTCCTCTCATCAGTCTACATCTGTGAGCCAACCTAGTTAGCTGCATCAATTAATTTAGTCCGTACAGAACCTCTTAGCATCCTTAAAATACAGCAGGAAATCGTCAAAGGCTACATTTTGATTTAAAATACGGTAAGAAAGCCGTCCCGCGTTGGTTCTAGGATTTTTATAGGGATTAAAGCATCCTTGGCTATTCCGTCCCTCGGATAGGACGTAAAATGGAGGTCCAGAGCCTGTACGATGTCAGGTACTCGTTAAAGATCCCTATCCTAATTATACCTGATAGGAAAAATTTAGGACTCCCTCTGTAGCATTGTCCAATTAGCCTTAGTGGCTAGTCAAAAGTAACTTTGTAACTTTATAAGTTCAGTAACAGATCAGATTTTTTTTTAAACCTAATCATTATGGATTGTGAGTTGTATTATTAATTAAAATATAGAATAAGGCACTTAAAAAAAACATGAAAGATGCTCTTTATTTTTTGCTGCTTGTTACTGTGAATTTCAACATTCGATAAGGATTTAGTTATACTTCCCGACAACTTTTTTAACACGATTGGTTGTCCAAATTATGTATGTAGTAAAGAAATATTTAATCAATGGCCGCCAATCTGGAAAATATTGATTTTTATCTCCAGTAAATCTAAATAAAGAAACAAAATTTTATTAGATATTATATAAGAAAAATCTGGTGCGTCCGCGCAACACACAACTTTCACTTACCAACTTACTTAGATTAGAAATTAATGCGTTTTGCTAATTGCCACTTCTCAAATGAACGGCTTTAATTATGAACAATGGTCTGTCATTAAAGGCGTACTGCGCATGCGTGGGCTCAACGAGTTTTTTGAGCTGACTGAATATTTTTCTTTTTTTCTTTCTTTTTTTCAGATTTTGGAAAATGACCGGATAAATAAAGACAATTATTCTGAAGAGCAACAGGAGTATATTCAACATGAATGAAAATGTAGCTAGTGTGTCAACTTTCCGTTCATTGCATCAAGTTTGCTTAACTTATAAAATAAACCATGTTTGAGGTAAATAACTTTTCCCTCTGGGCGAGTTCTTCACTACTTCATAATCCTAATGGCTGGATGGTATAGAAATCCTCTGAAAAATTAAATAAAATTTTCAAAGAGCTACGGAAAGTAGTACTTTCAGTTTTTAATATTTACCTTTTTATATTTGACGAAGCGGGTTTAGGCTTATTGAAAATATTTAATTGAAACAGAAGAAAAGTGATACACCTCATATATATTATGGACCGCAATAACTCGAAAAATTAATCTAGAACATACGTAGAAAATCAGTAACCGAGTCTTTTTTACTTAAATCAGTTGTTTTTTGTTAACTTTTATAGATAGGGGTCACCGGCGGTGTGGTGTAGTGGTTAGCATAGCTGCCTACCATACTAAAGGTCGCTGGTTTGCGTCCAGCGGTGGCCCTAGGATTTTTTAAAGGGAGTAAAAAAATCTTAGGCATGCCCCTCCCTCCCTCGGGTACGAAGTAAAATGGTTGTCCCGAGCCAGTGCGTGTCAAGTTAAAGATCCCTGGATAGGGAAAATTTAGGATTTCCACTGTAACATCGTCCGATTAGTTTCAGTAGCATTAAGGGGCGTTTAAAAAACAAACCAACGGTAAGAAAGCTGATTAAATAAAATTGCTTGTTTTAACATCATATTACTTTTTTTTTTTTTTGAAATTACACAAAATCGTTGCCCCTGAGACAAAAATGATTTTGAAATTTGCAATCAGAGCACCTAATTCTAAAAGAAAAAGCATTGTAATTCATCTAACGTACAAAAAGTCCAGTGTTATCTAATTCTACTTGAAACAGCATAAGATTGCGTATATCACATAAAACCTTCTGCTTGCAGTAACAACTGTTTTTTTTTTTTTTTTTTTTTTTTTTTCCTCCTTTCCCCGCTTGTTAGAATAAACGGGGTTTTCCCGGGCCTGGGGATAGTGTGGGGGATTGATGCTGAATATTATTAAATTACTGGGGCCCAACGCGTATTTCCTAACTCTTCACCCCACTAGACCACCCTGTTCCTTAATTACTGTTTCAGAAATTGAATTGAAATGAACGTCGACATTTTGAAATGAAAGACAAGAATTATTTTATCCTCAGCTAAAACAGTTTTGAAAAGTCAAACTTTTCCTTATTTGGATGGAGTCATCACTTCTATAAAAGGAAGGCTGACAACTTCCGAACGTAGCAAGCGGTACTGTCTAGTCAGGAAATATCAATTTCATTCGTGTTTCACCAACAAACTTTTCTGATTTCTGACATCTGAAGAAAAACAAATACTGAAGCAAACTTTGTTCTTGTCTATACTAGCGTAAAAGAAAACAGATGTGTGGGGGGGGGGGGCGATATTAAATAAATTTGTTTTCATCTATCTATTTATAAAGTATTAATTTATTCATTATTTTATTAGGGTTGCGGATGGCCGAATGGCCAAACGCGATAGAAAATACGCTTTCCCACATTGCAACGTATGATTGGATATCCGAAGATAGAAAGTTCAAAACCCGGAGCCAGGGGAAATCTAATAATAATTATCGGCATTGATCACCCTCTCCCCTGGCCATGGAAACTCCGTATAGCCTAAAAGAACAGGAAGGGACGGACCAAAAAAAAAAAAATCTGGTGCGTGCGCGCAACACACAACTTTCACTTACCAACTTACTTAGATTAGAAATTGGCGTGTTTTGCTAAATATCATTTCCCAAAGTCACACATTTTTCTACATTCATATCTTATTTTTGTTAATCGTTAAAGCTGTTTTTGAGTAAATAAAAAAAACCGTGAAAATGATACAAAATTTATTAAGTAAAGTCCCCCCTCCCGTAGATCAATTTTGATGAAATTTTTACAGTCATATCTCGGGCATATAAATACTTCAAATACCAAGTTTGATCAAAATCGTTAAAACCGTTTTTGAGTAAATAAAAAAAACACGTGAAAATGATACAAAATTTATTAAGTAAAGTCCCCCCTCCGGTTGATCAATTGTGATGGAATGTTGGTAATCACATCGTTGGCATATAAATACTTTAAATACCAAGTTTGATCAAAATCGTTAAAACCGTTTTTGAGTAAATAAAAAAAACACGTGAAAATGATACAAAATTTATTAAGTAAAGTCCCCCCTCCGGTTAATCAATTTTGATGAAATTTTTACAGTCATATTTCGGGCATATAAATCGATTAAATACTCAGTTTAATTAAAATCGTTAGAGCCGTTTTTGAGAAAATCGAAAAAAACGTAAAAAGTTGTTAAATAAAGTACCCCCTCCCTTTGAGCAATTTTGATGAAATTTTTGCTGTCACATCGCGGTCATATACATACTCTAAATACCCAATTTCAGGTTCCCACGGTTTATAGTTTTTGAGCTAGTCTGTTCACACACACACACACACAGACACACACACACACACACACACACAGACCATTTCACGGGACTTAGTTATTTTGACTCAGGGAACCCCAAAACGTGTATTTCCGTTGAAAACCGGAAGTCGAAAATTTTCACGATCGCAATACTTCCACTTACTATATATTTCATATATAAGTAAGTGAAAGTAAAAATCTGGTGCGTGCTCGCAACACACAACTTTCACTTACCAACTTACTTAGATTAGAAATAAATGCGTTTTGTTAATTGCCACTTCTCAAATGAACAGAAGGGCTTTAATTATGAACAATGGTCTGTCATTAATGGCCTACTCCGCATGCGTGGGCTCAACGAGTTTTATGAGTTGACTGAATATTTTTCTTTTTTTCTCCTCTTTATGTCTTCTTTATTTTTATCATATCTCATATTTAGCCATTTCTTATTTTTAGGCGTAACGAGAGACAGTTAATTTCTCCATATAAACAAAAACAAAGGTACTTTATAGGAAAACAAAAAAGGAACCTTCCCCATTTAAGTCCCCTCAGAACATTTTAATAATGATAGTGCTTACCTGATATTAAAGAACACCTAATCTTCATTAAACATGACAAATTTGATGAAAATCGTTAAATCCGTTTTTGAGATAATCGAAAAAAAGGTAAACATTGGAAAAACATTATGAAATAAAGTGCCCCTTCAGTTTGACCAATTTTGATAAGATGTTGGCTTTCACATCTTTAGTATATACATACATCAAATACCCAGTTTAATCATAATCGTTAAAGCCGTTTTTGAGTAAATAAATAAAACACGTAAAAATGATACAAAATTTATTAAGTGAAGTCCCCCCTCCGGTTAATCAATTTTGATGAAATTTTTACAGTCATATTTCGGGCATATAAATAGATCAAATACTCAGTTTAATCAAAATCGTTAGAGCCGTTTTTGAGAAAATAAAAAAAAACGTAAAAAGTTATTAAATAAAGTACCCCCTCCCATTGAGAAATTTTGATGAAATTTTTGCTGTCACATTGCGGGCATATACGTATACTAAATACCCAATTTCAGGTTCCCACGGTTTATAGTTTTTGAGCTAGTCTGTTCACACACACAGACCATTTCGCGGGACTTGGTTATATATATACTCAGGGGACCCCAAAACGTGTATTTCCGTTGAAAACCGGAAGTCGAAATTTTTCACGATCGCAATACTTCCACTTACTATATATTTCATATATAGGTAAGTGAAAGTAAAAATCTGGTGAGATGCGCGCTATACTCAACTTTCACTTACCAACTTACATTGAGTCGAAATCGACGTGTTTTGTTAAATGCCATTTCTCAGTTACACAATTTTCTACATTCATTTCTTAGTATTGTTTGTATTTGCTCTTTACAGTACACTATTTTTTTTATTATTAAATAAAAGTTTTTACTTGTGATAATTCGGCAATGCAACATAATACTCCAAGTCGTCTGATTTTATAATTCTCTATGTAGTTGTTGAAAACAGAACGTCTTTAAATATAAAGCATTGGTCTGTCATTAAAGGCGTACTGCGTATGCGTGAGCTCAACGTGTTTTAAGAGTCGACGGAATATTTTTCATTTTTTCTCCTTTATATGTTTACTTGATTTTTTTTATATTTCATTTTTAGCCATTTCTTATTTTTAGGCGAAACGAGAGACAGTTAATTTCTCCATATAAACAAAAACAAAGGAAATTTATAAGAAAACAAAATAGTCCCCTTCCCCCTTTTAAGCCACCTCAGGACATTTTTAGATGATAAAACTTATATTGATATTAAAGATTACTTGATTCTCATTAAACATGACGAGTTTGATCAAAATAGAGTGTTTTTGAGAAAATCGAAAAAAAACGTAAAAATTAGAAAAAAATTATTTGAAGTGCTCCCTTCATTGGACTAATTTTGATGAAATTTTTGATGTCACATCGCGGGTATATACAGTATCGGTCAAAAGTTTAGACTCACCCTTAGATTTTGTAAAATAAATAAGTAACAACATTTTATTTATTGGAAAACGTAACAACTATAATTTTATTTTTAATTTATTTATAACTAGCTTTAATATCACGGTTTCACCAACGGAATTTTGAAAACAATGAGATTATCCGTGGGTTCAAAAAAGTTCGTTAGGGCAGAAATGAGATTTTTTTTTACTCCAAAGGTTGATTTTGTAAAAATCTAATGTAAAGCGAGATCATAACGATTTTTATAACAATAAAGGATATACCCAGAGATTGGCTGTTATGCAATTTTAATATGGACAGGTGTTCGCACCTGGTATGAAAGAACCACTAAGCAAAATTCGGAGAATTTAGGACAAACGGTGTGTATTTCTATAAAGAACAAACAAAAAGACAAACTAACAGAATTTCATCTTTATTTATATAGATTGTATTTCGAAACAATCATATAATTTTTGAAATGTTTTTTTGCTTCGAAATTTACCGCTCAGCGTCACGATCCATAATATCCTACTGAGCCCAAGTCTGGGGGTATCAAAGATATGGCACAATAGAACGGTTAGTGACTTTTTTTCTGAAAAAACTCTTTCGGTTGTCCAGGAACACCCCAAATTACATCTTATACTTGGAGACAGGCATCGACCAGATTTATATTCACACACTTCAACTGCACTTAAAATATATTATTAAAACCATGCAATATCCGCACCACAGATTACCCTCTCAGCTAGCAAATATTTTAATAAAAAGAAATGTATTTTGTGTCAGATATATCAGAAATAAATTTAATTTGGGCCAAAGAAATTTCACAGTTGACTACTTTTCAACTCATTTTAAAGTATTCATTGAAAAAGAAAAAGAGCTGTTTAGAGGTCAATTTCTGGAAGCCTGCTGTATCTCTAAATTTCATCTCTCTTACAAAGAGCTAGACATTGATTTACTGAACAACCCCTATATGAAAGATGAGTACAAACTTTCCTTCATTGTCAATATAATCAAAGCCAGGGGGGAGTTACTGAAGCTTAACTATGCGCCATGGGACAGCAAACGTAATCATAACTGCAGCCTATGCAATGCCAACCAGTTAGAAACAATTAGCCATTTTATTGGGAGTTGCACTATCTTAAGGGACTATAGGGCTAAGTGGTTTAATGCTTACACTCTAACGGACAAGGAGGTAATCTCGTATTTGAATGGTAAAGATTGGGCTTTGCTCAGCGGATATGTTAGAGAGGCATTTTCCTATCGGCTTTTTTTAACAGAGCAGTTCAACTTCCCATAAGATACCGCAAACGATTTTCGTAAATTATTAACTAAAATCTCACATAATATAATAAATATTATATACCGAATCCTCATACCACGACTACCGATAATAATAATATTCCACTTTTTACCTTTAAATATCCCTTTCAGTAACAACCATACGTTCTCCATATACTGAAGTTAAGAATGAAGATAATCAAATATGTTCTGTTGGAAATATAGTTTATTGTGTATCTATTATTTGCAGTCTTGAACAATGAAGTTCTTTCTGAAATTGCTAGTTCTTTTGTTATTTATGGCAATTGGAGGCTATTATTATTATTTTTATTTATTTTTTTCTGTACCACCATTATGTTTATTTACTTATTTTATTTGTTTTTATTAAGAGGCGATTATTAATATTTTACTTTAAGTTACTATTAAATCAGAACTCCTGCGAACGGGTGTTTCCCATTGCAGTGGTGTTTTGGTGAGATTTTCATTGTATTTTAATTTTTTTCTGTTTCTGTATATAAATAAACACATTTGTCTGTCTGTCTGTCTGTCTGAAATGTTTTTTTGCAACAATCATATAATTTTTGAAAAGTTACACAATTTTCTACCTGTAATTTATTTATGTTAATATATTTATTGTAATTTTGTTTGTATACCTCTGCTGCATCTGTTTTATTATTATTTTTTTACTTTCACTTACCTATATATGAAATATATAGTAAGTGGAAGTATTGCGATCGTGAAAAATTTCGACTTCCGGTTTTCAACGGAAATACACGTTTTGGGGTCCCCTGAGTCCAAATAACCAAGTCCCGCAAAATGGTCTGTGTGTGTGTGTGTGTGTCTGTGTGTCTGTGTGTGTGTGTGTGTGTGAACAGACTAGCTCAAAAACTATAAGCCGTGCGAATCTGAAATTGGATATTTAGTGTATGTATATGCCCGCGATGTGACAGCAAAAATTTCATTAAAATTGCTCAAACGGAGGGGGTACTTTATTTAATAACTTTTTATGTTTTTATCGATTTTCTCGAAAACGGCTCTAACGATTTTGATTAAACTGAGTATTTGATGCATTAGTATGCCTGAGATTTGACTGAAAAAATTTCATCAAAATTGAATAACCGGAGGGGGTACTTTACTTAATAAATTGTGTCCCACTTTTACGTGGTTTTTTTTATTTACTCAAAAACGGCTTTAACGATTTTGATCAAACTTGGTATTTAGTATATGTATGTGCCCGCAATGTAACAGTAAATATTTCATCAAAATTGATCAATTGGAGGGGGAACTTTACTGAATAAATGTCTCATTTTCACGTGCATTTTTTATTTACTCAAAAACGGCTTTAACGATTTTGATCAAACTTGTTATTTGGTGTATGTATGTGCCCGCGATGTGACATTAAAAATTTCTTCAACATTGATCAAATGGAGGGGGAACTTTACTTAATGAATTTTGTATCATTTTCACGTGTTTTTTATTTACTCAAAAACGGCTTTAACGATTTTGATCAAACTTGTTATTTGGTGTATGTATGTGCCCGCGATGTGACATTAAAAATTTCATCAACATTGATCAAATAGAGGGGGTACTTTACTTAATGAATTTTGAATCATTTTCACGTGTTTTTTATTTACTCATAAACGGCAAAAATAAGAAATGAAAGTGGAAAAATTTGTAACTTTGTGAAGTGGCAATTAACAAAACACATCAATTTCTAATCTAAATAAGTTGGTAAGTGAAAGTTGTGTGTTGCGAGCACGCACCAGATTTTTTTTTACATGCTCTCAATGGTTTATTGATATATAATATATTACAATATATTTTACAGTTATCATAAGTTATTATATAATGGATTATTAGATTATGTACCCACTAACAATTACTAACAAATATTGTGCATGGCCATTGCTCCTGCTATAAGGAAAATTCCTTTATAAGCAATAAATAAATAAATATTAAAAAATTATTTGGCTTTTAATTTTACATTAAAATCCGTTCCCTACTCATAACACGTCCTAGAGTGTCATAGCTTTAATAAGACTTAACAATTTTGTCAACGAACTCTTCCAAGTGAACGGGAAAAAGACAACTTAGGAAGAGAGAGACGTAGATAGTAGAGGCTGAGCGAGATATCGAAAAGGCAGTGAGGGCAGGTCAGGGGAGGGGGTGTTCCCGCGCGGCGAGAACTGGCGGGAAACTGATAGCGCCTCGGGTCAAGGTCGCCTCTTATCAGCCTTCAAGGTCGTCTCTCTCTCTCTCCCGGCCTCGTCGGTCCACGTCTTTCAGCCAACTCTCGTAGAAGCTTCCGCTCATTATTTGTTATTTCTTGTTTATAATCTGCTTTATTTTATTATTTTGTTTATTAATTTATATACATACGAGCAGACAGGCGTTGCTGTAGTTCAGTAGCTATAATGCATTGAATTAATTTAATATTCTTTTTAATTCAGTCAAATCAAAATTCACTGATAAAGATAAAAAAATGTCAGCTAATCTACATTAACAATAACGGGATTTAAAATAGAACTTTAGACCAAATTTAAAATTGTTTGGTAAAGAATTTAGAATGGTTAAAGTTTTTATTGAAAAATGGAAAATGAACTAATAAAGAATATAATTGGAATAAGGCTTAGTATAATCACTATAGACAGCGAAAGTGTACCGTATTAATATTTTGCCATGATACATATTAATTAAATTGAAAATATAACGCAGAGTTCAAACTGAAAAAGGTTATGAAAAGTTCTCAAACCATGTGAATAAAACATATGTTCTTACAGTACTACTTATCAAAACAAAAAAATTCATTTTATGAATAAGATAATTTATATTGAAAAATTTCGACTCCGGTTTTTGGCGGAAATACACGTTTTGGAGTCCCCTGAGTCCAATTAACCAAGTTCCACGAAATGGTCTGTGTGTGTGTGTGTGTTGGAAATAACTATATAACTTGAGCTTCAGAACAAGCTTTAATATGCTGTCAATCGCTCCTTATTGGTATCCTCAGTCGTATGAAGAACAGCCTCCAAGTTTCTAGGCCAGCGTAGATGGTGGTACTCGATCATCGTAATCACAATCATGTGCTATTCGGGGGCGCAATCGACTATAGTTTTTGTGTAGTATAGTGTGCGCCAATAGTTTTTCAAAATGTCGGAAGGAACAGGGATAGACTTAGTTGATGTGATAGAGAAAATTGGTTATTTTAAAAGACCATTAATTGAAGGGCAGGCTATCCTTGATGCCAACCACATAATTACTTGTGGAATAGTATCTAGAAGTAAACAAAAAGTTATTTTACAAGCCTTGTGCCTTCAAACAAACGATCTTAAAGGACTGCCCCATCAAATAAAAGTGGAAAACAAATTTATTAATAATAATAAGCAATTTTCGTGTAAAGCTGGTATTTCTGGCAAATGCAAACACATCATTGTAACTTTACGTTTTTCGCTTAGTAATAACATTAATTACCTATTCATACAATCATTGTTATAACAGCTGTCATTTTCATGACAGCTTAATTTCTTTGTCATATTATTTGTTTGTCAAAACTTTCAGGCATCGCATTGAAAACTTGGAACAATTAAACACAACGGATGTAATACAAAAATGTGGAAAATTAAAAAAGAAAAACCAATCTATAACACTATGGTCACAATGTTGTTAGCATAATACTAGCATTTTGGACTAATAAAATGTCAAATACTAATATTTACCCGGATAATATTGTCACTTTCTTTAAAATGAATACTACATATCGTCATATGTTTCGAAACAGGCTTATCTATTCTTGATTTTACAATCCACTCTTTAAGAAGCTTTATATTTTTGGAAATAAATGGAATGACACGTCTTTTGATTTTCTAATTGAACACTGAGGGACCGAGCAATACCTATTAGACATTTTTTAAATAATTTTTACCTCAATCGGGTTTTAATTATGGAAAAATAAATTAAAAACGCCAAAAAACCCTATGAATCCCAGGTAATGGCCCGGCTCTATCCCCGTTTCTCTAGTTCCTGTAAAGAAGCAGCACCGTCGCTTGCGCTCGCCTATGGCTGTTAGTTCTTTCTAACCAGACTAGAACTATTTCTAAACCATGTGTTTTGTTACACTTTATAGTACTACTAGCATTCCCCATCGCGGCTTTGCTCGCGAACCTTTAAAATCAATTCTGTGATCATTATCTTGATATTGATTTAATACAATATGTTAACTGATGATAAGGAGATTTAGTAGAAACGGAGCTACCGGTAGGTTGAATGTTTGAAGCTGCTGGCTCGGTAGAAGAGAGAGAGACGCGCAATGGAGAGAGTTAACTAAAACCGCCGAAACAAAAATTGCTTACTCGTCGTGAACGCTTCATTTTTCGGCTTTAAAACATGGTTTTCGATGCCCCACGGAGGCATTCGGGTGAAACTCGTCGTATCAAAATGATCTTTAAAATGAGTCCAAATTAGATATTTTTTTCTCGAAGTGCTAAAATAGGTGTCCGTTAGAGTTAAACGACAATTTCGCCATTCAAACCCCTTAGGGGTTACATTTTTTAAATTCCTTTTTTAGTGGTTACCTACATCGCTTTTAAAATCTAAATTCCGAACTTCAAGTTTCTATCATTACTAGTTTTTGCTCTGCGTTGATTCTGTCAGTCAGGACAAAGCCTCTTATATAGAGAGAGAGATGTATAGCTTAGCAGCACTCGTTAACTTTATTCAGTGCAGAACAGAAATGGAACAACTAAACTCCACAACGAGAGGTAAGATGGAGGACAAGTCGTAAGGTAAGCCGCTCCTTCTTCAGTCAACAAATAAATAGTTCTCCACCATTTTTTTTTTTTTTCGTTTTTGCTTCTTCACTCCTTCCGTTTCTATCCGCATTTCTTCGTGCGGGGTTGATCGAGACAGGAATTGAATTCGTAAATAGTTTCAGGTTTTTATAAGTCGCCATATCCACCGCCATCGGAATCCTGAACCCTGCCGTTCACTACCATTTCGATCGCCCTAAGATCACTCCAAGTTAATTTTTTAAAAGCTTACTTAGTAGCTTCCTACACAGAAAAAAAAAGTTTATAATAAGAAATATGGCTTAAGAAGTAATTGTAAATTTACGTTAAAAAAATCAACCAAAGATACATATTTGTTGAAAAATTCTCTACATTGTTATGAACAATTTTCACTCTGAAAACGAGTGAAGAATTTTGAAATTAAAACTTCAGATTGAATTTTTACAATACAACGAACAATTTCACGAAGGAAGAGAAAATTTGTTTCTCTTAATTCTTGTAGAAAACTATATCTTAACATTATTTGTTAAAAATTAGTCTTTACACTATAGTAAATAAGTATGTAAGAAGAGACTATTAGAATTATAGATATAGAAGTTTAGGCTTCAAAATCTCGTATTATTTCAAAACCTCATCTAATCATGCAGATTTAAGCCAAATTTTGGCCTAATCAGGCATCTTCAGGGCTAAAAACCTTCTATAAGAAAGACAGAAACAGACTGAACATTTTGCTGAAAATTTGGCTTGTAACTGTATTATTAGGTGAGTTTTGGAAATAATACGAGACTTTGAGGCCTATAATTGTTATATATAACAATTTTAATAAAATAATTTAGAAGTTATATATAACTTCTAAATGGTTTTATTAAAATCTTCTACATCTCCTATGTCGCAACGCTCTTGTGGTTGAGCTAACCTTGAGGTCAATTCTAGCCGTGTCAACCATGTCTCTTAAATATTTAATATATTGCATTTATATCCAATATATCTTTACATATTTAATTCAGATGGCATCTGTCACTCAGAAAATTGAAAACTTTCCCAGAAACTTTTCTAATCCTTCTTAAATTAGAACTTAAGGCGAACATTAAAAAAAAATTGGTCAAAAAGGATGCGTTTTGGAAAATTCGAAAATAACGCTCCGTTGTATAAATTCCTCTTTCTAATCGAATTTATTATTTTTTTTTTTTTTAGGGCAAAAAAAATTCTGAAACACTTCAAACATTACATATTCGTAGCATTAAATATTTAAAAATCTTGCATGGTAATGCAAATTCGTTTTCCAGCTCCCTAGCGTGAAAGATTGGGAAAATATCTTAATAAAAGTTAATAATAATAATAAATCAATAATATTAATAAAAATATATATAAAAAATTAAAATAAAATACAGCGATGGAGGTGCCAGTTGCAGAATGAGCTCCAATTGAACGATAAATGAAACGAAGGAAGTATAATGATATCATTAATCATATCGATGCAAATCGATACTGTACGGATCCGGTGAGCCGTGGGAGGTTCCAACAGTGTGGGTTTGTGGAAACAGGCGAGGTTATTTCCTCTATACATCGGCGCTCAGTGCAATAACAAACGGGGAAAATACGTTCGGTCCGCTTTGTGAAGGAACAATATGTCGTTTGTAGTTGTTAGGGCGTGAGCATCTGCAAAGTCTGGGATATCTATAAAATGGAAAAGTTACATAGTTAGGGACGAGCATTTGAATATGAAAATTTATTGGCTGATATGAAATATTTGACAGCTGTGTGTATGTGAGGGTGCTTGCCGATTCCACTTAACAGAGAAAAATATTTTATATAATATCACATGAAATAATTATTTACATCGAAAAAAATTCTAGAATAGCCTGGAACCGTTACAATCGCGTATTTGTACTTGATAACGTGTTTTGGAATGATCTAGACCTTTCTAGTTGCGACTATTCCAGACTAAATGCCAGAAGTGAATTAAATTTTGTAAAAGATGAATTTGGTCTAGTTATTTTAAAACCTTATTAGTTAAATCACTTTTAGTGGAACTTTTCAAAAAAGACGCGCTAAACACAAAACATTTATTAAAACTTAAATTTTTAATAGTTTTTGAAAATTCCTCACTCCCCACTGGAGCACCCTAAAAGCTGTAAAATTTCCTAAAAACTGCGGAATTTAGTTAGCTTTTTAGTGGTATAACCCATGATACAATTGCACTTCACCTTTTGAGTCTAAAAGAAGTTTTTCAGATGAAAAACACGCTAGAGAATATCACTGCTGTGGCAATGAGGAAGCGTGCAAGATCCTGCAACCAAAGTAATGGATGCCTAAATTCCCATGAGTTAGAGTTAGTTTTACTTTTTTAAGACTAGAAAGAACAATGTATGAATCCTAAATAATATATAAAGGGTAATAATAATCTAAAAGCAAAAAAAAAAAAAATTTAGTTTATATTAAAAAAATACTGGAAAGTGGATTTAAAATAGACCAATCTCATCTATTAGAAAATTTAATGCTGATTAATAAAATATCATCGTTTTTGTTTCTTGTCCAAACCAAAGGATAGAAAACTGTTATTTTTCAGAAAAAAAGGAAGATTTTAAAAATAAAAACAAAAAAATTCTACCTTCTCAACATATTGAGATAGGAAACTCGTTTCTGCGCCATTCTACCCCGTTTAACATGCAGTATTACCCAATTTTACACTATGTCTGAGACACCCAATATAGCAGAAGGGTGCTTATAGGCAGAAGTCATCACTATTCCATATGAAAAACAATTTTTTCGATAGTCTCGATAGTTAACAATACAACTATCGATAGTACTCGATAAATTTACATCACTACGCGACAAATGAATATAATACTAGAGAAAACAATTAAAGGAATGTTTTGGGAAAGACCAGAGACACGGAGACTAATTGAACCGTTTATTAAGGAGGCCGTAGTTTCCGACCGGAACGGGTTCGAGTGCCCCAAGTCTTCTTGATCCAATTCCATGTCCCAATTAACGGCAGCCGGTCTGACCCGGAAAAAAGAAAAAAAACAGAACCGGAAACGAGTTCATCTTTGGCAAATTGGAGTGCTACCTCTTTGCTCCTAATGCTACCTCTATGCTCTTCTTTCTAAGTGTCATGGTCCACTCCCATTACCTTCATTTATAGCTAGCTGACCCGAAAGACCATCTTTCATCCATATTAGAAAAAAAATTATTTGCGGTCGTTTTGAGAAATTCGTTTTAAAATTGTAACTCTCATTGGTACGTAAGTAGCAAAACCCTTCATTTAGACAATCGAACAATACATTCGATCTCTTTAATCACATGGCCAGAGCAGACATGCCCGTTAAAAGGTTGCTAAAAAGAAGCTGAATGAGAGACCTCCTCTCCTGAATTTGTGTCAAGTCCGGAAACTGGTTCTGCTGGACAATTTTCTTCCTCGTGCCTAAAATATCTTTCAATTTTGTTGTTGTCTTTTTGTTTTTATTAAATTCGCTGATTGTCGTTATTCGCTTATAGGTGTGAATAAAATTATTAAGAGAAAAACATCTGAAAATTATTAGCTTGAATAATGTCACTATGTCATTGTATTATTCGATTTTTTTTTTTTTTTTTTTTACGGTTTTCATTTAAAAATAAATCCTATATTTAAGCATAATTAATGGAAAAATTAACAATTTTCTAATGACAATATTTGTTATACTACTATGTGTCTTTCATCCAAAACATTAAAAAAAAAGTAATGAGAAAACAAAAAATTCCTACACCAGACCAGGTCATCTGTTTGACAATAACTTATTAATAATAATAATGCTTTTATTTATCTTTAGGGATGAACCCAATACAAATAGAGTTAGCCGTACAAGATATAACAACATTATAAGCCATAAATTATATAACAATATAAATAGAAGTAATCGCATAAAAGTTACATTAAGAGCGTTAACAAGTACATATATAATTTAAACTGGCATAGGATTAAATATTTACTAATTTTACGTAAATCAACATACTTTGAGAATTTTAAATCTTAAATAAACAATATATACGCAAGTATAATGTATACATATTAATAAATATGAACACATAA
Source organism: Aelia acuminata (assembly GCA_911387785.2). Taxonomy (NCBI): domain Eukaryota; kingdom Metazoa; phylum Arthropoda; class Insecta; order Hemiptera; family Pentatomidae; genus Aelia; species Aelia acuminata. The sequence continues at coordinate 1,523,614 of OU426982.1, forward strand.
ATAAATAAATGCACGTATTTACAAAATTATAAAACACATATCCCTAATAAATAAATAAATTCATAATATTCTTATTGTTTTAACAAAATATTTGTATATTATCTTAAATTATTTATTAATCACAAAAGACCTCAATAGTAGGCATCTAGAAAAATAATAATATATTTTAGATAGTGAGTCCTTGGTTTTTACATTTAAAAATTCGGTAAATTGTGGAATGTTCATGTTTTCGACGCCTGGAATATAATGCTTTCTAAGCTCGGAGTATATCGGGCAAGAAAAAAACAAAGGAAGTCCGGTTTGACAATAACTTATTGACTTCAATTACTTTTTAAGTTTCGCAAGAATATCTTTTTCTTACAGCTTGAAAAGGGAAAACCTGAATTCCCAACCTTAAAAGTGGAAGTCGATTTGTGATCCCGTTAGCTTTTGTATTAGGTTCTTACAAATTCATTTTTGTTTTGCCTTGAACGAGACCGAGAGTGAGTGTGTGTGTGAGAGAGAGAGAGAGAGAGGGAGGGAGGGAGGGAGAGAGAGAGAGATAGAGAGAGAGAACCTTGAAGCTATCAGACGGAGCAAAGAAAACAAAAGCAGGAACGCTGAGCCGGGTTTAAAGCTCGCATTGAAGCGATGTTCGATCCGAGAGCAGGTGTTCTCCGCTTAGTTCGTCGTGTGTAATATTAAAATATAATAATACAGATAATAATAATATTAATACAGACATATCCGTTATATTGTTCTCTTTACTTTAAGTACAGGAAAAATAAACAATATATATTATAAAGCAAAGTGTACAATGTGCGTGCCGAAAAGGCTCAAAAACGATTCCACGTGGGATTAAGGAAGTTATGTCAGCCTGTTGCTATATAACCCCTAACGGAGAAGAAGGTTTCCGTTTTTCTCTTAAGGGTGTAAAATTGAAGAGAAAAGGGCTGGAATGTTAAGCCTCTCGCACCATGTAATTAGCCTATTTGAGATTGATATACGAGTTTATGAATGAAAAATGTAGTTCGAGCTCCAGGCTACCAGGAAGCGCTAGGGTGCGTTTCACTCAATGTTTATTTTTCATTCATACAAAGGTTATATATTTTTTCAGCTGTTCTTTTTAAATTACTAAAAAAATTAAGCGATAATATTTAGTTTATCCTTTGCTTTTAAAATATATCTCTGCAATCTATAAGAAAACAGACTGGATTCCTTAAAAATTAATTATCTCATAAGAAGGCTAATTGATCAACACATTACATTTAATCAATATATAATATATAATTAAGTAAATTTAATGCAATATGAGTGAACATTTCTTAATTGCACAGTGATCGAATAAAAACAGGCATTAAAAAAAAGAGATAAATTGAGTGAATATAAATCGAAAATAAAAAGTTTGAATTGTTCTTATTGTATGTAATTATGAAAAAGAAGTTGGTTTGCACTTTGTAATAGTAGTAAGATTCGAGATCTGCAGATAGACCGCTCAAATTACGGTGGCATATCTTAAAGGAGGTTGAAATAGAAGAAAGGTCTTAAAAAAAAGTTTCTATGAATCTTCGGTAGTTTCTATCCTTCTGGATTTAATAGGACCATCACAGTAGTCGGCGCTTAAGTTGTACTCGAAATATATATATTTTTAACTGAGATATCAGATTTTTCAACTATAATCTAATGTCTTTTTATATGCTGACTGCTTGGAATGGGCTTTACGATTCAGAATCACAGAAACCATCAAAGACGATGCATACCTCGACAAAGTTGCATTGAAATTACTTGTTCATGTACCATTTTCAACCCCCAATTATGTATATAGGGTTCCTAATTTGGGCGGACTCAGCAGTTCTCGACTCTTAATATTGATACCAAGTTAAAACCGAAGTTTCAAGAAGGTGCTAATTGTGTTCTATATTTCTTAATAAAATAAAAGTTTTTACTTGTGATAATCCGGCAATGCAAGCATAAAATTCCATCACGTCTGATTTCATGATTTTTTATGTAGTTGTTGAAAACTTCATTTAGTTACTATGAAACAAAAAATTTCGATTAAATAAACAGAACGTCATTGATTATAAACTATGTTCTGTCATTAAAGGCGTACTGCGCATGGCTCAGCGTGTTTTATGAGTTGACGGAATATTTTTCTTTCTTCTCATATATGTGTATACTCGATTTTTTCATATTTCTTATTTTTAGGCGTAACGAGAGGCAGTTAATTTCACCATATAAACAAAAACAAAGGTACTTTATTGGAAAAAAAAGCCCCCCTCCGCATTTAAGCCCTCTCAGAACATTTTAATGTCGATAAAATTTACCTGATATTAAAGAATACTTGTTTCTCATTAAACCTGACGAATTCGATCAAGTTCGTTATGTACGTTTTTTGAAAAAACAAACAAACAACGTAAACATCTAAAAACTTGCGATATATTTCATATGTAGGTAAGTGAATATAAAAATTAGGATTTACAAAACTTTTATTCTTCCTAAGGTCCATTATGAGTACGAAACCTGGCCGCTGACATTGAGGGATGAGCAGGGACTAAGGGTTTTTGAAAATAAGGTATTGTTGAGTGAACTGTAGCCGGTAAATATAATTGATGTGATTGCAGCGGGCCGATAAAATGGGCATGCAGAATAGCGATACTTATTAGTCAACGAATTCCGAAAAGATTAGGGTAACTGTACCAATAGTTGGCAGTTTAAGAAAAAAAAATTATATTATTGACATTGTTTACCAATATATTGATGTTAGCATAATCTTTGTTATGAATTGAATAATGCCAATCCCTCTAAAAAACTGGGAATACAATATCCTATGGTCAATATTTACGGTATTTATAAAAAATGATTTCTCAGAAAGTTCTAAAATGAAACAATAGTTGACTCATCAAAATGTAAAGGTTTGGAAAGTTGACATTTATGGTTTTAAAGATGACACATGCATTAATATTTGATTTCCTATTATTTTTAATAGGCAATAAGGATATTACCTATTAAAAGTAATTAATAATTAAGTAATAAGGATATAGGTAATAAAAGTTAATATTTTTTTTATTTATAAACTAGTAAATTCACAATAGAAACAAAATAAAACTTCCACAATTTAATCTCTATCTCTCTATATATAAGAGGCTTTGTCCTGACTGACAGAATCAACGCAGAGCAAAAACTACTAATGATAGAAACTTGAAGTTCGGAATTTAGGTTTTAAACGCGGTGTAGGTAACCGCTAAGAAAGGAATTTCAAAAATGAAACCCAAAGGGGTTTGAATGGCGATATTTCGTTTAACTCTAACGGACACCTATTTTTGCACTTCCAGAAAAAATATCTAATTTGGACTCATTTTAAAGATCTTGATCTACGGGGCGTCGAAAACGATGTTTTAAAGCCGAAAAATGAAGCGTTCACGACGACTAAGTTATTTCGGCGGTTTTAGTGAATTCTCTCCATTGCGCGCCTCCCTATCTTCTACCGAGCCGGCAGCTTCCCCCTCCAACCTTCCACCTACCGGAAGCTCCGATTCTACTAAATCTCCTGAACATATTATATTAAATCAATACCAATTATATTAAATCGTACCGTATCGGTAGATGAGAGGGAGGCGCGCAATGGAGAGAATTCACTAAAACCGCCGAAATAACTTAGTCGTCGTGAACGCTTCATTTTTCGGCTTTAAAACATCGTTTTCGACGCCCCGTAGATCAAGATCTTTAAAATGAGTCCATATTAGATATTTTTTCTGGAAGTGCAAAAATAGGTGTCCGTTAGAGTTAAACGAAATATCGCCATTTAAACCCCTTTGGGTTTCATTTTTGAAATTCCTTTGTTAGCGGTTACCTACACCGCGTTTAAAACCTAAATTCCGAACTTCAAGTTTCTATCATTAGTAGTTTTTGCTCTGCGCTGATTCTGTCAGTCAGGACAAAGCCTCTTATATATAGAGAGATAGAGATTAAATTGTGGAAGTTTTATTTTGTTTCTATTGTGAATTTACTAGTTTATAAATAAAAAAAATATTAACTTTTGTTACCAGGCTTTGTCCTGACTGGCGGAATCAACGCAGAGCAAAAACTACTAATGATAGAAACTTGAAGTTCGGAATTCAGATTTTAAACGCGATGTAGGTAACCACTAAGAAAGGAATTTCAAAAATGTAACCCCTGAGGGACTTAAATGGCGAAATTGTCTTTAACTCTAACGGACACCTCTTTTTGCACTTCGAGAAATAATTTCTAATTTGGACTCATTTTAAAGATCTTGATACGAAGAGTTTAACTCGAAAGTCCTATGGGGCATCGAAAACCATGTTTTAAAGCCGAAAAATGAAGCGTTCACGACGAGTAAGCATTTTTTGTTTCGGCGGTTTTAGTGAACTCTCTCCATTGCGAGCCTCCCTCTCTTCTACCGAGCCGGCAGCTTCCCCTCCAACATTCCACCTACCGCAAGCTCCGATCCCTGATATTTTGTTAATATATAACAATGTTGTCAATATATCAACACCAATATATTAAATCAATACCAATATAATGATCACAGAATTGATTTTAAAGGCTCGCGGGCAAAGCCGCGACGGTCAATGCTAGTACACTATAAGTAAGTAAATACACTAAGGAAGGTTGAGTAAGTTTACTTTAATTTGCGTTATAAATTTACATATATGTATATGTTTATTAAAATTAGATTTACTTACTGTAATAACTTTTGATATTTAATGTCTCGAGAAAAATTATTGCTTCTAATAAACAATTTATCATTTTACAGTACCAGTCAAAATTTTAGAGTCACCCTCAGATTTTGTAACATAAATAAGTAACAACATTTTATTTATTGGACAACGTAACAACTATAATTTTATTTATAACTAGCTTTAATATCCCGGTTTCACTCACGGAATTTTGAAAACAATGAGAAAAGCCGTGGGTCTAGAAAAGTTCGTTAGGACAGAAATGAGATTTTTACTTTCACTTACCTATATATGAAATATATAGTAAGTGGAAGTATTGCGATCGTGAAAATTTTCGACTTCCGGTTTTCAACGGAAATACACGTTTTGGGGTCCCCTGAGTCGAAATGACCAAGTCCCGCGAAATGGTCTGTGTGTGTGTGTGTCTGTGTGTGTGTGTGTGTGTGTGTGTGTATGTGAACAGACTAGCTCAAAAACTATAAACCGTGCGATCCTGAAATTGGGTATTTAGTGTAGGTATATGCCCGCGATGTGACAGCATAAATTTCATCAAAATTACTTAAAGGGAGGGGGTACTTTACTTAATAACTTTTTAGGTTTTTTTCGATTTTCTCAAAAACGGCTCTAACGATTTTGATTAAACTGAGTATTTGATCTATTTATATGCCCCAAATATGACTGTAAAAATTTCATCAAAATTGATTAACCGGAGGGGGGACTTTACTTAATAAATTTTGTATCATTTTCACGAGTTTTTTTTTTATTTACTCAAAAACGGTTTTAACGATTTTGATCAAACTTGGTATTTGATGTATTTATATGCCCGAGATACGACTGTAAAAATTTCATCAAAATTGATTAACCGGAGGGAGGACTTTACTTAATAAATTTTCTATCATTTTCACGTGTTTTTTTTTATTTACTCAAAAACGGTTTTAACGATTTTGATCAAACTTGGTATTTGATGTATTTATATGGCCGAGATATGACTGTAAAAATTTCATCAAAATTGATTAACCGGAGGGAGGACTTTACTTAATAAATTTTGTATCATTTTCACGTGTTTTTTTTATTTACTCAAAAACGGTTTTAACGATTTTGATCAAACTTGGTATTTGATGTATTTATATGGCCGAGATATGACTGTAAAAATTTCATCAAAATTGATTAACCGGAGGGGGGACTTTACTTAATAAATTTTGTATCATTTTCACGTGTTTTTTTTATTTACTCAAAAACGGCTCTAACGATTTTGATCAAACTGAGTATTTGATCTATTTATATGCCCCAAATATGACTGTAAAAATTTCATCAAAATTGATTAACCGGAGGGGGGACTTTACTTAATAAATTTTGTATCATTTTCACGTGTTTTTATTATTTACTCAAAAACGGTTTTAACGATTTTGATCAAACTTGGTATTTGATGTATTTATATGCCCGAGATATGACTGTAAAAATTTCACCAAAATTGATTTACGGGAGGGGGGACTTTACTTAATAAATTTTGTATCATTTTCACGTGTTTTTTTTATTTACTCAAAAACGGCTCTAACGATTTTGATTAAACTGAGTATTTGATCTATTTATATGCCCCAAATATGACTGTAAAAATTTCATCAAAATTGATTAACCGGAGGGGGGACTTTACTTGATAAATTTTGTATCATTTTCACGTGTTTTTTTTATTTACTCAAAAACGGTTTTAACGATTTTGATCAAACTTGGTATTTGATGTATTTATATGCCCGAGATATGACTGTAAAAATTTCACCAAAATTGATTCACGGGAGGGGGGACTTTACTTAATAAATTTTGTATCATTTTCACGTGTTTTTTTTATTTACTCAAAAACGGCTCTAACGATTTTGATTAAACTGAGTATTTGATCTATTTATATGCCCCAAATATGACTGTAAAAATTTCATCAAAATTGATTAACCGGAGGGGGGACTTTACTTAATAAATTTTGTATCATTTTCACGTGTTTTTTTTATTTACTCAAAAACGGTTTTAACGATTTTGATCAAACTTGGTATTTGATGTATTTATATGCCCGAGATATGACTGTAAAAATTTCACCAAAATTGATTTACGGGAGGGGGGACTTTACTTAATAAATTTTGTATCATTTTCACGTGTTTTTTTTATTTACTCAAAAACGGCTCTAACGATTTTGATTAAACTGAGTATTTGATCTATTTATATGCCCCAAATATGACTGTAAAAATTTCATCAAAATTGATTAACCGGAGGGGGGACTTTACTTAATAAATTTTGTATCATTTTCACGTGTTTTTTTTATTTACTCAAAAACGGTTTTAACGATTTTGATCAAACATGGTATTTGATGTATTTATATGCCCGAGATATGACTGTAAAAAGTTCATCAAAATTGATTAACCGGAGGGGGGACTTTACTTAATAAATTTTGTATCATTTTCACGTGTTTTTTTTATTTACTCAAAAACGGTTTTAACGATTTTGATCAAACTTGGTATTTGATGTATTTATATGCCCGAGATATGACTGTAAAAATTTCACCAAAATTGATTTACGGGAGGGGGGACTTTACTTCATAAATTTTGTATCATTTTCACGTGTTTTTTTTATTTACTCAAAAACGGTTTTAACGATTTTGATCAAACTTAGTATTTGATGTATTTATATGCCCGAGATATGACTGTAAAAATTTCATCAAAATTGATTTACGGGAGGGGGGACTTTACTTAATAAATTTTGTATCATTTTCACGGTTTTTTTTTTTTTTTACTCAAAAGCGGCTTTAACGATTAACAAAAATAAGATATGAATGTAGAAAAATGTGTGACTTAATAACTTTGAGAAGTGACAATTAACAAAACACGTCAATTTCTAATCTAAGTAAGTTGGTAAGTGAAAGTTGTGTGTTGCGCGCACGCACCAGATTTTTTTTACTCCAATGCTTGATTTCGTAAACATCTAATGTAAAGCGAGATCATAACGTTTTTTATAACAATATGAATATACCCAGAGATTTGCTGTTATGCAATTTTAATATGGACAGGTGTTCGCACCTGGTATAAAAGGATCACTGAGCGAAATTTAGAGACTTTAGGACAAACGGTATGGATTTCTATAAAGATCAAACAAAAAGACAAACTAATAGAATTTCATCTTTATTTACATAGATTTTATTTCGAAACAATCATATAATTATTTTTTTTAAAGTTGAAGATTGTGAATTAAATACAAGTGAGTCTAAACGTTTGACCGGTACTGTATTTATTTTTGCTATTGACCCTTATTACCGACGAAAAAATAAAACCTTTTTTTCAAACACAAAAACCCGTGATAATCCGCTTTTTAAAAAAAATCTGAAAATCGAAAATCCTAATACAGAGGCAAGAAGTTGGATTATGTGGTTAGGACTATAAAAAGAAAAACTGTAGTTTTCGGCTTAAATAAAATAACAAGATTTATACCACATAAACAAGGCGGGATAAAAATAATTTATTTATTTATTTTTAATATTCGTTTAAGTACTCAGTGGAGTATTACGTGATCTATCTTTTGTTCTGAATTTCAAGGTCTGAGTACTGCGGCGTATGTTGTTTGTCACTCCCACTTTAGCACTGAGTAATGGGAGATTAAATTATAAATAATCTTTTGCTTTATCTTCGCGACCAGAGTTGAATATCGAATGTGCCATAGTTATTTCGAAGGAGACCAAAAGAGAAGTTTCAACTATATCTTCCCTATTAGCAATATTTCTTAATACAAAACAAAACAAACAAAAAATCACAGATTTCTCTGAGCCTTGGATTTGTGTTTTGCCAAATCTAAAAAAAAAAAAAAAAAAAAAAATCCTGTACCATTACAACTTGTTCAGTCTCCACAATGATCTTAGGTAAAGTTCTGAATAAGGAAGTACTGTTTCTTAGTCAGCGATCGTACAAGGAGCTGATTTGACCGTGATCACGCTTAACCACCATGTTTTCTCTCTTAATTTTTTAATTAAGGGAACCCACTTTATAGAGGCTGGGTTTGCCCCAGTAGGGTCTCTCGGCCACGGATAAGATCTGCGACTGCGAATATTAAAGATATCCTGCGCCAAGCCAGATACGAACTCGGGACATCAAGCACAGCAATTCATTATATTCTGGGAGCTGAGGGTTGAAAAGGTGCCTGATTTGAAGAAAGTTTTTGATCATATAGGCTGAAAGTTAAAATTTCATAGACAACAAATGTGAACGTCTGCCGCCTCAGATCGGTTGTCATCAAATTTTATAGGCGAACAAAATCAATATTTTCGAACTTTTTTCAACATTTCGCTAATAACTCGAAAACTATTTATCGCAGAATTTCCCCCCGCGCTTTAGCTAATGTTGTATTTACAGAGCTTATTTCCTGATAAATTTGATGCTCAATAACTTTTATCTACAACATTTTTCATTTAAACTAGGTGTTTTTGAGTTAGAGGCGTTGGAACATGATTTCCACCAAAATCGTAAAAAAATCCAAAACTTTTATGTACCGAACCCGGTTAAACCACTAAACTTATTTAAACTTCAAACATATCATTCTATTTGCAATAGTTTAGCCTCTTATAGTTAGAAGAAATCAATACTTTTTGATCTGTATTTACCGAATTATAAGCGAGAAACTAAAAAAAAAAAAGTCACGGATTTTAGACCACAAGGAACTAAATACGTTCACGTTTTAATTACTTTGCCTCCACAGGAGTGGGCTAATTTTAAAATTAATAAGGTCGTTTTACACAGAATTTGATATTCTACAATTATTATACGTAACATTTTTTATTTGGAATAATGCTCTTTAACTTGCAGGCTTTGGAACATGAGCGTAATTAATTTTTCCGCGAAAGTGGCTAAATGGACAAGATTTTGGCGAAATGACTTAACCGATTTTAACTTTGAGGACCTCAGACGACGCGAAATTCAATGCCCTTTTATTTTAGAAAGAAGTTTTTTCTGCGATAAATCGTTTTCGAGTTATTAGCGAAAAATTGAAAAAAAGTTCGAAAATGTCTATTTTGTCCGCCTATATGATATTTGATGGCAACCTATATTAGGTGGCAGACGTTCACATTTGTTGTCTATGAAATGAGTACTTTTAGCCTAAGGTCAAAAGCTTTCTTAAAATCAGGCAGTTCTTTGGCCCTCAGCTCACGGACTATTACCTTATACCTTATACTTAAAAATTAAAAAAATATATAACCTGCAGTAAATTAATTTAAATGTTCGAAACTTTACATCTTTGTACATTTCGTGTAAATGAAGAACTATTTTGATAAATAAATACCTCATATGGCACTAAGGCTAATCGGACGATGCCACGGTGGGAGTCCTACATCTTGCCTAGCCAGGTATAATTAAGATAGTGGTTGTTATGATAATGGTTTTGTTCATTAATGTATTTTTAATACAGTGGTGAAATGTATCCATAATTTCTTAATTTAAACATCATATAGCGAAACATAATGTGAATCCCAAGGATTCTCTCAAATCTATAAAGTGTACAAGTTTTAGTCCAGAACTTCTAAAAATAAGTTGTACTAGAAAATAAACTGGACGAAATTCCAGAAACAGATATTGGGAGTCCTCTGAGAGTGGTTATTATGCAATTTAAATTGGAAGTAATAGTTTTTGAAGTAGTAGATAATTCATTTTTAAAAAAAACTAATGGAATGCTTAGAATTTAGCTTTATTTTTTTGTATTATGATAGTTTGGGTTTTTTTGAGCTGTTTAGTTTCCTTGAAATGTGTAGATTTTAGATTTTTTACTTTCACTTACCTATATATGAAATATATAGTAAGTGGAAGTATTGCGATCGTGAAAATTTTCGACTTCCGGTTTTCAACGGAAATACACGTTTTGGGGTCCCCTGAGTCGAAATGACCAAGTCCCGCGAAATGGTCTGTGTGTGTGTGTGTCTGTGTGTGTGTGTGTGTGTGTGTGTGTGTATGTGAACAGACTAGCTCAAAAACTATAAACCGTGCGATCCTGAAATTGGGTATTTAGTGTAGGTATATGCCCGCGATGTGACAGCATAAATTTCATCAAAATTACTTAAAGGGAGGGGGTACTTTACTTAATAACTTTTTAGGTTTTTTTCGATTTTCTCAAAAACGGCTCTAACGATTTTGATTAAACTGAGTATTTGATCTATTTATATGCCCCAAATATGACTGTAAAAATTTCATCAAAATTGATTAACCGGAGGGGGGACTTTACTTAATAAATTTTGTATCATTTTCACGAGTTTTTTTTTTATTTACTCAAAAACGGTTTTAACGATTTTGATCAAACTTGGTATTTGATGTATTTATATGCCCGAGATACGACTGTAAAAATTTCATCAAAATTGATTAACCGGAGGGAGGACTTTACTTAATAAATTTTCTATCATTTTCACGTGTTTTTTTTTATTTACTCAAAAACGGTTTTAACGATTTTGATCAAACTTGGTATTTGATGTATTTATATGGCCGAGATATGACTGTAAAAATTTCATCAAAATTGATTAACCGGAGGGAGGACTTTACTTAATAAATTTTGTATCATTTTCACGTGTTTTTTTTATTTACTCAAAAACGGTTTTAACGATTTTGATCAAACTTGGTATTTGATGTATTTATATGGCCGAGATATGACTGTAAAAATTTCATCAAAATTGATTAACCGGAGGGGGGACTTTACTTAATAAATTTTGTATCATTTTCACGTGTTTTTTTTATTTACTCAAAAACGGCTCTAACGATTTTGATCAAACTGAGTATTTGATCTATTTATATGCCCCAAATATGACTGTAAAAATTTCATCAAAATTGATTAACCGGAGGGGGGACTTTACTTAATAAATTTTGTATCATTTTCACGTGTTTTTATTATTTACTCAAAAACGGTTTTAACGATTTTGATCAAACTTGGTATTTGATGTATTTATATGCCCGAGATATGACTGTAAAAATTTCACCAAAATTGATTTACGGGAGGGGGGACTTTACTTAATAAATTTTGTATCATTTTCACGTGTTTTTTTTATTTACTCAAAAACGGCTCTAACGATTTTGATTAAACTGAGTATTTGATCTATTTATATGCCCCAAATATGACTGTAAAAATTTCATCAAAATTGATTAACCGGAGGGGGGACTTTACTTGATAAATTTTGTATCATTTTCACGTGTTTTTTTTATTTACTCAAAAACGGTTTTAACGATTTTGATCAAACTTGGTATTTGATGTATTTATATGCCCGAGATATGACTGTAAAAATTTCACCAAAATTGATTCACGGGAGGGGGGACTTTACTTAATAAATTTTGTATCATTTTCACGTGTTTTTTTTATTTACTCAAAAACGGCTCTAACGATTTTGATTAAACTGAGTATTTGATCTATTTATATGCCCCAAATATGACTGTAAAAATTTCATCAAAATTGATTAACCGGAGGGGGGACTTTACTTAATAAATTTTGTATCATTTTCACGTGTTTTTTTTATTTACTCAAAAACGGTTTTAACGATTTTGATCAAACTTGGTATTTGATGTATTTATATGCCCGAGATATGACTGTAAAAATTTCACCAAAATTGATTTACGGGAGGGGGGACTTTACTTAATAAATTTTGTATCATTTTCACGTGTTTTTTTTATTTACTCAAAAACGGCTCTAACGATTTTGATTAAACTGAGTATTTGATCTATTTATATGCCCCAAATATGACTGTAAAAATTTCATCAAAATTGATTAACCGGAGGGGGGACTTTACTTAATAAATTTTGTATCATTTTCACGTGTTTTTTTTATTTACTCAAAAACGGTTTTAACGATTTTGATCAAACATGGTATTTGATGTATTTATATGCCCGAGATATGACTGTAAAAAGTTCATCAAAATTGATTAACCGGAGGGGGGACTTTACTTAATAAATTTTGTATCATTTTCACGTGTTTTTTTTATTTACTCAAAAACGGTTTTAACGATTTTGATCAAACTTGGTATTTGATGTATTTATATGCCCGAGATATGACTGTAAAAATTTCACCAAAATTGATTTACGGGAGGGGGGACTTTACTTCATAAATTTTGTATCATTTTCACGTGTTTTTTTTATTTACTCAAAAACGGTTTTAACGATTTTGATCAAACTTAGTATTTGATGTATTTATATGCCCGAGATATGACTGTAAAAATTTCATCAAAATTGATTTACGGGAGGGGGGACTTTACTTAATAAATTTTGTATCATTTTCACGGTTTTTTTTTTTTTTTTACTCAAAAGCGGCTTTAACGATTAACAAAAATAAGATATGAATGTAGAAAAATGTGTGACTTAATAACTTTGAGAAGTGACAATTAACAAAACACGTCAATTTCTAATCTAAGTAAGTTGGTAAGTGAAAGTTGTGTGTTGCGCGCACGCACCAGATTTTTTTTTTTTAATACACTAGCTTATTTTGCACCAAACTTTAGTTACTGGAAAAGATAGCATGTTGTGCTTTAGATTAACAATACCAAAAATAAAAATTGCTGCGAACACAAAGATTTGATCCTGGAACAATCAATCTCTGTACACACATGAATCTCTTTCATTCGACTTTTCACAATACGCATGTATTACTTTAGAATACACTTGTATTACTTTGGCCATCCTAAAATAACTTGACAATGTGTTACCCATACTTTAACTTTGTAAGAATTCTTATTAACCTATTCTTTTTTTTTTATTCCCTTTATTCTAATTTATTACTTATTTATTCTGAGGCATGACCAAGCATTATTTCAAGCACTTAAATATAATTTAATTATAAAGATTTAACCTGTCTCCTTGCTTAATATATGTATCATATAAAATAAAATTTCTTTCTTTCAGTAATTCTTCAAAAACTCAAGAAGAAGACAGATACCCAGTTGTTTTGAAAAATTACTTTTTAAAATGTATGGCTAGTAATTTCGGAGAGGTAATTATTTTAGAATAATTTTAATCCCCTTTTCCTGAAGTAATATAACATTTTTTTCTTATTTTTGAATTAAAGAAACAGTCATCTACAGTTGTTTTATTATATTTGTAAAAAAAAATTATTTTCAGTTAATCTAAATCAAGGTTTCTTATTCCTGGTGGCTCAACTCAATGAGAAGACAAAAGAACTAGGAAGAGTAAGCAATAAATAAATTAGTAATTTCATTATTTGAAATATTGTACTATTATGTATAGTATATTAAATTGTACTAGACTCTTACAAGAGTACCTGACATCTTACAGGTTCGGGACCTCCATTTTAGGTCCCTTTAAAAGATCCTGGGACCACCGCGGGATGCGAACCCGCGACCTTTAGTATTGTAGGTTGCTATACTAACCACTACACCACAGGTGGACCCCTGGCTTCAGCTTTACAACTTCAGTTTTTTGGATCGAGGCAGTCTTCCAACAAACAAGCGATATGTTATATAATATTTTTATAGCTTCAAACTAATAATTGGGACCTCTGTGGTTGGTTAAGTCAACAAGGTGAGCCGAATGTTTTCGGTGGAAATTACGTCACGGAATTCACCTTCAAACATCGTTCAAGGATTCTTGCTCAGCCGTGCGGTAAATATCTGTAGGACACGCTAACAGGATTCACAAATAGTACTCCTGATTGTGTATACATATGTAAATCTTTATATATATATATACTACCAGTGGGTAATTTCTCCACACGCCTTTTCATGTCATTATTTACTCAAATCAAATATACTATTGTATTGATATTATATAGTTTAAATTTCAATAAATAAACTATAAAAAGAAATTAATTTATTCTAATTATCTTTTTTTTTTCTCTCCCATTGCAGTTCAGTTAATTTTATTTTAAGATGAGATGATGAAATATATATATTTCTTAATTATTACTAGGCCGCTAGACGACATCGGACTGGGTATGAGAGCATGTTTATGAAACATAACCTTATAATGTGGCGACCACTTTTATTACTCGCTGCACCGCAAGTGTACTTTAATAAATTAAACAATAAAGTTATATAAAAAAAAAGTTTATAGATAACTATATATATATAGAAACATAAATATAAATGACAAATAAGAGCAATGGCACTTTTTTGTATTTAAATTTTAATTAAAGAACTCAATTTTTTCTATCAAAAGTATCGAAACACGATATTATCGGAAGAATAGCATCGATTCGTGAATATTAAGAAGAAAGGAAGCGATACTTATCGATAACGATATCAAAACCAGAAAAATGAAATTATTTAGCCAACAGAGATGGGATTAATTGGCAAAAAGTGAAAATAGTTTAATTGCGATATATTTTAATGTAACCCACATGTCTATATATATATATATATATATATATATATATATATATATATATATATACATACATATATATATACCGTATTCTTTTTAATACATTCAAATCAGAATTCACTGATAAAGATAAAAACGTTTCAGCTAAACTAAAAACCAACGGGATTTAAAATAGTACTTTTCGCCAAATTTAAAATTGTTTGGTAAAGAATTTAGAAGGGTTAAAATTTTTATTTTTTACATCTCATATTTGTCTGTAGTAAGTATTAATGATTTATTCATTTAGCACTTACTGAATTATTCCAGCAAAGGCGAGATTAAATATAAATAACACAAATGTAAAAGAAACCAATCTATATAAATGAAGATGAAATTCTGTTTGTTTGTTTATTTGTTTGTTTGTTCTTTATAGAAATCCATACCATTTGTCCTAAATTCTCCAAATTTCGCTCAGTGGTTCTTTCATACCAGGTGTGAACATCTGTCCATTTTAAAATTGCATAACTTCAGCCGATCTTCAGCTGAAATTCTTTATTTTCCAAATTTCGCTAAGTGGTTCTTTCAGACCAGGTGCGAACACCTGTCCATATTAAAATTGCACAACTTCAGCCAATCTTCAGCTGTGTTCTTTATTGTTATAATAATCATAATGATCTCACTTTACAATTTTTTTTTTTTTACAAAATCGACCGTTTCTTTAGAAAAATGAAATTCCCTGTGTGAAACCGGGATATACAGCTATAATCTATGTATATAAACATCAAATTCTATTTGTTCTTTATAGAAGTCCAAAGTTTGTCCTAAATTCTCCAAATTTCGCTCAGTGGTTCTTTCAGACCAGGTGCGAACACCTGTCCATTTTAAAATTGCATAACTTCAGCCGATCTTCAGCTGAAATTCTTTATTTTCCAAATTTCGCTAAGTGGTTCTTTCAGACCAGGTGCGAACACCTGTCCATATTAAAATTGCACAACTTCAGCCAATCTTCAGCTGTGTTCTTTATTGTTATAATAATCATAATGATCTCACTTTACAATTTTTTTTTTTTTACAAAATCGACCGTTTCTTTAGAAAAATGAAATTCCCTGTGTGAAACCGGGATATACAGCTATAATCTATGTATATAAACATCAAATTCTATTTGTTCTTTATAGAAGTCCAAAGTTTGTCCTAAATTCTCCAAATTTCGCTCAGTGGTTCTTTCAGACCAGGTGCGAACACCTGTCCATTTTAAAATCGCATAACTTCAGCCGATCTCTAGGTATATTCTTCGACCGTTTGAGTCGATAAAAGTCTCAGTTTATAGATTTAAAAAATGAAATTCTCCGGCAGAAACCGGTATATACAGCTAGTAAAGAATATAATTGGAATAGGGTTAAGTTCAATCGCAATAGATAGCAAAAATGTACCAAATTAATCTTTTGCCCTAATAAATATTCATAAAAATCAGAATATAACACATGATGATACGAGATTAGCTATCATATCGGTAGGTTCTACCTCAAACAGGTTATCAAAATGTCTTTTGCTAAAACAGATCGATTCGATGTTTTCCCCACACGTGAAAAGGCGACAAATAATTGCCCATGGGAAAAACATGGATCTTCCTAATCGGAAAAAATAGATTTTGCTAATGGATGCTTTTCCTCCCTAAATATCGTAAGAAAATCAAGTGTTGTGTCAATAAATCAACTTACACCGCCATCTGATGGAAATTTATAGAACTTAACAAATAAACACACTAAGGGTCTGGCCACACATGTCCGCACCGTAGTAATAATACAGGTTATGTTCAGAATATTTTTAATTTAACTTACATATTACCTTTAGTTATGCCTAAAGTTCAAGGCATACATGTCAGACACAGGCCACTTTAGGCATAACTAAAGGTAATATGTAAGTTAAATTAAAAATATTCTGAACATAACCTGTATTATTGCTACGGTGCGGATCCGGTGCGGACATGTGTGGTCAGACCTTAAATCGTAGTATAATAAGTATTTGATTTGCCATAAATGATAAGTTGAGGCCAATAATCGAGATAAAAACTATCTTTTAAGTAGGAAAAAACTACACACAATAAGCCAAATTTTATAGAAATCGGTTGAGTAGTTTCTGATTTTACTCCCGACAAACATCAGGACATATATGTATACACTCTTCATGGCGCTTTTATACCTCAATTTTTCAATAGATATAATAATGTAAAATTTAAGGAAGAAATCATTTGGTAAAAGTATCTTTGTAATATTATTGAAATTATATCAAAAGGGAAAATGTCGGATCTAGAGATGACAAGATAAAAATGCTGAAGTTCCAATGCGAATCAGCTGATCTGTCAATTCTGTAAAATCGGTCCCATCAATTCCTAATTGTCGGCGTCAATTCAATAAAACGGATTTCATTCAGTTTGGAAAAAAAATCTTTATTCGAAGTTTTTTATTTAACATTTTTTATACGGTTTGAGTAAAAAAAAAAAGTGATTAAATCAGAAATTAGTCAACCGATCTTTATAAAATTTGACTAATTGTGTGTAGATTTGTCCAACTTAAAATACAGCATAATTTTTATCTCAAATATTGGCCTCAATATTTCATTTATTGCAAATTAAATGCTTAGTACTCTACAATTGAGGCGTTTGGTTTCAAAACCGGTTAAATCCATTTTTTCCAAAAACATTTTTTTTCAATTTGTTAATGTTAGAAATGATATGTTAGACGCGTTTTTTTAAAAAGACCTCTAGAACCTTCGAAAATCAATACTTAAAGATTCCATTTCTTATCAAAAGCGGTTCCATCCAAGCTTCACTTTTCAGAAAACCTTTAATTTTTCGAAATCCCAAACGGTATCCATGTTTCCAAACAGTTGGATGATGTTGATACTCTATTAAGAAAAACATTAGGGAGAAGAATAGGTACCCTTGAATTCTACCAAGTAAATATGCATGATACCAATATGGATGTGGGTCAACATCAAGATTTAAATGATGATTTGTATATTTAAAAAATAACAACTGTGTATATATTGTTCATATTAAATAAAGAGATTTGTTTTTAAAAAATTTCTATTCATAATTTAACAAAAAATTGATATTTTCTTATCAAAGTCAGTTTCATCCAACATATTTTTAATGTTTAATGAGATTTAAAAAAAAAATGTGATAAAAAGTTGTCAAAAATTTTTGTTTGAAGGTAATTGTTAGCAAAACGACGAAAGAGAACAAAAAAAATTGTTAAATTGATTAATTTTTTAAATTGATCTTTTTTTGATCAGTCCTGAAAAATTGTTGAAAATGGATGTAGCCGGTTTTGAAACCAAACGCCTCAATTAAGGGTAATTCTTTTAAGTTCTATAAATTTCCAACAGATGGCGGTGTAAGTTGAATTAAGCATCCAGTAGCCAAATCTATTTTTTCCAACTTGGACTAGGAAAATCCGTGTTCTTCCCATGGGCAATTATGTTGCGTTTGTTCACAAGTGGGGAAATCATCGAATCTTTTTGTGTTAGCAAAAGACAGGTTGATCATTGCGCACCGATTAACACTTCAATAAATAGAGATAATGAATTCTGATTCTAATAAAAAAATGTAAATTTAGTTATAACAACTATTAGATTTAGTTACCCTAACTACTTCATTAATGAAATTAAATTTGTATATGTTAGACGTTCTATTTTAAATTCCGTCGGTTTTTAGATTATCTGAAACTTTTTCTTCTTTATCAGTGAATATTGATTTGACTGTATTAAAAAGTGTAGGTCAATTAAAAAGAAATAAGTGATTACAGAATATAAACAGAAATTTTATTTGTATTTAAAACATTTTGAATAAAAAACTCAAAAGATTTTTTAAATTGAAAGAAAGCTATTTCATTGTACCCACGACAATTACGTATATTGATATATATATGTATATATGTACTAACTGTATATCCCTGTTTCACCCGGGGGAATTTCATTTTACGGTCGATTTCGTAAAAAAAAACCAATGTAAAGCGAGATCAAAACGATTTTTAGAACAATAAAGAATATACCCTGAGATCGACTGAAGTTATGCAATTTTAACATGGACAGGTGTTCGCACCTGGTACCAAAGATCCACTGAGCGAAAGTTGGAAAATTTAGGACAAACGGTATAGATTTCTATAAAGAACAAACAAACAAACAAAATTTCGTCTTTATTTATATAGAGATAACAATAAGGAAGTTTTTATTTTAATAAGTTAATTCGTAAGGGTTTATTAAGTCAAAATTATTCAATAAAACGTGGGTTATATTTCAAAATAAACTCAAGAATAACAACATAACACTTAAGTAGGATAAATCGACTTGATAATAATAATAATTTTACAAAACGACTTTCTAACGAACACCTTCTTGGATCGTAGAAAGCATTCGACATTGAACTTTCGTTTGACTTTACCGGTATTCTTACCTTTCTGCGATGTTTTTTTCCTTTACATATTATGATTGTTTCAATCATTTATTAGGATAATAATAGCAATTCTAATGGAAAAAAAACTGGTGCGTGCGCGCAACACACAACTTTCACTTACCAACTTACTTAGATAAGAAATTGACGTGTTTTGTTAAATATCATTTCCCAAAGTCACACATTTTTCTACATTCATATCTTATTTTTATTAATCGTTAAAGCCGTTTTTGAATAAATAAAAAACCCCGTGAAAATGATACAAAATTTATTAAGTAAAGTCCCCCCTTCGGTTGATCAATTTTGATGAAATGTTGGCTATCACATATTTGGCATATACATACATAAAATACCCAGTTTGGTCACAATCGTGAAAGCCGTTTTTGAGTAAATAAAAAAAGCATGTAAAAAAGGTACAAAATTTATTAAGTAAAGTGCCCCCTGCGGTTGATCAATTTTGATGAAATTTTTACAGACATATCTCGGGCATATAAATAGATCAAATACTAAGTTTAATCAAAATCGTTAAAGCCGTTTTTGAGAAAATCAAAAAAACACGTGAAAATGTTACAAAATTTATGAAGTAAAGTCCCCCCTCCGGTTAATCAATTTTGATGAAATTTTTACAGTCATATCTCGGGCATATAAATACATCAAATACCCAGTTTGATCAAAATCGTTAAAGCCGATTTAGAGTAAATAAAAAAAACACGTGAAAATGTTACAAAATTTATAAAGTAAAGTCCCCCCTCCGGTTAATCAATTTTGATGAAATTTTTACAGTCATATCTCGGGCATATAAATAGATGAAATACTCAGTTTAATCAAAATCGTTAGAGCCGTTTTTGAGAAAATAAAAAAAAACCTAAAAAGTTATTAAGTAAAGTACCCCCTCCCTTTAAGTAATTTTGATGAAATTTATGCTGTCACATCGCGGGCATATACCTACAATAAATACCCAATTTAAGGATCGCACGGTTTATAGTTTTTGAGCTAGTCTGTTAACACACACACACAGACCATTTCGCGGGACTTGGTCATTTCGACTCAGGAGACCCCAAAACGTGTATTTCCGTTGAAAACCGGAAGTCGAAATTTTTCACGATCGCAATACTTCCACTTACTATATATTTCATATATAGGAAAGTGAAAGTAAAAATTATTATATGGTGTGATTGGATTCAAGACCAGTGTTTACTAAGCCATTTATCAACATAATAATTACTAGGGATGGAATTTTATGTTCATTTATATATTTTCTTCTGAGGCCTAGAAATGCACATGTATGCATTCTGAATGGTTTTTAGCATGATATAAACCATTTTGAACCATTTTTACCTTCACTTACCTCTACATGAAATATATAGTAAGGGAAAGTATTGCGATCGTGAAAAATTTCGAATTCCGGTTTTCAACGGAAATACACGTTTTGGAGTCCCCCCTGAGTCCAAATAACCAAGTCCCCTGAACTTAAATGCTTAAAGTTTAAAGCTTACTATCTCTGTTGAGCATGAAAATAAAAATTTGAAATTTATTTCAGATTTATTCCTTGGTTAGAAGATTAAACTGTTAATGTTTTATTTTGTGGACTTAACTATTGGCAAGAATATAAAATAATTTTCAATGTCCATTCGCAGCTTTCGCCAAAAAAAATTGTTTTGTGGACTTTAATAATTACAAGGATAAATGGCATTGACAAGTATCCAAAATTAGAATTGAATCCTTATCGTCTGTATATGATATACAAACAAACCGAAATAAATTAGATATATGCTATCGTAGTGCTATGGAAAAAATTATTATTTTGGTAGTTTTAACTGGTTTATATTCTTGCCATTAGTTGAGTCCTCGAAATGAAATTTTGACAGTTCATTCCTCTAGCCAAGGTCTTGTGGTCTAGAGATGTAAAGTCAACAGAGATTGATCTGAAAGTCAACAGGCTTTGAACATATAAAATTTTGTAAATTTAGAGACATTAAACATTTGTATGAGAAAACAAAAAAAAACGTGCAAGTTCACAGTTTGGGACTTTTTGAATTTAGAGCACCCACCTTTATCTGTAAAATTAAAACAATAACAAACACTGAGTCATCTGCCTTCTTCTTGTAAAAAACATTTTTTTTAAAACGCTTTTTTGTAAAATTACCGCTTTGAGTTCTGAAGAGTTATGAATGAATGAATGAATGAATGAATGAATTTTATTGAGCTATATACAAATAATGATAAATACAATAGACATATTAAAACTCAACAAAAATATTTACGGCTTGGTTACACTGTGAACCATTAGCCGGAGGTTGGCCTTCATCCATTAGGCATTAGTTATTATTTACAAGCTCGAATCTTGTAACTAACAGTGTTACTACCGATTATTTCTAAAAAATCTTTTAAATTTAATTAAACATTAATTTAACATAATATATATATAAGCAACAAATATAACAATAAAACAATAAACAATAAATATAATAATATAAATATATTACTAACATGCGGTATAAAACAACCCATAACAAGAACGAGAACAAATTGCACTTATAACATTTAATAAATCAATAGGATATTACATATCAACATAATAAGGGATTATTAGATCATAAATTATGCCTACCTACCCATTCCCACCAACAATGTAGAAATTATAATCTAACACAACAATTTTTTCTTAGTAATAGGTAAATAAATATATTGGCCCCTTCTAACTAACAATAATCATAATAAATAAAACAATAATCGCAACATAGTTAGTAATAGATAAATAAATAAATTGGCCTACTCTAACTGACAATATAGATTTCATAATATAAAACACCTTTTCAAACATAGTAATAATTACATAAATAATTACCCAACTGCCAATATTGTTTTTTAGGGATGCTAATAATTAAATTCCCTACATAACGTATACCTATATGCCCAAGCTACTTTACAATAGTTTGCGAGTTGAAGCCAATCTTTACCGTTTAAGTAATCAGTTGCTTCACTAAATGATATAAGATCTTTTTTAAAATATCTTCTTCTAATTTCACTTAGTATTGGGCATTTGGCTAAAAAATGAATTATGTCCTCTGGCTCATTCTTATTACACAGGGAACATATTTTATTCTCGTTATCATAATAAACTCTATTGTTCAGCTTTATTAGTTCACCCCTGGCTTTGAAGATCCATTTTACGATGTTGTCGTTGTAATTCCTTTTAAAGTAGTTTACCCCTGTCTCATGATTCAAAACTCTATAAATTAAGGCCTTATTAGAATTTACTGCCTTCTCTACGAATTTGTTTTTTAATTCTATAGCCAGTTTTTCCCGGATTAGTTGAAAAGATTGTGGCCATTTAAGCGTGATAGTAGGGTTAAATTCTATTTTATATTTATCTATTAAAAAACTTAAATCTTTGTACCAGCCTATCTGTTTTTTAATTATTTCATTCGCGATTATTTTGGGAAATCTATTGTCAGGGTAATTCATGACTCTGCATAAATAATAATGATGATTTTTTAAATTATCCAAATGAAGGGGTGTCAGTTCTGTTTCTATATGTATTAGGTATGCCGGTGTGTATATCGGTAAGTTTAATATTTTTTTAATGAAATAATATTGAATTTTTTCAATCTCCTCGTATTGCCTTCCTCCCCACACCTGTGAGCCGTAACCAATAATCGATTTTACCGCTGCTTTAAAAACTTTAATTTTTGGGCCCATATTGATCTTACTATACGTGAAAAGTTTTTTCCACAGTACATTTATACTTACCATGGTTTTTGCCGTTCTTTCCTGAAAATGTTTAGTCAATGATAGACGTGGCGTTAACAGTATTCCTAAATATTTATAACAGTTCACTACTTCTATGGGTTGGTTATACAATTTCTGAAGAGTTATATAGACCGTTTAACAAAGTTTCAACCAATGTAAGTAAGTAATGTAAAGAATGTTAGGATCTTAATTAAAGACCAGATCTTAATTATCTTTCTAATGAGATAGATTGGTCTTACCTTAAATTTTCTAGGAAGAGTAAAAGGGGAGCTATTTGATTTGACGCAGAGCACTAATATAGCAGAAAATACGAGCCCAGTCAATAATAAAATGGTCAAAGCCAAACAAAAAAAAAAACCAATTGGATTTTTGCACTTCGAATATATTGTGCTTTCTATGGGAAAAAATTTTCAAACTCCCAACTCATCCTAACCCTCTCATCTCCAACCTTGTTACATCCTCTATCCCAAACAATCCTCCGAGGCGTCTGAAAAGAATATGGCCTAGAGATCTACTAACTTAAAACAATATTCGAGTGCTACCAGTCGGTAGTTTCTCCACACGCTTTTTCATGTCATTAATGTACTTATATCAAATTTACTTATTGTATTGTATATACAGTTGTAAATTTCAAACAATAATTATAAAAAAAAAAAAAAAAATTAAAATGTTGAAGCAACCACCTCTGGACAACTTAATATGGATTGGTCCAAACGGCAAACGCTGAATAACTTTAATACAGAAAATTAATATGTATAATATGCCTTATTGCATGAAATATGTACATGTTAATAAAATCATATGTGTTGAGTGTAGTTCTGCTCACTCATTTAGGGTAACCATAAGTTGACAGCGCTCCAATAGTTGACATTTTGCACAAAAAGTGTGAATAATAATATTCAGGGTTGATTATTTTGGTTCAAAATTTGGCAGTAATTTGTCAAGTTATACTAATTAGCTGTGCTGCCATCGACATTAGTTCGATAAAAACTCAAGCTTAGTTGTGAGAGGTCTAGTGGCCAGAAAACTTGGTTTCTGCTACCCAGTTTCAGTGAGGTGGAATTCAAAAGTTAAATGAGCTTTTCAGTTGGTTTATTTGGGTTCAATTATTTTTTAATTACTTTTATGGTATTCATTAAGTTTATGAGAATCATTTGATATCCTTTTAAATATATTTATACAATGTTTTAGGGCTTAAATGTAGGTGTCAACTATTAGAACAGATATTAATCCATAATTTCAATATTTGACATCGATGTCAACTACCGCCATAATTAGCTAATAGTGTTCCATCTGGGGGTGGTTTATGAAGTTTGAGTCTGTATGGATGACAGGTGTCTCATTTTATGAATTTATAGCTAGTGTGCTCTATCAATTGATCGTTGAGTGCAAAATTGCATTGCCAATAATCCTATTCCTATATGGACAAGCATCTCATCTGACTCTCCCCACTTAAAAACCATAAATGTCATCTTTCCAAACTTTTACATTTTTATGTGTCAACTATGGTTCGTTTTAGAAGTTTCTAAGAAATCATTTTATATAAAAACCGTAAATGGATACCATAGGATATTGTATTCCTAGTTTTCTAGAGGGACTGGCCTAGCTAAATTCATAACAACGATTATCCTAATATTAATATATTGGTAAACAGTGTCAATAATTTTTTTTTCTTAAACTGCCAACTATTGGTACAGTTGCCCCAGAGTGCTACTAAAATAAGTTATCGAAAACCAACGAAAGAGGTTTCACCTGTGGTATAAGATCGAAGGTTCGCGTCACACCAGTTGGCCTTAGGATTTTTTAAAGGGTGTAGAAACATCCTTGGCTATGCCGTCCCTCTGATAGGACGTAAAATGGAGGTCCCGAGCCTGTACGACGTCAGGTACTCGTTTAAAGATTCCTATCCTAATTATACCTGGATAGGCAAAATTTAGGACTCCCACTGTAGCACCGTCCGATTAGCCTTAGTAGCGTAAAGGTACGTTAAACAAACTAACAGCTAATTTAGAGGTTTGCAGTGAGGTTTTGTGTTGCAGTCACCTGTTTTCCTTTACGATAGGATGGTTAATAGTTAGGATTTTTTTATTTTGAAAAGCCGACGTTTCGATCCCTACCTTAGGGCCCCTGTTGAATAATGTTTTGTTTTCTTCTGAACATTTCTCCCGGCTTTTTCTGAAGAATCTATTTCAAGTTCAAATAAAAATTTTGAATTGTCTCTCTACTCTTGCCCTCATCCTATATAAATATAAATTTTTTGTACCTTTTAAATCAATTCAAAATTATATCTTCTGTAACATTGCTCAAAATTCCCCAATGTTCATGATATTTTTTTTAATTTTTAAAGGGTTTCAGTGGCTTTCCACTTTTTTGTTTAGATATTTAATAAAACTGTTGACATTTTTTCGAGTAAACTACAAATAAAGTTTTGTTTTCAACTTAACATTTCTTCCGGCTTTTTCTGATTAATCGGACTATTTTAAGTTCAACTGAAAATTTTGACTCGTGTTTCTACTCTTGCTATATATTCTTTCGTTTTAAAATAAATGCACGTAGGTACATTCGCCTACATAATTTTCATTATTTATTCCTGAAAATCACATATAATAAATAATCGATTCATTGATAATCGTTTGATGGAATAAGGAATAAAAAAATAAATCGTCTCCTTCGTACGTATATAAATTATTTATTAATGTAAACTACTACTATTGGGTCCTTGAATAATATGGTATAGTTTGTACTGCATCAATTTGAATTTATGATTGTTTTCAACAATTAATTTTTCGTCATAAGACAGTTGTTGTAAAATTAAAATTGAAGTTTGGACATGGATCGAAGTGGGATAAGTTTATTTTTACATATGTACCTGAGATTTGGTAGTCCTTTTTTCGACGATAACTGATAGAGGCGCCAGACAAACACGAACACAACACGCGCGAACCGAAAAAGAACCGCAAAAGCACACACACACTGAGAGTTGAATGGGCGAACGTGGACTGGCTGGAGGCTGAGAGTTCCCCACTCTTCGCGAGCTGCCCCTTCCCGACCCGGCGAATGTTCTTCCGAAGGATTACAGGAGTGCGGAACATCTGTAACTGTTCGGAGCTCTGGAGGAACGAGGGTACTTCTTGTACGAGGTACAGAGTCAGTGCAGGAATGGTACGACAAAAAATCTCCATGTCATCACTTAATATTAGTTTGTAGGGGTCCACCTGTGATATAGTGGTTAGCATAGCATCTTACAATACTAAAGGTCCCGTGGTGGTCCTAGGATTTTTAAAGGTAGTAAAACATCCTTAGCCAAACCGTATATGGGTGATTCTAAAATTATGGTGGTATTTGTGACACAGCGTGATAAGGATTTTTAAATATTTTTTTACTTTCACTTACCTATATATGAAATATATAGTAAGTGGAAGTATTGCGATCGTGAAAAATTTCGACTTCCGGTTTTCAACGGAAATACACGTTTTGGGGTCCCCTGAGTCGAAATGACCAAGTCCCGCGAAATCGTCTGTGTGTGTGTGTGTGTGTGTGTGTGTGTGTGTTTGAACAGACTAGCTCATAAACTATAAACCGTGCGATCATGAAATTGGGTATTTAGAGTATGTATATGCCCGCGATGTGACAGCATAAATTTCATCAAAATTACTTAAAGGGAGGGGGTACTTTACTTAATAAGTTTTTAGGTTTTTTTTCGATTTTCTCAAAAACGGCTCTAACAATTTTGATCAAACTGAGCATTTGATCTATTAATATGCCCGAGATGTGACTGTAAACATTTCATCAAAATTGATTAACCGGATGGGGGACTTTACTAAATAAATTTTGTCTTTTTCACGTGTTTTTTTATTTACTCAAAAACGGCTTTAAAGATTTTGATCAAACTGGGTATTTGATGTATGTATATGCCAGAGATACGACTGTTACAATTTCATCAAAATTGATCAACCGAAGGGGGGACTTTACTTAATAAATTTTGTATCATTTTCACGGGTTTTTTTATTTACTCAAAAACGGCTTTAACGATTTTGATCAAACTGGGTATTTGATGTATGTATATGCCAAAGATTTGATAGCCAAAATTTAATCGAAATTGGTCAAACGGAGGGGGCACTTTATTTCATGATTTTTTTACCAATTTTTACCTTTTTTTCGATTATCTCAAAAACGGCTTTAACGATTTTCATCAAATTCGTCGTGTCTAATGAAAATTAGTTGTTCTTTAATGCCAGGTAAGCTTTATTGTATTAAAATGTTGAGGGGGAGGGGGCTTAAATGGCTAAATATGAGATAGGATAGGATAGGGGTTTTAGGGCGATAAATATCGCGATTATTACGCCCGGCTAAATATGAGATATGATAAAAATCAAGTAAACATAGAGTGGAGAAAAAAAGAAAAATATTCAGTCAACTCATAAAACACGTTGAGCCCACGCATGCGGAGTACGCCTTTAATGACAGACCATTGTTTATAATCAAAGCCGTTCTGTTCATTTAATGGAAATTATTTGTTTCATAGTAACTAAATGAAATATTTAACAAGTAAATTGAGAATTATAAAATCAGACGACTTGGAGTAGTATGCTGGCATTGCTGAATTATCACAAGTAAATACTTTTAATCAATAATAAAAAAAAAATTGTATTTTTTTTGTTGAGCAAATGAAAACAAAAATAAGAAATGAATGAGGAAAAATGTGTAACTTTAGGTAGTGGGAATTAACAAAACACATTAATTTCTAATCTAAGTAAGTTGGTAAGTGAAAGTTGTGTGTTGCGCGCATGCACCAGATTTTTTTGTTTTACTGTGTAGTTACAAAGTACAATACTTTTTGTAACCTTTTCGATTTTTTGAGGTTATATTGTTTGTGTGGAATTGTAAACCGTTATCATCTTCAAATAAAATTATTTAAAGGCACTTTAGGATTACAGTACTTTTTAGAAAGAAATTTTTCCTCCGCCATTTCAGCCCAGCTCAGCTTTCAGCCCCAATCAGAAGATTTTTATGTTGATAAAATTCTTGCGAAAAGTTTTAAATAAGACAATAAATCTGAAATGTGAAAACGTATTGACAAAAATATAAACAGCTTTAAGAAGTAAGAAATAAGAAAAGGAAGTCAGGGCTATGTGAATGTCAAATGTGAAAAGGATTATCCAATATTTTCATGCATTTGATTACCTTTTATAAAGCATGTTATATAAAAGATTTATTACTTTCACTTACCTGTATATGAAATATATAGTAAGGAAAGTATTGCGACCGTGAAAAATTTCGACTTCCGGTTTTCAACGGAAATACACGTTTTGGGGTCCCCTGAGTCCAAATAACCAAGTCCCGCGAAATGTTCTGTGTGTGTGTGTGTGTGTGTGTGTGTGTGTGTGTGTGTGTGTGTGTGTGTGTGTGTGTGTGTGTGTGTGTGTGTGTGTGTGTGTGTGTGTGTGTGTGTGTGTGTGTGTGTGTGTGTGTGTGTGTGTGTGTGTGTGTGTGTGTGTGTGTGTGTGTGTGTGTGTGTGTGTGTGTGAACAGACTAGCTCAAAAACTATAGGCCGTACAAAACTGAAATTGGGTATTTGGTGTATTTATATGCCCGCGATATGACAGCAAAAATTTCATCAGAATTGCTCAAAGGGAGGGGGTACTTTATTTAATAACTTTTTAAGTATTTTCGATTTTCTCAAAAACGGCTCTAACGATTTTGATTAAACTGAGTATTTGATCTATTTATATGCCCGAGATATGACTGTAAAAAATTCATCAAAATTAATCAACCGGTGGGGGGACTTTACTTAATAAATTGTGTATCATTTTCACGTGTTTTTTTTTTTATTTACTCAAAAACGGTTTTGACGATTTTGATCAAACTGGGTATTTGATGTATGTATATGCCAAAGATGTGATAGCCAACATTTCATCAAAATTAGTCAAACGGAGCGGGTACATTATTTCATAATTTTTTTTCCAATTTTTACCTTTTTTCGATGATCTCAAAAACGGCTTTGACGATTTTTATCAAATTCGTCATGTTAAATGAAAATTAGGTGTTCTTTAATATCAGGTAAGCTTTATCATTATTAAAATGTTCTCAGGGGGCTGGAGGAATTAACTGTCTCTCGTTACGCCTAAAAATAAGAAATGGCTAAATATGAGATATGATAAAAATAAAGAAAACATAAAGAGGAGAAAAAAAATAAAAATATTCAGTCAACTCATAAAACTCGTTGAGCCCACGCATGCGGAGTACTCCATTAATGACAGACCATTGTTCATTTGAAAAGTGGCAATTAACAAAACGCATTAATTTCTAATCCAAGTAAGTTGGTAAGTGAAAGTTGTGTGTTGCGCGCACGCACCAGATTTTTTTTAAATCGTGTTGGTTATAAATTTAAGTTGACTGTAAACATAAATTATGAATTTATATATAATTTAATATGAAATATGATATGTTTTCCCAAGACATTAAAATGGGTTCAGGAAATAAGTTTCTGGACTCACCAGGAATAAACAAATATATAAGTATAAACATCGATATAGTATAGTGTACAGGGATTCGACTTAAATGTCAATATCTTCAAAATATTCATGTCCAATAAATCATTGTTTTTGTCATAAAATCGATGTTGACAAAGCATCGACACACTAAACATCAGCTCCAAAAACATAATAGGCCATCGCTGAGGAACCATTCACTCAAAAATCTTTAACATGATAAGAAATCAAACATTTAAAACAAGTTACATGAATTCCCTCAATGTTATTACAACCAATAACGTTTCGTTTTTTGCAATATCTTAAAAACTACATTGAATTCATTTTTACGATTGTTTAATTGATAGTCAGAATTTTCAGTTATTTTTTTTTATTTTGGAAAGACAACGTTTCGATTCTTACTTGTGCATCTTCATCAGGGCTAAAAGAAGACAAATATATTAGCATCTATTCTAGAAGATGAAAATTAAATGTTTATCATGTAATTATTAATTATAGATAGATAGTAACAAGAAGGAGTGACAGAATAATGGAAAACAATTCCAACTGATGGTATGTTTACAGAACATGGATACTTTACAAATCTGATAATGTTATGTATCAGTTGGACAGTTGGATGGTCTGAATTAATTTCTGTATAAATTAATATGCAGTGAGCTAACATATAAACTCATTTTTATTTTTAAAAAATCATGTTCTACTAAAATAGCTAGTACTTCTAGCCTGTTAAGATACTTCTATTTAAGGAATCAGTCGGAGCAGTTAAGTCACCCACGTAAGGTGTTATTTAAATCAGGAGAAACTAAATACTGCTTTTTAAATGACAAATATATATAAAAAGCCACAACGAAATGCGATCCAAAGAAAGACCAGTTTTTGGTGACAGGGGTCGCCTTGAGCGATATAGGTCACTTGAAAACTGGAAATTCCATTTTTAAAAAGCAAAATTCAGATTTGGTGTGCCCTACCATTTCCTCTAGTGGGGACGAAATATCGAAGGTAAAAATGTATATATCTTAAAGTTTCAAAATATCGATATGTCAATTAACATATAAAAAAAAATCGATTTTAATATGTCTTTAAAAAATATGAACAAAATATCAATATTCTCTGAAGATAGATATCTCTTCTTCTCACACTCCCAACATTCGCTGGCAGTCAATATTCAGTATAAAGGTTGGAGTATTGGCAATCCAACAATAATAAAATAAACAATAAAAAGTACTATTCTACTAGTTACATTTATAATATCCATATATATAAGAGGCTTTGTCCTGACTGACAGAATCAACGCAGAGCAAAAACTACTAATGATAGAAACTTGAAGTTCGGAATTTAGACTTTAAACGCGATGTAGGTAACCACTAAGAGAGGAATTTCAAAAATGTAACCCCTAAGGGGCTTAAATGGCGAAATTGTCGTTTAACTCTAACGGAAATCTATTGTTGAGATTTTAAACCATATGTTTTTTATTTGAATATTGATTTAACGTTACAATAGTATTAGAATAGACATTCACATAAAATATGGCTACTGATTATTTAAATATTAGTGGTAATCAAATTATGCACACTGTGATTCCCATGATTGGGGATGGTGCGTGTTTATTTCGATCTCTTCTCCATATATTTCTCCATACATATATACTTCTCCATATATATATATATATATATACTACTCCATATATACATATATACTTCTCCATATGTATAAGAGGCTTTGTCCTGACTGACAGAATCAACGCAGAGCAAAAACTACTTATGATTAGAAACTTCGGAATTTAGATTTTAAAAGCGATGTAGGTAACCACTAAGAAAGGAATATCTAAAATGTAAATGGCGAAATTGTCGTTTAACTCTAACGGACATCTATTTTCGAACTTCCAGAAAATATATCTAATTAGGACTCATTTTAAAGAATTTGATACGACGAGTTCAACTCGAAAGGCCCTATTGGGCGTCGAAAACCATGTTTTACAGCCGAAAAATGAAGCGTTCACAACGAGTAAGTCATTTTTTGTTTCGGCGGTTTTAGTGAACTCTCTCCATTGCGCGTCTCCGTCTCTTCTACCGAGCCGGCAGCTTCCCCCTCCAACATTCCACCTACCGGAAGCTCAAATTCTACTAAATCTCCTTAACATCAGTTAACATATCATATTAGATCAATATCAAGATAATGGTCACAGAATTGATTTTAAAGGCTCGCGGGCGTAGCCGCGACGGGAAATGCTAGTATTAAAATAAATGAATTTATGTTAAATTTTCATTATTTTAATTTTCATTTATATAGAAGTTATTTCTACTTTCTTAACACTTTGGCTGCCATGTCACCTGAAATCGGGTAACTGTTCTCTTGTTAGAAAATTAAATATTACAATTGTGTCGAAACGAGAGCGTGACTTTCAGGTTTTCTTTTTCGGCAGTCATAGAGTTAAAGAAGTAATTATTTGAGCGAGAAGACATTCTGGTGTGAGCCACAGGTGGTACACGCCGCCCGATGAGGCAGTCAAGTTTGAGCCACCGGTGGTACACGCCGGCGTGAACGTGTTAAACACGTTTTGCTATGTAGATGAAAACCTAAGTACGGCTTATAAGCCCGTTCAAGTACGCCTGAGACTCGAAGCGCTCTGAGTATCACTCCTTTGTCTCCTTATTTTAATTAATCCCTTTCAAGTTAACATTTACTTATTGCAATAAATATGCTACGAGGCTAATTTTTAATTGTTACATTAGAGTACTTTTCATTTAAGAAAAAAAAAGGGTAGAGGTACTGAAGTAGGGCTGATGGGCGTGGCCTGTTTTGAGAGGTTATTTGACCGTGATGTTATCGAACTCACCATCGCCTTTATTTCAGTTAAAAAGTGCCTTAAAGATCCCTATCTTAATTATACCTGGACATGCAAAATTTAGGACTCCCATCCTAGCATGTAGCATCGTCCGATTAGCCTAAGTGGCCAAAAGTGACGTTAAACAAACAAAAGTTACATGTTTTGATTTCTCGTGATTAAGTCGAATTTTCGATAATTTACACCAGTCATGTAATTTATTCAAATGGTTTTGTAAGGTTGGTGAAGTTGGTGTTTTATTAGTATTTCTCAGGGTTTGAAATTAACTCTTATTTTCTCAGAAAGAGAATAAAAGTCAAATCAGGACTTTTAAATTTCTAATAAATAAATAAAAATCACATCATGACTTTTATATTTCGGGCCAGAAAATAAAAGTCCTGATATGATCTTTATCCCAATGATAGCTAATATAAAAGTCAAAGCTTGATTTTAAATATTTAAGGATAAATTTATTAGCTTTTTTTTCGGATTTCTCCATGTTGGTGTACATTATTGGATTAACCGTTTTTATGGAAATCTTATTGTGTATAATTAATGACCTTATATCGATCTTAAAATCGATTATTAGATTATCAAGGATGCTGATAATGAAAATAATATCACTAGTAGAGATGAGAGATGGTCAACTGTTATATTTATCAACATAAATACAGTATTTCCACGCGTAATTCGTCTACATCTAAATTAGCAGAACATGCCATTGCCCACAACCATTCCTTCGACATTGAGAACCCCTCCATATTAGCAACTGTATCTAACCACGACAAACGTCTCCTCTCAGAATTCATTTTCATCCATCTAGAAACTAATAACCCGGTAAATCACAAAACAGATAAAGAGATAATTTCATCCACTTAGGGCCTATTCACACTATCCGCTCCACTCTCGCTCCGCTCCCGGTCCGCTCCCGGTCCACTCTCGCTCTACCCCATTCACACTAGCGCTCCGCTCCCGCTCCACTCCCGGTCCGCTCTCCTAATGTCTTACCATATTCACACTATATAATTTTACACCGTTCAATTTTGAAAGGTTTAAGCTATTAAAGCCATTAATAATCGAAGTTGTCTGTATTCGGATTTTAATTAATGATTAACTTTCAGTCATTTAAGTATTAATTTATTCTTCAATTTTACGGCCAAAAAAAAAATCAATTTTTCGTTTGTAGAAATAGCTGGTAAGTGTACTTTTCTTGAGGAAGAAGATAATATTATCAAAAAATATAATAAGAAGAATATATTGCAACACAATGATAATTAATAATAATAATTATAAATTAATTTAATTAATGGTGAAGAAATAATTTAAATTTTTTTCGGAATGTATTCGAATACGCTTGAAAATTTCAAGTTGAAATCGGCAAATGCTACAAATTTACCGATTGTGTTCTCTTCTTTTCCTGATTAATATTTTAATTATTTTTTGCTTTAATATATTTTCTTGTTAATGATCTGACATTTTTCATAATATACTGCATTTTTATTCGTTTCAAATTAAACGTTATTTTATAATAGCAATGAGTATGTTGTCAATAAATAAATCGGTGACCATTTTTTACGAGTACATTAATTCATAGCAAAATATATCTCAAACATAACATGAATTTTTCACGTCGAAAAACCGCGCGTATTGTTGGTGATTTTTTTTTTATCATTTCAAGCGTATTCTAATACATTCGGAAAAAAAATTTAAATTATTTCTTCACCATTAATTAAATTAATTTATAATTTTATATATATATATATATATATATATATATATATATTTTTTTTAAATTTGAACTTTTTTGGCCGTAAAATTGATGAATAAATAAATACTTTAATAACTGAAAGTTAATTATTAATTAAAATCCAAATACAGACGGCTTCGATTATTAATGGCTTCAATCGTGAACGGTGTAAAATTATATAATGTGAATATGAAAAGACTTTAGGAGAGTGGAGCGGGAGTGGAGCGAGAGTGGAGCGAGAGTGGAGCGGGAGTGGAGCGAGAGTGGAGCGAGAGTGGAGCGGGAGCGGAGCGAGGCCGGACCTGTGCCAATATTGTGATTTACCTCTCTCTATTCCTCTGTAGAATATTTTGCCAGTGAGACCGGACCTGGAGCGGAGCGGGAGCGGAGCGCTAGTGTGAATGGGGTAGAGCGAGAGCGGACCGGGAGTGGAGCGAGACCGGAGCGGTGCCGATAGTGGAATTCTCTGTCTATTTCTCTTTAGAATATTTGAGCGGACCGGGAGTGGAGCGGGAGCGGAGCGATAGTGTGAATCCGCCCTTATTCTAACATCTTCCGCATCCTCAAATCCTAGTTTTGGTTTCATAGGTACCTGCAATTATCTCTGTACCTCTTATACTTTTATTATTTTTTGTATTGTATGCTTCTTTCTATATATTTTCCAAATTTGTATGCATTGTTACATTATGTATTATCTCATTTTTATGTTATTATTCAGTCCAGACACAACTATTTGTATACAGTACCGTATATTTTGTTAGTTTTTAAATATTTTGTTCACTTAGTTGTCATGTGCCTTCACTTCAAAAAGCGTAGGATTTCCCCGCCATAAACCTTTGAAGTCGGCAAACCTACCCCCTACCTCTACCTCTCACCTTATTTTTACCTTTAGTCTTAGTATCCACCTGGACTCAGTAGGTAAATATCATATTCTATTTTATCTTGTTAACCAGCCTCTTATTTTAATATTTATGTATACCATCTTTTATATTATTATCAGTTCTGTAATGTATCCATTTATTGTCACCCTCTAGCATAGATACTCATATTTGTTTTCTTTTAGCCCTGATGAAGATCCACAAGCTGGATCGAAACGTTGGCTTACCATAATAAATATCATTGTAAACTGAAAATCCTGACCATTATTTAACCTATCGTTATTGA
Organism: Aelia acuminata; assembly: GCA_911387785.2. Lineage (NCBI taxonomy): Eukaryota > Metazoa > Arthropoda > Insecta > Hemiptera > Pentatomidae > Aelia > Aelia acuminata. The sequence goes on from OU426982.1 coordinate 1,559,021, forward strand.
AAATAATATCGATATAAAACCTCAGGCTCGCTCAGGTATCGATTATAACTTATCCGATAGTTACAATATTGAGGTCGACTTGTTGGTTATTTAGGGCGCTGATTGTGAATATGATATCGATTTTTCGATTACGCGCACAGGTATCGATTTATTATAACTTACGCGATATAAACGATATTGGGGTCTGCTTTTAGGTTAATTGAGGCGCTGAATTCGAAAATGATATCGATTTTTCGATTACGCGCTCAGGTATCGATTTATTACAACTTACACGATAAATAAGATATTGTGGTCGGCTAATACGTTAATGAAGGTGCTGAATTTGGAAATAATATCGATATTTCGATTACGCGCTTAGGTATCGATTTATTATAACTTACGCGATATAAACGATATTAGGGTCTGCTCTTCGGTTAATTGAGTCGCTGAATTCGAAAATGATATCTATTTTTCGATTACGCGCTCAGGTATCAAGCAGACCCCAATGTCGTTTATATCGCGTATTTTATAATAAATCGATACCTGAGCGCGTAATCGAAAAATAGATATCATTTTCGAATTCAGCGACTATTATTTCTGTATAGTCTGCATAAGTAGCAGTCAATGTCTCATTATTTAACTAATTAATTTTTAAAATTTATATCTATCTTAACATCGATGTCTTCGATATCGATGTTTAGATACGCTTATTTACTACATACCAGGTAAGTGTATAATAATTTATATTAATACTTTGCACTCGAGGTCTCCAAAGCGGAGCCATTTAAAATTTGTCTTCAAACTCGAGGGATCCACTACGGAGATATTGCAAATAATTTTCAGGTTTTTAACATATAATGACATAAACAAATCGTAAAAACTATTTATAGGATATTTCGCTTTTGGTGATAAATGACGGTCGAGACTCGCGGTGTTTTTCATTATTTTTATAGTACGTTAATCTTTTAACATCGGCTATATATTGTGGTTTTAATTCATCTTATATTTGTAATAATGAAACAATGGTATCCCATTACAGTCTCCATAATATATATATTTTTTTTTAGCAAACCACCCACAGGTCAAACATCCATTGTAATAATGACAAATTCTATCAGAATATTAATTTTTTAATATCCAAAACGAGAAGGTGATGAGTATGGACACGACAGTCCGAAACGTCCACCAAATTTAAGGAATGTAAATAAAAATATATATATATATATATATATATATATATATATTATGGAGACTGTAATGGGATACTATTGTTTCATTATTACAAATTCATCTTTTATTTCCTCAATGGTACAATAATATAGTTCGGGGCAGCAAATAGTCCCTTTACTTTCATTTATTTTTCCATGTGTTTCAACTTTAACCGGAAAGTTATTAAGTAGATTTTCAAATTTAATGAGCTTTTCTGATTGGATATCTGAGAAAAATTCAACTAAAAGGGTCCCATCTCGTAATTTTTTAACTGTTTTTACTTCACTAATTAGATTTGTTATGCTTTTATATGACCCCCTTAAAGCACAAGTGGTGTAACTCCAATTTTTATGTTTTGAGATATTAAAGGGTTTGTTACGTTAAGACGTTTTGGTACTACTTGTTTCACCAGACCACAAATGAATGCACAAACATAGGAAACTAGGAGTTACACTGTTAGTGCATTAAATATAACACAGTTTTCCCTACAGAGTACAATGCCTAACAAAAACAACAAAACGAAAATTGGAGTTACACCACTTGTGCTTTAAGGGGCTCATATATAATAATGATAATAATAATAATAATAATAAATTATAAAAAAATATATAAAATTTTAAAAAATTAATTTTTTTTGTAACTTATATGGTCTTGAAGCTTCACAAATACATGTAACCTAAATTTCATTACAATTGCTTTCTATGTCAAATTCCCCGCATGATTTGCACTGGTCGCCGTACAGTTCCAAAATACTCCAGAGCCCACCGATACGGATAATATTCACTCCGATTTTCCGGTTTAGTGTTTCCCGTCCACCGCGATACGGTGATGTAGGAAGCGGGGATATATTTTTTGTCCACAATCCCAGCTGGGTAGGTACGGTACTCCAACACAAAAGAGCCTGAATGCGGAATATTTCCGGCTGTGTGAGCCTCGAAGATGCACTCGATTCGGCTCAACACAACTGTTTACTACAGAGTAAGTTCAGTGCACTTAGTTTTCGGGAAAAAATCAAATCTTGGAACAAAATTAAAAGAAAAAATCTGGTGCGTGCGCCCAACCCACAACTTTCACTTACCAACTTACTTAGATAAGAAATTGACGTTTTTTGTTTAATATCATTTCCCAAAGTCACACATTTTTCTACATTCATATCTTATTTTTGTTAATCGTTAAAGCCGTTTTTGAGTAAATAAAAAAACCCGTGAAAATGATACAAAATTTATGAAGTAAAGTCCCCTCTTCGGTTGATCAATTTGATGAAATGTTGGTTATCACATATTTGTCATATACATACATCAAATACCCAGTTTGATCAAAACCTTTAAAGCCGTTTTTGAGTAAATAAAAAAACCCGTGAAAATGATACAAAATTTATTAAGTAAAGTCCCCCCTCCGGTTAATCAATTTTAATGAAATTTTAACAGTCATATCTCGGGCATATACATACATCAAATACCCAGTTTGATCAAAATCGTTAAAGCCGATTTTACAGACACACACACACACACACACGCGCGCACGCACGCACGCACGCACGCACGCACACACACACACACACACACACAGAGACCATTTCGCGGGACTTGGTCATTTCGACTCAGGGGACCCCAAAACGTGTATTTCCGTTGAAAACCGGAAGTCGAATTTTTTCACGATCGCAATACTTCCACTTACTATATACTTCATATATAGGTAAGTGAAAGTAAAAAAAACTATTGAGGGGTATACTATAATCGGGCAAATCGGACGATACTACAGTGGTAGTCCTAAATTTTGCCTATCCAGGTATAATTAGGATAGGGATCTTTAACGAGTACTTGGCATCGTACAGGCCCGGGACCTCCATTTTAGGTCCTATCCGATGAATAGCTTAGCCAAGTATTTTTTACTCCCATTAAAAAATCCTAGGGCCGCCTCTGGACGCGAACCTGCACCCTTTAGTATTGTAGGTTGCCATGCTAACCACTAGACCACAGGGGACCCCCCCCTAATCTTATAAATTGTTCTGTATTTAGGGTCAATCCACATCAAGTGGTTCAAAGGTGGTTGCTCGACCATTATTGAAGAAAATTATATTTTTACCACCAATTACGAATGGAATCAGAAGTCCAAAACAAGTTTTAAAAAAAACTTAAGGTCACTTAAGACTTGGCATGATGATAAACCTAACTATGGTAAGTAGCTTTCAATAAAAGTACTTTTAACCCTGATATTCGTTACATTATTTTTTTATGAATTTTTTGTTAACTTTTGGCTCTAATATCTCTAGTTGGGTACTTAATAAAACTCTCATTTTTTTACATGGTATGCTTAAATGCGACATAAAACTGCTGTAAAAATATCAAATTTTATATTTGAGTACTTTGGTAGCTACGATTTTTTTTTTAAATTATTTAAAAATAGCAATTTTTCTAAAATGATCGAGCAATTAAATTATTTTTTGGACCATTTCAAATGGATTGACCCTTTATCAAATATTATCTGTAAACTTTCGATACCTATTAATTTTGAAGCACCGATTTTCTTTTCAGGGAAGGGGGGTTAAAGTTTGAAGCTATCTCCTTGTGTTCCAAGAGTGAAAGAAATGTGGTGCAGTCAACACACAAGCGATTTTCCCCTAGCAGCGTTGATATATACCTTTCCTTGATTAAAAGTGTTCATAATTTTTTTTGCCATAGCATATATAAAAAAATCTGGTGCGTGCGCGCAACTTTCACTTACCAACTTATTTAGATTAGAAATTGACGTGTTTTGTTAATTGCCACTTCACAAAGTCACAAATCTTTCCACATTCATTTCTTATTTTTTCCTTTTATGAGTAATTTAAAACAAACGTGAAAATGATACAAAATTTAGTAAGTAAAGTACCCCCTCCATTTAATCAATGTTGATGAAATTTTTACAATCATATCTCGGGCATATTAGTACATCAAATACTCAGTTTGATCAAAATCGTGAAAACCGTTTTTGAGCAATAAAAAAAAAACACGTGATAATGAGACAACATTTATTCAGTAAATTCCCCCCTCCAATTGATCAATTTTGATGAAATTTTTACTGTCATATCGCAGGCACATAAATATACTAAATACCAAGTTTGATCAAAATCATTAAAGCCGTTTTTGGGTAAATGAAAAAAAACACATAAAAGTGGGACACAATTTATAAAGTAAAGTATCCCCTCCGGTTGATCAATTTTAATGAAATTTTTACAGTCGTATCTCGGGCATATAAGTAGATCAAATACTCAGTTTAATCAAAATCGTTAGAGCCGTTTTTGAGAAAATCGAAAAATACTTAAAAAGTTACTAAATAAAGTACCCCCTCCCTTTGAGCAATTATGATGAAATTTTTGCTGTCACATCGCGGGCTTATACATACTCTAAATATCCAATTTCAGGTTCGCACGGTTTATAGTTTTTGAGCTAGTCTGTTCACACACACACACACAGACCATTTCGCGGGACTTGGTTATTTTGACTCAGGGGACCCCTAAAAGTGTATTTCCGTTGAAAACCGGAAGTCGAAAATTTTCACGATCGCAATACTTCCACTTACTATATATTTCATATATAGGTAAGTGAAAGTAAAAAATCTTGCAATAGGAGCAAATGCCTGAAAAATACATGTAATCTTAACTATGTCATATTGAAAATTCTTATAAATCATAAAAAAATTATATGAAAAAACCACAACTTGCAAGTTATCATAGTTATAGAGTGGATAAACTGTAGGTGGTTGTTAGGTCTAACGGGAACTATCACAAAGCAAGGCGTTAACCTCTTTACCACGCATAAAAAAATTCCCCCACTTTCAATATTTCCTCAGGTACACCGTATAGCATGCTACTTTATTATTTCGAATCATTTATACATATATGGTTTAGAGGATGCAAAAATAAATCTCAGTCAATTCTCGATGTTTCGAAATTCGCTAAGTCAAATCCTTAAATATGTAGAGTCATTGGACGAAAATTTCACGCAAATAAGTCGATGAATGGATAAGAGCAGACTGCTTGAATGTTGTTTATTGATTTCAGGGCAGTCTACAACCCAATAATAAGTACCGAAATAATATCAGCCATGCCTGAACTGTATCTACCAACTTAACCATCTCGATGGCGACCACTATATGCCAGGTTAGGTATTGTCGAGTGTCACAGCCGCTAGGGGTTGAAAGTAGCTTTACGCTCGGTGGCCCTAGAACTTCTCTCTTGTTTAATATTGCTCTACAAGATTCATTCAACTATACCGTTTAAGTTGTAGTAGTAAAGTAAATTTATTAATTTCAAATACATATAAATACCAATATTATTCACAATAAATTTACATAGACTTGGATATATACTATCCGTCAGTCGAGTGACATACATGATTATAATAGAAAATATAAAGTGAAAAAATGGGAAAAAAGAAAAGGAATTATTCTGCATAATCATATTTAAATAATAACGCTTGAGTTATAAATTTATGTAGGACATTATAGTTTTTTCCATTTAGGTATTCTATGACTTCTTCTTCAGGGATCTTGCTTTTGTTGGATATCTTGATTCTTATCTCGGACAGGATGGGACAGATTCCAATGAAATGTATAACACTCTCAGGTTCTTTCAGGTTGCAGAGGGAACAAAGGGCGCTTTCGTCGTAGGTCCAAGGTTTCCGGTTGAGATTCAGAGTTTCTGTCATGGCTCTCATTATGTTACTCATCATCTTAAGACTATTTTGGTCGCTTATATATGAGAGCTCTTTGCATTCGAATTTTAGTCTCTTGTAGGTTGAGTGATACTGTGCTTTAGATAGTTTATCTAAACATTTTTGTCTCTCTTTGCACTTCAGAGTTTCAATTATCTCCCCAATCATAGTCTTCACTTTTTCTGGAGGAGTCACGAACAAATCTTCGGGTTTTACATCCACTTCGCGACATATCTTTTCCAAATCCGTGTAAAATCCTATTTTTTTAAACCTAATTTTGTAAGTAAGCTGTTTGGTTAATCTGTGGTCAGGAGAATTCAATACTCTCAAAATATATGTTAGGTGTAGCTTTAACGTATAAATATGTAACGGGGGTCTGCTTGTTTCCAAATAGAGTGCATCTATACCGTTTAATAAGCAGGACTTGCAACCGACAACAAGCTATTGATTTACAAAACCATGCTGAACTTACGGGCTTGAACTGTGGTGGACAACAAAAAGTTGGAACATCAAACGCATCCAATCCGTTCAGTCTAAAGTCCTTCGTACCACAGTTAATGCTCCCTACTACGTTTCAAACAAAACCCTACATCATGACCTTAACATCCCATTTTTCCTCGACGTTATCCCAACCAAATTCTCAAAGTTCCACCTGAACCTTAGCCACCATCCCAATCCCCTAGCGCAATCCCTCTCCAACTCCAACCACCCTATAATCCTCCTCGACGGTTGAAACGGCAGTGGCCTCGAGACCTCTTGTACCCCAGTCAAAGAAAGGAGGGTTTTATGGGAAAAGTTGAGCGCCAGATTTTTAACTGAAAAGGCAGCGATGGGAATTCACTTATATTACGATCCCATAACTTCACGTGGCCACGTCAGAAGTAGCTTTACCCAAGATTGTATTGCAGACCGTTTTTTTTTTTTTTTTTATTATTATTATAGGAATAAACCAGGCATTATTAGCAGGAATATTTCACGCGCTTCTTGGATTGAACTTTGACCGTTTAGTAATGAAGACGTGAATGAAGGCCGCCTAGGAGATGGGATCGCACAACCGCATTCTTCTCGTTGGGCCGCGATCGGAAGCCTCCAGATAATATCTGCATGAAGAAGTCCTCACCGTGACGAAGAGAATGTAAGTTGAAGAACCTCTCCAACCATCCATCAACCTCTGCGTAAGGTGCTTTGTCAATAGATTTACATACATTATTCTGTCTCTAATCTAAGATGAATTCTTTGTTATTTCGTATTTCACTATTTAAAAAAAAAAAAAAAAAAAAAAAAAATAGGCATAATTTTATAAAATATAATTGAAGTGGTCGGGGCAAAATAGTGCCAAGCAACATTTTTAACAAAAATAAACTGTAGCTGCAGTCTGCTGTATAGTACGTAGGACTATATGTCTATAATGGAAATGCCACCTATAGAGGCTCTTTATAGTCATATTTAGGTGCCATTTCCATCATAGACATATAGTCCTAGATAATATACAGCAGACTGCAGCTACATTGTTATTTATTGCATTATTGTTAAAAATGTTGCTTGGCACTATTTTGCCCCGACCCCTAAATATAATACATAATTAAATATAAATATGAAAGTCGAGAACCTCCGGAGGATTACTTCCATGGGGTATGAGGGGGGGGGGGGGAGCTGGTAAAATTCTTATGAATGCGGTTGGGAGTTCCAGCTATTCCATCTATGTTAGTCTCAATTAATTTTTCAACGAAAATTTATTAATATTTGAAAACAAATAAGTTTTATTTGAAAAAATCTGGTACGATGCGCGCAAAATAAAATTTCGGCTGTCACATCGCGGGCATATACTTACATCAAATACCCAGTTTGATCAAAATAGTTACAGCCGTTTTTGAGAAAACAAACGTAAAAATGAGACAAAATTTATTAAATAAAGTGCCCCCTCCGTTTGATCAATTTTATTGAAATTTTAGCTATCACGTCGCGGGGATATAAATAAATCAAATACCCAGTTTGATCAAAATCGTAACAGCCGTTTTTGAGTAAATAAAAAAAATACGTGAAAATGAGACAACATTTATTAAGTAAAGTGCCCCCAACAATTGATCAATTTTTATGAAAATTTTACTGTCAAATCGCGGGCATATAAATACATCAAATACCAAGTTTAATCAAAATCGTTAAAGCCGTTTTTGAGAAATACGGAAAAAACGCACGCACGCACACGCACACACACACAGACCATTTTACGGGACTTGGTTATTTGGACTCAAAACGTGTATTTTCGTTAAAAACCGGAAGTCGTAATTTTTCATGATCGCAATACTTTCCCTTACTATATATTTCATATATAGGTAAGTGAAAGTAGAATATTTGTTTATGTAATACTTAATAAATTTAGCAAATAAATCATATTTTGTGGGGGGAGGGGGAGAGCAGCAAAGCGAAAAACTTTTTGTTCCAAACTTTGTTAACAAAATTTAGCCTTGTGAACCCGCCTTAAGAGTGAGCTTACTTAATAATTGGCTTAACTGAAGTGAATAATAAATTCAAATCAAGAAAATAATTATAAAATACTATTCTTATAAAGATTTGATTCCCTTTTTGTGTCTAAACTTGCAATTTTCTCTTTATGGACTAAAAAATAAATCATTTTTAAATATAAAGTCATGGGTGTCCGAAGGGGATGGCATCTTCCCCCCCCCCCCTCTAGAAATTTTAAGAACAAAAAACTACAAATTAAATTAATTTTTCAAACATTGTATAAACAACTATTTCAACTTTTGAATATCGAACCCTTCTCATAACAATTATCTGCCTGCACTCTCCCCAGGACGAAAGTTTTACTTGATTGTATTTTTCTTCTTAGTGAGGAAGAGTTTGGTTTGGATAAGGATTTTCTTGAATCAAGGGATCTGTTCCAATGGGTTATCTTTTAATTATTTAGATCATTGTGGTCTACTGGTTACCATAGCAACCTTGCAAACTAAGGTTACAGGTTTGCATCCTGCGATGGCCCTAGGATTTTTAAATCAACCGATCTATCCACAATCCTCATCGTCTTCTCTGATTGGATAAGAAAAAAAGACAAAGCCACTCTGATAAATTCCCGCTGATAAATATACAAAGAAATATTTATAAACAGCCCACACAGCAACAAAATCATCGATGACAAAATACGTTTACATGTTATTAAAATTTACTCGCAGCTAAGAACAAGTAATATATATCTAATCAAACTCACAATATTTGGCATAACTGATTATATCAATACGCAACAAATTTGTAACTTAAAAAATGTACAAAATTTAGAACATTCCCTGCTGAGATGCCCAATGTATAATCCGGTCTGCCAATATTACTTGTCCCAGTGAAATGATGTTGCGAACTTACTATCCTCGTCCGACAGAATTATAAATTTATATTGTTATGTTAAACAAGCACTAAAAATAGGATCATTTATATAATTATTTAAATCTATATCACCAATAAGAATTGGAACTAATTAATTCATTAATAATATTAATTTCCAATGGTACTTAATAGTTAAGTACTTATATAGTTTATTTTTGTTTCATTTTCTAATATACATCATCAAGTTAGTTTATTATTAAAAGTATATTTCTCTTAATTGTGCTTTTTTGTATCTTTATTATGAGTTTTTGTACTTATTTTATTTTGTTTTAAATTGTAATCTCATGTATTGTGTGTTGCTGTCAACTCCTTGTTATAAGGCATGTGCCTTAAAAACAATAAATAAATCTATCTATCTATCTTATTTTTTCTCAATTTACTCTATTTTTATCATAAAAAGTAGTGTCTAGTTTTGAAATTAGAATGTCGCTGCAACTATACCTGTAGAGACTTATCCATTTTCATCTAATACTAGCTTATGTTGAATGTATGATAGTCACTGAATATAAAATTCATGTAAAAAGTATTATAGTTGATAGTAGAATATGAATATTAGAATTATATAGAAGGAAACTCAGGCTGCAGAGAATCTACATAAAATAATACCCAAAATAAAAATACAACTCCAGTAAATAAAATTTACTTTTTATTTTAATTTAAACTTTGATCCATAGGAACCCCATATTTCACCACTAGTTTTGCAAGAAGTTGAATGAAATGAACAACCTGGATAAAACAATTGATGTACAATACAAAGGAAAAGTAGTTATTAATATTCCTTGATGTTAAATAAAAATTAAAATTAAATAAAATAAGGTTTAAAAGAAATTAGATTTTTCTGATTAGATTTTTTATATGCTCAGGGCTAAAATAGAAGCACACAGAAAGATGAAAAAGAAACTTGCATAATTCAATGTAGCATTTTAAAATAAAGTCAGGTATATATGTACCAAAATTAAATTAATTGTAGGGAAAATGGTAATGGGTGTAATCACAGAAGTATTCATGCCAACATAGTAAACAGATTATATTTCGTCTGTTGATGTTTCGACCTAAATTTAAAAAAGAACTTGAAAAGACAAAACTATAAGTAAGTGGAAAGATAAATAAGAAACTTCTTTAATTGTTTACAGATAAACGGGTAAATTTATGTCTTATGAAAGCAATAAGGAATTTATAACGCGTTATAGTCAGCTATTACTTTACTATTTTTCAAGTTGAGTTACCTTAAACCCATCATCTATGTTGTTTCTTTTACATTATTGTCACACTCCTTTATCATAATTCAATATCACATAATTTAGTATCAATTTTACTAAAGCAACAATTTAACATGCTCGGCTGTCACTTCCTTTGTCACCATTCTACAAGGACAAATCAGTTTGTTACATAATGTTATATATAAAAAAACATATGCCCCTTGGTATGTTTTCGACCTCAAAACTAGAAAAGTAGCAGATGGACAAATATGAAACTTGCAGAACGTTGCTATTTTACCAAATTGCAGCCACGTCTACTTTTTGTGTTAATAATAAGACAATTATTAAAAAAATAACAGTCTAAATTATTGTTGTTCGTGTGTTTTTCTACCTTCGTACTTTATGTTAATATCCTCAATGGAAAAATGAATCCCTATGGAATACATGAATGTTCTTTCCTGTTCTGTAGGGTAGAGTAATTATCTTTAAATATAAGATTTAAAAAATTTCAGTGAAAATTTATAATCCTTTCCTTTTTAAGAGTAATTTTAATCAGGCTTAATATGTAATGATGTTTTTGAGTAAATTTTTCTGGAATACATTTCCCTAAAAGTTAATGTTAGAGTAAGCCACAGTAAAGGTTGGTCAGATTTAGTTAGTTTTAAATAGGATAAACCGGACAGTTAATTAAACCCTTAATACTACAGTTCTGTGGTGAAATTAAAAGAAAAATTTTTTGTAAAGGGATGAAACTGAAACTTTCTGTAGCTCCTCTTTATCTATCCTTATGACTCAAAAGATTTTTGTTGGGTCAATAGTTTCACCATATGGCAATATTGATTGTAAAAAGTGCAAAAACTAGTTATTAGCACCCTGTGGATTTAATTGTGAAATCTTCCCTATGGTTAGTATGCTAAACACTTACTTCATAGATGACTTAGAGGACCCTTCAAACATTAGATTCGTGTATATCCCGAAATAAAATTAGAATTTGTTTACTTATTTCTTAAGTTAAATTTTGGGGTGTTAATAACTGCACTGAGTGTCAATAACTGTCTGGTTTACCGTAATTATTGCTAAATTGAGAAAAAAATAATTTATTATTTGATTAAAATGTAGGCATCGACTAATATAATGTAAAGAAATCATATTTAGGCTCATGATGTGCTAATAATTCTAACACATTCTGAAAACATTAAAATGACAAATTTATTTTATTAAGATAAAATAAAAAAATAAAGAAAAAAGAAAAATGTTTATGGCGATTAATTATAAAAGTTATGAAAAAGCAAAAAGCCTGTAGATTAAACAAGTATTACTTGAAGCATTACAGGCCTGAAAAAAAAGGTATACTATGTATTATATTGTATTAAATATTAAGTGATTTTGATTGGATTTGTTATATAAAAAATTCATGGAGTGTTGATTTATTTTTTTCAGGATCATTCAGCTATTATTAATAATATTATTATTTCTATTAATAGCATAATGGTATATTTATTCAATTACTTATACTAAAGCCAGAATGCAATGTTCGAAGATGATTGAGAAATGAAATATTTCTTCCATATATATTTTTATTTTTAATATAAATATTTGGTTGTTAATAATAAAGTGATGAATGAACTGATATGGTTAATGTGAATTCTCTTGCATGAGAATTATGAAGAAATAAATACTATACCGTTGTTACAAGTGCAGGAATCGCTTGGAACGACTACACGGAACCTGTTACAGGAACCGACTTGGAACGGCTATTAGTTAACAGCTCCTCATTAGTTAACAGATTCTCAAGAAACTTTCAGTTACGCAGCAAAGATGAATAATTATCGCCTGGCATGTTATCCAGTATTAGTATATTTTGTATATTAATATTACTTATTAATTAATGACTTATTAATATTTAATTAATATACCAAATTAATTAATTACTTATTATCAATTAATAATGAGTGTTGTTTCATTTGTAAAAATGACATAGAGGGATGCTCAAGTTTTTAAATGCCTAATTGCATCAATTAGTATTGTACATGGGCGTCACCAGCACCAAATTATTGGGGGGGACGGCTCAAACTTTTCATAGATAGGGTAGGTAGAAATTCGAGGGGCTAAAAGTTGAAAAAATCACACCTAAAAACAACCATTGGAGCATTTAAATTCATCCTCCAACGCTGTATTTTAAAGGTATTTATAGTCTCTTAAAACTTGTCAATTTATGCCTAAGTTATACACTAACATAGGGAATTGTTAGGGCTTAATGTTGAAGGATGAGGGCCAAAATTTCTCGATTGAATTTTATTCAAGTTTTCCTTATGATTCTGATCCCACTAATTTCATTGCTTTCCATAAGCTCCATCGAATTGATGGAAAGTAGGATCAAGATACTTGGTTTGAAAAAGAAATGTAGAGCAATAAAACAAAACAGTTCGATCTGAAATAAAAAATATATAATTCACCCAATATACAATACGCCTGACTAGCTCTTAACAATAGAATGTGCTGAAATTCATATTTTATATTTATATTTTATTGGTTAAACTTGGATAAATTCGTAAAATCGCATTTTTATTTAATTTTTTACATTGGGTCCGACAAAATGTTGGGGGGGACGCGTCCCCCCTGTCCCCCCCCCCGGCGGTGACGCCCGTGGTATTGTAAGAACAAAAAACAAGATAATTGTCCAGAGATTGATAAATTAACGAAGAATAAGTTTTTTTTTTCCTTCCCTTCCTCGCCTCTTAGGCTTTACGGGGTTTTCCCGTATTTTCGGGGGATCAATTCAGAATATTATTAAACGTCCCCTGACTCCGGGTTTTGAACAGACTATATTCGGTTACCACTAATACATATATTGTGAGTTTGCCCAATCGGCCATGACCAATATACCAACAAACAATATAGTTATCATTTCCGACTCAATCAGCGCACTACAGGGATTGAAAAACATGTATTCACACCACCCCATCGTCCAGCGTATTCACGAATACCTGAAAATGTTAGAAGAAATAAACAAGACAATTTACTTCGTCTGGGCCCCGGGACATATAGGTATTGTCGGGAATGAGATGGCAGACAAAGCTGCCAAAGCAGCTTTAACTCTCCCAGGCAGAGGCACAGCTCTCCTAACCGCCCAGGAACTTGCTCGCCCCCTTAAAGCAGTGATAGAGGAAAGATGGCAAGCAATGTGGGAGGAGAGTCCAGCCAGCAAATTGAAACATATAAAAAAAGTTGTGAAACCGTGGGTTACGTCTAGCCGTAGTAAGCGCTGTGAAGAGGTGGCTATTGCTCGCCTTAGAATAGGACACACCAGAATGACACATATACATCTCATTACAAGGGATTCCCCCCCGATGTGCCCCAAATGTAATAATAATCTAAGTATTAGGCATATCTTTGAGGAATGCCATTACTATAAACAAGTATTAAAGCAATTCAAGATACCACCCGATATTAAAATTGCACTTAGTGACAACGAAGCTGAAGTGGAAAAAGTGATCAAATTCATTACGAAGTACAAATTAATAGCCAACATTTAACTGTCGGTCGTTCATATTCTTCTATAGGTGCTTTATTGATATTTGCCTATTCTAATATTTCATTTTAATTTTTATTATCTTTACTGCTGTATGTATGCGTGTTTATGTGTATGTGTGTTTATATGTATGTATATGTATTTTACTTATTTATAATTTTTGTAATCACTTTATTTTTTTTTTTTTTTTTCTAAGATAAGTATCTTACTGAGCCTTTCTTAATAACAAAAAGACTCTAGGCGTTGATGACCTGTGGGTTCTACGCCTATAAACCCAAATAAACAAACAAACAAACAATCGGCCATCCTGCCACCTAAACAAAGAAATCAAACATCAATTATGGTTAATTTCCTTATTCCTGTGGAGGGGGAAGGAGGCGATATTGGGGTTTGAGCCCTCGCCCCCCCCCCCCCAATGTGAGAAATAAATAGAGTGACCTGAAAGACATTTTCTGTCACTGCCGCACAATGATTATTTCAGATTTTTTTTTATTATATTAAAGCATTTAATAAAAGTAACAATTCTATTCATAAGATAAGATTAATTATGTAATGTATGTACAGTCTTCAAATGACTATGTATGTATGTCGAAATGACAGTTTACTCAACATACTTTTTACTTTCACTTACCTATATATGAAATATATAGTAAGTGGAAGTATTGCGATCGTGAAAATTTTCGACTTCCGGTTTTCAACGGAAATACACGTTTTGGGGTCCCCTGAGTCAAAATAACCGAGTCCCGCGAAATGGTCTGTGTGTGTGTGCCTGTGTGTCTGTGTGTGTGTGTGTGTGAACAGACTAGCTCAAAAACTATAAACCGTGCGAACCTGAAATTGGGTATTTAGAGTATGTATAAGCCCGCGATGTGACAGCAAAAATTTCATCAAATTTGCTCAAAGGGAGGAGGTACTTTATTTAATAACTTTTTAAGTTTTTTTCGATTTTCACAAAAACGACTCTAACGATTTAGATTAAACTGAGTATTTGATCTATTTATAAGCCTGAAACATGACTGTAAAAATTTCATTAAAATTGATCAACCGGAGGGGGGACTTTACTTAATAAATTTTGTATCATTTTCACATGTTTTTTTAATTTAATCAAAAACGGTTTTAACGATTTTGATCAAACTTGGTATTTGATGTATTTATATGCCAAAGATGTGATAACCAACATTTCATCACAATTGATCAAACGGAGGGGGGACTTTACTTAATAAATTTTGTATCATTTTCACGTGTTTTTTTTATTTACTCAAAAACGGTTTTAACGATTTTGATCAAACTTGGTATTTGATGTATTTATATGCCCGAGATATGACTGTAAAAATTTCATCACAATTGATCTACGGGAGGGGGGACTTTACTTAATAAATTTTGTATCAGTTTCACGGGTTTTTTTTATTCACTCAAAAACGGCTTTGACTATTAACAAAAATAAGATATGAATGTAGAAAAATGTGTGACTTTGAGAAATGATATTTAGCAAAACACGTCAATTTCTAATCTAAGTAAGTTGGTAAGTGAAAGTTGTGTGTTGCGCGCACGCACCAGATTTTTTACTTTCACTTACCTACACTTACTAACAAAAGTCTCTGCACACCCTCAAGCTTTTTTTTATTTCACCTAAAGATACCTTATGAGCCAGATATAGGCAACGAAACTCACATATTTTTTACATAATTTAATCTATTTTAATGACCAACAATTACATTTTATATAATTTATTTAACTTATAAATTATGAAGAAAATTAAATAAAATGTCAAAATATTGATGCGCCAAAAGTCTCTGCACGCAGTGGAATTAGCCAAGATACTGATATGTATACAGTTTGCACATTATCCCATTCATCCTCCGGCTAATCCTAACTTGCCAGTGTTAATTTGGGCCCAAACAGTTAAGACTGTGATAAAAACTGGAGGTTCCAACACCGATTTCCGACCAAATTGTAAATTTGAGGAAACTCATACAATTCATACAGGTAAATAGGACAAATCGTCTACAGGGGCTATAATACGGTAAGGTATGTATTAAAACGGTATGAAAAACTGGGTACAATGGAAAGCAGATACCGCTCTGGCCACCTCCCGTACTCCAAGCTCACCACAAGAGGGCTATCATAAGGACTTTAGCCGAAGAACCCCACAAAAGTGATCTAATTTAAGCGGGTATGGTGTAAGAAAATTACAAGATTAGGGTATCTACACAAACGATTAGAAGGACCCTAAAGAAAGCTGTCTATAATGTGCGTAAGCCTAGGTGTAAGCCATTCATTAGTAAACGAACCGGATATTGAAACTGCAGTTCGCAAAAGAACATATGAACAAGCCCTTATAGTTCTGGGAACGTGCTTTATTTATTGACGAGAGTAAATTTAACATTCATGGATCAGATGGAAGGGGGAAAGTTTTGAGAAAACCTAACAAAGAGCCCCTGGAAAAAAACATAGTTGGTACTGTGAAACATGGTGGAGGGAGTGTTTTGGTTTGGGGGTGTATGTGTGCTGCTGGAGTTGGTAATTTGAAATTTATCTACGGAATAATGGACCAACAAGTTTATATAACTATTTTGAGGAGTAATTTACCCGAAAGTTTAATGAAGTTTGATCTCCAGGAAAAATTCATTTTTCTACAAGATAACGACAGCGCGGAAAGTTCAGGAATAGTTGCTCTACAATGCTCCACAGCAACTAAAAACACCTCCCTAATCTCCTAATCTTAATCCAATACAACATCTGTGGGATCAACTAGGCCGTCAGAAAGTAAAAATTAAGATAAAGAACAAAGACCACTTAAAAAGGAATTGTGGGGTAAAATTACTCCAGAAACTACAAAAAACTAGTTCACACCATGCCAAATAGATTATGAGAAGTGATAAGAAATAAGATAAGAACGACTACCTATTAAAGTTGATTTGGCATCAATAATTAAGCTTCAAGTTGAAGAAAAATGATGTGTGCAGGGACTTTTGGCGCATCAATATTCTGACATTTTATGTAATTTTCCTCATAAATTTTAAGTTAAATAAATTTTACTAAATTTGATTATTGTTAATTAAAATAGATTAAATTATGTGAAAAATGTGTGAGTTTCATTGCCAATATCTGGCTCATAACCTATCTTTAGGTAAAATAAAAAAAAAGCTGGAGGGTGTGCAGAGACTTTAGTTAGTAAGTGTATATATGAAATATATAGTAAGTGGAAGTATTGCGATCGTGAAAAATTTCGACTTCCGGTTTTCAACGGAAATACACGTTTTGGGGTCCCCTGAGTCCAAATGACCAAGTCCCGCGAAATGGTCTGTGTGTGTGTGTGTGTGTGTGTGTGTGTCTGTGTGTCTGTGTGTGTGTGTGTGTGTGTGTGTGTGAACAGACTAGCTCAAAAACTATAAACCGTGCGATCCTGAAATTGGGTATTTAGTGTAAGTATATGCCCGCGATGTGACAGCATAAATTTCATCAAAATTACTTAAAGGGAGGGGGTACTTTATTTAATAACTTTTTACGTTTTTTTCGATTTTCTCAAAAACGGCTCTAACGATTTTGATTAAACTGAGTATTTGATCGATTTATATGCCCGAAATATGACTGTAAAAATTTCATCAAAATTGATTAACCGGAGGGGGGACTTTACTTAATAAATTTTGTATCATTTTCACGTGTTTTTTTTATTTACTCAAAAACGGTTTTAACGATTTTGATCAAACTTGGTATTTGATGTATTTATATGCCCGAGATATGACTGTAAAAATTTCATCAAAATTGATCTACGGGAGGGGGGACTTTACTTAATAAATTTTGTATCATTTTCACAGGTTTTTTTATTTACTCAAAAACGGCTTTAACGATTAACAAAAATAAGATATGAATGTAGAAAAATGTGTGACTTTGGGAAATGATTATTAGTAAAACACGTCAATTTCTGATCTAAGTAAGTTGGTAAGTGAAAGTTGTGTGTTGCGCGCACGCACCAGATTTTTTATTTTAAACTTGTAAGTTCTACTGGTCACATAGTACCAATAGCACTTACAAGTATTTCTGTATCTTTTAGTTACATTTAAAACACCTAAAATACAATTTACAATAAATTATTGATTAAACTCTGAATAAAGGCATCTATAACCCACAAAGCATAAATAAAACATTAAGCTGTAATACTATTCTTTTTTAATTTTGTTTGTTTAATTAACATCACTAAGGCTAATCAGAGGATACTACAGTAGGAGTCCTAAATTTTACCTATCCAGGTATATTTAGGATAGGGATTTTTAACGAGTACCTGACATCGTATAGGCTCGGGACCTTGATTTCCGTCCAATCCGAGGGAAGGCTTAGCCAAAAAAATTTTTTACTCCCTTTATTACAAAACAGTGACGCCACCGCGGGATGCGAACCCGCGTTTTATATTGTAGGTTGCTATGCCAACCACTACATCACAGGTGACCCCAATTCTTGGGATAAGATACCTAGCAGCGACAGTTAACTTCCAGTGATTGAAGGACCTGTGACTTATAAATGTTTGTTACGGTGACAACCGGTGATCGTTAAGTCACTGTGACACAAAGTCACAGGTACGTCTGTCACGCCCCATCCCTACTCCGCCCTACCAAGGTCAGTTAAAGTTGAACCACTTTCGATTGTTGTTTGACAACTCCAGTTCAGATGTGGCAGTTCTCCCATAATGGTCACTTGAGCTATGAGGCACAGGAATACATGCCTAGCCGTCCTGTGCATGTGCTTATTGTTCCTCATATATCTGAATTATATCAAGCACAACGCAGCTGACAACTTGGTCTACCTTCCCAACATCGACTACATCGGCAGAGATGAGGACCTCCTGGACCTTCGGAACTTCAAATACATCCTCAAAGGTGAACCTTGCGGAACAAATATCACTCATGTCCAGATTGTCACGTCTTACTCTGGTAACGTTGAAGCCAGAAGTGCCATCAGAAGAGCCTATCCTTTATCCGATCTTAAAAAGTTAGGCATTTCCAGAGTTTTTCTTCTGGCAACTCTTCCTCCTTTCCACGAAGTTAGCCAAAATGCACTCGTTGATGAGAACAAGAAGTTTTCCGATCTAGTTCAGGGCAATTTCATGGAATCTTACAGAAACCTCACTTATAAGCACCTTATGGGCCTTAAATGGGCGACAAAATATTGTAAAAATGTTAAATTTGTTATAAAAACTGATGATGACATTCTAGTCGACATGTACAGCCTGGTAGACGTTATCGAAACTAAGAAATTCCAGCTTATGGGCTATGTTCTCAAAGATATGAGGCCCATTCGAATCAAGGCAAACAAATGGTATGTAACAAAAGATGAATACCCAGATGAAAATTACCCTGCGTTTCTTTCCGGCTGGATGTATGTAGTGACACTCGATTCAGTCAAGAAGCTGCTTAGCCATGCTAGAGAGTTTAATTATTTTTGGATTGATGATCTGTTTGTGACAGGAATGGTGTCGCAGAAATCGAATATTACCTTGTCAGATATTAGCCAATTGTTTACTTTACATCCCGAAGTTGCGGAATGTTGCATAAGAAAAGGTCTGAAGTGTGATTTCATTGTATCCCCGGATGGCGGAGACCATTCGCTCCAGCTGACGTTTCAGAAACATGCCAAGCATTGCTATGTCAACAATTGTCCGACTCTGAAGCCAGGTACCAAAGTTGAGGACAAGTGTGTAGCAAAGAGGAAACTACCACCACTTCGTAAAGGTTTTCCAAAAATAACGATTGTACAGTGAACTTAACAGCGCAATATATTTTTATAAAGACACAACCTAAAATAAATGGTATGATAATCATTGACTGTTTTTTAGTTATTCTTTTTTTCTTTTTTTTGCATTTTTTTAAAAACTTTATTTTGACTAATAAAAATTATCTTTTTGGAGTTTTTATTATTATTTATACAATAACCCCATGGTTATGTTATCTGACATTTATTTATGAACAACCAAGGGAATTATTGACATTATTGATCCACCACTTTTAAAATAATACATACTTATAAATAATTATAATAATAATTATTATAAATTCATAGTATTTTATTGTAGCCAACATTTTGACTCAGGATGCAGTTCTTCTCAAGGGTTCGATGACGAATCTAAAATGTGTTAATAAATAAATGAAACGATGTAAATGAGTAGAAATTAATAACTAATGAAAGAATTTTAGTATCCATAATTAAGCATGTTTTACATTTGTCCCTTTTTATATATTTTATAAATTTTATAATAAGAGTTTATAAATTTTACTATAGAGGTGAGTAATAGTCAACTGTTTTTCTTTACTATAGGTTGATTGATAGGATTTTCAGTTTTGTAAAGTATTCATGTACAATTTTTACCATTTTTTATAACATTATCACATAAAGTATTCATGTCCATATAAATAGTTCAGACATTCATCAATAACTTATCGCTATCTATGACATATGAACTTTGATTTTAAAAGAATAAATATTTACAGTAGAGATAGTGTACTTATCTTCAACAAGATTAAGCTGAGTTGTTTATAATTAATTACAATTAGTGGAGCTTGTAACATCTTAAATGTTATAATTAACAGTTGCTAACTCAATACCTCTTCAATTTTTTATTTATAAACTATTCATCAATTTTAATAATTCGAAACAAATATTGAGGACAAATATTTACTCAACTAAAAGTTGCTGCTAATCATTTTTTCTTTTAACTAGTTTATTGAAAAATCCATCAGGAAATAAAACAACAAAATTTTCAATTTTGAGAGCTTTATTATATTTGAGAATAACTTTGGCGATATAATTTTCTCAGGTAAGGGTAGTTGATATTTCTTTATTCAAATGAATATTTAAAAAAACTATTGTTTGGAGTAAATAATTTACATTACAGTTTATGAATTGCTATATTTTATTTTTCTGCTCGACAAACATTTTTAGCACCATGCGCTTCATCTTCCCACACAACAATGCTCTCGACTTCTCTCTCAATAGTTTTCCATGTTTAAAATGGTTAAAGATTGCTTCTAATTCTTAAAGTCTTGGTTTAGTTTTAATATGGTTGCAACTAATTGCCATGAAAACCAATATTTTCCATTAAATCATTTGAATGTATCTTCTACCACTTTATAAACTAGATATTATTATTCCTTAAATTCTAAGCTTCCCAACAATGTATTAGACATAGATATTCCTACTTATGTATATTTAAAGTTTTGTTTTGGGAAATCTTAATTTTTTTTTTATCAGATTTTCCAATCCTTTTGTATTTTATATTTAGCCATTTCTTTTTACTATAATTGATAATAATGGAATGTTATTCATTTCAAATAAGCAAAATTAAAGGTAAGATATTTTCCTTAGCCATTTACTTAAGCCAAGTCAGGTTGTTTCAAAAATGAGAAAATATACTTTATATTAAATATGATAAAGACTATAATACTTTATTCAGATTAAATATGACAAATTTAATCAAAATCATTAGAACCGTTTTGGAGATATTGTAATCAGGAATAAAGGTGTAGTAAAGTGCCCCCTGTAAACTGAATTTTGAGGAAATCTTTGCTGTCAGATCGTGGGAACATAAACAGAGCTAGTATGTTCACACACAGACCATTTTTTGCTGGAATTGGTGGCCCCCAAAAAACGTGGATTTTCATTGAAAACCCAAATTCGAAATTTTCACAATTGCAATAATTTCTATTACTTTCATATTTCATATATAAGTATGTGAAAGTAAAAATAATATTGATAAGGCCTTTCATTAAATGCTTAGGGAATTTATGTTAAAACTTTTGTCTTTGCAAGTAAATCCTCTTTACCTAAAGAATGTAAGTACTTTGCAAAAGAGTCAATAACATTCCGTACATCTTTATTACATACGAAATTAAAACTTGGGACACACTCAACAGTAAGTAATTTAAATCTTTAAAAGATGAATTTGTTACTGAGAAAGGAGACTCAAGATTATACATTTTCAAATCTCATATATATTAGCAAAGACTCAAAGATAATAATGTTATCCCTAACAAAAAATTAAGATAAATGAGTGATATGATTGGTGGGAACTTCTGATTCACTTAGCAATTTTTTTTTTGCCCAAAAATGTGGGATGTATTAACCTATCCACTGCGGATCAGTCCAAGGCTTGACCTTGAGTGGGTGCTACGGGGCTGCCGCTTGAGCAACCACCCAGTGCTGAGTTCTTTTTGCTACTTTTCCATCGCAAATTCGAAATTTCCAATTAAAAAAAAAAAATTCCGTTCTTATTATATCCGGACTTTAGACCGGTATTGGTAGAGTTTAACTTTTTTTTTTTTTAATAATGTTCTTGTGTGTGATATGTTTTGAAGCACGCCAATAAACACAAAGGTACTTCACACACATCACAGCAATACATCGTTAATTTTCTATTTTTGTGTTTACCACGAACTTTACTAAGGGACTTGATCAGGTACAGTGCCTAGGCCAAACCAGTTATAAAAAGATCTGGCCACTCAGACCTGGCATAGAATGAAAAGGAGATGCCTACGCTACCTACTTGGTATTCAAAGAGTCCACAGATTGATTTAGAGACCGCTAGATGCCGTTTCAGCGGCACAGAAATATGTGTGAGTAGCAGACGTTAAGAATCACAGACCTGTGATAGTAGCACTGGAGGCAAGCTCCCTTAAGCGCACAGATCTGTGTTAGAAGCACTAGAGGCAAGCCTGCCCACCGCACATATCTGTGTTAGTAGCAGTTAAAGGGTTAAGGAATGGAGCAATGTGCTTTAAATGTTTAAAACATATATATATTTATATACGTATACATAATTTATTTTGAGTGAAAGACAAATAAAATGTATATTTTTATACATTTTAAATAACAAATTAAACAATTTTAAAAATTATTGCATAAATAATCACAAACAGATTAATACATTTGTGTTATTGTTCACATTTATAGCATCAGCAGCAATGCAACATTTATCTCATCAATTCATCTAATCACTACCACAAGGAAAGACAGCACACATGCATTACAATAATATTAACATCATAGATATTTTTATATAATATGAAAAACAATTATATTGTCATTATTACTATCTAGGCTCTACATAGAAAAACTTAATTTCTCTATATAAATGGGGATTCCTTGTCTTTTATTTGATTTATTCAAGTTGTATTCCATTTCGTAATACCCTTAAAATGTTATTTTTTCGAGAAAGGCCCATGGTAATCTTTAACCAGCCAAAAACTGTCAATTACTTCTCCCTCCTGAAAAAAAAAATGGACAGTATTCGATATAGGATTAACAAATATCAAAGTAAATAATTTATTATTAGACTTTACAGTGAACATATTGTAAATTACCTTGTCGACGGAAACCTGTTCCATGTAGAGGTGAGTGTGATTGAGGACCTGAAGCCGAGAGTAGCCGTAGTCGCTATTCCTGAAAGCGGACCACTCCATCGGGTGTTTTATGAATTTGTCCGTGTTCTCTTGACAACCCTTATTAAAGTACAAAAGGATCGTTAAACTTCTTACAAAGAAAAAAGAGTAACTAAATATTTTTTTTTCCAATAAATCATCATTAATATTGTAACGGTACACAAAAACAAAAGACAAAACATACGGTTAGGATGGTCCTGTAGCTACAGCTACACAATTGTCAACTGCAGGGTAAATTGTAACCTATTATAACCTAACACTATTGCACAATTTTTATTAGCCGCTAATAGTTTGCGAATTGATAATTGAATTACACACTTTTTTGGCGCACTTAATCCAATTATCGATTTGCATTACCAGGATTCCCGGGAAAAATCACTAGTGCAACACACACATGCTTTCTCTCCAAATTTTTCCAAATTTTATTAGTCAGCATCGAATGGACCACGGTGTACAGTTCGTGATAGTGTCACTCAACAATTGCAATAATCAATAGTTATTCACCCAGCTGCATTCGCACCATTGCATCAAAAAGAACCGTAAGTCATACCATACATATTGCAATAGACTAACCGGCCATTACCTTGCCTACTGTTCACCGCTCCATCTAACATCAAGCTCCAAAGAGGTCGGAGCCAACGATTGAGTTTAATTTAATTTCTTTTACAAGTTGACTTTTATTTATTTATTTTCAGAGTATTACCTTATGTTGTTTAATTATTTTTGTTCAAGTTTTATGTATTGTCTGTTTTAGTTATTTGAAAAAATATATGTATATATTTTTACTGAGCACGCAAAATTTTTGTTAAGTACCGAAAATCAACCATATTTACATCAGCATTACTTAACAGTCCTATACTTACTGTTGGAACGAACTAAGAGCTCGAACAAACTGTCATAGTACATGTTTGTGACTACCATGTATGAATACCATCTACAGTGGACCAGTCAAAAGTTTAGACTCACTTTTATTCAATTCACAATCTTCAAGTTTGATAAAATAATTCTAACTCAAGAGGTAGAATATGGTGGATATCTTTCACCATCATTAACTCAAGAGGTAACATTTGAAACATTATATGATTAAGTTTGGAATAAAATTATAAAGAGGGGTAACGTGTGGTGTAGTGTTTAGCATAGTAACCTACTATACTAAAGGTCGTGGGTTCGCGTCCCGGGGTGGCCCTAGGATTTTTTAATGGGAGCAAAAAATCCTTGGCTATGCCATCTCTAGGATAGGACTTAAAATGGAGGTCCCAAGCCTGTATAATGTCAGGTACTTGTTAAAGATCCCTATCCTAATTGTACCTGGATAGGCAAAATTTAGGACTCCCACTGTAGCATTGTCCGATTAGCCTTGGTAGCATAAAGGGACGTTAAAGAAACAAACAAATAAACTATAAATAAAGTAACAATAAAATTATAGTTTTTATGTTTAAATAATTAATTTTTTGAAGAGAAAAGATTTGGCTCCGCCGGGAGTCGAACCCGGGTCTCCTGCGTAGCATCCTAGCATGTAACGCAGGAGACCCGGGTTCGACTCCCGGCGGAGCCAAATCTTTTCTCTTCAAAAAATTAATTATTTAAAAATAATTTAAAATTGGTGGTCAGCCACAATTGAAAATTGGATTAATTAATATAGTTTTTATGTTGTTAGATAAATAATATGTTGTTAATTTTGTAATTTTACAAATCTAACGGTGAGTCTAAACTTTTGACTGGTACTGTATGCCGGGCCAGAACATTGTTCACCCTTCCTCTTACGACTATATATAAGGAGCAATGGGACTGGAGAGTTAGTCTTGTCTTGTTCTGAAGCTCAAGTCATGCGGTTATTTGTGTGTTACAAAGTGATAATTTTTGTAACCTGTTCAATTAGTTGTATTTTGGTGTGGCATTGAAAATTATTAATTTGCTTTGAAAAAAATTGTTTAACCCACATAAGTACTACAATATTTTCTGAATAACAATTATCAACTGAATCGATAGTATAAACATTTCAGCTGAGTCAAATATTTTTATATGATTTGTTTGTTTTACGTGCCTTTATGCTGCTATGGCTAATCGGACGATGCTACAGTGGGAGTCCTAAATTTTGCCTATCCAGGTATAATTAGGATAGGGATCTTTAACGAGTACGTAAACAGGCTCGTCATCTCCATTTTATATCCCATAATTTTACATGGTTAAATAATTTATCCTGTCTTTATAATTATTTTTAAATTTTTATGACTTTAAATTATTATTATTTTAAGAAGAAGTAAATTAATTCGTTAATTAGGTGATTAAAAACGACTTTATATTTTTTTAATTTTATCCAGAATGTGTGAATAATGTAAAGGGATGAGTGCTGCTTCTTGTTTTTCATTCATTAGCTTATTTTGATTCGCCGCGATATATATGGATTCGAGTATTTTTCGTTTAGCCCACGAATCTGATTTATGGAGAATTCTGATATTGTCAAAATCTATTTCATGTTGTAATGTGTTTGCATGATTTGATAGTGCCGTTTTAGTTTTAGAATTAGGTTTTAAGTTACTCTTATGATTATATATTCTGGTTTTTATGCCTGTAGAAGTGAGACCAACATATGATTTTTCACAATTTTTACAGGGTATATTATATATTACGTTTCTATTGTTTTATAGAATAAATTTATTTTAAAATAATTGAATAAAAGAATGCCAGATTAATGCATACTAATGTTCTAAATTACTGATAACTTACAGCTGATCCACTGATGACATGAATGGGAGCGTTGGGGTTCACATAAGGCGCACTGTTACTTCCATTGTACACTTTGTGTTCGTAAACAGGCCACAGCCTTTCATAAGAATGTTCGTGAGCCCAAATCTGCAAATCAACACCTGATTCGTAAAACAGGGTTTCGAGGCCAAACCTGAAAAACAAATATATTCATAAGATTAATTATAATTTACATTACCAAAAATTGTAATTATTACTTTGCTTTTTATACAGGTTTATAGTATACTAGCTGTATATCCCGGTTTCACCCGGGGACTTTCATTTTTCGACATCTCAAACTGTCTATTTTGTAAAAACCAATATAAAGGGAGATCAAAACGATTATTATAACAATAAAGAATATACCCAGAGATTAGTAGTTGAAGTTATTCAATTTTAATATGCTCAGTTTCCCGCGATTCTGCCTGTCTAAGCCTCTGTTGTTCAATCCTATTTTGATGTTCATCAAGAGTTTCAGCTGCTCGTATTTGATGTTGTTTTTAAGCTTTTGAGCTCACTACTCCTATAGAAGCTCGCTTCTTAGGAGGCATTTTTAAAAATACATGTAAATAAACGTATTGTAAAAATCCCAGAACTCGACGCCTACCAAGGGACGGTCTTACCGGGCCTTGTTGGCCTCTTCTAGATCTATAAGATTTTTTAAGCCGTTTTTTCGACTCTAACGATCAATTTCGTAAAAAAAAAACCATTGTAAAGCGAGATCATGAGGAATTTTATAACAATAAAGAATATACTCAGAGATTAGCTGAAGTTATGCAATTTTAATGTGGGCAGGTGTTCGCACCTGGTATCAAAGAACCACTGAGCGAAATTTGGAGAATTTAGGACAAACGGTATGGATTTCTATAAAGAACAAACAGAATTTCATCTTTATTTATATAGATAGATAAAAATTAAATCTATATCTATGGATAAATATGTATAAATAATTCTTCACTAAATCCCAAACTTTGTAGTGGATTTAGAATTCCCTTTCCCTAACTTCCTCTTGTTTTATTTCTAGCATCGAGGACCTATAACAAGCACAGCTACTCTTCTCAGTCCTTGCTTAAACGATTAATTTGTATGAGAGATTTGCTTCTCTGATCCTCTTTACGTACTCATGTTATCAACCTCCAATGGGTTGAGCCTCGAATACCTTTGTAGGATCCTTGTCCTCATTCATGCGGGACAGTTGGCCAAACCACTTGAGTTCTCGGTTCTGTAAAGTTTTAGGAACACCTGTGACTTAGTGGCTAGCATAATAGCCTACAGTACTGAAGATTGCGGGTTCACATTCCGCGGTGGCCCTAAGATTTTATAAAGGGAGTAAAAAATCCTTGGCAATGCCATCCCTCTGATAGGACGTAAAATGGAGGTACCTAGCCTCTACGATGTAAAGGCTAAAGGCCTTTAGTAAATCAGAAATGGACAAGTTTGAGCTGACATATATAAAATGTATAACGGTGTATTTTAGCATATGGCATTGATATATTTAATGTAACCAGGACCATCAATCATGCGGTTGAGAAATTATTTATGTTTTGAGAATGGGGAAATAGCCTCGAAACGTCAACATGTTATGCTGTAAATAAATATTTATGGTGAAAAAGGAAGATAATTTTGCTAATTTATTATCCCTATCCTAATTATACTTGGATAGGCAAAATTTAGGGCTCCTAGTGTAGTATCGTCTGATTAGCCTTAGTAGCATAAAGTGACTTTAATTAAACAAACAAAAAAAATTAAAAAAGAATAGTGTTAATGTTTTATTCATTATTTGTGAGTTTAATCAATAATTGATTGTAAATTTTATTTTTGATGGTTGAAATTTAACTAAAAGATATAGAAAGACTTGTGCAGTTTAATTAAAAATCTGGTGCGTGCGCGCAACACACAACTTTCACTTACCAACTTACTTAAATTAGAAATTGATGTGTTTTGTTGATGTTTTGTTGTTTGCCACTTCTCAAAGACAACTTTTTCCACATTAATTTCTTATTTTTGTTTTTATTTGCTCTATAAAAAACACTAATTTTTTATTATTAAATAAAAGTTTTTACTTGTGGTGATTCGGTAATGCAAGCATCATACTCCAAGTCGTCTGATTTTATAATTCTCTATGTAGTTGTTGAAAACTTGATTTACCATGAAACAAATAATTTCATTAAATGAACAGAACGGCTTTAATTATGAACAATGGTCTGTCATTAAAGGCGAACTCCACCCTATGCATGCTTAACGTATTTTATGAGTTAACAGAATATTTTTTTTTTTACTTGATTTTTATGACCCATTAATGTTTACTTGATTTTTTTCATATTTTATATTTAGCCATTTCTTATTTTTAGGCGTAATGAGAGACAGTTAATTTTTCCATATAAACAAAAACAAGGATACTTTACAGGAAAAGAAAAAAGGCCCCTTCCCCATTTAAGCCCCCTCAGAACATTTTAATAATGATAAAGCTTACCTGATATTAAAGAGCACCTTATTTTCATTAAACATGGCCAATTTGATCAAAATCATTAAAGCCGTTTTAGAGATAATCGAAAGAAAGGTATAAATAGGAAAAAAAGTTTAAAAATTAAGTGCCCCCTCCGTTTGACCAATTTTGATGAAATGTTGGTTGTCACATCTTTGGCGCATACATATATCAAATATCCAGTTTGATAACAATCATTAAAGCCGTTTTTGAGTAAATAAAAAAAAAACACGTGAAAATGATAGAAAATTTATTAAGTAAAGTGCCCCCTGCAATTGATCAATTTTGATGAAATTTTTACAGTTATATCTCGGGCATATTAATACATCAAATACTAAGTTTAATCAAAAGCGTTAGAGCCGTTTTTGAGAAAATCGAAAAAAACGTAAAAAGTTATTAAATAAAGTACCCCCTCCCTTTGACCAATTTTGATGAAAATTTTGCTGTCACATCGCGGGCATATATATACATATATACATAAACTAAATACCCAATTTCAGGTTCGCACGGTTTATGGTTTTTGAGCTAGTCTGTTCACACACACACAGACCATTTCGCGGCACTTGGTTATTTGGACTCAGAAGACCCCAAAACGTGTATATCCGTTTAAAACCAGAAGTCAAAATTTTTCACGATCGCAATACTTTCCCTTACTATATATTTCATATATAGGTAAGTGAAAGTAAAAAAAAAAAAAAAAAAGAAAAAATTATGTTGAGTTAACAGTTATTTTGACATAGTCATTTGAAGAATGTACATTCCTTAATTAATCAATCGTATCTTAAGAATAAAATTTTTTATATGCTTTATATAAATAAAAAAATGTCTAATAATTGCTTACAATAATTAAATGTATTAAAACCTGGCAAGGATATACAAGAAAAATGATGATACTGCTTCCAAAGAGTAATTCATGGGAATAGCCTGTGGTCGTGAAAATGCCAAACTCCTACTTTATCTTTTTCAGTTGTATCTCTTTCAGGCTGTTGTATGGAGCTGAGAGCTGGGTTCTGACAGACAGACAGGAGAGCAGAATCACTGACGCTGAGATGAAGTCCCTACGAAGAATTTCCAGAAAGGAGAGACCCCGACTACAATAAGAGGAATCGTCTTGAGCCTGAGGTTGCCCCATTGAAAGAGCTGCTAGAAACTCACCAGCTAAAGCGTACTGTAACGTTTTTCAGGACGGATGACCACAGAGATCCTATTAGCACGTTAGGTGCGGCATCGGTCCCTGGCGTCCGATGTCTTACATTCCCCTCTTAACAGCCGATTTTCACATGAAAATGTCCGAAAGTCCGAACACTTAGAACACTCAATTTAGTCAATTTTTAATGAGATTATTGCATTTTAGTGCAGAAAATGTTGCCAACAGCTAAAATTCTGTTGTTTTTTAGAATCTAACTTCGAGGTCCGATTTTTTATAAAGTATGGTGTAAATCCTGTATCGGCCTGTCCTGCGCCTATTATTTCTTGTTTCAATCCTTACCAAGAGGTAATGCCCTTAGAAGCTAATTTAATACAGTTTTTAGTAAAAAGATAACATTTTCTTCAAAGCATTCCCATCGTAACCCATCGCCCGATATCCTCTGTGGCTCATCCCAGCAGTCAGACCCGAGGGACCGATACCGTTCAATTCATGATACCCCTAAAATACGACGCCGCACCTAAAGTGTTAAAAACATGGAATATGTCCCAGATAGCAGAAGACCTCGATGATGTCCAAGGATGTCGTATCTCAATTATAATGATTTGCAGAGGATCTCCGATGAGCCAGAAACCAAGCAAGAAACAGGGACGAATGGAATCCTTCCTAAAAGCTACCCTACACTGAAAGGCACTAAAAAGGGAAGCAAAGGAAGAAGAGGGCATTGATTAGCCTCCCACTCGCTCTTTAGATATAAATAAACTCTCAAAAGGGTCATTTTCAGTGGAGATAAGGCCTTACTGAGAAGGGCACTATAACATATCGATTATTCTTCTTTTGTAATTTCAATTAAGAAATGTCAATGTTATTGTTGATTATGAAGCTTGTTGTGTATGAAATAAACCATGATTTATAAAGTTAAAAGCGTTTATTTGTGTATCTAGTATTGAGGCTGCTGGATAAATGGGCACAGAATATAGAAGCAGAAGGTCAGTAGTGCTACCATTCCGTACAGTAATGAAGGTTCCTTGCTTGAGAATCAACAGTGAGACACTGAAGACAACTCCGGTAGCCGAGCCTCTGTTGAGAAGTTCTACTGGATATACGAGTAAAAATGATAACAGGATATGATAGATTTTATAAGCTATTTACCAGTTGACTACGGGTAAACCAGTCCTTACTCGGGAGGATCTCTTGGTACAGTCGTCGCCGTCATCATCCGAGCAATACATTGGGCGATGGCCGTACGTGATGATCCAAGGCCACCTAGCTCTGTTCTCGGGCTTGTTAGCTTCCTTTAAAAGAAGAGCAATTATAAAATTCAAGTATCGGTAAATCGAACAGACTTTATTTATACATGGTGTTTAAATGTTGTGCCCGAACTGAAATTATGAATTATGATAAATTTTCATTTATTTGAGGCCAAACAGATTTTAATTAAACTTTTATATAACCCTTTATCCAAGCCTTACTTATATTACATTATTTCTTAAATGTTTCGGCAATTACGCCATTATTAAGGTAACAATGTCCTGTGACCACTTAAAATTCTTTGCGACTAAATAGGCTAAATGCCCTTGTCGAACAAAATTTAAAAAATTTATTGCATGTTGGAAAAAATATGTGGATTATTAAAGAGGTTGCTGCTTAAACTTTCATTGGATATTCAGCTGAAAAATTATAGAACCAAATGGTCTTTACAAAATATATTTTATTGGATAATCCGTTGTTGATAAATTGTTTGTAAAAACTTAAAATATGCTAAAATAACCTTTTGTTTCTAACTACACATATCAATATTGACAATGCAATGAATAAAATCTAGAATTTGCACAACGGAATCTCTTAGAAACTCTTTCTTAATACCATTTATCAGTTTTTTTGACACCATACAGTTTGCATAATTATGCCTAAAATATTCTAATGGTGAGTATGCCAATATGGTCACTGAAACAATGGTTTTTCCAATTAAAATGCTAATACTGCCAATTTATTTGTTAGTGCAATTTGGAAACAGGGCTATCTTAAATCTACAGTATCTGTTATTATTAATAAATTTCAAGTTGATTATATTGTCCTTAAATTATTTTTTTTAAAATAAATCCATTACGTAAATGCATTCAATACCTTTAGAACTTCGACAAGCCACATATACTGCTTCACTACTAGTTTTATCCCGTATTCCAAAAAATAATAAGCCTCAGTATTGATGCTGATAAACTGTACAGGTCCTAGCTTGAACTCGTAAAAGAGGTTTTCGGTTTCATCAACATTTGGCATATTGAATCTATATCTGTAGTGGCTGAAGTTACTGAAAATTTAAATAAATTAAATCAATATTATACAAAATAATTTCAATTTTAATTTTAAATCCACTTTTAACTAATTCCTCAGTCGTGCTAAAAAGAGGTCATGAATAATTCAATAATAAATCTCAAACAACTTCCGGTAACGGTAGAATGATATTTAAAGTAACCGCATGCCCAAAACCTGGTATGTTTTAATATCAAACATTTGTAATTCTTCTCCAATTGGTTCGACAGACCATTACTGGTTCCTTATAACGCTTTCTCCAATATCTGCCCCCATCGATCCTCCAGGCATTACACCATCTATTCGTCTAAACTAATTTAATTTCATTTCATTTTTTTTTTTTTTTTTAGTCGGGGAGAGCTGGGTTCGTTGGCCATTGGCTTATAATTTCCGTCACACCTGTTTTGAAGTCGCCACAATCGTACCATGTGACCCGCTAGACCTTGGGAGTCTTGTCCTGAGGTTTCACTCCGATGCTAACAGTGTAGAGAAGAGTGTGCTTCATTGATTCATTTTACAACATTTAAGTAAATTTTTATATTTTCAGTAAATTTGGTTTTAAGGCATGGCAAAATATTTGACTCCGATTCTGTTCACATAACCCTAAACTCCTTTGAAAAACCTAACCTTTCAACTAACCACTTTCTTGTTTGGTTGTTCTCCCCTGTCCTGGCAGCCATCTTTCATATGATTTCTCCTGTGGGGTTAGTTGGCTATCATCAAATGGGGTTTGTTGGTGCAGCCACAAAAGTAAGGTAAACATAAACAAAGATGAAACTACCACTTGTCTTTAGTTCCAGCGAGAAGGAGGAGAACAATATTTCCTATGTAGAAAGTGACGACAGTCTAAACTTAAACAGAATTTGACAATGAAAAAGATAATGACACTAAAGATCACCTTCAGCCGCAATCGAAGCTTATTTATGAACTAGCCACACCTGACTACCATGAAAATGAAACTAGTGCACCACAAACACTTTTTTCATGATACGATTAAAGGACCAAAGAATATTTATCCTACCTAAAGTTTTAGAAGATGTGTTTAATTCGTTTTGTTTTATGAAAAATTTGTTTACATTGTTCTAACGCAATGATACTTCAATGCCATTACATTTTTCTAATTTCTGCTGTTTGAAATGTTGTATAATTTTGTTCAATTGAAATAAATATGGTGAATACAGCCATTTTTCATTCTATTTCCCCATAATAGCTGTTAAAAACCGATCAAAATTATTATACCATTATAATGCAGCTTTTAATAACAATATTATGTGTCAGGAAGTACTTGAATGAGATGGCCAAACAACACCAACTTCTAGGCCAACCTGCCCCACATGGGGGGTTAATTGGCATACTCTGGCTTCACGAATTCTTAAATTCCTATGATCATAGTTTTAAATATTATATGTTGAAAAAAATACTTGAAATACTCTAATGTTTGGGGTATATAGTGGTATCAGTCCTATTGGGATTATATTAACAGGAATGATTCAACAATCAAAAAAGTGAAAACTGTTGCCAACCAACCCCGCTCTCCCCTATTCTTTTTTATTTTATAGTATTATACCTAATTTTATATGGAAGTTACTCATAATTACGTTTATGCCTAACTACCAGTCATTGAGAATTACACCTATAGCGGTCGATATTCTTTTCAAATAAATAAATAAACCATGGTCTTCTCTGAAGGTTCTAACTTATAATTCTTTATTTCCGATCTCATCCTTTGATTTAGGAGCACATATAATTTCACTTGCGGGCTCTTAGCCGCAGTGAAGGCAGCCTATCTAGGGGTTGGAGACCCCGAAATCAAGGTCCCTGGTCCTCCAGGTTGGGGGTTGTTTAGTGGGTCAGCAGCCCACTATTCATAAAAACTAACTACCGCTTTCAGACCAATAAGAAAAAAGCCGCTTCAGAAGTAGAGGATGTGGAGTACATGATGAGGAAGATCCTTCAGGAATATTCTAGTTGGGGGCTAGAAGTCAGCAAGGAAAAGTCCGTCTACATGGCCTCTAACGGAACAGGGAGTAATTTAATCCTGGAAGGATGGACTTTAGAGCCACAATGCAAGTTTAAGTATTTAGGAAGCTGGTTGGACTCGCTAGGGTCCAGCGATCTGGACATCCAGGAAAAGGTCGTTCAAGGAAAAAAAATCATCGGGATCTTGAACTCGGTATTATGGAGTAGGAATGTAAGCATGAAAACAAAAAAAATAATGTATAAAGCCTTTTTGGAAAGCGTCAGCCTCTACTCGGCAGAAGCGTGGACATTAAAAGCTAAACAAGCAGGTAGGCTCTTAGCCCTAGAAATGGATTTTTGGAGACGAGCATGCGGAGTGTCCCGAATCCAAAAAATTCCCAACGAACAAATAAGACGGCGGGTTGGGAAAGAAGAAAACATCCTCCATAGTATAGAAACCATGAGGTTAAAATGGTTTGGACATGTTATGAGGATGAATGAGGGAGCATGGCCAAAAAAATTGCTGAAATGGAAACCAGAAAGAAGAAGGAAAAGAGGTCGCCCAAGAAAACTCTGGTATGACGGAGTGGAAGAAGGAATGATGAACAGAGGGATAAGAGAGGGAGACTGGGAAGACCGAAAGAAATGGAGAGCGCTTATTATTGGGGACGACATGTGACTTAATGTTGTAAACAGTCGTAAATAAAATAATATAATTTCACTTATTTACAATTAAAAAAAAATAAAGAAAATTTCTAGGGAATTTTTTTTTTATTACTTCCTTCTCGTAATTGTACTACTTTGTACTTAATTGTATTATTTAGAGTTGTGTAATAGTCAACAGTTTTTCTTTTTTTTTAGGAAAGCCAACGTTTCAATTGTATTTCCTAAATACAAAAAGATCAAACTGAAAATCCTCATTATTTATCAACTGATTATTATTATTTTTTTTTAACTTGTAATACTCATTAAAACTTCTCAACTTATTGAGAAACAGAAAATGTGTTGATAATTTATGAGAACAAGAACGTAAAGGAAAACTTATAAGTAACTGAAAATAAAGAAGTAGTTTAACATATGACCTAACACGGTTCACCATCATATTCAGGTTAAGAACGGCTACTGTAAACTATTAAATACAACCATTATATAAAAGTTGAAATATTCTTTGCATTAAACTTGGTCTTGTGTATGTAAGTGAGATAGGAGAAAATACAAATTAAAGAGAAAAAATAGCCTAAGCAAACTAAAAAAATAAAATTTATAAAGTTGATGATAGAGCAAACCAATCAAAAAAATAAATATCAAATAAGCGTAGTATTACATACTAAGCCTCCTCGTGGTTACCAGGGGAAACCATATATGGAACATACGCAGCTATAGGCTCAATCTGGCGCATAAACTGATCTCCAACTTCGCCTTCTGCCTAAAAAATATACATATTATTTTAAATTATTTTTTGTTGATGTTAGAAGTCAAATAATACGTGCGATTATTTTATCACTAAATCCTAAAAACTTGTGAATAAAATTCTTGGATCATTATATCATATATCACTTGATTCGTAATTAGAAATGTATTAATAATTACGATGGTGCAAGATAGTTGACCATAGATATAATGAACAGGAATTGGTTGGGGGTGCGGTCAAAATAATAAGTACAAATATGTGATATTTACATATTTTATTCTAGCCGACGTTTCGACCCAAATTTCAGGTCATTATCAGTGCTAAATGAGAAAAATAAAAAAATAAAAACAACCAATCAGATAATTTTTGTAAACAGATGCAAATGTATGTGAAACATTAAACAAAATTAAATAAGTTAGATAAAATAAACACAAACATATAAAAAAAAAACAAAAAAAAAAAAAAATCTGTTTGTGTTTATTTTATCTAACTTATTAAATTTTGTTTAAAGCAGAACTTACACAATCAATAATAATGACAATACAGTATGGTATTTTCAATAATATTGATCGTGTAAGGTGAAAATTTGAGTATTGATGGCGATATTGACGGTTGGCCCTCAACGCTAAACGACAGTATTGACAGTGTAAGGTCCACTTAATGTTTCACATAAATTTGCATCTGTTTACTGGGGTCACCTGTGGTGTTGTGGTTAGCATGGCAACCTACAATACTAAAGATCGCGGGTTCGATTCCAGCGGTGGCCCTAGGATTTTTTAATGGGAGTAAAAAATCCTTAGCTATGCCGTCCGTCGGATAGGACGTAAAATGGAGGTCCCAAGCCTGTACGATGTCAGGTACTCGTTAAAGATCCCTATCCTAATTATACCTGGATAGGCAAAATTTAGGACTCCCACTGTAGCATCGTCCGATTAGCCTTAGTAGCATAAAAATGGACGTTAAACAAACAAACAAACAAACATCTGTTTACAAAAATTATCTGATAAAATGATAGTGAATAATAGATAAAATAAACAGAAACAGATTTTTTTATTTTTTTTTTATCTAACTTATTTTTGTTTAATGTTTCACATACATTTGCATCTGTTTACAAAAATTATCTCATTGGTTTTTGTTTTGTTTTTTTGGTTTTTCTCAATTAGCCCTAATGATGACCTAAAATTTGGGTCGAAATGTCGGCTAGAATAAAATATGTAAACATCACATATTTGTGCTTATTATTTTGACCCCACCCCCAACCAATTCCAGTTCATATTAATAATAACAATTGATTTATAAAATTAAAATCTGCTTCACAACAAATGAATGGAGTGTTTCAAGTTCTGTACAGCACAAACTAATTTATCTAGACTAACTGAGTTCAGCACTGTATAAACTCATTTATCTGGAAGAACTAAGACCACAGGTGATACCGATAATCAAAAAATAAAAAATTGTTGGAGTTATGAGGGTCTAAGAGTAAAGACAATTTTAAGATCCCTGCTTCCAATCACTTCACTCCATTGTTCCATTTTTCTTATCAATCAATAATTTATTTTCATATTAAATTTAAATGTTTACTAAATAAGATAAGGGAGAGTCAACTGTAAATCTACACAAGTAAAAATCATAAAATGCAAAGAAACATCTCATCATACTCAATTTCTCAGAATTTGGGAAGGGGTATAATCGTTTTCCTTTTCATTAACTGGCTCAATTCTCCAATGTATTATTCTCTTGGCTAACTTGTTACTATACTAGCCATAACCATGGCTAAATTGATTATAACCAGGATACGAGAACCTGGATAAAATCAATATAAACTCAATTAATGTAATAGCAATTCTGAAAATTATTACTTACATCCCTCATATCGTAAGCGAAATCACCAATATGTAAAATCATATCGAAACGGCTACGCTGTGTTTCTTCTTGAAGGAAAGGTAACGACCTTCCATTAATATTGCCTAGGTCACCGAATACAGCAAGTGTTGGAGCCCAATCTTCTGTAGGATCCAAACTCCAAAACCAAAATTCTTCGGACCATCCAAGAGTACTTCCGCAGTGATAAACTAAATGTTTTGATAAAAGAAAGTTAAGGATAACTCAATAGAAGCCAATATAAAAGAAATTAAAAAAAAAAATGAACTAAAGACTACACCTTAATTACCATATTTCTGACGTGGAATGAGATTTTCAAGTTGGACCCTGTGAATATACCTTTTTAATTTTTCTTTTCCGCCATCGATGAATAATGTTGTATCACCAGTAGCAATTTTTATTAAGCCATCTCTGCCATATTTACACGTAGGAATAGGAGTGGGTGACATGGTCTGCCATGTCACTACAAAGGTAGTTACATTGTCTAAAATAAAGCAAACATATTATGAATACTTAAAAAATATCTTAGAACAACTTGCATAATTAAGAATTAAAAGAAATTACTTAATTAACTATTACTTCATTTGTGTTCATTTAGACAAATAAATTCTCATATGAAATGAATAATTTAGTTACATACTTCCTATGGATAAATGAATTTGCTCAGGCTGTGCATAAAATACACTAATTCCTTCAGTAGGATTATCCGGTTGCAATAAATCTAAATCTTCCTCACTTAACGAAGCATCTTCTTTTTCGATTTCTTCGTTAAGAACGGTTGAATTCTCATCATCAAAGTGATTTTGGGCATTAGAATAATCGGATTCGGTTTTCAAATTTTCTTGTGGTTTATGAGAGTCATCGAACCCATAAGAAGTTTTCAACTGATACTTCGATGGGTCTTCAAGATTGTAGGACAGCAACAAATCTATTGTTTTCCTCTGAGAGGAGAAGCTAATAAAAATTAGGAGTATGATTGTTTGCCTAATAACTCTATTCATTTCTCCTAAAACAATAAGATATACTTATATACATAACAAAAATATAAACTAGTGATTTAATAGCAAAAATCAAATACTAAAAAACCAATAAACTACTATATTTCCTTAAAATAGTTGAATAGAATTAACTTTATAGCAATGACAAAGAAAACTGATAGTGGTAACAAAGTGATAAGATAACAAAGCTAAATGAGAATTTGTTTCTAAATAGTGAACAAAAAAAAAAAAAAAGATGATAATCAAATATTAAATGTGCCAATTGAGAAGGATGTACAAATAAAGGACATATATAAACTTTTATTGATTAAATTGATAAGAGGTTCCTAAAACGATTTAAATGAACATATCTTTAAAAGTTGTAGACAAATTTTACATGCACTTTTGCTTTTAAATTCTTCAATGAGAGATTTCATGCTTGAGAATTAATAGTAATGAAATTCAAATACCCCAACCAAGTGCGTTATCAGAAGAGGGATGAATAAATCACACTGATAAGGAGAGTCCACCCTTTATGCCAATTCATAACAAAGAAAATCATTTTTGAAATATTTTATTTCAAATTATAACTTTATCTATTTTAAATAATAAGCAAACAAAGTAAGAAATTAAGAATAATCTCACGACCCCATTTTGAATAAATATGAACCAGACAACCTATTAAAATAATAATAAGATGTACTTGATAATAATCTATTTGAAAACTATTTTTAAGAATTTTATTACACTAAAATTTAATCTTTTTTGAACACTTTGATTTACAAATCATTAAACTAATAGCATTTCTTTTGTTTTTTTTTTATGATGTTTTTTTTTTTAAGGACAATATTCTCAGTTTTATGATTTTATAATAGATAAAATGTAAAATTATAATTTCAAATGTTTAAATATGTATTATTTTTATTAAATGAATAAGATAAATTATTATAATTTAAAAACTTGTAATTATTTTTTTCGCACTTTGAGACGGCAACACTGTTCTCAACTTGGTTAGGATTTGGGAAAGGTTGCTGTAGTTCTTTCTATTGAAACAACGTGTTGCCAAAGTTAGTGTTTTACATTTATTCATTTTATTAAACTAAACTTTGTTAGTTACTATTTTTTATTCTATTCATTTAAAAATATGTAAAATTTTGTTTGCGTTTGTGTGTAATACAATGGATTATTAAACCTTACACATCATACACGTGTGGCTTTCAGTCCTCGACTCTTAGTACAATTTTGATTGTATTGTTATTTTTATAGTCATTTACGTTTTCAGATGCCGTCTGTAACGCTGAAAGATGTTGATCAACATAAGTTTGTCAAGGCATTCTCTGCATTTTTAAAGAAGTAAGATTTAATAACATTTTATTTTGTGTTGAAACTTCCATTGACCAATAATTAAATCATTTTTTTTTTTGTTGTTTAATTAGGACAGGCAAACTAAAGGTGCCTGACTGGGTCGATTTGGTTAAAAATGGAAAATTCAATGAACTTGCTCCTTATGACCAGGACTGGTACTACACAAGATGCGCTGCTCTTGTGAGACACATTTACTTGAGATCTCCAATTGGAGTTGGTGCAGTAACTAAAGTTTTTGGAAGTAAGTACATTTATTCCTGGATATTTATTATGTTTCTATTCATGTTATTTACATATAGTTTTGGTTGCTTGTTCGCGTCCCGAGGATTTTTTAATGGGAGAAAAAAATCCTTGGCTATGCCGTCCCTCGTATAGGACGTACAATGGAGGTCCCGAGCCTGAACAATGTCAGGTACTCGTTAAAGATCCCTATCCTAATTATACCTGGATAGGCTTAATTTAGGACTTCCACTGTAGCATCGTCCGATTAGCCTTAGTCGCGTAAAGTGACGTTAAAACAAACGAACAGTTTATGATAAGATAATTATTAGCCAGGATTTTCAGTTACACATTTCTTTTCATGTTTAAAAGCCACTGGTTTGATCCCATAAGGTGGATCTTCATCTGGGCTTGTTGAGTCCAGAGTAATGCTGAGACTGACCCCCAGACAAATACTATTATTTTCTTATAATATACTGTAATGTACCTTCTAATGTATTAACATCTACTCTTGTTAAATCAATACGACAGTGATTCCGTTGATGGAAAGATCTCTTTATTTTGATCAAAAGAGTCAAATGAATCTCTAGAGTTGACACTCTCTATCAATTGACTACTTTCAGGAATCCTTACACAGTTTGATTTATGTATCTTCAAATAATATTTGTTAAATATTGTTAATAGCATCCATGTAATCAGTGTTCATGTCAATATTATTTTATTAACATATTAGGAATTTAATAAAAACTGTTCTGATACCAGTATCCTTCCTTCTCTCTAATACCTTTCAAGTAGTACGAGTGAAACATTAGTTTGAACAACATTATATTTTCGGAGTCTATTTGTTGCTAATTATTATTATTAATTTATTATAGTGTTATATGTAAGTTTAGGGTATATTGATTGAATCCTACACCACAGCATACAAAGAAAATCACAACTATTATCATAAGAACCAATTTTTCTACATTTTGTAGTCATATATATATTTTTGTAAGTACGATCAACAATAAATTCTTGATAGTGAATCAAGAAGTTTGGTAACAGAAGTAATTATAGACCGTATTGTTCCCCTGTCTACGTGTAGTCCTGTTAACGTTAAACTTTCATTGATTTAATCATTAATAGAATCCTGTACATTGTAAAACAGTTGTAAGAATGAAATGAATCGAAAAATAATTGTATTAACCTGGGACAACTTTTAGTATAATGCATTTAATACCTACCAAGGCATTAGTGATGTTAAATAGTAACACAATGGAGAAAAGTGGGGGGGGGGGGGTAAATTATTAGTAATAGTTATATAAATATAAAGGAAAAAGTTAAGAGAAAGATAAATAGTTTCAGGGTGTACTTTTGAGAGTTCTCTATGTATTTGGTTAGCAAAAAGAGTCTGAATCAATTCGCAACTTACAGATAAGAGTTTTAGCATGTTTTACCATTTTTAGGAACTGCAATCTTTCTGAACATCCAATAAGTACCCCTAAACACATGTGAGGTTGACTAGTTGATGACTTTCATCACGTGTTTTTTATCATAAAGTCTTAATTTTATAGATTTAAATTACAAAATCTGTTACAGTTACATAATAATGAATTAATGATATTTAACTTGAATTGTATTCAACTTATCCCCGGAAAAAGGCTTAGAAAGGACTAACAATATTTGTTGAATATCTCTTTAAAAGACAAATTTTGGTAATCATTGTATTTATAGTATGACCTTCATAGCTTTGACTGTTTACCAAGGGAGCTTGAAATATTAGCATTTAGCAATTAAAATTTTATAATCAAATGACAGCATTATGACCATAATTCATTATTTTATTGCAGTTTTCTAACACATTACAGTTAAATCCTTTTGGTAATCTCCTTTTCATTTTTCTTCCGTAATGTTAAGACTAAAATATGTTTATGTAAGATTGTTTATAAATTATTAAAAGCATTAGATTTTTTCTTTTTTTTTTTTTTTAGCTGAAACTCAAAATTTATTTATCTGATAGATAAGTAAATTTGAACCTAGTTTCTGTCAAATTCCTACCTTCTAATTATTTTATTTCTTGTGAAAAATAAAATTTTCTGAATAGTAGGATAGCAGATAAGCAAAATTGAACTATATTTTGAGCAAAACATTTAAAGTTAACGTTTCAGTCTATAATGCAGACCATGGTCAGAAAAAAGTTTTCAATGTATATCAATTGTAATAGTGATAAGTTAATCAATGTTAGGAAATTGTGGCAAATTAATATTGTAAAATAGAAGACTATAACAGATAAATGATTATATTACAGCATTTATTATATGTGTCATTTTCAAAAAAACGTTCACACAAGTGTCGTACAGATTATAAAACAAAAAGCTTTCAAATGAACAAAATTTGTATCTTGTCTACAACCATGTTCAACAGGCACTAAAGAACAACTAAATAGGATTATCAATATTTTGATAAATTACATGATAAACATTTTCATTTTCTTCCATGAATGATCATATTGTTTTCCAAATTCAATATTCAATCTTTGAGTTTCCTTGTAAGTTTTTCAAGGTAAAGCGCTTTTCCTCTAGCTCCTTGCATGGTTTGTTTGCATAAATATGAATCTTTATAATATTAATTGAAAAATTTCATGACCTTACAACTCGTGCCTGTTACATGGCAGTAGAATTATTTTGAAAATGACTTAAATGCACTAGTGTAACTAAGACCGTATGAAATGCGTAATAGTGAATTGAATATAAGATAAAAATATAATAAAACTTAAATGTATCACCTGAGGCACTTATTGCTTCATGGAAAGTCTGAACAACAATGACAAAGCCAATTTAATATTGATGTGGTGGAAGGGGAAGATAGAAATGATGGCCACGAATCTTTATCTAATTCAGAAGAGGAGCTAGATCAGTGATAGAGCTAAACAAATCATATAAATATAAAAAAATATATTTATATAAAACTTGAGAATTAAATTCTTTTTTAAAAGTGTTAATTTGAGATTTATGTTATGAAACTGTATGAAGACTCCACGCTAAAACGTGTTCAGTCCAATTTTTATGAATATTGTTTTATAGCGCATTATAGTAAACCATTTCGAGTACTACATATCTGTGTAGTTCAAACGAAAACAGCGGGTCCAGTCCTTGAGATATTTATAATTCTTTTTTGGGGGCACAAGCAATTACAATTCTTTTCTGGTGATTTATTCTTTTTGGACTAACAAATAATGTATTGTATTTTTATTAACATTACCATTATTTGAAAAATATATTGGTCATACACTATTTTTTCCCATTGACTTAGAGTTACTAGGTTGTGTTCTATACAAGATTTAAACACTCTTTTTGCTTTCCTGTAAAATTTGCAAAATGTGACTGAACACGTTCTTAACGTGGGGTCTTCATATTATATTTAGGAGGTTTTTTATTTACTCTAGTGGTTTAACCGGAGAGAGTCTCAGCCGTTCACGTTGTAGCAAAATGTTCACGAAGCCCACTTGTCCGACTTAGTTACTCCCGCTAATACTGGTTGTACTAGTTAAAGCAATTAGGAATTAAAATAGCTAATACTACTGGTAGTAGTTGGAGGAATTAGGAATTAAAATAACTGAAAGGTCATTGAGTAGAATGTTAAAAAGGTCTAGGATGGGAAAATTTCCCACGGTAATGATGGAAACAGTTAAAAAAAAAACCGAAAAATTTCCATATTGTAAGTTATTACTTATTAATATTGATATTATTACATAATCAAAAATAATAAATTATATTCATGATTATGATAGACAGGTAAATATAATTTGTTTAGGTTTCTCCCTCCTTAAAACAAATAATGATTACATAAATTATAGTTAGTAAGTAGTTACTCGATGTATAGCTAACTCAAAATTATGATATTCAATTCGCTCTAGTTTTGTCTTTAGGATTTTGTGAGTTTTATTTTTTATTTATTTGTTATCGGGGAATCCCCCATACAAAAGAGGTAGCCCTAGACCGTCTTGTGAGTTTTATTGAATCAAATAAATAGAATGCTAAAAATTTCCAAGATTATTTCTTAAATCTGTTATTAAATTGCAATTCAGTTTACTTGGAAATAATGTTAACAGATTTATTTTTATTTATTTATTTTTTCCCCCATGAATAAATTGATACTAATATCCCTGTGGAAATAACTCTCTAAGGATATTTATTACCTGTGACCATCTGTTGATTTTATATGAAAATGAGATCATATAACAATAAATGCATTTTCTTTTTTAATATTACAATGGTTTATTTTAAATAAATATTGAAAAAGTATTTAAGAAATTCTGTTGTGACATGACAGATACAAACCCTTGGCCGATTTTTTATTTTTATTTTTTTAATTGGACATTAAGATTAGTGA
Source organism: Aelia acuminata (assembly GCA_911387785.2). Taxonomy (NCBI): domain Eukaryota; kingdom Metazoa; phylum Arthropoda; class Insecta; order Hemiptera; family Pentatomidae; genus Aelia; species Aelia acuminata. The sequence continues at coordinate 1,603,331 of OU426982.1, forward strand.
CAATGGATTAGGCTGTTCTTTATTTATATACAAACAAAATTTTATTTTATTCATAATTTTGTATCCTAGTTTTTGTGTGCATCTATTCGTATTTTTCTATACCCTGTGTTATCACTTTTATGGGTTATAATTTTCCTGTACACTTTTTTATAATTAACCAATTGAGCTAATGTTTTTTTATCATTTTTAAAGGCCGAAAACGTAATGGAGTTTGCCCTTCTCACTTCTGCCGGAGTTCCGGTAGTGTGGCAAGGAAGGCCCTTCAGTCTCTGGAAGCCCTGAAGCTGATCGAGAAGTCCCCTGATGGCGGAAGGAAGCTGACTACCCAGGGGCAGAGGGATATCGATCGTATCGCCGCCCAGATCAGACCCAAGAGGAAGGAGAGGTCTGGCGCTCACCGAACCACTGAGCTTCCGGTTCCTGCTCCGCCTGTAGACGTCGTTACTGCATAATAAAACAAAGATGTTTTAATAAAAGTTTTAATATATATTGGTCTTATTTCATATTCTCCTCTCCTCTCCTGTTTATCCTAATCATTTTGAATTATTTGACAGATTGGATTAATGAGTTTGCCTATCATTACTGTCAACTCAAGCAAACATGGGATTTTCTCTTTTCTAAATAAATGAAGACCCCACGCTAAGAACGTGTTCAGTCCACTTTTTGTGAATATTTTTTTATAGCGTATTATAGTAAACCATTTCGAGTACTGCAAATCTGTGTAGTTTCAGTTTGTTGTTTTGTTCAGTGTAGTTAGTAGTATGTTCAGTCCTTGAGATATTTACAATTCTTTTTTGGAGGGACACGCAATTACAATTCTTTTTGGACTAACAAATAATGTATTGTATTTTTATTAACATTACCATTATTTGAAAATATATTGGTCATACACTAGTTTTTTCCATTGACTTAGAGTTACTAGGTTGTGTTCTACACAAGATTTAAACACTCTTTTTGCTCTCCTGTAAAATTTGCAAAATGTGACAACATGTCCTTAGCGTGGGGTCTTCAAATATTAATACATCTGTTCTTTAATATATTTTATAAGTGTTGAACTTAATTTAAGTTAGATACACGATCAAGTAATAGGTAAAAAAATAATTATTTATTCGTACTACTTCTGAAGAGAGGCTCATCTTAGGCTTTGAGAGGTTATGTGACTGATATTTTCGAACTCTCATCCCGGTTTTTTTTTTCCAGTTAAAAAGGGCCTTGATTAGCTTTATTATAACCCAGCTTTCGACGCCCACTCGCTCTTCACAGATAAATAAGTACCGAAAAGTGTATCTTACTGAACAGCACGTGAGCCTTTGTTCAGAAGTGGTATCTATTAATCACCAATAATTAGCGTTAAAAGAAAAATTGATACGGGATTAAACTGAATTATCAGCAAATTTATAAAATGTGAGTGACCAATTAACAAAATTAATAAAAATGATGATGTAGCTTGGTGGCTTAAAGCGTGCTTACATAAAATAAAAATTATGCAGAACATAAAATTGTATGAGATGGAAATGGTTGGGGGTGCGGTCAAATGAAAACACTATATGTGAAATAACATATATATTGTGCCGACGTTTCGACCCGATATTCAGGTCTTCTTCAGGGCTAAATATAAAACAAGATAGCAACCAATAAATATGAAGAAAAGAAAAATTAATAAATAAATAAAATTTTATTTATTTATTAATTTTTCTTTTCTATAAATAAAATTTTATTTATTTATTAATTTTTCTTTTCTTCATATTTATTGGTTGCTATCTTGTTTTATATTTAGCCCTGAAGAAGACCTGAATATCGGGTCGAAACGTCGGCACAATATATATGTTATTTCACATATAGTGTTTTCATTTGACCGCACCCCCAACCATTTCCATCTCATATTCTTCAACGGTCAACAAATTTCCTTCATTATAAATTTGTATGTTATAAACAGAACCCGGATTTTCATGCAGTACAAAACATCAAATATGCCATTAAATGTGCAGTAAAAAACTATTAAATATGCAGCATAAAAACTAAAAATATGCTATTGAACAACTGTGATATTCAAGGGTACTAATGTGTATAAAATATTTCATAGGAAAGGGAGTGTAGGGAACTATTTAGAAATGAAACCAAAATTATTTTAATTTTTTTTTTTAATCTTATAAGTATTTCCGATTATAAAATTAAACATATTCAAAACTAAAATGTAAAAATAATTCAAACTTACTAGTAAATTTGACTATTCTCATACTAAATTATTAAATGCATTTATAAATTTGGGCATCCTACTCTGTATTTCTAAATGTCCTCTTAATTGAAAAATCAAGGGGAAAAAAAGCAGACATTTGAGCGTAATCACGTTCAAATCACCTTCTTGCACTACCGCTGACCAAGACACAGTACTTCCTTACTCTTACTGCCCCCAAGACCTCTCATTGGTTGTAGTGGTACAGGTTTTTTGGAATGTAGGGAATTCCAGTAATCATTAATTCGAAAAAGAAGAAGACTTATTTACGGCCAGTAAACCCAGATCGAAATTGGGAATCTTAGCTCTCACATTGGATATTACTTTTATATTTCTTAATGTAGTGTTTACTTTATTAGAAATAGAGTAAAAATGACCCGAGTGGTCGAAAAGTCCGAAAATTTTACATAAATAAGTTAATACTTTATTAGATCATAAAAATATGCACATATATGCAGTCATCATCAAATATGCAAAATAAAACTTGACCAATTAGATCTGGGTACTCTAATTCGTAACCATATCTGGTCCGCTATTTTAAAGAAGCACGCAAACAAAATATGCAATTGCATAAAAATCCGGGACCTGGTTATAAACTGAGGAGTAATGAAAAGTTATGAGTATAGTAAAACTAATATAGAGTTGGCTAAAATGAGAAAATCCTTCAGCTCAATTATTATTTTTATTATGAGCTCCATTATCAAATTACTGCAAAAAATAGCCATAAAAATAATAAATCAGCATTAGTTAAACACTCAGATGACCTTAGCATGAATTTCATTTTGAAGATGCACAAATTTTAAATAAAGAAGCAAATAGTACTAAAAGGAAACTACTAGAGGCAATACACATTTCGGAAAACAAAGAATCAATTCCTGGAATCCTATGAATTGTAAAACGTACTCCAGGAACCTGAACCAATTCTATGGTGAAATATTACAATAAAATAATGCATAAGAACAGTAATAACATTAGGGGAAAGTGCCCTAATATGGGATACTTTTTTTAATATTTAATTGGTTGGCTCTAAATTGCCTAGGCGATTCAAAAAATGTTATACATTAAGCAGTAGTAATAGACCACATCAAAAATGAAAAAAATCCCATATCTCTTTTTTGAAATTTGTAATCATGGTTAATGTGAGATAAGTAAAATTTGTACCTTTTGAAAATAGGTTCTTAATATGGGATACATAGCCGTATAAAATGATAAAATGAAATGTATAAAGGAAAATTTGTTTATTATACAGAAGATATTCACAAAAACAAATATAGTAAATAACTACATCTTCAGTATGTTAACAAAAGAAAAAAGAAAAAAAATTTTATCCTTTTCAAATAATCAAAATTTTAGCACAAATTAAAAATAAATTTTGTGGATGATGAGGAGCTTTCAACGTTAGCTCCTCTCATAGCAAGACACTCCACAGTAGGAACATTGAACTTAGGTCTCTTCATTTTATAAATTTTTATCAAAAAAATACAAGTTTCTAAAAACTCAGTATTAAAAGTAATATTTTATTACAATCATTTTAATGTATTTATAAATATATTTATTTCAGTGATAAATTGGTGCCTCAATATGGGATATCCCATAATAGGAAGTAATGGGTATCCCATATTAGGGGATGTAGCTTCTTTTCTTTTTAGAGGTCAGTGTTCTTTAGTATGTAATATAAAAAAGAAAGCAGTTAGCAAATATTGTAATGAATTGTTCAACAGTTAAGATAAAACAATGATTAAGGGAATTCGACTTACCTTGAGGCCTGAAATATCAAGTCGAAATAATCACAAAAAAAGTTTTTGAACACTAAAACAAATGTTGGAAAATGATCCAACAGGATGAGAATGTATATCAATGTGAGAAGGATATGTGCCAATGCCACCTTAATCTTCAATTTTATGGTACAAAAGTGAGGTTGCAGTAATAAATATATCCAGAAACAACATATCCCATATTAGGCAACTAACCCCCTAATGTGGCACTTTCCCCTATAGCATAAAGGCAGAGATTAGGTTAAAATATTTTTTTTTGGTCTGAAATATTTAACAAGTTAACAATTTGGATGTTTGCTTAATGGTGTCCCTTATCCTTTGAGTGTGAACTTTGAACATTGGAAATCCTACCCTGGAATAACAGACAAGAAACTTGACTTTCATATTACTGCTATATATATGAGAGACAGGGGAAATAAATACCTAAATTTTAATGACTAACCACTAACTGGGTTTTTTTTATAAAATTTTTAATCATTTTATAAAAAAAAGAATAAATATCAGCCACATTTCAGGTAATTTTTAATGTTTTTAATACTAATGTTATATTTAATCTAGAGTATGTAAATTACTGATATTTCTAGGATAAAGATTAATTTATTACTGTAAGTTTTGAATGGTTATTTTTATTGTTTTTTTTTAAATAATTTTTTATTGGGTTTTATGATTAAGTCCATACAAGTATGTTAATATATGAAAAATTAGCTGTTTATCTATTTTGTAACTAATAAGTAACCTTGATGTTCCTTACAGCACTGTTGATGGCCCAATGGCCGAAACGTCTGCTGAAATAATGTTTAAAAAAAATAGTGATGAGACTTAATTAATAGTCGCCCTGATCCTCATATTGAATAAAAATTATATGTTATAAACTGAAGAGTAATGAAAAGTTGTGAGTATAGTAAAACTAATATAAAAAAAATAATGGCTAAAATATGAAAGATAAAATAAAAGAAATAGATATAAAAAATGTCATATACAGAATTGAATGTAATGATTGCAATAAAATATACATTGGTGAGACTTCAAAAAAATTAAAAACAAGAGTATTACAACACAAAAATGATTGTAAAAATAGCAAAAATGTAAACAAGACAGCATTGGCCCTACATAGTATAAAAAATAACCACACATTTAATTTTGATAAAGCAAAAATAATAGAAAAAGAAAAAATAGCTAAAAATAGAAAAATATTAGAAGCAATACAGATAACAAAAAATATAGATAAAACAATAAATTTTAAAACTGACACCAAGAATCTAGGTACACATTATATAGACATTATAAGCAAATTAAATTTGAACTGTTAAAAATATTAGATATGAGGAGAAGAATATTAGAATCAAATCAAAGGTAAATAAATTGATCCCCATAGAGAAAAAATAATCAGTCTGTGACAAGGAGATGACTAATAAGCAATGTTAACTTTAAATTATTAAAAATTAATTATAAAAATGATGAATATGTGTATATATATGTGTGTTGGATAAATATGTACATATAGGATGAAATTGACAACATGTAATAAAGCATGAAAAGAAATTTTAAGGTAATTTATAATTAAATTATATAAAAACTTTTAAAAAAAAGAATTTAACGATGTGATATATTATTGTGAAAAAAATTATTTAGATTATTGTGATTTATATAGATAAATGTTTCTAGTTGTTTTTCCTGAAGATGGGGCGGGTGCCCCGAAACGTTGAAAATGGAAAATAAATAGAAAAATAAAAACAAATAGTGGAAGTTGTTATTTCATTAAACATGGATAAAAAAGAAAAATTAGCTGTTTATCTATTTTGTAACTAATAAGTAACCTTGATGTTCCTTACAGCACTGTTGATGGCCCAATGGCCGAAACGTCTGCTGAAATAATGTTTTAAAAAAAAATAGTGATGAGACTTAATTAATAGTCGCCCTGATCCTCATATTGAATAAAAATTATATGTTATAAACTGAAGAGTAATGAAAAGTTGTGAGTATAGTAAAACTAATATAAAAAAAATAATGGCTAAAATAAGAAAATCCTTTAGCTCAATTATTTTTTTTTTCCTTTCTCTTACCACATTTTCATCTATTCAATTATGTATAAGTTGGTTCATTTTTCTTCTATATTTTTATTTCCAAGTACATTTTTATCATTAGTACGTCCACACATTGTCAGGTATTTTATATACTTTTTTTTTAGTCCTGAATGTGACGTACAGTTGTTGAAAAATAGATTAGTAATTAATAAATAAACTTTTTTTATTTATGCTTTAAAAGTTGGAGGTTATGTATTACAATGGACTCCAATGGACAGAGTAAGGATCTGATGCCTACACATCTTGAGAAATTGTTAAAATGATGGAATGAAAAGAGTATTATTTGAGTTGCCCTTTAAAACTATAAAAACCTGTACCACTACAACCCATAAAGGGTCTTGGGTTCAGTACTATGTAAGGAAGAGTACTGTTTCTTGGCCAGCGGTCGTGCAAGGAGGTGATTTGACCGTGATCACGCTCAACCGCCAGGTTATTTCCCCTTAATTTTTCAATTAAGGGTACCCACTTTATAGAGGCTGGGTTTGCCCCAGGAGGGTCTCTCGGCCCAGGAGACGAACTGTGGCGAATAATAAAGTTATCATAAGCCATGTCAGATTCGAACTCGGGACCTTAAGCACAGCAGTCCACTGCATTACCAGTGGGCTACCCCGCTCCCTCCAGTGGTAGTCTGGAGCAACCCAACAGCTTTTGTGTGCACCAAACTCGTGTTAAATGACTAATGCATTAGTTAAGTCCTTTAAAACTATGCTTTCTATAATTTGGTTTGAACCAGAGATGTGCCAAATAAATTATATCAATTGATTAATTGTAAAGAATGCATTCTATAAACAATAGTATTCTTAAATTGAGTAAAAAAATCTATTTTATGGACTACCTGTAGCATAGTGGCTAGCATAGCAACTTTTAATATTAAAGGTCTCTTTTGCTGTTGAAAGTAGCAGGAACAAGTAGACTAGCAGACCCAGCAATTTTCTATGGGGGCAGCACACTTTTTATTTTTTAAATTTGTATTTGTCATGAAGGACCTAATTAAAGATATTAATGCTTAGTTACATTGTAAATTTCAATTAAATGCTTAGATACAATCCATTTTTCATTTATGGAGTTGTTAGGGCCGTTCTTTTTTCATTAATTTTGATTCATTTTCTTTCAATTATCTTTTAGTTTTAATTGAGCAAATGGAGTAGTTTCTTTTTGTTTGTAAATTAGTTTAATAAATTATATTTTTTTTATTGAAACCTCTTAGAGAAGAGAATGTTTTTTTGTGAAATAATTTTAGATCGAATATGTTTCATTTTTAGTTAGCAATGTTTATAATCATAGGATTAGGTACCTAGGAGTTCTCTAGTTCTTTTGCTGATTAAATGCTTAAACTCGACTTGTACCCATTTATTAAGTAGATATAATTTTAAATAAGGGGGAAATGTTAACGAACCCATAGAGTGATTACACTTTTGATTCTATTCCTTATGAGCAAACAAAATGTGAGTACTCTAGAGAGGTGCACCCCACTTAGAAATTGTTTGTAGTTCTTGGGAAATTTAATCCTGATTATTTCATATGGTTTATCTAAAATTTATATTTATCGATATTGCTATTTTTTTCAATGTTAATTTTATATTTTCTAGCTCCAATACGAAAAAAAAGTACTATTAAAAAAAATATATATATGTTCGTCAAGGAAGCAGTTAACCGTGATCGATAATTTTTTCTAATCAACAGGATATCGATAGTTAAAAGTATCTTGTTTTTCCCAATAGGCGGGGACAATCGACTATAGGGTGCGCTAGTAGCATCTTCAAAATGTCGGAAAGAACGGGGATAGACTTAGTTGATGTAATAGAGATAGTTGGTAATTTTAAGAGATCATTAATTGAAGGGCAGGCTATTCTTGATGCAAACCACATAATAACATGTGGAATAATATCTAGAAGTAAAAAAACAGTTATTTTACAAGCCTTGTGCCTTCAAACTAGCAATTTTAAAGGACTGCCCCATCAAATAAAAGTGGAAATCAAATTTATTAATAATAATAAGCAATTTTCTTGTCATTGTGAGTGTAAAGTTGGTAGTTCTGGAAATGCAAACACATCATTGTAACTTTACGTTTTTCGGTTAGTAATAACCTATTCATACAATCATTGTTATGACAGCTTAGATTCTTTGTAATGTTATTTATTTATTTGTCAAAACTTTCAGGCTTCGCATTGAAAACTTGGAACAATTAAGCACAACGGATGTAAGACAAAAATAGGGAACATTAAAAAAGAAAAACTAATATGACACCATGGTCCCAATGTTATTTGCATAAAACCAACATTTTGGAATAATAAAATGTCAAATACTAATATTTACCTGGATAAACATAGTCACTTTCTTTAAAATGAAGACTAAATATCGTTATATGTTTCGAAACAGGCTTATCTATTCTTAATTTTACAATCCACTCTTTAAGAAGCTTTTTATTTTTTGGAAACAAATGGAATGACACATCTTTAGATTTTTTTGAAGAACACTGAGGGACCGAGCAATACCTATTAGACATTTTTCCAATAATTTTTTGCTCAAACGGGTTTTAATTATGGAAAAATAAATTAAAAACGGCAATAAACCCTATGAATCCCAGGTAATCGCACGGCTATCCCCGTTTCTCTAGGTCCTTCTAGTTCCTCAAAGAAGCAGCACCGTCGCTTGCGCTCGCCTATAACTTTAAAGGGGGTAAATATTACTACAGATACGGAATTAAAAACAAGATAATTTGTTTAATGTTTTCATGATAATGTTATATAAATTACATATTTAATTAAAATGTAACTGTTTGAAGCAGTGAATTTGGAGAAGGGGTAATACAATCAGACTTGGACCTTGGCCGGCTCTATTAGGGACGTACGATACCGATCGATATGAGTAAAGTATCGATACTTTCATTTCGATACCGGGTATTTTGGTATCGATACCAAGGATTCATGTATGAGTACTGGTATCGATACTGAAAGTCAGTATCGATACCAGGAAAGGAATATTAAGAAAGGATATTAAGTGGCTAAAAGTATTTTCATCAAAGTCAGAAGATGTAGGAACTGTCGGATTAGGATATAAGACATCAGTACCCAGTTTGGTATAAGTTCTGAAGAGTGACTCTTGGGCGTGGCCTCTTCATAGATAAGTTCACCCCCAAAAGGGTCCTTTTTAGAGGATCGGGCCTTGCTCTGAAGGGCCCCTTGCTGAACGGCGCAGGAGCCACTGTCCAGAACTAGTCCCCAATTTACTGCCACTAAGTGCCAAAATGAAACCATACTTATACATCTCAAACTTTTGAAACTCCTACATAAGGCCTCAACTTATTGAAAAGTAAGATTGAATGTTAGGAAATTAAAATTCAGTGGTGGAAAAAACTTATCTTCTTTTTAATTCAGAACATTTGCGTATTTTTTTCATAACTTTTTTATAATGCGGATCGGAACAAATATATCGTTAAGTTCAGTTAGATTTCGATGCGTTAGTTATTGGCATGACGTCAGAGAAGTGCTTGGAGGGAAAGCCCCTTACGAAACAGAATTTACACATAAAAAACTTTTGAAACCCCTTCATAAGGCCTTAACTTATTAAAAATTAAGGTTTATTTTCTATTTAATTAAGATAATTTGCCTAGTTTTTTCATAAATTTTTTATAATGCGAATCGGAACAAATATATTGTTAAGTTCAGTTAGATTTCGAGGCGTTAGTAATTGGCATGACGTCAGAGAAGCTCTTGGAAGGAAGTCCCTATCCAAACAATATACTCATTCTAATTATTTTAGCTTCCATGGGTACTAATCTTATAATTAACAACTTATAAAAACACGAAATTTAATTAATGGTATAATGTAGCTAGTGCTATATTTTATATACTTTTTTATTAAATATATTTTTATTTTTAATATTGTTAGTACTTTATATGAGTAACGATACATAAGTATCGATACTTTCCTTTCGATACTTTGTTGGTATCGAATATTTGATCAAAGTACTCAAATGAGTATTGGTATCGATACTTTGTTGGTATCGTATGTCCCTAGGCTCTATTGCTATCTGGCGCGCTTTGGAGCAAGATGCTTGTCCGGCTGACGTACTTTAATCTTTATAATTCCTGAGTCAGTTGGTGGTCAGTAGTATTATTAGGATTGCCAATAGAAGTCTTTTGGTCGTCACAAGATGTCAGCTTTGCGATGAATCGTTAACACTTTGATGCCATGCTTTATCTCTTATTTTTTTATCCAGAATAAACTTGAAAGACATGCAATGGGGCGGTTTTTGCATGTTTTGGTAGAATATTTGAACATCTTGAAAGAATCTACGCAGTAATGCTTAATTTTTAAACTGTTAGCTTCGGTGATGTGATTGATTTGTTGAAATAGATCATACCTGTCCTCTAAATATGGGGAATCAATGTTGCACTTAAATGAATTCTCATCAATAAGAAGATGATATGTAAGGTAGGTGTTTTATATGTGAAGCTTTTACCTGGTTTTATGTTTCTGTATTGTTTAGATTGTGTTTACAGTAACATCTTGAACTGTCTTTACAGGCAAAGGATTCAAATGTGTTCTGCTATTCAGGCCTTTTCTCTTAATCTTTTTACGATTATTTATGTTAAGCAGTTTCTGTTATCTGCTACTTCATTAGAACTCCTGGAAATGTTTCATTATTTTCAAAGCAATGTCATAAGTGTTTTTTAAATTATTAATTTTTTATCGTCAAACAAAACCAAAAAATTAATCAAGTAGCACTGTTTGCATATTTGTGATTCATCTCCAATTGGACCCTGAAAGTTATATCAACATAAATATTTTATATCACAACACATTACATTTTTTAACTGTTATTCTTTAAGATATACGTTTTAACACGTTAGGTGCAGCATCGGTCCCCGGAGCCGATTTTCACATGAAAATCTCCAAAAGGCCTAAAACTCAATTTGGTCAATTTTTAGTGAGATTATGGCATTTTAGTGCAGAAAATTATACCAGCTGAAATTCTGTTGTTTTTTAGAATCGTACTTCGAGGTCTGATTTTCAATAAAGCATCGTGTAAATCCTGTATCGGCTTCTCCACCTATTATGTCTAGTTCCAATCCTTCCCAAGAGATAATGCCCTTTAGACGGTCATTTAATTCCTTTTTAATCAAAAGATAACACTGTTCAAGAATTCCCATCGGACCTCGACGCCCGATATCGTCTGTGTCTCATCCCAGCATTCTGAACTCTGGGACCGATAGGGTTCAATTCAGGATACCCCTAAAATATGCCGCTGCACCTAACGTGTTAATATTTATTCTGGGAAAAGCTTTGCCTACATTACTTCTGCGTGTGGCCTATTCCTCGAGGTTACCCGAGACTAATACAAGCAAATTCCTATCTTTTTCCTACTTGTCAGTTTAAAGGAGCCTTGATCAGCTTTATTGCATCCCAGGTAAATCGCCTCATATCTGCTCTTCAAGGATACTTGCTTTCCAAATAGATCCCTTTTAGTTGAGATCAGGGCCATGTTGACTGCCAAGAAGTAACATTGGGGATCTAGTGCCTTATTTAGTATTACTAATGAGATTAGTTAATGTTATGAGCAAAATTTTAGTTATTTCATAAATATAATGAAAATTTATTTGCAGCTAATGTTTCAACTGGAAAGTGCCTGCTGTATGATTGGACTTCAGAAGCATAACTCAACAGAACAGGCTCTGAAATAGGCCTTACTCAATAGTTCTGAACGTAAAATGATTGATACTCAATCTGGCTTCAACTGCTTAGGTATGTATAGCGATACGATTTTTAGTAGATATTTTATTTTTCTCCCTTTGGGCTTAATCTATATAAAAAACTATTTCTGTTTCAGTTTCAATCCTGTCTAATTACAGAAATATGAGTCTTCTTTAATCAACCGTTCCCTATTTGTCAAAAAGGAAAGAAGAAAGTTCTGAAGCCTGTTAACTTTCAAGCTGTTCAACTAGGGTAAGGGATAAACTCTATCTCTTGTATTTTTAGAAAAAAAAACTTTAATTTTTTTTTTTTTTTTAAATAAGCAATCTTAATAAGGTTTAAGAATGTTAAATTTGGTTTTTTAAATCTAATAATTGGTATGCTGCTAATCTTAGCTAATAATAACTGCCTTAGTTATAATTATTTGTCTCGCATTAGACAGGCTGTATCCTTATTTGGGCTAATTATATATTTTATAATGCTAGGAAGTAGGTGCAATAATAAATACCACATGTTGTGTTAATAACCTAATTTTGGTAGGGAAACGAAGCCTCAAACAAAAGATCAAATAAAAGTAAAGTCACTGTTTACTCTAAATTCTTTAGTAGTGAATTGAATAGTTTTCTAATAGTGTGATTAACAATTCTTTTCAAAGGTTTTGAATATACTACAGTATTAAAAAGTAATATAATAATAATAATAATAGTAATAAACTCTTTATTGATTGTCATGGGAACTAGTCCTTTAGGAACAAATTATACAGATACATAATAGGCTTCAGTGCCTTAAAGTGTTATAAAAATGAAGCAGATAAAAATGGTAAAAAAAGAAGAAAAAAATGATAAATAATAAATTAGTCTTCTTGTGATGAAAAAAATTAAAAATAAATAATACCCCTATTCACTTAACATAAAGATAACTGAGTGTGTGCAGCATAAAATATGAACACATATACTCTTATTTGCAAATAAAACAAATTGAACTTATATTTTCAAGATAAATAAAAAGTAAAGGCCTACACCAATTTAAAGATAAAATTGAGAATTATTAAAGACTATTTACAATTGTTCAGGGAAATGGGTGGATAGGAGGTGATTGTACAAGCGGGATTTGAAGATAGGGAGAGAGTTGGAGTGATGGATTGAAGGTGGAATTGAGTTCCATAGGGATCTCAATTCCCGGAGATCTATCTTTCGAATGCTGACGTTCGGTGGGCTGGAGTGTATAGATCTGAAGACCTAGAACAGGTATTGCGGGAATGGACAGAGGATTTGAACTGGAGAAGTTTGGTGTTGTTTGAAGGACGGCGGGATCGGATAACTTGGAAAAGGAAGGAGGCCAGGAAATATTTCCGGCGGTAGGATGGGTATAACCACTTTAGCCTTTCGTGTAAAGGTGAGACGGAGACGTCTTGGGACCCCAAAGATAAATCATACGAAACAATTAAATAAACGTTTTAGTTTTCCTTCGACATCCCCAGAGATACCCTCATACACTGCAAAATAATAGTCAAAGTGGGGATACACCTGGGAAGTGACCAGGAGCCTACGTGTTTCAAATGGAAAATGGCACTGGAGGTGATTTAATCGCTTTAAGGTGGTAAAGGAACGGGAGGAAATATTGGAGATGTGGTTTTTCCAGGAAAGGGTTTGGTACAAGGTCCCTCCTAGGTTTTTGACAGTTGGATAGAATTTGATGGGATTATTATAATATTTAGGAGCAGGGTGGGGATGTTAGGGACAGTTTTGATTAGGTAATTGGAGCCTATTAAAATTTCTTTTGTTTTTCTGCATTGAGCTTCAACTTTATTAGCCTCTGCCCAGAGACTGATTCAATATAAATCATCCTGTAGCTTCTTTGTCACTGACGATAACTCGGAAGGGGGGTAGGATTGGTATATTTGGAATTCATCTGCATATATATGATATTGGGAGTGATGGATCAGAAGAGGAAGGTCTTTGATGTAAATGGCGAACAGGGCGGGGGAAAGAGAGGAACCCTGCGTAACACCACAGGAGAGGAGAAGTGTCATGGTTGGAGGTTGGCCTGGAACGACTACAAACTGTGACCGGTCTGAAAGAAAGGATTTGAAACAACTAAAGGCGCTGCTTGATAAATGGAGTAAATATAGTTTTTCTTTCAAAAGAATTTCGGCGAGGGATCTTAACAAATAAAGTTCTAATAATGCTAGGTTCTGAACTGCAAGGTGGTGTAGAATGAGTTTGATTCTACCATGATCTTTTACTTTTCCTTATGTTAGATGAAAATTACGCTGGTGAGTTTTTTTGTTGTTTTGGATGTTGGATGAGGCATTTTTTTTTATGTAACAGAAGTTAACACAAAGCAGTACCAGGACACAAGTCCTAATTACTGCTCCGTTATGGGAAAAAGGAATTTAGGAGAAAGTTTTTAAGTAAAAAGACTATAAACAAGGAAATAGTACGGGAAGATGTTGGGCACTAACTAGGGAGACCAAGCGGCGCGGCAGATGATCATAGTCTGATTGGACTGGAAAACAGTGGGGGTATTTATACCCCAATTTGGGTTACTAGCTCGCTAGATAGCGCTGCCGTCTCACACTGAATTAGATAGGACCGACATCTTCTAGGCTTAATTTATTACTTTTTATGATTTTACAAGCCATTATTTTGAAAATAATGATCAAAAATGCAACAACATCTCTTATAAATTATGTAATTAAAAAAATAGTATTTTATGTTTTGATCCAAGCTTCTGCTTGTTACCACAAGATGGCGCCTCAGTAGCCATTGCTTACATTTAGCAGGTTTTAAATTACAACTAGGTGACATTTAAATTCTTCCTGAATACTTCTAGTGTTTAAAGTACAGTTAATGATTTAAATTTTTACATTGAGTTTATTAAAAAGGAAAACTGTTAAACATATGTACCTTATTTACAACAAAAATCATTTGAAGAAAATGTTGTTGGATAGAATTTGATGGGATTATTATAATATTTAGGAACAGGGTGGGGATGTTAGAGAGTTTTGATTAGGTAATTGGAGCCTATTAAAATTTCTTTTGTTTTTCTGCATTGAGCTTCAACTTTATTAGCCTCTGCCCAGAGACTGATTCAATATAAATCATCCTGTAGCTTCTTTGTCGCTGACGATAACTCGGAAGGGTGATGTTTGCACAGTGGGCTTGTGGGTACTGTGCTTTGTTCAATTGTAGAATTTCACGAAAAGTGTTCTGAATTGTGCCAATTCTAACTCGACGTTGTTCTATGCCAGCTCTGCAGAACTTTAAAGAATCACAAAGTTCCCCTTGCGTAATGTTTTAAAATATATTTAGTTGTTAGTAATTAATTATCATTTCATCAATTATATTAAAATGAATAATTTTGGTCATTGTGGTAATAATTATAGTTCAGATAAGGAGATATTCCATTTCGTTTGTAATAAACGACTTAAAATTTTTTTATTAATCCTATGCTGAAGTATTTTCATAATAGCAGGTTTTATACAAATTTTCCAACATTTTAATACATAAATTTATGCATTATATAGTACTCATAGCAATAATAAAGCATTTTTATGCAATTCAAAACGGATACCCCACATTACCTGAAGGGGTACCCCACTTTACCCGAAGGTGCGGGTAAAGTAGGGATATTTTTTATTTTTATTAATTACAGCCGAACAATTCCGATTTAATCCAAAACACTTAGCAAACATAAAGATAAGTAGTAGAAGTTTCAAAATTATAATTCATATTAGATTTTTAGTGAAAAATGAAGGATTCACATGAAGACAAAAAAAATGTCCCCACTTTACCCTACTCACCCCTACTTAAATGTGGGAAGTTGAGGAATGGCGTTTACCTGTTAATGAAACACGTCAATTTCTAAGTAAGCTCGTAAGTGAAAGTTGTGTGTTGTGCGCATCGCACCAGATGTTTTTTAATTGATATTAATATTTTAAATTAAAATATTTTTTTTCCCTGAAAGATACATTATTGCCCAATATTTTATTTATAATAGATTGATTAAATTTTATTAATATTTTTTTCAGATTTCAGAAGAAAGTTTAACATCTCTTCACTGACAACGAGCATGGATGTACCGTATGATTTTATTAAATTATTTTTCTCAACTAATTACATTGTTGACTTCTTGTTATAATGATGTACATGTCAGATAGCATTGTAGGAGAGTTCTTTGATTTGCTAAGAACTAAAATTTCTTTAATAATTATGTTATGTTAAAGTACAAGTTGAATAACTTAGTTATCAATTCAGATGTTATTTTAGAATTTAAGTTGAATAACTCCATATAAAATTATAGTGTTATATTAGAATTTAAGTTAAATAATTTGTCATAAATTAAGTTCCATTTAATATATACTCAGCTACAAATAGAACAGGTCTGTCGAAGAAATATCCATCTAATAATGATTACATAAATTAGTATTATTTTATTAGCTCCGGTTTTGATATAGTCTATCATTTATCAGAAATGATATTGTGGTGTCTGTAGGTTTTCAAAAATCGAAATTACCAAAACTGACTGCCTGCCATAGCAACGGTAAAATCTGTTATTCTTTTCATGTTTAACTGGTGATGTGAAATAATAAAGAAAATTTCTGATTACAGCTTGCAGTTGCTATTGCAGTTGGTAAATTGTAATAACATAAAAAAAATGCTCCTTTACCTATAATATAAAATGTTTTTAGTTACGATTTCAATGTTAGAGGTACCGTTTGGTGTTTAACCTGAAAGTGGGCATATGTCGCGATCTTTTGAAGTTAACAATAAGCGACCTCACTCTAGGAATGCCAATGCCTACTGCTGGCATTAGGTAGGGATGAGGGCCTAATACCTAATAAAAAGACGCAGCTGTATACATATAGAACTTACAATATATATTATATTTGATGATCAAATGCTTTTATCAGAATTTCATTTTCAAATTCATTTCATTTATCTTCAAAAGGATATAGCATGATTCAGGCCTGGGTTAGCCAAACTGATTCATGTTTAAGAACATTGTTATATAATGTCTTCCTGTTTTTTTATCTTTGATGAACTTCTTCAGTAATCCTTCAATCGTTTTCTTAGCAGTTTGAGACTATGTTATAGAATTCATGAGAAAGTTTTTGTATTATCTAACTGAACCTTTCGTAAAATCGTCAACTTCAATTCTTTGCACACGAGGTTTTTTTTTATCTCATGGGCATGAAGAAAGTCTCTTTTGTGTCTCCAAAGACGTATCAGCTTCCTTTAAAATAGTCTTCGTTTTATTCTGACCAACATCAATAGCTTCTTGAACACTATTTTTCACGTAGTAAGTCAATTAAATTCAAAAATGAATTCCAATGGAAATAATTCATCCTTTATAAATTTTAAAAATAATTAGGACATATCTTAGCATCAAATTGTTTTTTGGATGTTTTAGTGACGTAAACTACCAATTTTTGTTTTTTAATTTCACGTAGAAGGGTCTGTTGGAAATTTTATTAATTGAACAGCTTTTTGTTGAATTTGGGGAGCGGGGTAAGGTTGTGTATTGCTGTGCTCAAGGTTCCGAGTTCGATACTGGCTTTCCGCAGGATATCTTTATTATTCTGCCACTGTTTGTCTCGTGAAGGGGTGGCGGGATGGCCGAGTGGGCAAACGCGTTGCCCACTGCAACGTCTGATTTGAAATACGAAGATAGCAAGTTCAAAACCCGGAGCCGGGGGGGAAAATTTAATTATACTCGGCATTAATCCCCCACCCTCTCCCCTGGCCCGGGAAACCCCGTATAGCCTACAAGGCGAGGAAGGGGAGGAACAAAAAAAAAAAAAAAAAAAGTTGGTCTCGTGAACCAAGAGACCCTCCTGGGGCAAACCCAGCCTCTAGAGAGTGGGTAAATTGAAAAATTAAGGGGAAAAACCTGGAGGTTGAGCGTGATCACGGTCAAGTCACCTCCTTGCACGGCCGCTGACCAAGAAACAGTGCTCTTCCTTACATAGTACTGAACCCAAAACCCTTCATGGGTTGTAGTGGTACAGGTTTTTTTTTTTTCTGTTGAATTATGATAATGAATTGTTGAATTATTTTTGCTTTTATTTGGCTTGAACCTCCCTCATAAAACTATTCCACTTAATCACTGTTCAAAACTCGCAATATCCATTGTTGAAATTATTTCAATTTTCTGAAAATATTTCACAGCTTTTTCTTCAAAAAATTAAAAATTGATGAATGATTACATAGATGATTACATACAACCATTCGTAAAAATTGATGAATGATTACACAACCATTCTGTTTGAAATCTAATAATTTAAGGAACTTCTTTATCTTTAAAATATTCATATGAAGGGCTCACAAAATATGATCGATAACTTAATCGAATAATGCGAATTCCCAAATTGTGTTTGTATTATTTAAAATTAATACAATAACAACACGGCAGATACCGGTGGGTAACAATAGGTTATCATGGGATAACAGGGTGAGTTCCAATGCCGTGGGCTAACTTGTGAGGACTGAAAATGTTTCACAAATTTTCCTAGATGGAACTATTTGAAATTTTTGAAAATATTTCACCGCATCTTCTTCTGGACTTGGCAAGTCTCACGTCTTCGGCGTGAGGTACGACCTAACGACGTACTACCCGGCCAAGTGGGCTTACTTCGTCTGGATCTGCCTCCACATCACGTTCATCATATCGGCAGTCTTCGTGATCGTGGCCTTCGCCATAAGCGACCAGAAGGATTTCCTCTTGGCCGCCGTCTGCATCCAGCTACTCCTCTTGATAATCTACACGGTTATGGCCATCGTCGGTTAAATCATGTTTATAGTTTGCAAGTTTGAGAAACTGCCAGTAAGTTGAAGCTGAACACCCTCATTAGAGTTCCTGAGGATTTCATGAGCAAGGTTCGCTATATATGGCCGCATGGAAACGAGGTGCTACATAAGGTAATCAGATCATCTCTGTTCGCCCCTAGTAATTGGACAACCCTAGGGTTTGTGACATAACCTGGCAAAAATTCTTCTATAATTTCTCTGGACTTTCTTTCAAAATTAGGGAGACTTGAAATATTCAGGCTGTACATATCTTCGACAATCTTGACAGGATCCACATCGAATTTTGCATTCTTCGGAATTAAGTGTAACAATGTCAAATAAATACCAGGGAAATCTGACCTGATATCGCCTATTATCTTAAGCCATATCGTCAACGGATCAGGACACCCTCTCTGACAATGTTGGTACATATTCGATAACGGGAGACCCCCTAATATTGAAGGGAAGTTTAATAAAGCACATAGAGATTTTGAGTCTCTAGACTCCGCAGAAATAATTCTTTTCCCGAAGAATATATTACATGTCTCAACGGAGTAAAAGAAAAAGGGAATAGAAGGTGAGATGTAATTCCTAGAAAGATTTTCAGTTATTAAATCGTGGGAACATTTGTTGTCATATTTCCTAGAAATTTTAGGAAAGAACAGAACTACGAGATTAAATACACAATATATAATTAAATATACAACAATAAATAAATGTAGAAAATTATGGACACGTACAACCATATGAAATCAAGATGGATCAAAACGACTTTTTAATGCTTAAAATTGTCTGATATAAAAAAAAAAAAAATTCATCCAAACTTTGTACTGGCTTAATAAAATTACTTATTCAATAATTTTGTTGTGTGTGATGAACATTAAAATGCCATAATTTGCATGCCATGAATTTTCACATATATCACAATACATTGCTACCTCTCCTTCTGTTCATTTAGCAAATGATTTCTTTTCACGGTGACGAATGACTGTGAACACCTTGCCCACAATTGTATAATGTTAGATTTTTCTTCAGTTTTACAGACAATTTTCAAAGATACATGAGCCTCAATGAAACCAGAAGTAACTCGCAAGCCAAAACTATACCGATACCAATGATTAAAATACATAATTGGTATAAATCGATAAGAGTAAACATACTTAGTCTTCAATGAAAAATCCTCCTCCGATGATAGGACATTACTATCTACATCTTCTGTAATGATAACGGACGAAACTTCTTCGATAACCAGGTCGTCAAACTGTAAATAAACATTAGCATTAATGATAAGTACACGGTTCAAAAAATGAGGTATATTTGGTTGATCAAAATTACTAATAAAAATAATAGGATGTTAACCTCTAAACGTTGTTAACCCGATTATTGTTAAAATTAAATCTTTTAGTGGGTGGCTGGTTATTTCTAGGTAGTATTACGTTAATTCTATTTCTCTGAGACTCGTAAGTACAGTAGCGCTCAAAAGTATTTTGACAACAATAAAATATTAAAAATAAACACAAAATAAAAACAATCTTGAATTGAATCAAATTATTTATTAATAATAACAATATGTTTAACAAATTGGAACGCTTTTCTTTAAGGAATCACAAATGAATAAAAAACATTAAATTTTTTCTCTGATTTTCGTGGATCAAAAGTTTTTTTTTTTTTTTTAATTTTTTCAATATTTTTGACACTTATTAATCAATATTTAGTTGCATACCCATTGGCCTTTAATACAGCTTCGCATCGTTTCGGCATTGAGTCCACTAGTTTCCATAAATGATCGATGGGGATTTTGCTCCATTCCTGGCATAGCACTTCATATAAAGCATCCTTATTCGTATAATTTCGGCATCTCACGCGACGATCCAGTTGCTCCCAGAGATGTTCTATTGGGTTTAAATCAGCACTTTGGCTTGGCCACTCCAAAAGTTTGATTTTCTTGCGATCCATGAAGTTACTTACGTGCCTAGATTTGTGTTTCGGGTCATTATCTTGCTGAAAGTACCAACCACGTGGCATATTTTCTTTAGCATACGGTAGCATTTGCTTCTCTAATATTTCAGAATACTTTCCATAATTCCATCTATCTTGAATAAAGGACCAACTCCGTGACGAGAAAAACAACCCCAAACAATAACGTTACCACCTCCATGTTTCACTGTGGGTATTTGGTATCGAACCTCAAATTTTTTGTTTGTAGGACGTCGAACATACCGTATTCCATCAGATGACACCAAATTAAATTTACTTTCATCGCTCCACAACGCCTTGGACCATTCTAAACTAGTCCAGGATCTATGCCGTTTTGCAAATTCTAGCCGAGCTTCCTATTCTTTTCAGAAATCAGTGGTTTCTTGGCTGGGCGTCGTCCATATAGTCCGAAATCTTTTAGGCGACGTTTCACAGTTGAAACATGTACATCCAAGTTGAAGTATTCTTGTAGTTCATTTTTTATTTGTACAGCTGATTTTCGTACATCACTCGCCGATAACTTTTTTATCAAATGGTTTTCATAGTTCTTCTGGGCCGGCCACTTCGAGGTTTATTTTCTACTGTCTTATGTATATTATAAACCTTATTCCATGCATTTACTAACTGCCGAGATATATTAAAGTTTCGAGCAACTTCTGCTTGTGTCTGTCCTCTTTTCAAAGCAGTTATTACAGCATTTTTAAAATCTCTTGAATATTCTTTTGTCTTAGGCATGTTTAATAGAAAATAAAGATAATATGAAAAAAAAAAAACTTGCTTTGGGGCAGCTCCGTCAACGAATATAGAGGACTGAATATTTGTCAAAATACTTTTGAGCGGATTATGAACAGGTTTCTAAGGATATACTTAAAGTAAACAAACAAGTAATAAAATGCTTTTAATAATTCTCTCAGGCTCTTTAGAGGTATTATTGTGGAATAAAATATGTTTACTTAGGGGTAGGCACCATTAATATAATAACGAAAATATTGTTGTCAAAATACTTTTGAGCGCTACTGTATTACTTTGCCGGAAACTGTTTCCCTTATGATTAAATTTTTCATCATTAAACCTAACTTTTCTTGCTAAAGGCCTTTGATTTAAATAATAAGGACTATTTTCCATTGAAGTTGCACGTGAATTATAAATCATAGATTGTTCTACCCGATTAATTAAATTATCTAATTCCTGTAAATTTCTCGGCGCGTCACTAAAGTTAAAATATCTCCTTAAATCGTCGGATACACCATCGAGAATAATAGAAAAAAGTTCTTCGACTGTGTCCAGACCTTTAATTATAACACCATATTTTAAAATAGAATCCGCGAATTCCCTAAATGATTGTTTCATTTTGTGAGCAGAATATGTATTGAATTTTAAATTGCAACCTCGTTTAGGGGCTTGTAAATCTATTGAACAAACGATTTCTAATTTCCTCTTATGTTAATATTTTATTCTTTTAAAACTGAGCTTTTTTGATTGTATGCTATTCTTTCGAATAATTTAGAAAAATGACTGGAGGAAAGTTGATTAAGATCATATAATGACTCAAAATTTTTTAATAAACTATTGGGATCATCAGTTCAAGTATCGGGACATCTTTTACTAAATTTTCCCGATGAATCGGTAGTTTAACTTCTGATGAACTTAAAAAGTTAAATGAACTGTTAGCTCTGAAACTAATTTTAATCTAAAATAACAATGGACTGTACTCAATGACCTTTACAAGCGTACTGGTTTATTTTTACAATTCAATTACACAACATATGATTTTATAAAAAAAAAAAATACAAATAATACACATTTTATGCATGAATATTTTTCCTAGGAATAGGAACATCCTCCACCCTTCGTGGACTGCAATTCTCTTCTATATTAAATGGAGCCAGTCTTGAAATTGATCTCTTGAAAACGCTGTCTTTGGTTTGGACGTCTTCCACTCTAACCCTCCTGTCCTTTCCTGGATATATATTTGTAATTCTACCCAGAAGATTCCAGGTTTTTCTTTGTCCATTTGGGTCAACAATGTTAACGAGTTCCCCGACATCAGGCTGCGATTTCTTGTCAAACCATTTGGTTCTTTTAAGAAGCGTTGGCAAGTACTCATTTAACCAACTCTTCCAAAAGCGATCAGCTAAAAATTGCGTGTGTCTCCATTTCTTCCTTAAATCTCCTGGCTCATCACTTTGAGTCCAGGTGATCCATTGCTTGATCCTATGAGGATGTGATTCAGTGTTAATGAATCTGAATCTGCAGGATTCTCTGACACCTTTGTTAAAGATCTGCTATTGACTATGTTCCGCTTCAATAAAGACTGTTTCTATTACATCGTCTTTTGGAGCAACTTCTTTCAGTGTGGCTTCTAACCAAAGAAAGAAGGCACGTACACAGGTAGTCCTAAACCAAGTGCCACAGGAGAACCTGTAAATATCTGGACAGCAAGATCTGCACCTAATATGTAATCAAGTGGTGCAGGAGAATCAAACCAAGGATCTGCTAAATTTATACCACGCAATTGATCTTTAACTGTAGACGACACCTTGTTTACAGGGGTACTAAATGCAATATGATTTAGAACATAAAAGGAATGTTGCTTAGCCAGAGTGCGTTGTTCTAAATTCTTTATATTTAAACTGACAGTGCCGTTAGCATTACAAATTTGCCTACCTAAACCTCCTACAGGGGTAATAACTTTGTTGACAGAAACATCTGATCTATCCACAGTAACCTGAGATACAAATAAAGCTGCCGCTGCAGTATCAATTACTGCTCTAACCACAGTATTGCAGTATGCATTAGGAACTTCCAATTTAACCCTCCAGTGCACGGGTGAAAAAAAGTTACACCAATGGACGGGTAGGGTCCCTGGGACCCACTTTTTGTTCCTTTTTTTTTTTTAATATTTTGTATAATAATAAATTCAAACCAATAATTTCTATTAGTTGTAGATAGGGTATATAAAGTAAAAATACCAAGAGTTTGGCAATAATTATTTTATTGGCGACAAAAAATGCAAAACATATTGAAGATAAAAAAAATTGAAAATTTGAATTAAAGTCTCATTAACAGGGAGAAAGTGAAAAATACAAGTTTTTTTTTTTTAATTTCAATAAAAGAATGCTATCTGTAAATGAAACAATCATTGCTTATCAAATACAATTTCCACATAAGAAATTAGACTGTTCCAAACAGATACACGTAGAACATTTTGAACACAGATACCTAGACTTTCGATTTGGGCACCATGCACATCTTCCTCTTTTATTTCTCTCTGTTCTTTGTTGACCTGATGTTGATGAATCATGATCAATGTTAAGAACATTTCTACCAAGTTGTTTAATAGATTTTGGTATTTGCGCCGTATAAATTCTTTCTCTGATGTTATCTTGGGTTAGACTTAGTATCAAACTATGTATAAAGGCTCGTCGGGATTTGATTGAATCTTTTATATTGTTGCTTTTATATATTATGAAACTATTTATTGTGGAAATGTTCATTAGGGAATAGAAAATAACCATAGGCGATCTTTTGGTATTTCGTGCCACGTTATATAGCGACGTTTGCTGGTCCACGCAATCCACTCCAGCTTTGGTTGTGTTATAAAATGTTATTATAGATGGTTTTTTTCTTTCAACAGATGAGGCATCAATTTCATCATCATTGTGCATTGATGACACTAATAACACAGTTTTCCCTCTTTTTGGAACATATGACACTAATGTCGTGTTATCTTTGAATCCAAATGTTGAATCATATATAGTACGATTGGCAGTTGTTATGAAATTTGGTGGGATTTCTCTTTTGTTTTTTTTTCATAGTTCCAACTATGGTTATGTTATGTCTTTTTAGCATTTTTTCAACCAACGGAAATGAATCGAACCAATTATCAATTGTTAAATTACGCCCTGAACCGGATACGGATAGGCACATTCTTTCCACAACATCCTCAGGCTTGAATGATGTATGTTCATAGGGACCATTGGGTTGCTTTCCACAATACATTTCTAAATGGTATGAGTAAAAAAGGCGAGCATCAACCAAGGAAAAAACTTTTATTCCATACTTAGCCGGCTTAGATGGAATATACATGCGGAACCCGCACCGACCACGAAATGCCAGTAGCATTTCGTCTAAAGTCATGTATTGGCCTAAACAATAATGTGCTTTGCAATTTTGGTTGAAATTCTCAATCAATTCTCTAACTGCAGCTAAATTATCAGTTTCCTTTCTCAAGTGCCTTGTCCCTTTATCATCAAAGCGTAAACATCTAAGGAGAAACCGAAATCTACGCTGAGACATGGAAGCTCTTATTCTTTCGTGTCCTGATCCATCAGTGCTCCAAAATTCTGATATATTTACCCGACCACCCTTATGGACTCCCATTGCATATAAAATGCCAAACAAGGCTTTTATTTCACTTAATTTAGTTGGCTTACAATCATAAGGGTCCGAATAATTTTGGGAAACTTCAGCTATAAAAATATTTGTATATCCTACAATTGAATTAATAATGTCATCAGGGAAAAAAAGTTCCCAACATTGAGTCACTGTTTTACATTCGCGAGCTCGGCCAATAACTCCAGGAAGTTTCCTGACAATGTTATGGGATTTTTGTCTAACCCTCTGAGAAGGAGCTGTCATTCTCCACTTACTTTCTCGATCTTTTCCCAAGTAATAATTATCATTTACCTGTCTAGAATCTGGCTCTTCGACTTCATCGTCCTGCTCAGAATTTGAATCATGATCGCTAGTAATCACGAAGTCCGGATCTGCGTCAGAATCGTCATCTTCCAAAAGTTGCTCGGATTCGTCAAATTGAGTTTCCTCATCGAGAATCAATCTCTGAACTTCTTCTAAATCGGATTCATTATTCAAATAAAATACTTCTTTTGCCCTAAAACAAAGCAATTACTTATATTTTTAAAAAATACTCAGGAAGATGCAGTAGCTAAAGCAATTCTCCTATTACTTCTAACTTTTGCTAGTAATAAATTGATTAAAAATGTCTTTCTAGTTCCACCAGGTGCATCTAAAACATATATATGCCCTTCATCAGACGACTCTACACTATTCCTAATTTCTTGATAGATGCTGCGCTGTTCTGGATTTAATAAAGCCTCGTTATTTCTTACCACTTGTAACAATTCTTCTGAGTTGTAAAAGAAATAAAAAAACTAAAAGAAGGAAACTTATCTAAATAATATTTTAATAAATCATCATACTTAAACTTGTTAACATAATGGAAATAATGCAAATGGTTCTCTGAATGACCACCGGACTTACCAATCTCAAGAGAAATAAGGTAAGCAATGGAATCAGGAGACCCTGCTAAGAAATCAGAACGTATTGACGAAAGGACGGCAGAACCACATCTGACAGTGATAGCAAACCTTTTATTAGCCTGCCGTCTACCCCCACTACTCGTTCCAGGCGCTCCAGACGGAACCTGATCAGGGTCAACGTTCTCAATGGCCTTGGGAGGTCGCCGTCGTTGTTTTTTAGGCCCGGGTTGTTCACATGTGGTGGGTGCTCGAGTTGTGGCTGCGCTAGTAAGATTAGGCGCAGCCAAAGCCGCAACTCGGGGCGTGACGTCACCCGGGCAATTGGACTCTCTTAAGGGCTGCTTCGCTGCCAATAATTTCTTATGCATGATATCTTTATATGATAATAGATGTTTAACACCTAGCTGTTGTAGAAGACGATCACACTTACTATGATCAACAGGAAAATCAAATGAATCATCTACATATTCATCTAAAAATATTTCCCGTCCATTAATAGTAGTTAGAGTACCCAATTTAAAATTAAAAGATGTAATATCACCAGGTTTCTCTAAACCCTTAGATACAACGTAATGAAATAATGCATTTAACTTTTAATATAAACGGTCATTCAGAAAACTAACATAGGGATTTAAACAAGTAATTATTTCAATATACTGAGAAAACTTAATCCTATTAACTACACAAAAAATCACTTGTCTAAACCTAATAGAATAATAATATGGATTCCGACAAAGTAATAATGTACGGTAATAAAAGGGCCAACTATAAAATCTACAATCTATATACAAATACAAAGCAATTGATCTAGCTCTTTCATGGGATATCTCAGGCATCTGTAATAAAACACAAACAATTCACATATCACTACATTTATTTAAACCAGAAAACACAAACTTGTAATAAACATCAATATTATAAGTTAAGACATATGCAATATGGTGGTCCTTATCATCTTTATCCAATACAAGATCATTAGCAGATGGCCTACCAACCATAACTGTTGGAATACGTTTACAACCTTGGTTTCTACACCACTTCATAAAAGTAACCTTTTTTGACCTATCATGAAACATATTCTCAGAAGCTAAAGTATGCAACCAACCGGGAATATAAGAATGCTTCATAACACTTTTCCTAGTCTATACTCTTCTACGAATAGGTGCATTACCACTTTCATAGACAAACGGACCAAATTCAGGTTTGTCTTCGTCATACGTAGTCGTAGAGTTACGATAATACTGAATTGGCATACTTTCCATCGGAATAGTGTAAACTTGAAATTTATTGTTATCATACTCAGGCCAACCTTGGGCCGTCGTATTTTTAGCCCATTTATAAAGGACATAGTTAACATATTTAGTCTTTAAAGCTTGAGCAACATCACCCTTTTCACTACCAATGAATTCACTAGTAATCTTAAAAAAATGAAAGTTCTTCATATAAAATCTAACAGATATCAAATTATACTTAGCATATTTATTTGTAATATCTTTCAATTCTTCATTTTGATAAAAATAACCGTCCGTAGACGAACCTGCTTGAGGAGCATGGAAAAAATCATGAAAAGGCAATAAGCTAACATCAGAATGACCAAAACCAGCGGCACACAACATAGACCAATTAACATTATATTTATGAGAAAAATACAAAATGTCTGGATAAGAAAAATATCCATGAAAAATATGGTGTTTCTTACGTCTATAAAGACGAATACTCCGGTGATAAGGCATCAGACTATTCAGTACTAACGCCTGCGGTAATAGAGACCTCGGTGATATGGATATCTTCTAAAACCTGCAAAGAATCATTACATTCAATAATAAGTAATCTATTCCTAAAAGCATCATCATCAGGAGGTGGATTATTAGATATAAAAATAACAGGTATACTATTACTAAAAAGCCTATCATCACAATATTTACGAGTTTAAAATTTACCAAATAAATAAATAATAAATAATAAAAAATAAAAAAATAATAATAATAATAATAATAAATAAATAAATAAATAAATTTACCAAATTTACTACCACTTAAAAACAATAAATATAATTCTCTAAATTCACTTAAATATTTAAATTCATCCCAAACAATTAATTTAAAATCCTCCATTAACCTATCAAAGAAATGAGGAGAAGAACTAGGATAATAAAGTCGATTAAATAAACACTTAAATAATTAACAGCATAAGTTTTACCACAATTTGAGGTACCGTATAAATACAAATGAGGTTTTTTATAATAATAACCAGTACTACAAAAATTAATATACCATTCATACAATTCTAAAAACCATCCATTAGGATATAAAATACAAGGCCATATATATGAGTACTCTAAGCAAAATTTAGAACTCTTAAACTGATTATACATACGCTCAAGAAACTTATAACAATTCCTGTTTCTTCTCTCCTATTTCTCTTAAGTAATCGACATTATCAAATGACTCTTTCTGGTGGGCTGTAGTAAGCCATACTTATAAATTTCGTCCATATATCCTTGAAATCTATCCCGAACTACTCTCTCTCTACACTATGTCTAAAGTCTTCACTTAAACTGTCTACATGCTTTTCCGAAAGATTTGAAGGCCCAGAAATCTGACAAAAAACTAACATTACTACAAACGATTGTCACATTTTATATGATGTACAACAAAAACTGTTTAGAGAAATAACACAACCTCTTGTACCTAGACGGAAACAACAGCACTGCTCACTTTAATAGCAGTATGTCTACTGAGAGTTTCTCTTCATTTAATGCGAGATACAAAGCGTCGTTTGACTTGTCGCAACACTATAAAACTAAACAATAAGATTGTTTGCATTTGCTTCTAGCGCCCAGGAGTTCGCGTTACAACATGTCACCAGCCAACTTCCCCATTTATCAATTAAAACATCTACACAAAATCTACTGTACCTCCCACCCCCCCCCCCACCACCTTCTAGGAATTGGTAACTAAGAATAGTTACCATTGTAAATTTTTAAATTTTAATTTTTTTGTCAATTATATTAAATAAAAAAACCACATAGGTTTATTTTTTTTTTTAGCATCACAATAATGCTCTTTGGAGGTATATTTTCCAGAAGTTTTAAAAACCATGTTTGATAAACTTCTGCGTTCATGTCTTCATGGTAATCTCCAGTTTTCTTTGACCTAAAGATGTTGAGCACGTTATGTATAAACCCGTTAGCACTACCTGTGTGGGTAACAATGAGTCTGCCACCTTTCCAGAAGGTAGTTTTGGCGAGGAATTAAGTGAGTCATCAGCCCAGGCTTTACTGACACAGTGACCAGCATTTACCCATGTTTCATCAAAGAAAATAATGCTGTTCAAGTCATAGTCTCTTATTTGTCGCAGAAATATGCATCTCGCCGTAGCAATATCGTTTCGCTCCATGAGAAATTTCCTTTTATCAATTTTCTTCCACTTAAAATTCAGCTTATGTAGCAATGCAGATAAAGCGGTTTTTCCTCCATGGAACAAATTTCTGTTCCATTTCTGCTTCTTTAAGTGAATTTAATGATCTCCTCCTAGAAGGCCACTCTTTGCGTTCATAGTACAAATAAATATGGTTTCAAATGGCATCCTCAGTCAAAGAATCCATCGCTGCTATAGTAGGTGGGCGAGGTCTCTTTTTCCCTGGAGTCACATTATGCTTCCCTCTTTTATGATCGCTGACTATCTTAGAAACCGTAGATCTGTAGATCTGTAGATCTGAAATTTCAAGGGCATCCGCGACTCTTTGTGTCACTTTGTCTGTTGAAAACCATGATTATCCTTTTCTTTTAAAAAATAATTATACAGTCGGAAAACAAGTAACCTCGACTGGGATTTCAGCACGAAACCGCGTCGTTTTTTCCTTCTCGGTGTACTAGTCGAGGGGCCCGGTTGACTATCCATACTATTAACAATTAGTAATTAACTTTAGCAAAAACAATAAACGCGTTGGTTCAACTAAAACTTTCAAACTGTAACTTTGAAGGGTAGGTGTTACCTGAAGGGGTTGGAGATGGCAGGGAAGGGGAAGGCTCCGCCTACTCTCTGCCGAGGGTGGTGGCAATTCCGTGTCGCTTCTTTCAGCGGCCGGACTATAATGTCTATAAAAACCTATGTGATAGAATGTTTTGAATATTTTTTCTGGTTTTGGGAGGTCAAAATCTATAAAAAAATCTTATGCAGTTTTTTAGTAGCAGACCTGCATATGTTATGATTTGTCACGGTAGTGGCAACACCGGCTATCTCATTTTTTCAAACTTTACAGGAGAGCAATAAAACTATTTTTTACGCCACTGGTGCAACATTTTTAGTTTTTTACGTTATTATTATGACGATGTAGAATCCATTTATCAGAGAAAACTTTTAGGTGTTGACTAATATGAAAATCGACAAAAATTCTTGATATAACCTTTGTTGTGGTTTGCAGGTTTGAGATAGCTGCTGTTGTGTTGTAAAATTTCTTCTTACAAAACCATGTAAAAGTCAAATTACTAACTTCACAATTTAAAATTGCTGACTGAACTTAATTTTTTTTTCAACTTATCTCCTATCTAAATTACTGGAAACAGGAAAATGAAATAATAATGAAATAAAAAAGTTATAATAGGGAAGTAATTACATAGAAAATTAAAAGCATAAACATCTATTGTAATGAAATAAGATTGTTATCTTATTTTACATATAGTAAAATATAGGTTAAATAGTATTTTTTTTTTTAAACAATAGAATAAGTCTTTTTGTTGTGAATTTATTCCAGTCTTTTTTTCTTCAAAGGTTTAGGCCCTGGCTCTTGTTGACGCTTCAACAGCCTTCTGCTATCGCTTTCATGTGGTATATTGTTGTAGTACTCGTGAGTGTCAAAAGGCATGAATTCTTTTAAGGGTTGAAGATCCCTCCATTTGTCTAGTGGTATTTCTGGTTTCTAATTGTGCAAGTTAGGGAATGATGAACACGCAGCCACCTTTTTTGGCCTCGAAGGAAGCTCTTTAAGTTCATCTTCAAATTTCAGTTTATAGTAAATCTTGCCGTCCGGTTCATATTGAAGCCATCGAATTTCGTTCACAGTTGGCTCACACAGTTTCTTACCAGTGCGAATAGAATTATAAATCATATGGTTATCTTTTCCGTAATCTTTGAAAAATGTACATTCTAGCAGTTTTGAGCGATATGGAAATAAAACTTTGCTCGCGGTGAGTGAGTGAGCTACATATTGGCTTGTGAGGTGGACGTCCAGATCTTTAAATTTACGTTCAATTGTGCTATGAACACTATCACACTCCATCTGAGTGTGACTTTTTTCGAGGTACTTTTGGATTATAGTTACCTGTCTGTTCATACTAAGATGAAGTAAAACATTCGAAAAGATTGAGTTTCGATTTTGATAACCGCATCCGTCAGAGTACAACACGACTGGTTTGGATGATTGGTCTAGTAATTCATTCAGGTAATCACAATCTGAATAATGATTAATGCATATGAATAATTGGTAATCATAAAACAAATGAATAATGAAAAACCATTATTCATAATGAGTACGGAGTATTTTTAATGATTATTGGGTGTTTTTGGTATTCATATGAAATGAATAATGAATAGCTGGTATTCAGTTATTCACGATTAACGAATACTGAATATTCATGAATAGAATATATTCAGCTAGGATTAATATAATATTCATCAATCATGAATTGTAATTATTGAGTATCCTCATCCAGAGTCAGGTCGATCACTTCTCTTAAAGAACTCTCATATAAATGAGAGGAGTTAACTCCATGCAGGTGATAGACTACCAGGATCAGAATATTAGGTCTCGATGCAACCCTGGCAGTTATGCATCCTCTGGTCATTGATTTCCTCATCTGTTCAAATATACACAGATATTAGGATATTAGGAATGTGAATACAAATCTATATATACAGGGTGTCCCACGAATGTTGTGTCAGGCTAATAAAACCCATAGTCTTTGGAATATCAAGGCGAAAATCAGGGATCTTATAATGCGTCATATCGGTTACCTTTTAAAGATATTCAACCCTTCCAGAATTGAATTTCTCCAGTATTGCTGGAATGGCTCCAGTACTGGAAATTTCACCATAAATGACTTGTTTTTATGACGGATTCTGATGGTGAGTCAAATTCTAAAACTGTTTTGTATCGGTTACTTTTTCAATCTGATGCACCCTTACATCGATAACAGCCTAATCCTCTTATTTGAAAGGAACCCTGGAACTACTGGTTTGTTAGATGACAAGTTAATTATGGATTCTGAAGGAAATTGAATTTTATTAATTAAGTAAATATTACATTATTTGAAAATGCAATTGGGTTAATAATATTATTAACAAATATTTGTTTATTTACATAAAAATACTACAGGGTGCGGCAGTGAATTTTTACTTTTCAATTTTCTCTTTTAGTCGGTCAAGCTTTGCTGTCTGTTATCCCCAACAGGGAGCTCGTGATAGTCGTCCCGAGTGCTTCCCCTTCTTCCTGGAGTGTTCTGTCCTCAGACAGAGCAAAAGTAATCGGTAGGTTGCTCATGTTTTTCCCATAGATCTCAAGTACCTCACTTAACCTACAATACGTGCGAGCTACGTTCGACACACATTCTTCCCTACTTCTAGAGTCCGTAAACTCTGGCATTGTGTCATATTGATGGAGCTTATCAGTGTACTCAGCTGACTCTAGCTTCTTTATCATCCTCACATACAGGTAATCAACTAGCTTCAAGCAGGCCAGAATGATGTGGTCATTATCCTCATAATCCAACTCTACAGCTACTTGGATAGCAACGGAGAGCTGGTGGTGCCTCCTTACGGATAGGAATTGCACCCCATCTGTTGTAGGCGAGTGGAATGTCTCAGCTAAGTAAATAGCTGCAATATCCTTCCAGAGGCTCCTAGACGAGTTTCTCATTTTTTGGTTGAATATAATCTCCAGCCACCCGGTAGGGTTCTTAATTTTGGACGATGGTGATAACTGTAAAGTTATTAACATCGCTACAAAGTGGTTTGCAATGTCTATGTAACCTTGGAGTTACTAGCCTTATCAGACCTTTGATAACTCTCTAAGGTTGTCTCAGGTCGCCCTTCATCCACCATACCGGCAGTCCCCCCTCTTCAGCATCTCCTCGTGATCCTTTACTTAAACTTAGATTAGGGTCTTGAATCGCAGGTCCTGGAGCTTCTTGATTTCGGGGGGACAGACCATCATTCCTTGATTCATTGTCAGTCCCTCTAGCTAAAGTCGCCGTGCTTGGATGAAAAATGATATTAAAGCAATCTTTCACATCTCGAGACGCCATTATCTCATCCGCAGGGTTTATATCTACTGTAGGTATTTTAAATGACTCATCGTACGACTTCACAAATGCTATGACATTTGCTTTTAGGGAGGAGATTCTTGACACATACTTTGATGTTTTGTCGTTAATCTCTACGGTGTTCAGTTGAACTTGATTACAACACTGCAGAAACTCCGCTAGGATCCCTAGATAGGTCTTAGCTGCTGGAGTTTCCCTTTCTTGGATCTGTCTCAGCAGGGATTTGTATGGCATAGCCTTAGCACGTCTGGAATACGACTTCGCTGTAGCTGGCCAGCTGCGTCTAAGTCTAATCATGTCCTCCATCGTTATGCCATCTAGCTCTACGTTTTCAAGCTTAGTGCTCAAACTTGTCTCCTCAGGGTCAACATAGATCACATCATCCTCTATAACATACTGTTTATACCCCATATCTTCCAGGGCTGCTGCTGTATAGTCAAACAACAACGCTGTGGACATCTGGCTCTGAGCCCTCAGGATGTTTTCCAATTCTTTAGCGATGGCCTGCTGTTTCGTAATCCCAAGCGATCTGTTATTTATTCCTGTTCTGTTGGTCCCTGCTTTAGACAAGTTGATATAAGACGCGCCTATATTGGCTAAGTCCTTATACGCATGTGAAAAGACCTTCGGGTAGATGTAATTTATAAACGGGTCCTGCATAGCATATAGCATAACAGTAAGTAGGCCATCAAATTGAGGCTTTGCGATATGTCTCATTAGAGCAGTTAGCGAGATATACTCATTATCCACTACAGCTTCTGCAAAGGCCACAGCTGCAGCTATATTGTGATTACGACTTTGTTCTATCATCCAGCAAATTGGTTGATTATCCAAGTGAGTAGCAGAGAAGTAGGTTGATGCCAAGAATTGGTATGCCCTCTCTCTCTCCGTTTGGTCGGGTTGGTTTTTCTCGAAATAGTGGGAGATTGCCATTGTGCCTGTGTACTGATCATCATCAATTGTTTTTTCAATATCAGGTCCCCATCTTGACCGTCTCGATGTTAGCCACTGTTGCGTTACAGTCCCAGTTTTGGTCATAGCCGACACTGCCAAGAATATAGCACTATTATGGAGTTTTTGTGCTTCATCTGTTTCTGCCACAACCCTCATTTCCCAAAAGAGGATTTTTGACATTGGGGTTGTCTCTGTAAGTCCTTATACGCATGTGAAAAGACCTTCGGGTAGATGTAATTTATAAACGGGTCCTGCATAGCATATAGCATAACAGTAAGTAGGGCATCAAATTGAGGCTTTGCGATATGTCTCATTAGAGCAGTTAGCGAGATATACTCATTATCCACTACTGCTTCTGCAAAGGCCACAGCTGCAGCTATATTGTGATTACGGCTTTGTTCTATCATCCGGCAAATTGGTTGATTATCCAAGTGAATAGCAGAGAAGTAGGTTGATGCAAAGAATTGGTATGCCCTCTCTCTCTCCGTTTGGTCGGGTTGGTTTTTCTCGAAATAGTGGGAGATTGCCATTGTGCCCGTGTACTGATCATCATCAATTGTTTTTTCAATATCAGGTCCCCATCTTGACCGTCTCGATGTTAGCCACTGTTGCGTTACAATCCCAGTTTTGGTCATAGCCGACACTGCCAAGAATATAGCACTATTATGGAGTTTTTGTGCTTCATCTGTTTCTGCCACAACCCTCATTTCCCAAAAAAGGATTTTTGACATTGGGGTTAAGTCTCTGTAAGTCCTTATACGCATGTGAAAAGACCTTCGGGTAGATGTAATTTATAAACGGGTCCTGCATAGCATATAGCATAACAGTAAGTAGGGCATCAAATTGAGGCTTTGCGATATGTCTCATTAGAGCAGTTAGCGAGATATACTCATTATCCACTACTGCTTCTGCAAAGGCCACAGCTGCAGCTATATTGTGATTACGGCTTTGTTCTATCATCCGGCAAATTGGTTGATTATCCAAGTGAATAGCAGAGAAGTAGGTTGATGCAAAGAATTGGTATGCCCTCTCTCTCTCCGTTTGGTCGGGTTGGTTTTTCTCGAAATAGTGGGAGATTGCCATTGTGCCCGTGTACTGATCATCATCAATTGTTTTTTCAATATCAGGTCCCCATCTTGACCGTCTCGATGTTAGCCACTGTTGCGTTACAGTCCCAGTTTTGGTCATAGCGGACACTGACAAGAATATAGCACTATTATGGAGTTTTTGTGCTTCATATGTTTCTGCCACAACCCTCATTTCCCAAAAGAGGATTTTTGACATTGGGGTTAAGTCTCTGTAAGTCCTTATACGCATGTGAAAAGACCTTCGGGTAGATGTAATTTATAAACGGGTCCTGCATAGCATATAGCATAACAGTAAGTAGGGCATCAAATTGAGGCTTTGCGATATGTCTCATTAGAGCAGTTAGCGAGATATACTCATTATCCACTACAGCTTCTGGCTACAGCTTGCAAAGAATTGGTATGCCCTCTCTCTCTCCGTTTGGTCGGGTTGGTTTTTCTCGAAATAGTGGGAGATTGCCATTGTGCCCGTGTACTGATCATCATCAATTGTTTTTTCAATATCAGGTCCCCATCTTGACCGTCTCGATGTTAGCCACTGTTGCGTTACAGTCCCAGTTTTGGTCATAGCCGACACTGCCAAGAATATAGCACTATTATGGAGTTTTTGTGCTTCATCCGTTTCTGCCACAACCCTCATTTCCCAAAAGAGGATTTTTGACATTGGGGTTAAGTCTCTGTAAGTCCTTATACGCATGTGAAAAGACCTTCGGGTAGATGTAATTTATAAACGGTTCCTGCATAGGATATAGCATAACAGTAAGTAGGGCATCAAATTGAGGCTTTGCGATATGTCTCATTAGAGCAGTTAGCGAGATATACTCATTATCCACTACTGCTTCTGCAAAGGCCACAGCTGCAGCTATATTGTGATTACGGCTTTGTTCTATCATCCAGCAAATTGGTTGATTATCCAAGTGAGTAGCAGAGAAGTAGGTTGATGCCAAGAATTGGTATGCCCTCTCTCTCTCTCCGTTTGGTCGGGTTGGTTTTTCTCGAAATAGTGGGATATTGCCATTGTGCCCGTGTACTGATCATCATCAATTGTTTTTTCAATATCAGGTCCCCATCTTGACCGTCTCGATGTAAGCCACTGTTGCGTTACAGTCCCAGTTTTGGTCATAGCTGACACTGCCAAGAATATAGCACTATTATGGAGTTTTTGTGCTTCATCTGTTTCTGCCACAACCCTCATTTCCCAAAAGAGGATTTTTGACATTGGGGTTAAGTCTCTGTAAGTCCTTATACGCATGTGAAAAGACCTTCGGGTAGATGTAATTTATAAACGGGTCCTGCATAGCATATAGCATAACAGTAAGTAGGGCATCAAATTGAGGCTTTGCGATATGTCTCATTAGAGCAGTTAGCGAGATATACTCATTATCCACTACAGCTTCTGCAAAG
Organism: Aelia acuminata; assembly: GCA_911387785.2. Taxonomy (NCBI): domain Eukaryota; kingdom Metazoa; phylum Arthropoda; class Insecta; order Hemiptera; family Pentatomidae; genus Aelia; species Aelia acuminata. The sequence continues at coordinate 1,639,935 of OU426982.1, forward strand.
GCCACAGCTGCAGCTATGTTGTGATTACGGCTTTGTTCTATCATCCAGCAAATTGGTTGATTATCCAAGTGAGTAGCAGTGAAGTAGGTTGATGCCAAGAATTGGTATGCCCTCTCTCTCTCCGTTTGGTCGGGTTGGTTTTTCTCGAAATAGTGGGAGATTGCCATTGTGCCCGTGTACTGATCATCATCAATTGTTTTTTCAATATCAGGTCCCCATCTTGACCGTCTCGATGTTAGCCACTGTTGCGTTACAGTCCCAGTTTTGGTCATAGCCGACACTGCCAAGAATATAGCACTATTATGGAGTTTTTGTGCTTCATCTGTTTCTGCCACAACCCTCATTTCCCAAAAAAGGATTTTTGACATTGGGGTTAAGTCTTGTAAGTCCTTATACGCATGTGAAAAGACCTTCGGGTAGATGTAATTTATAAACGGTTCCTGCATAGGATATAGCATAACAGTAAGTAGGGCATCAAATTGAGGCTTTGCGATATGTCTCATTAGAGCAGTTAGCGAGATATACTCATTATCCACTACTGCTTCTGCAAAGGCCACAGCTGCAGCTATATTGTGATTACGGCTTTGTTCTATCATCCAGCAAATTGGTTGATTATCCAAGTGAGTAGCAGAGAAGTAGGTTGATGCCAAGAATTGGTATGCCCTCTCTCTCTCTCCGTTTGGTCGGGTTGGTTTTTCTCGAAATAGTGGGAGATTGCCATTGTGCCCGTGTACTGATCATCATCAATTGTTTTTTCAATATCAGGTCCCCATCTTGACCGTCTCGATGTTAGCCACTGTTGCGTTACAGTCCCAGTTTTGGTCATAGCCGACACTGCCAAGAATATAGCACTATTATGGAGTTTTTGTGCTTCATCTGTTTCTGCCACAACCCTCATTTCCCAAAAAAGGATTTTTGACATTGGGGTTAAGTCTTGTAAGTCCTTATACGCATGTGAAAAGACCTTCGGGTAGATGTAATTTATAAACGGTTCCTGCATAGGATATAGCATAACAGTAAGTAGGGCATCAAATTGAGGCTTTGCGATATGTCTCATTAGAGCAGTTAGCGAGATATACTCATTATCCACTACTGCTTCTGCAAAGGCCACAGCTGCAGCTATATTGTGATTACGGCTTTGTTCTATCATCCAGGAAATTGGTTGATTATCCAAGTGAGTAGCAGAGAAGTAGGTTGATGCCAAGAATTGGTATGCCCTCTCTCTCTCTCCGTTTGGTCGGGTTGGTTTTTCTCGAAATAGTGGGATATTGCCATTGTGCCCGTGTACTGATCATCATCAATTGTTTTTTCAATATCAGGTCCCCATCTTGACCGTCTCGATGTTAGCCACTGTTGCGTTACAGTCCCAGTTTTGGTCATAGCTGACACTGCCAAGAATATAGCACTATTATGGAGTTTTTGTGCTTCATCTGTTTCTGCCACGACCCTCATTTCCCAAAAGAGGATTTTTGACATTGGGGTTAAGTCTCTGTAAGTCCTTATACGCATGTGAAAAGACCTTCGGGTAGATGTAATTTATAAACGGTTCCTGCATAGGATATAGCATAACAGTAAGTAGGGCATCAAATTGAGGCTTTGCGATATGTCTCATTAGAGCAGTTAGCGAGATATACTCATTATCCACTACTGCTTCTGCAAAGGCCACAGCTGCAGCTATATTGTGATTACGGCTTTGTTCTATCATCCAGGAAATTGGTTGATTATCCAAGTGAGTAGCAGAGAAGTAGGTTGATGCCAAGAATTGGTATGCCCTCTCTCTCTCTCCGTTTGGTCGGGTTGGTTTTTCTCGAAATAGTGGGATATTGCCATTGTGCCCGTGTACTGATCATCATCAATTGTTTTTTCAATATCAGGTCCCCATCTTGACCGTCTCGATGTAAGCCACTGTTGCGTTACAGTCCCAGTTTTGGTCATAGCTGACACTGCCAAGAATATAGCACTATTATGGAGTTTTTGTGCTTCATCTGTTTCTGCCACAACCCTCATTTCCCAAAAGAGGATTTTTGACATTGGGGTTAAGTCTCTGTAAGTCCTTATACGCATGTGAAAAGACCTTCGGGTAGATGTAATTTATAAACGGGTCCTGCATAGCATATAGCATAACAGTAAGTAGGGCATCAAATTGAGGCTTTGCGATATGTCTCATTAGAGCAGTTAGCGAGATATACTCATTATCCACTACTGCTTCTGCAAAGGCCACAGCTGCAGCTATATTGTGATTACGGCTTTGTTCTATCATCCAGGAAATTGGTTGATTACACAGGCCAACAAAAAAAACCTTTTTGAAAACTTTTTTAATTTTAATAGCTGATCTTGATAGATTTTTATGTGCTGAATCCAAATGTGCTCGTAATTTTTATGTATCACCCTTAGTTTCCAAGCAAAATGTATTTTATTATATAGTCTAATACCCATTTACAGTATATAGGGAAATCAATGAAACACTGTAGAATCGTAAAAATGGTTTGTATTTACAGTAAAATACTTGGAATAGTAATTTTATGTGATGATACAAGGTTCACTTGTCAACTGGAATTGCTTTATATTTTCTTTCCCTTTTTTCCTTGAAGCTTCTTGTGTAGCTTTTCCTGCGATGAATAGCTTGCTGAACTTCCCGGTGAAGTGACCAACAGTAATCCCCCATCATGTTGGTATTCCAGCGGCCCTGGTAACGTTTTTCCATCACTTTAACGTCCTGGTGAAAACGCTCACCTTGCTCCTCACTAACATCTCCTAAATTTTCTGGGAAGTAATCGAGGTGGCTGCTCAAGAAGTGAACTTTCAGGCTCATCAAACATCCTAACTGTTCAAATTTTTTTAACATGTTAGCAACAATAGCCTTATATTCTGGGTCTTTTTTATTTCCCAAAAACTTGGTGACAACTTGCTTGAATGAAACCCATGCTTCTTTTTCATTTGAGGTCATTGTGGATTCAAAGTTAACGTCAAACATCATTTTTCTAATATCAGGCCCGGTAAAGACGCCTTCTTTCAGTTTAGCTTCTGAAAGGTGTGGAAACTTCTGACAGAGATATTTGAAACAAAGCCCATCTTTAGGCAAAGCCTTTACAAACTGTTTCATGAGACCTAACTTAATATGTAGTGGTGGTAGAAGCACGTTTTTTGGATCTACAAGGTTTTTGCGTAAAATGTTCTTCTCGCCAGGCTTTAAAGACTCCCTAGCAGGCCAGTTCTTTCTGCACCAATGTTGATTCCGAGCTCTACTGTCCCATTCACACAAGAAACATGGAAATTTGGTAAAACCCCCTTGCTGACCAAGGAGTATGCACGTAACTTTCAAATCACCACATATCAACCAACCGTGTGCAGAATAACCTATTTTATTTAACACTATTTCTAGATTTTCGTAACTCTCTTTCATATGTACAGAATGACCGACAGGTACAGAGGCATACATGTTACCGTTGTGTAGTAAAACTGCCTTCAAACTATTTTTGGATGAATCAATAAACAACCTCCGATCTTCTGTTTTGTATTCAATTCCAAACTCATTCATTAAACCATGAATGTCTGAGCAGTACACCAAATCACCCTCTTGTTCAAAATACTTCGAAAATTGTTGTTCTCTCTTCCTATACACATGAAAGCTGGTTCCAGCCGCCAGCAAGTTCTTTTCTTTTAGCCTAGAGCCAAGCAGTTCAGCTTTTTCTTTTGTTAAGCCCAGATCCCTAACTAAGTCATTAAGCTCGACCTGAGTGAACAATTTAGGCTCTACATTTTCTGTAACACATTGGAATTCTTCATCGTGTTCATCTAACTCCGACTGTACATCAGAAAATACTTCTGTTTCAATAGAATTTAAGTCCTCTGGTGGTTCCGGGATTGGCAAATCTACACCGTGCCCTACTGGTCGGATGGCGGACGGAAGGTTAGGGTAGCTTATTACCTTCTTGTTCTTAGAGTTATGACCAGTAATATCTACACTGCAAAAGTAACAGTCATCGGAATGATTTTTTGGTTCCCTCCATATCATGGGAACAGCAAATTTAAAGTGTTTTTTCTCTTTTTTTGACCATTTCCTGAGGTCTTCAACACATACATAACATACCTTATGCGGTGCCCAAGTTTTATCCTGGTCTCCAAGTTTGGTTCCAAAGTATGCTAGATAAACCTTTTTCACAAAGTCTGTAATGTTTCTTTGGTGCTTTTTAATAACAAACTCACCACAAATATAACAAAAACTGTCAGCAGAGTTTTTACAGCCGCGATGAGACATTGCACTGAGCACATGTACAGGAAACGTAAAAGTGAGGTTATGTTGAAAATAAACAAAACATCAGCTGTTTAGCATGTGTTTCAGCAGTGCTGCCAACATCATCTTTGTTCATTAGACCTATTTTTTCATGTTATCTTAACTATGAAAAAGCTGTTAAATTCTAAAAATGTTTCTTTATTTCATGAATTTAACTATAAAATGTGAATAAATGGTGGGTGATACAACTTTTTAAGCATCATATTTGGATTCAGCAACCTAAACAACATAAGAATAAGGTATTTTCATTAAAAAAGTTTTTTCATCGTTGGCCTGTGTTATCTAAGTGAGTAGCAGAGAAGTAGGTTGATGCCAAGAATTGGTATGCCCTCTCTCTCTCCGTTTGGTCGGGTTGGTTTTTCTCGAAATAGTGGGAGATTGCCATTGTGCCCGTGTACTGATCATCATCAATTGTTTTTTCAATATCAGGTCCCCATCTTGACCGTCTCGATGTTAGCCACTGTTGCGTTACAGTCCCAGTTTTGGTCATAGCCGACACTGCCAAGAATATAGCACTATTATGGAGTTTTTGTGCTTCATCTGTTTCTGCCACAACCCTCATTTCCCAAAAGAGGATTTTTGACATTGGGGTTAAGTCTCTGTAAGTCCTTATACGCATGTGAAAAGACCTTCGGGTAGATGTAATTTATAAACGGGTCCTGCATAGCATATAGCATAACAGTAAGTAGGGCATCAAATTGAGGCTTTGCGATATGTCTCATTAGAGCAGTTAGCGAGATATACTCATTATCCACTACTGCTTCTGCAAAGGCCACAGCTGCAGGTATATTGTGATTACGGCTTTGTTCTATCATCCAGCAAATTGGTTGATTATCCAAGTGAGTAGCAGAGAAGTAGGTTGATGCCAAGAATTGGTATGCCCTCTCTCTCTCCGTTTGGTCGGGTTGGTTTTTCTCGAAATAGTGGGAGATTGCCATTGTGCCCGTGTACTGATCATCATCAATTGTTTTTTCAATATCAGGTCCCCATCTTGACCGTCTCGATGTTAGCCACTGTTGCGTTACAGTCCCAGTTTTGGTCATAGCCGACACTGCCAAGAATATAGCACTATTATGGAGTTTTTGTGCTTCATCTGTTTCTGCCACAACCCTCATTTCCCAAAAGAGGATTTTTGATATTGGGGTTAAGTCTCTGTAAGTCCTTATACTCATGTGAAAAGACCTTCGGGTAGATGTAATTTATAAACGGTTCCTGCATAGGATATAGCATAACAGTAAGTATGGCATCAAATTGAGGCTTTGCGATATGTCTCATTAGAGCAGTTAGCGAGATATACTCATTATCCACTACAGCTTCTGCAAAGGCCACAGCTGCAGCTATATTGTGATTACGGCTTTGTTCTATCATCCGGCAAATTGGTTGATTATCTAAGTGAGTAGCAGAGAAGTAGGTTGATGCTAAGAATTGGTATGCCCCCTCCCTCTCCGTTTGGTCGGGTTGGTTTTTCTCGAAATAGTGGGAGATTGCCATTGTGCCCGTGTACTGATCATCATCAATTGTTTTTCAATATCAGGTCCCCATCTTGACCGTCTCGATGTTAGCCACTGTTGCGTTACAGTCCCAGTTTTGGTCATAGCTGACACTGCCAAGAATATAGCACTATTATGGAGTTTTTGTGCTTCATCTGTTTCTGCCACAACCCTCATTTCCCAAAAGAGGATTTTTTACATTGGGGTTAAGTCTCTGTAAGTCCTTATACGCATGTGAAAAGACCTTCGGGTAGATGTAATTTATAAACGGGTCCTGCATAGCATATAGCATAACAGTAAGTAGGGCATCAAATCAGGCTTTGCGATATGTCTCATTAGAGCAGTTAGCGAGATATACTCATTATCCACTACAGCTTTTGCAAAGGCCACAGCTGCAGCTATATTGTGATTACGGCTTTGTTCTTTCATCCAGCAAATTGGTTGATTATCCAAGTGAGTAGCAGAGAAGTAGGTTGATGCCAAGAATTGGTATGCCCTCTCTCTCTCTCTGTTTGGTCGGGTTGGTTTTTCTCGAAATGGTCCACACTTTGACGTGTAAGGCTATATTCTGTTTCTGTCTTTTTAGTCCATGGAGCCTGTGAAGCAGCAGCTACACGAGCTGCATGCTCCTCCAGCACTCCTAGTCTGTCGATGACTACTTTCAGTCCCTGTACTTCGTCCTTCAGTGCTTCCAATCCAGGTTCTACTGAGGCTTCGTCCAGGGTGTCTGTGTATAGGTCTGATATATTAAGTTCCGACTGGTTTGAGTCCTCGTCGGGTAAGTTAGGGTTCTCGTCAATGAAATAAGGTTCGTTTTGTCTTGCTGTCATGGTTTTAATCCCACTCCACGTATGGCTATCCGCCGGGGTATACCCCCATCTCCTCGCTATTAACGTTGAGAGTCCTGGAGTTCCGTCCAGGAGCCGGAATATATGCTTCCTTCACGGGGAAGTCTCAACCCGCTTTTCAGCATTCTCGGGTTCTACTACAGCTGCCTCAGACCTCCCATGCTCCGATACATGGGCACCAATACGTGTGCTTGCCAGGCGGGGTGCTCCACGGCACATGTAGGCCTTGCCATCCCCATCCATGCCGCTTCACAGGCTCGTGTTAGTCATGTTGTTTTGTCTGTGTATTTGCTGTGGTACACAGTGCTTTTTTTGGTCCAGACTTGCCAGGTTATGTGTGAAGCGGGTTACCCTTCACCTTATCTTTATACTTTCCAGAGAGATTCACCTAGTGGCTCTATTGAGCTGCCTAGATGAACCCCGCCTCTGTCGTTCGCGAGTTATGAACAACTCCCCGGGGGGTACCACGTGGAGGTGACAGTAGGCGTTGATGGGGATTGGGTCAGCAGGGGAGCACTAAACAGTGAGTAGGGCACTATGGTTTAGTGCTCCCTCATGAAGTGAGTAAGACTCCCGCACTCGTCTAACGCTTCAGCTTTCCCTTTGCCCCACCCATCAACCCCCCTTGGCACATTATTTACTAGGCACCTTTTTTTGGATGAGCTTGCCAACTGTGAAGGAAGAATTTTAAAAGTCTCACCTTTTCTTTTTTCATTCGATGGGCTTCGTGCTCCTTTGCCTTCAAAGTCCGTTTCTACTTGCTCCTACGACGTAGTGCCGCTTTGAATTTGTGAATCCAGTTTTGAAACAATTTCGTTTATTTCCGGGTTCTTTTTCAGAAATGAATGCACAACCAGAAACCTCGGAACCTCTGGTTTGTATATAATGTTCATCTCATCACATATACCCTTTAATGCTTCATCCCTTGCATCTCGGAGCTTGTACGCTGGTGAATTTATTTTCCATGAACACTCCTTCTCACGATACAAATCAACCAACTTCATTATTTGCGAATTATTCATTTTGTACACCGACATTATGATAGGTATTATACGGCTGAAGCAGGCGTGCTCACTCCAACTATAGTCGGCGACACGGAATTAGGCAGGTGGAAGAAACTGCGGTATTGCCACATCTGCCTGCCCTCTTTCTGAAACTCCATGAAACTTTAATTTGTGCCCATATCAATTTGATTGGGTTATATGGCAGTGGTAAGGAGTCAATCTCAAAACGTCATGCCCTGGAGCTCTTGTCAGTTCATCTTGTAGATTTCATTGCTTTTAAATGGTGCAACTTTGGGTAGCAATTCAACTTTTGTTGAATTAGCTTCAAAAGTTAAGTTTTTTTCCGTCATCCATTCAATCATTTCCTGCTTCCGCCAATTAGTTGAAGGGCGTTTTTGCAGTAATGCAGAATGATAGGGAGCATTATCTAAAATTATAATGCAAGATTCTTCCAGATTAGGTATGAGTTGCTCTGTAAACCACTCTTTAAAAGAAAACCCATTCATTTCATTATGGTAGTCAAAGGTTTTACTTTTGGATTGAAATACCCATTTGCAGTCATCGACGAATCCAACTACCCGCGTGACAAACAATAAGCCTCTTTCCCTTTCCAACAGGTACCTTCAACCTACCCTTGTTATCTGTGGTCTGCCAAATATATTTTCTGGAATGATTTTCATTCACCCAAGTTTCGCCAAGATATATTCTCTCTCTTTGATTTGGGTCATGCTTAACCCATTAGTGGCCGAAACTTTTTTTGTTTGTAAATTTGATAAAACTTCGTAAATAATGTCACATAAATGATTTTACCAAGGAATAATAGGGGTTTTCAAAAAATTTGACCCTGGAGCCCTGTTGCTGGCCCAGCTAAGCCCTGTTGCGAAAACGCAACACTGGCAACATACCAGGTCAAATGGCAAGGACTTCAGGAAGAAAAAAAAATTACAATTATCGATTGATGATTTATTTTTATTAAAAATCAAATTCAATAAATAAAAATCAGAAAATAAAATCAAAATTCTGCAGGTAATGAACATAAATTATTGGTCACTTTTGGGAAGTATGGTATTCATAAAAGTATTTTTCATGTAATGCTACTCCACATTTGTGACATTTTTTAAACGTTGTCGAGTGGCACAAGTTACATCGCGTTCTTTTTCCTTGTGATACAATGAGATGGCCCACGTTATCGAATCTAATGTTAAGAGTCGTTCGTAAAGTTGTAGAAGAAGTTGGCCCTTGAAGGGAAAAAAAAAGTATGTAAGTGAAATTAATTTTAAAAAATAACTCATGCTAATATTATGTAATTGTCTATTACCTGTTCTTTTCCTGGCAATCCCATATGAGCATAGCAGAGATTTTGCTAAATACCTTCTAAATGCTAGTAGGTCCATCTTCTGTTGATCAGGTACATCTTCCCTCATTTGGCGGTACAAAAGCCATCCATTTTGAACAGCCACGTCCAACAGCCAAGCAAACAAAGGCCAATACCATTTTCTTGACCTCAAGTTGGTTCTGTATGCCGCCACGTTCTGGTCCATTCTATCCGTGCCACCCATTTTCTCATTATATCGCTTAATCATATAGGGCTGGGGAACTAAAATTTTTGTTTCTCAAAAAATGAATACCTCTTGGCATTCACTAATGGCTCTACACCTTCATGATTTGATACAACAGTGACCACAGAATTATCATTCCAGCGGCAAAGAATTAGTTCATTATTTTCATCATATTGGCTGTCGTCTGTCCCACGCTTAGTTTTTGACAAATTTGAGAGAGGAAACTTCTCAATTCGATTTGATCTAATTGTGCCAGTGATTCCTACTCCCATCGATGTCAGTTTGTCAACTAATCGCAATGATGTGAAATAGTTGTCAGTATAAATTGTTCTGGGAATAATCTGACCATTTTTTTCTCTTGGTAAATTTTCACAAAATTTCAACACCACGCTTCCTCCTAGCCCATTCTCGTTCTTATATTTATTAGATAGACCCTTGGCACCTTGATAGATCTCAAAATCGATCAAGTACCCTAGCTTATTATTCCAACACCAGTTTTTATATCCGAATCGGATCGGTTTTCCCTGTATATGTTGCTTCATTCCATGTCTTCCATAATATGGTATCATGGCTTCTTCAATACTTGTCTCATATTCCCAAATATTGTGAATTCAAAAGGAATGCTTTAATTTTTTAATCAAGGGAGATAATTTATACATCCTATCATTTTTATTTATATGATCATTATCATTGAAATGTAAAAAGCGCATTATTGTTTTAAATCTATTGCGTCGAATACTTTTTGACACCAGTATATTTTTTACATCTTCCGATTCTTCCCAGTACAAATCTCTCCTCGGTTTTTTCCATATCCACTCAATAATAGTACACCGAGAAAAAGCTTTAACTCATCTACACCAAGTTCAAGTGCTGTCCCCTGTTGCATCGCATACCTAACTGTTTCCTTTACAATTAACGTTAATAGTTCTTCATCAAAAAACAAGTAAAAAAAATCTAATGATGTCATAGGGCGTGAGAGGTATAGTGGTTTTACAATTTTTGCATGTGTTTGTTCTTCCTTGAGCAGACGAATTTTATTATTTTCTGGAAGATCGCCTTGAAGCCATTTCCTTGTAGTTTTTGTTTTTTCTTTGGGAATATGTTTTTGGCCACTTTTTACTTTACCTAAGTTTTTAACATTTTTTTTCTTTTTACATGACGAGACCTCTTCATTAGGAATGTTTAGTTTATCAATTTCACTAGAAATACTTTTTAGATTTTCCTCGCTATGCGACAATTTATCCTCAAACAATTGTATATTATCTTCACAAACACGGACTTCTTCATTGTAACTAGAAATTACTAATTCAGCTTCCGCATCTAATTGCCGAAAATTGAGATTATTAATTGTGCCTCCCTCATCTTCATCGGCACTGTCTTCATCAGTTAGACATCCTGAATTTTGTGGAGGAGCCAAAAATATATCAATAGAATTAGCACCTTTTGCAATCTCAGTCTCTTCCAGCAAAGACATAATTTTATGTGTCCTAGCTCTACTTGAACTAAAAATTCCCCTTGAAGTTTTTTCCGTCATATTCTAACCTAAAAACAAATTTACCATAACATTTCTAGAATTAATTAACTGACTTCAAGTAATTACTATAAAAAAGGTCGAAAAAGATCAAATAATGTGTATGAAATGTACCGATCTAAAAACAAAAAAAAATTTCTGAGAAAATTTTAGACGCACCCATTGTTGGCCAGTGTTGCGTTTTCGCAACACTCAACTTAGGGGCCATCCAAAATCTTCTCATTTGAAAAAAAATTGTGCTTACCTTTATATTCTGATTCCTTGATATTCGTAGATGAGGTAAAAATTGGGTGTGCGTCGGACCACACGGTGGAAGTTATACTTCTTTGGCCATTCTCATACACCCACTCACGCACACAAACAGACAGGATATATAAATGAAATATAAGACATTTTTCAATATTATTCAATATATTTATCTTCAATATATTATACGTGATTTCATTATTATATTATACACCTATATTATCATTATCAGTAATTTCTTCTATAATCATTCTTTTATCTTGCTCATTTCCTGGTTGGTCATTAGAAATCGTACTGTATTCCAAGAAAGACACAATTGGCTTATGATAACTAAAGTAACTAACATATATTCTAGACTCAAACTTTTCAAGATATCTACTAAATACAGCATCAATGGTCGTTCCGTATCTGGTCGTACCTTGATTCTTGTCATTCGACATTACCAAGTCTAGTTTGTCTTTTAGAAAATGTATCAATGGCTCTGTTTGTTCATCGGAAAAATTGATGTTGAAATCCCCGCTCATTATCATTGGGATTTCATGAAAATTTTCATCGAGCAGTGCGGAACCTTCTCTGGTATAAATTAACAAATTTTGGTGTATGAACTTAATGATCTGTTTTACAGTTTTACCGGGAGAGATGTATAGCGCCACAACTATGAATTCTCGACCATTTTGTGGAACGCATTTACTAATACAAATTTCTCCAATAGCACACTGTCCTGCTACAAGAGATTCTGATGCCCTTGAATGAATATCCATGTGAGAAGTGACTATATTATTATGGTCAATTTCATTGTGATAAATTGCTACTCCCCCGGCAGCAACATTTTCTCGTTTATACTTTGCTATGCAATGAAAATTCGGAATGTCGATGTTTTGGCCATCTCTTACATGTGTTTCCGATAGTATGACTATTGTACATTTTTTAAATACGCTGTCATTCAAATCGAGGGCATGTGCAATGAGACTTTGACTGTTTATTGAATAGAAACTTATTCCTGTGCTTTTAGAAATAAAACTTCCCAAAGATTCAACAATGGTTGGCAGTCTATTGAGTGATAATCTTTGAAATTCTCTCTGTATATCTGTTGTACCTACAAAATTTCTTCTGCCATGGTGGAAAATGTTAGTGTCATCTTTTGTTGTAATATATAGCCCATTAATACTTGTCACTCTCGATAAGGCAACATATACTAATTCTATGGAATGGCTTTTGTCGTATTCATAGACAATCTCGTCGAAAGTCCCCCCCTGCGATTTATGTATTGTGATAGAACATGATGATACCAATGGGAAATGATTTCTTCGAACGTTAATTGTTTTATTATTATTCATTGATATTGCGGAAGACCTTCGTAAAATAGGTACGGCATTCCGGTCAATATTGTGTTGGGCCACGTATCCTGCACATTTTTTCTGCAGTTTTTGACCAATTTTATTCGGGAAAATAAGCCACACTTTCGACACTTCCCCACCATCGTTGTATTCTATGTGACATAATTTTCCAACGGTACCATTTGCCAGCCCATCCGAAACATCAATGTTTGTGGTTATAATGTAATATGTACCTTTAACAAATGTAATTTCATATGGTAGCCCACCAGTATCTATTGTCGACATTTTATGCAATTTCAGTTTGACAAAAGCCTCCTGTTCTTTATTAGCACATCCAGTATAAATATCCACGGCAACCGAAATAACTTTATCAGCAGCATTTTTCAAAATGTAATTATTATATTTATTAACAGAATCATTTGAGTGGAATAATCGTACTCCATGTAGACATAGTCTATTTGCTTCGTCCTTTGGAAAAAAACGTGATTCAATAAGTTGGAGTTCTTCTTCCGTCAATTTTTCTCCATTGCCAATTTTTGTTAACGCTGATGCGAACTGAACATTAGCTTGCCTCATAACCTCTGTTAATTCATAAAATTGAAGACAATGCCACAACGAATTGCCAGTAATTTTTCTTTTAATTTGTTTATATATGCGCGTTGCTCTTACTGGCGGTAATTGGCGCAAATCTCCTATCAATATCATATCCAGCCCTCCAAAATTGTCCTTGAACTTTCCCGTGATTTGTTTCAATCGTTGATCAATTTGTTCTAATAATTCTGCTGATATCATACTCACTTCGTCAATAATAAGCACTCTAACATATTTAAACAAGGCTCGATACTGATGAGCTATCTCTATACTCAATGGTAACAATTTTGACAGAGATATTTTTAAGGCCGTGTGAACAGTTGTTCCATTAATAGCAACAGCAGCTTTGCCAGTAGAAGCACAAGTTATGTAGGCATTACAGTAGCCATCGCTATCGGTAAATCTATTATATATCTCCATTATTAATTTTATCACAAATGTTTTACCGCATCCAGCTGGACCGGTAAAAAATATCTGCGAAGGATTCTCTTTGCTCGACAATAAATGATGAATAACTTCCAAAAGGAGATTCAGCTGTTTTTCATTCGCCATACGCATGCTTTTACAGAACTCTGCATGTGGTAAAACATTTTCTTTTCTTTTAGCTATGGCACCTAATTTGTTCAAGGTAGCTAGTCGTAAATCGGCATTACCGTCAACATTCGTATCATTATATAAATTTTCGAACGGATTAGCTTCCGGGAATCTGCCTCTCACGTCTTGAATCTCATCATCATCGCAAGGTGTTTCTTCTCGACAAAGTTCCCTGCATATTTGGATAGTTTTCTCGATATCTATATTGTGTTCGAATTCTTTTCTCTGTTGTAATATTGTTTGTTCATTTTCTTCATAGATCGTTATAAATTTCATATCTGCTAATATATCTTGTTCTTCATGTTTAAATGATACGTATAATGTAACCATTTCCCTTCTATACTCATTGAAATCCGAGCCAACGTCATAATTTCGATATCTTATTATTTTCTTTTCATCTCTCTTAACATATTCACCTTTATTATTTTTGTAATATTGGGAAACGAACTGAGCCAATGAAATGTCATCAAATTCATTCGGTCTGCGCTCATACTTGTCAAACCAGTTCTCTTTCCATATATCCGTTGATTCGCCTTCTAATCCAGACAGCTCTTTCATTGTTTTCTTAATCCTTTGGCGTTCAACGGGCCATACCGTTGGTATATAAACTATTCGAGTTGAAGCTTTAGACATCGGCTCTCTCATCAGGTACCAGGCAGCTTCCTGGCTAGTTATTTCCGTATTGTTTAAAAGATTAACACTCAAACTCTTCGTTATCTCTACCATATCAAATTCGGGATTTTCATTCATAGTTTCTATAATTTTCCTCTGTAAATTACTCACACCACGATTAGTTTTATTAACATACTCATCAACGTATGCTGCACAAGAGTACTCTTCCGTAATAAATTGAATGTCGGTATTTGACTTAACCACATTAATTATAAACGGATTAAAAGGGTTATGCCATTTTTCTGAAGGTTGACGTTTTACAAACACTCGTGGACGCTTTATTCCCGCTCGTAAAATATTTAAATATTCATCATCGGAAGCAATATTATTTTGTGTATAAAATTCATCAAAATCAGTGTAGTCGTCGTTTTCTAAATTTTTTCTTATTTCCTTATACTTTTTTTTCAAAATTAGAAAGTTAGCTTCGGTATCTCTCATTGGAATTAATATAGCGGTTTTCTTGCATGGCAGAAAAGGAGCTTCGAATCTGCATTCTTGCGCACGATTGGATGTGATTTTCTTGTAGCAGGTGAAAGTGTGCTTGTGAGTATTCAATTTAATATTACCTGAAGCTTCCGATGCTGAGACAGAAATGAGCTCATCAATCAGATCAATAGCTTGTTGATAGTCTTTGCCCAGTGGATCATCGGGAGCATTATCACACCAAGCTATAATGTGAGCATGTGGGCTTCCTCGATGTTGAAACTCAATTCTTTTGAAGTAATGTACAATTCTGTACTTTTTGAATGGGCTGAATCTTTTTGATTGTAATATATTCATAATAACATTAACTAATTTGTTGAAGTACAGTGCACATGCAACAGCGTCTTCATTAATTAGAGTACTCTTTTGCATGTATTCTAATTCTTCAGCTTCTTTTTTTGAGATTGATTTCTTGTTCCGTAATTTGTAAATTAATTGCAATAAATTTGGCCATCCAATTTCATTTGCGCTAATCGTAAAGAATAGCGTTGGTTTCCCTAATTGACGGATCATAGCAAATAAATCTTTTTTTCTTTCAGACCAATACCAAGCTGAATTTGGGATAGATCTCAAAAAAGCTAGGTTACTTTCAATGCATCCTTGAATGTAATCTTCTGATTCTATCTGTTCCTTAGTAATTTTAATATTTTTCCCAACATGTTTGAAGGCTATGGTGAGAGAGTCTCTGACTCTGATTCTCATTATTTTCATTGCCATATATAATAAGTGATATGGAGTTATGCCACGTCTATCTGATCTTCTTAATTCACTCGTTGCCATCATAAAAGGTGTGACATTAACTCCTTCTCTAAATTCTCTAAAGTGCCCTAGATATATGCTAGGGAAAGAGAGTTCTTCAGCATGCTCATCGAACAATAGACTAATTGGCACGTTATGTTCTCCTGGCGCGATTCTAAGGTAGAAATCCTCGTTCCAAATCAATGATTGTTGTTGTGCAACTAAACTCTCCTCTATTGGGATATTTTCCGCAAATTCATTATCGACATCAAAATGAAAGGCTTGTTCGTTGTCACCGCCATTACCAACGTTACAGTTCAAAAAACTATCGTCAATTGTGATATTGTACATAGTATACATCGGCGTTGGTATTAAATATTTTAGCCATATTTTTATTACTTTCTTATTAACCAATCCCTGTACAAAACTCGATTTATGAATTGTCTTCCTTTTAATATGTACATTGATACAATAATCATCACCCACATCGCGGGGTAACTTCTTAATCATAGTATCAACCTCTACTGGGACGTTGATAACTTGTCCATAAATTCCATATTGGCCATTGATATGTCGAAGACGTCTTATTTGCATAAACGGGATACGAGGAGATATTAACCGTTCGGTTACCAAATCTAATGGATATTTACGTAAATCATCCGGAAATTCTGGATATTTGAAGCCATTATAAGTGGATAATTGTGGAATGTGATTCTTTTGAATGCTCCTAAAGCACGTGGAACATATTGCAAAATTTTCCTTGTGGACCGTAATTATTTTCCTAATGAGTGTAATATTTTGTGTATCATTTTGATTCAGCACAATTTTCAAATCCTTCTTGAACCAAAGGCGATCACACACGTCACAAGGATAACCGAATGGGTTATTGATAAATTTACTTAAAATCTCTTTATGTGCATAAATATGCTGATTGTACGATGTATAAACATTACCCCGGATCGGTGGCTGATCCTCTTCCATCTGAACATTGTTCATGTCATTTTCTCCGTCTTCACTATTATTATTGTCAAGATTATTGATAAGATTATCATAATGGATTCCCTGATCATGGTCTTCATAATCGCTTTCTCCAGAAGTCATATCTGCCCTTTCATCTCCCATCCTTTCAATTTCAGCATTATCAATTGGTACGGCCGATGCTTCATTTCCGTAATTATCGTGACACCCTCCGGTAGGAATTCTGGGAACTTCTTTTGTAGATGGGCCCGCTATCTGTGAATCATGGATGGGATTTTTTCGGACAAATGGCACTTGTCTATGTGAAGGCCCTGCTATTTGCGAGCAGTGAATATTTTTTTTCTTGGGCCGTGGCACATCTGTACTTACAAACTGAGGTGCTTGCGAATCGTTGTCGGCAATTTGAACGATTTTCCGTACGGCCTTCTTATCCCGGTACTTTTTCGCGCGAATGGCAGCTAATTGTCTTCGATGATTTTCAATATCTTCGATAACGTTTTCGTTCTTTTCCTGATCAACTTCCGAGTTTTCTGCAACCAAGAACTTCTTCTTCGCATAATAATTTCTATTGTACTCTACTCTCTTCATTTTCTGATCTTCAGCGTGTTTCTGCTTATCTTCAACTTCCGAATTTTTGACATTCAACAACTTCTTTTTCGCTGCATACTTTCTATTGTACTCTGCTCTCTTCCTTTTTCTCTCCAGAATTTCATCATCAATGACCATTTGTGGGCTTTCTTCATCACGGTCCTTGTGCTCGAACTCGGAATCTGTACCATTATTTGGATGTGGTACCCCTATTCCAGTATCAGGTTCCGATGTAGATTCCGTTGTCAACAAATTGGAGTGTCCTTCATCCATTCTTGGCGGGTCCTAACAAAGAATTAAAAATTTATTTGTATTAGTAGTTTAAAACAAATTAACAAAAAGGTTTTTATGAATATGTATTACGTGTAATTATTAATTTAAGCTTAAAGATAGAATTTACAATGACTTGTTTCACACATGCATGCTGTCAATGAAATGAATAAATTAACCTAGTTAAATCACTAGGTTTCCGTCAAAATGGAATTAAAATTCCTTAAGTTGTAGTAGGGAGTAGAATGAAATTGTCTACCGTCTACCTGACTGAGTGAAAGGGCCGGTGTATACGACAAAGAGAGAAAGAATGCTGTGACCTTGAATTCATTCCCCGTCTCTTTTAGAGGAAAAGACGAGAGGCGTCAGTCCTTCTCCTTCTACTCTACCCCTCATCGATAACGGCAATTGGCGGTTGAATAAAATAAACAAAACACAGAAATTACTAAATAATTTTGTCGTTATTCTACGAACTTTTTACAAAGTGGACATTTCAGTCTTCCGACTATTTTCAACACTGAAGTAATGAAATGAAATTATATAAAATTTATTTAGCATTAAATGCTATTCAAGTTTTATACATAAATTAACAATATAAATATAAACATTTCAATATCTTAACAATTTTAACGTTTTAACATAATTAAGAATTTTTTGTTTAAACAATGATAAAGATTTCACATTTTTAATATATTTTGGTAACTTATTATAATCAGATAGACCTTTTTTAAACAAAGAAAAGTATTGTGTTTCTTAACAAATCCAATAAAAAAGTTTTGGTTTTGTCGAGTTTTGTGGCTATGTACATTTTTAGAAAAAGACACAATTGGCTTATGATAACTAAAGTAACTAACATATATTCTAGACTCAAACTTTTCAAGATATCTACTAAATACAGCATCAATGGTCTTTTTACAGTATGAATCTAAAATCTTTAGTTTTTAAGATATTTTAATCCGAATTTTCAAAAAAATTGCATTACTTGATTTTTGGCGTTGGATTTTTCACTTCTCACCTCTCTAACTTGGCGAAACGACAACGCACAACTTCGAGTTATGGGTTATTAGAAAGATAATCAAATTTTGAACGTTTCCCTCACTTACAGTATCTATCTAGGATCGTTAGTTTTTAAGATATCTTAATCTAAAGTTTCAAAAAAGTTGTACTTCTTGATTTTCGACACTGACTTTTTCTTTTCTCACGTCTCTAACTTGTCGCCAAGACAACTTTAAATTTTGAATTATAGTTAATTTAAAAGAGCACTAAATTGTGAACATGGCACTTTTTACAGTATGTTTCTATGACTTTTAGTTCATGAGATATTTTAATCCAAACGCATTCAGCCTGGCGTTTCAGTTTTTAAAAAAAATCGATAGTTCTTAAAAATTTGTTCTTACTTTTCAGCGTGACGCGGTTTCTCGACCAACATCCCATCCCAAAGTGTCTAACGGGCGCAAAGAAGTATAACTTCAAAAATAAATCTTATTTTTAAATAAAACACACACGAACTGGTAATATTTATAAATCTAAAAAATGTAGTCATAAAATAGAATAAAACCACTCAATATTTCAATGAGGTACTGTGTTCACTCTATGAGATGCAAACAAGTAAGCCAAGTAAAAATAGGCCACCACCATTTTTTCCCCCTAATGCCTATTCTATAAGCCTCTATATCAGCATCCGTTCGGTCTGTACCTCCCATACAATGATTGTATTGCTTTATGGCATATGGCTGAGCTACGGAAATATTTCTTTTGTCAAGTTTGGAATACCTTTTAACAGAAGCTGTAGGTTCGACTCCGAAACATGTTGACGCAACCGTAACAACATCATTGTCCAATCATCTGACGAAGAGAATACAGTAGAACCCCGCTTATCCGAAATAATTTGGGGGAAGCCATTTCGGATAACCACTTTTTTCGGTTAAGCCGTGAACTCGTAATACAACTTATATGTGCCTTATTACAGTTATTTTTAAAAGGTTTTAAAGGCCAATCAATTAAAAACTCTATATAGGCAACAGTATCAATCTTTATTAAACATATTTAAAAATAATCAGTTATTTTGGTTTGCTTATTACGTCCTTCATATCGTTTTCGAGCAGCAATGTCCCGCCATCTTTTTATAAGCAGAACGTCAGCCGGCGTAGCCTCACTGCACTGCTCAACGAACCGTAGGCCAACCTAAAATGACAACGCATGTACTGTAGATTTGAGTTCGGTTTAAAGAAAAAGTATCCCATTTAAGATTATAGAAAGCCATAACAAACTCTTATCTTATTCTTACCTCTAGCCCTCTGAAAGCGTCGTCAGCTGTCTCTCTGTCGACCACGTCGACCTCGGGCTCTTCTGTCAACTCTGCCTTCTTTAGTACCACAGTTTCAATAATTTCTTGGTCCGAGATTTCTTCCGTATCGTCCCCGATAATCCATTCATCCACCTCAATCACCTCCATCTCTTCGCATCCGGGAATGCTTTTTACCATGTTTGTAACATTTTCAAACCTTTCCGAGTCATCTTCTTCAAGCCCATCGTAAAGTTTTCTCCAGCATCTTTGCAGGGTTTCTTCTTTTACATTATTCCATGCCTCCGCACACCAATAAACCACATGCTTCATATTTAACGTTTTCAGTACTTCGTTAATGCTTTTATTATGCAAGTCGCTATCTTGTAGGATGGTTCTCAATAAAAGCCCTCGGTAATGCCGTTTAAATGCCTCTTTTACTCCCTGATCAAGAGGCTGAATTAGACTGGTTATGTTTGGGGGAAACATACGGGTAAACCCCGTATAGCCTAAAAGGCGAGGAAGGGGAGGACCAATGTTTGGGGGAAGGAAACGCACAACAATATCGCCATTTCGTAACTTGGAAGGATGCGTAGGAGCATTGTCAATAAGCAAAATCGCCTTTCGTGGTAGACCTTTTTCAGCCAGAAATTTTTCTACTTTAGGTACAAACAGAACACTGAACCATTCGGCGAACTGTTCTGATGTCATCCAACTACTTTTATGTGCCCTGTAAAATACCGGTAAGGCATTAGGAGCAACATCCTTCAAAGCTCGAGGATTCTTCGACTTCCCAATACACATTGGAGGCAGTCTATGTGTGCCAGAAGCGTTTGATGCCAAAAGGACAGTGATTCGATCCTTTTTCATTTTGTGTCCTGGGGCAGAAGATTCCATTGAGGAATCTAATGACTTTTTAGGGAGCATCTTAAAATTCACACCTGTTTCGTCAGCATTATAAATTTGGTCCTTAGTGTATCCTTGGGTGTAATCTTCAAATTCCGTTTTAAAGACATCAACTGCGTCTGGGTCAGCCGATAATTTCTCCCCACATACATTTAATTGCCGAATCCCATATCTGTTTTTAAATCTATCTAACCAACCAGAGCTTGCAGTAAATGCTTTACCTTCCTCCCCCAACAACTCAGCAAACATTTTGGCTTTTTTTTTGTAAAATGGGTCCCGTCAAAGGCATACCTTTTTCTCTTTGTTGGATGAACCAAAGAAAAAGAGCTTCGCCTATTTTGTCGAATTCCGATGTTTTTAATGTTTTCCTCTGAGGGTTTTTTACAGCCTGCTCCAGAAATTTTGATTTATTTTTTACCCAATCTGAAATAGTAGAAATGCCTACTCCATAACTGGCAGCAACATTTTTTAATAAACTTCCTTGTTCAACAAATTTATCTACAAAAAAACTAATTTATCCACAAAAGTGATTACAAATCGTTTTCGCTTAGTCGCCATATCACAGATAATATAAAATATTAAAAAACTAAACGCAATACTTTGTCACACAATAGGTCTGCACGTGTGCTTAGACAGCAATAGACTGAGGAGTCAGGGTCAGGGGGTAAGGGCGGGTTCCTTGCATGTGAACAAGTACGGAGCTATTTTTAGACGGGGAGGGTGTAGGGTTCGCGGAATAGCTTCCGGTGGTTGCCGGGAACGGGGAGGGTGTAGGGTTCGCGGAATAGCTTCCGGTGGTTGCCGGGAACGGGGAGGGGTTTAACTTACGCCGCGTCCATCCTCCGTGATTATTTATTCCTTGTATCCCTACCGTTTGGGACGTTTCGGTTAACCCGGGTTTCGGTTAATCCGAGTTCGGATAACCAGGGTTCTACTGTACCATTTTTCTTTTCGATTGCGCAATCTATGGAGCCTCTTTGTTTCTTCCTAAAAAGCTTTTTATTCTCGAGAATGCACATTTTGGGTATCCTGTTCTCCCTTATTGTCCCTGTGGCTTGATAACCTTTTTGTTTTAAAAAAGAAAACAAGTTCGCTCCAGAAAATAAATTATCAAAAAATATATTATAAGGGAGTTGTCTTTTTGGTTCAGGTAATTCTGATAAAAATCTTACACATGGAGCAGAGGCTTTTCCAAAACAGTTTCCTTCATACTGATTTAATTCTTGATTTTTCCCTTGGTAAATATCAAAGTTCACGAGGTAGCCATCCTTCGTGTTCAAACACCAGGCTTTGTAGCCAAATCGCAAGGGCTTGCCTCGTATAAATTGTTTACAGCTGTGCTTTCCAAAGTATTTGATCATGCTTTCATCGTAGTCGAGGTTTTGTTGTGGAACAAAATTGTCGATACATTTCTTCTTTACTAGATCAAGCAAAGGCCTTATTTTGTACAATTTATCGGTAGTACCGGTTGAAATTAATGTATTATCGTTGCAATGGATAATTTTTTTTATTGTCATGAATCTACTACGTCGCATTGCTTCAATTACTAAGTCATTACGAACATCTAATCCTTGATCCCAATACAATTTCTGACCAGGGAGTGTATTGTAGCCACTCAAGATTAGTATCCCAACAAAACATTTAAGTTCTTCTACAGTGATATTTTGATTGGGTTCATTTTTAAAATAAACATATTTCTCTGTTTCCCCTTTCAAAAGCTCCCATACCTCATTGTCCATAAATTTTTCAAATATATCTACTGGATTGTCAGGAATATCAACTTTCCCGGGCCATGAAAATAATTTGTCGTATCTTATGAAATCACCCCTAATCCGAACTGGATCCTCTTTCTTTTGGCTCAGCCGTTTTTTAGCCCATAATATGGAATCAGACTCACTAACTAGTCCAGAGTTTTGAGAAGTTGACGGAGGGGAAATAACCAATTCGTCATCATCTGACAATGTTTCCCCTGCCCTTCCAATAGGCAATATCGCTTCAGCTGGGGCAAGAAGCTGTGAGCCAGGTAAATGAAGAATACCGCCATCCTCGTCCTCGTTTCCAGATTCCTCATCTGTGAGAAGAGAAGGTGGCGGTGGCTCCACAGACAAACTGGTTGGATGTAAATCTGGATCCTCTTGTCCAAAAAGAATTTCAAGCGCTTGTTGAGCACTAAATCCAGGTCTAAAAATCAAATTACAAAAAAAATGATGTCAGTAAAAATGATTTGTTGAGTCTATATTTGGTTACAATAAAATGAATCATAAATAGATTCATACGTAATATACATTTAAATTGACAATTTTTTTTTCTTTATTTATTTATTTATTTTTTTAATCTAATTGGATAATTTAATTTTCATGTTGATAATAAAATAAAAGATTGGATCATTCAATATTTTCCAATAAACAAAGTGATATCAATATACCAATCAATCCCAGCATTGCCATTTGGCAATGTTTGTAAACAACTGGATAGGAAATTTACTGTGGACAATAATTGAAAATAAAACCGAAATAGTCCTTTAGAGAAGGGTCTTGAAATGAATATTACGTAAAACTAAAAGAGAGAAATCCATTCAAAATAATAAAAAAAGATACTTACACGAGGAGAGACTGATGCTTTTCCGTGTCAGCCATTTTGGATACAGGTTATGGTTCTTAGAAGTAAACAACAGTCAACAGGTTGCAAGCAAACTGATATCGATAGTGTACAGACACATTATTCCCCCTCCATTTTTCATTATGACACCAGTAAGTTACTTTAATGACGTCAGAAAAAGGCTATGTTTCATATTGCCATTTGGCAATGGTGGCCCTTAATGGATTAATGTTCCAAATGGGTGGGTATGGCTATTCTTCTTTTTCGGCAACCATCCCGTATAATCGCTATCATATCTTGAAGGCAAATTCGGAACCAAACTACATTACAACCTCTGATAGCCACCTTTAACAGGTTCTCTAGTTCTCTGGAATTTGTGCTAGATGGTAATTCCCATTGAAAATGGTTATCGTAGCCTCGTCCTGTAAAAGCTTAAAGAAGTGAATGAAGTCTATCTCTCTATTTATATAGACTTATAAGACTTATAATAGTTATAGACTTATATAGACTTATAAGTCTATAACTCCCACTTGTTCGTGATCTATATCATTTATAATATTGGAGATCACATAGGCGTACATCGCGACGTCCATGGTGATGATACTATCTGATATTTAATGTTCCAAAGGGGTGGGTATGGCCATTCTTTTTTTTCGGCAACCATTCCGTATAATCGCTATCATATCTTAAAGGCAAATTAGGAACCAAACTACATTACAACATCTGATAGCCACATTAACAGGTTCTCTAGTTCTCTGCAATTTGTGCTAGATGGTAATTCTCTTTGAAAATGGTTATCGTGGCCTCGTCCTGTAAAAGCATGAAGAAGTGAATTAACACGTTGAGCGCCAAGCGGTACGATCGTACCGCTCTTGGACTATAGGCTGGGGCCGAGGTGGTCCCCAGGTACCGCCCGCTCCCGCCAGCTAAAAGGTTGTTCTGGGCCAGGGGATCGTCTGCCGAGTGTGTTTTCAAGGCATATGGGACCGCTTCGGCCCCGAACAATTCGCCAATGCAATAGGCCCAAAATTTTTTTGGTACTGGTCTGTTATAGGGGCCGCATCAAAGTTGGTTTCGATAATTGATCATATCGATTACAGCTGTTGCGACCTTAGGCAACCTTTCATAGTGTTTATAAGGTTATAATAAAACAATCATTAGAAAAACTGAAATTTATTATGTACATTTTAAACTATAAAAAAACACTACTTTTTCATCATTTTATTATGAAATTCTTTAATGTCTTTTAAAATTCTTATGAATTTGTCTTCATTTTTAAACTGCTCCCTCCACATAAATTCTGACAGGTATGAAACTAAGAAGTCCCGTTTCGTACCTCTCCTCTTCTTATTACCCCATTTCGCACTTCCCCAGAGCCTTTCTATTTTATGAGTGTTGGCAAGTGTTTCCGGATCTACAAAATTGAATTTGTGGTTGACGGTTTGATGCACGGACCCATGTTGGTACAGATTTCGGTAAGCTAGCCAACAGTCGGATACAACAATACTTCCAATCTCTATTCTATCGCTAATTATTTGCATTAACGTTGCTTCCCTTCTGTCAGGAACAAGTTCGAGGAAGCATTGTCCCGTTTCGTGGCAAATACCGCCAAACACCCATTGTTGGGGCAATACTCTCCCAACGTTGTATTTACTACGAACAAAAAGACTTTCGTCAATTTCAACATATTTTCCCTCACCTCCGATTTTTCCTACGTTCTTTTCAATCTTCCAAATGCACACCTCCATCATATAGTTGCTCCAATCGACGAATGCTTCTTTGCACATATCCAGGTGTTTTTCACAGAATTTTGTTTTGGTCAATTCCTCAATCCAGCAATAAATAAAATGTACAATTGTCTCAAATGGTAGTCTTGAGCCTTCCAACCAGGTATCTTTTCTTATACCTTTTTTTTTCCTACATCCTGTTACACAACATCGCCAGATGGCTTTATTTCCTACATACATTTTCATAACGTTATTATTTTCATACCTGACTTCATTAGGAATTATTCCGTGCTCCTGCAGAAAAGCTATTGCACTTTCCTCACTGTTTATTACTCTAAATATATGTTTTAGCGTAAACATTATTCACATTAACAATTAGAGCTATGAAAACAACCTTAGGAACAACACTATGAAAGGTTACCTAAGGTCGCGACAGCTGTAATCGATATGATCGATTATCGAAACCAACTTTGATGCGGCCCCTATAACAGACCAGTACCTTTTTTTTTTTAATTTGGGGGGTGCATGGAGCCCCAACCTTGCTCCAAGCAGTGATGGCCAACCATGATCTCAGCCACCTCCTTTAGAATTTTTTTATTTTTACTTTTTTTAGGTTTTTATTTTTTTGTGTGTGATACTTGCTTTAGTTTTCTTTTTTCTTTTTTTTTTTTACAAAACAAAATATCTTATTTATTAAAATAATATCACAACAAATTTATACTTGTGGGCTTCCATGAAGCACGGGCGGCAATAAAATGGTCTCCCGGGCAATGAGGACAGTACATTGCATTTTTGCTTGCAGTTATTGCATCCTCTGCGTGTCTTTCTATTGTCGCCTTCTTGTACGCAAATGCTGTGACGGTGTCGTGGTGCTTGTAATTGCTCTACAGATGCCGGAATCTCAAATCTTCTCAACATGTCTTCCACAAGAATCTCGTAATAGTAATACTTTTGCCCGTTACAGTTTGGTATAGTATATGTGCATTCACCAAGGCGGTACCAAATAATAATTTTAATTCAATTTTCTTGTACCATCTTGTACTTCGTCTTAAGGAGGTTTTATAGGAACTCATTTGGTCTGATAAGTCTATTGGAGTCTTGCCTTCATTATAATCGACGATTACGAAGGGGTTGATGTCGCGGTCATAACCGGGCAGCCCCCATACTACTTCAGGTAGCGGGCTTTACCCTGGGGCCGGGCGGTACATACGTACCGCTCACAAAATTATTGTTTAATTGCCAAAATTAAACTTTTTATTTATTTCTTTTGCAATTTTTGTATCATTCTAATCATATTAAAGTTATAAATTAGGAAAAAATGCTTTGGCCCCATGCAAAAATACATCATCTTTTCTCTGGCGCTCAACGTGTTAAATCTATCTTTGATAACTCCCACCTTTTCGCGATTCATGTCATTTATAATATTGGAGATCGCATAGGCGTACATCGCGACGTCCATGGTGACGTTACTATATGATATCTAATGTTCCAAAGGGGTGGGTATGGCCATTCTTCTTTTTCGGCAGCCATCCCGTATAATCGCTACTATCTTGAAGGCAAATTCGGAACCAAACTACATTACAACCTCTGATAGCCACCTTTAACAGGTTCTCTAGTTCTCTGGAATTTGTGCTAGATGGTTATTCCCATTGAAAATGGTTATCGTGGCCTCGTTCTGTAAAAGCTTAAAGAAGTGAATTAAGTCTATCTTTGTTAACTCCCACTTGTTCGTGATCTATATCATTTATAATATTGGAGATCACATAGGCGTACATCGCGACGTCCATGGTGACGATACTATCTGATATTAGGAATGAATAATTGACTAAAAATTAGTATGTTTAAATATTAAAAGTAAAACCATAGTCTTCTAGGAAAGCTATAAACATAAAACCAAATTTTTAAAAGGTAAAAATTCTTCAAGTTTTGATAAAATATTAACAATAATATTGGAGATCGCATAGGCGTACATCGCGACGTCCATGGTGACGTTACTATCTGATATCTAATGTTCCAAAGGGGCGGGTATGGCCATTCTTCTTTTTCGGCAACCATCCCGTATAATCGCTATCATATCTTGAAGGCAAATTCGGAACCAAACTACATTACAACCTCTGATAGCCACCTTTAACAGGTTCTCTAGTTCTCTGCAATTTGTGCTAGATGGTAATTCCCTTTGAAAATGGTTATCGTGGCCTCGTCCTGTAAAAGCTTTAAGAAGTGAATTAAGTCTATCCTTGTTAACTCCCACTTGTTCGTGATCTATATCATTTATAATATTGGAGATCACATAGGCGTACATCGCGACGTCCATGGTGACGATACTATCTGATATTAGGAATGAATAATTGACTAAAAATTAGTATGTTTAA
The DNA here is from genome assembly GCA_911387785.2 of Aelia acuminata. Taxonomy (NCBI): domain Eukaryota; kingdom Metazoa; phylum Arthropoda; class Insecta; order Hemiptera; family Pentatomidae; genus Aelia; species Aelia acuminata. The sequence continues at coordinate 1,667,045 of OU426982.1, forward strand.
ATATTGAAAGTAAAACCATAGTCCTTTGCTGGGAGGTGCAAGCTGATGATGGTGCTCTGGCTAACAGTTTTCTGTTCTCAGCTATCTGCCAGCTCTGTAGGGTTCCCCAGTTCAGCTCACAATTTGGCATGAAAGATACAGTAGTAATTAATATTTTAAAATAAAAGGTGATGTAGTAGAATACAAGAAATGTTCTTATATAGGTTTTAACAGCTAAGTTACAATATGAAATAGCTAAATTACAATAAGAAATAGCTATGTTACAATAAGAAATAGCTATGTTACAATAAGAAATAGCTGGCCAGCTAACTAAAGACAAACAATTTAGTAAAAAATGAAACATTTTCTGTGAATATATTTACGCTTGAAGACGTCAGTACAAGGTGGTGCAACGGAATTTCCGGACTGCGAAGTGAGTTCGCCTGCAGGCTGGCAGATGTTGCAGAGTAGATAGGAAGGTCTCCGCAGCTTGGAAACAGCAGTCTCATCTGAAGTGGTCTTGGTTGCCCATAGAAGATTTTCTCCCCTTGGTAGTAATCGGTTTGGAGAAGCTAGAGGTAGCCAAGATGGCGGTGGGTCGACACAGAGTGACCTGGCAGCTGGTCTGGAAAACTCAGAGAGACGTGGTCCTTGGGGAGTTCAAACGCAACAAGACGGAGATCTGCCCTACCCCGGATCTGCCCGCGCTTATATAGGGCCTAGGGATTAGGCGCTGGTATTGCGTGGCAATGCGCGAAAACTTCGGAAAACTTAAAATATACAATCTTTAAAATGAAGAAAAACGACTATTATAAGCACGGCAGAAATAAAAACTGGTAATTAGAGGCGATGTTAGATTTTATTGAACATAATTGGATAGTTAAAAGTGCTCAAAACGAGAAAAACAATAAATAGAGAAAAAACTCAGTGACTGCTCTGGGCTTTTGAACGTAAATGAGTAACCTGTCGTAAGGATAACCATAAGTAGTGAATAATGCTTAAATTCCCACAAATAAAACGAGTTGTAGTGAAAAAACTATAGAAACATGATCTGGATGGTGTAAATAGATGACACAAGTGTTATTATAAGAAAAACATCACGGGAAAAGAAAATTGCAAACCACGTTGTAAGTACATGTTTAAATTTGGTATATTAGAACGTTTAGGGAGTTTAATCATTTGGAAATGAATAATTATCGAAAAGTTAACGTTTAAATATCAAAAGCAAAACCATAATCTTCTAGAAAAAAAATAAACATAAAACCAAAAGTTCATTTAGAATGTTTAAAGAGTTTAATCGTTTAGGAATGAATAATTGACTAAAAATTAGTATGTTTAAATATTGAAAGTAAAACCATAGTCTTCTAGGAAAGCTATAAACATAAAACCAAATTTTTAAAAGGTAAAAATTCTTCAAGTTTTGATAAAATATTAACAATAATATTGGAGATCGCATAGGCATACATCGCGACGTCCATGGTGACGTTACTATCTGATATCTAATGTTCCAAAGGGGCGGGTAAGGCCACTCTTCTTTTTCGGCAACCATCCCCTATAATCGCTATCATATCTTAAAGGCAAATTCGGAACCAAACTACATTACAACCTCTGATAGCCACCTTTAACAGGTTCTCTAGTTCTCTGCAATTTGTGCTAGATGGTAATTCCCATTGAAAATGGTTATCGTGGCCTCGTCCTGTAAAAGATTAAAGAAGTGAATTATGTCTATCATTGATAACTCCAAATTTTTCGCGATTCATGTGATTTATAATAATGGAGATTAAATAGGCGAACATCGCGACGTCCATGGTGCATACTATCTGATATTTAATGTTCCAAAGGGGTGGGTATGGCCATTCTTCTTTGTCGGCAACCATCCCGTATAATCGCTATCATATCTTGAAGGCAAATTCGGAACCAAACTACATTACAACCTCTGATAGCCACCTTTAACAGGTTCTCTAGTTCTCTGCAATTTGTGCTAGATGGTAATTCCCATTGAAAATGGTTATCGTGGCCTCGTCCTGTAAAAGATTAAAGAAGTGAATTATGTCTATCATTGATAACTCCAAATTTTTCGCGATTCATGTGATTTATAATAATGGAGATTAAATAGGCGAACATCGCGACGTCCATGGTGCATACTATCTGATATTTAATGTTCCAAAGGGGTGGGTAAGGCCACTCTTCTTTTTCGGCAACCATCCCGTATAATCGCTATCATATCTTAAAGGCAAATTCGGAACCAAACTACATTACAACCTCTGATAGCCACCTTTAACAGGTTCTCTAGTTCTCTGGAATTTGTGCTAGATGGTAATTCCCTTTGAAAATGGTTATCGTGGCCTCGTCCTGTAAAAGCTTAAAAAAGTGAATTATGTCTATCTTTGATAACTCCAAATTTTTCGCGATTCATGTGATTTATAATAATGGAGATTAAATAGGCGAACATCGCGACGTCCATGGTGCATACTATCTGATATTTAATGTTCCAAAGGGGTGGGTATGGCCATTCTTCTTTGTCGGCAACCATCCCGTATAATCGCTATCATATCTTAAAGGCAAATTCGGAACCAAACTACATTACAACCTCTGATAGCCACCTTTAACAGGTTCTCTAGTTCTCTGCAATTTGTGCTAGATGGTAATTCCCATTGAAAATGGTTATCGTGGCCTCGTCCTGTAAAAGATTAAAGAAGTGAATTATGTCTATCATTGATAACTCCAAATTTTTCGCGATTCATGTGATTTATAATAATGGAGATTAAATAGGCGAACATCGCGACGTCCATGGTGCATACTATCTGATATTTAATGTTCCAAAGGGGTGGGTATGGCCATTCTTCTTTGTCGGCAACCATCCCGTATAATCGCTATCATATCTTGAAGGCAAATTCGGAACCAAACTACATTACAACCTCTGATAGCCACCTTTAACAGGTTCTCTAGTTCTCTGCAATTTGTGCTAGATGGTAATTCCCATTGAAAATGGTTATCGTGGCCTCGTCCTGTAAAAGCTTAAAGAAGTGAATTATGTCTATCATTGATAACTCCAAATTTTTCGCGATTCATGTGATTTATAATAATGGAGATTAAATAGGCGAACATCGCGACGTCCATGGTGCATACTATCTGATATTTAATGTTCCAAAGGGGTGGGTATGGCCATTCTTCTTTGTCGGCAACCATCCCGTATAATCGCTATCATATCTTGAAGGCAAATTCGGAACCAAACTACATTACAACCTCTGATAGCCACCTTTAACAGGTTCTCTAGTTCTCTGAAATTTGTGCTAGATGGTAATTCCCATTGAAAATGGTTATCGTGGCCTCGTCCTGTAAAAGATTAAAGAAGTGAATTATGTCTATCATTGATAACTCCAAATTTTTCGCGATTCATGTGATTTATAATAATGGAGATTAAATAGGCGAACATCGCGACGTCCATGGTGCATACTATCTGATATTTAATGTTCCAAAGGGGTGGGTATGGCCATTCTTCTTTGTCGGCAACCATCCCGTATAATCGCTATCATATCTTGAAGGCAAATTCGGAACCAAACTACATTACAACCTCTGATAGCCACCTTTAACAGGTTCTCTAGTTCTCTGAAATTTGTGCTAGATGGTAATTCCCATTGAAAATGGTTATCGTGGCCTCGTCCTGTAAAAGATTAAAGAAGTGAATTATGTCTATCATTGATAACTCCAAATTTTTCGCGATTCATGTGATTTATAATAATGGAGATTAAATAGGCGAACATCGCGACGTCCATGGTGCATACTATCTGATATTTAATGTTCCAAAGGGGTGGGTAAGGCCACTCTTCTTTTTCGGCAACCATCCTGTATAATCGCTATCATATCTTAAAGGCAAATTCGGAACCAAACTACATTACAACCTCTGATAGCCACCTTTAACAGGTTCTCTAGTTCTCTGGAATTTGTGCTAGATGGTAATTCCCTTTGAAAATGGTTATCGTGGCCTCGTCCTGTAAAAGCTTAAAAAAGTGAATTATGTCTATCTTTGATAACTCCAAATTTTTCGCGATTCATGTGATTTATAATAATGGAGATTAAATAGGCGAACATCGCGACGTCCATGGTGCATACTATCTGATATTTAATGTTCCAAAGGGGTGGGTATGGCCATTCTTCTTTGTCGGCAACCATCCCGTATAATCGCTATCATATCTTGAAGGCAAATTCGGAACCAAACTACATTACAACCTCTGATAGCCACCTTTAACAGGTTCTCTAGTTCTCTGCAATTTGTGCTAGATGGTAATTCCCATTGAAAATGGTTATCGTGGCCTCGTCCTGTAAAAGATTAAAGAAGTGAATTATGTCTATCATTGATAACTCCAAATTTTTCGCGATTCATGTGATTTATAATAATGGAGATTAAATAGGCGAACATCGCGACGTCCATGGTGCATACTATCTGATATTTAATGTTCCAAAGGGGTGGGTATGGCCATTCTTCTTTGTCGGCAACCATCCCGTATAATCGCTATCATATCTTGAAGGCAAATTCGGAACCAAACTACATTACAACCTCTGATAGCCACCTTTAACAGGTTCTCTAGTTCTCTGCAATTTGTGCTAGATGGTAATTCCCATTGAAAATGGTTATCGTGGCCTCGTCCTGTAAAAGATTAAAGAAGTGAATTATGTCTATCATTGATAACTCCAAATTTTTCGCGATTCATGTGATTTATAATAATGGAGATTAAATAGGCGAACATCGCGACGTCCATGGTGCATACTATCTGATATTTAATGTTCCAAAGGGGTGGGTAAGGCCACTCTTCTTTTTCGGCAACCATCCCGTATAATCGCTATCATATCTTAAAGGCAAATTCGGAACCAAACTACATTACAACCTCTGATAGCCACCTTTAACAGGTTCTATAGTTCTCTGCAATTTGTGCTAGATGGTAATTCCCATTGAAAATGGTTATCGTGGCCTCGTCCTGTAAAAGCTTAAAGAAGTGAATTATGTCTATCTTTGATAACTCCAAATTTTTCGCGATTCATGTGATTTATAATAATGGAGATTAAATAGGCGAACATCGCGACGTCCATGGTGCATACTATCTGATATTTAATGTTCCAAAGGGGTGGGTAAGGCCACTCTTCTTTTTCGGCAACCATCCCGTATAATCGCTATCATATCTTAAAGGCAAATTCGGAACCAAACTACATTACAACCTCTGATAGCCACCTTTAACAGGTTCTATAGTTCTCTGCAATTTGTGCTAGATGGTAATTCCCATTGAAAATGGTTATCGTGGCCTCGTCCTGTAAAAGCTTAAAGAAGTGAATTATGTCTATCTTTGATAACTCCAAATTTTTCGCGATTCATGTGATTTATAATAATGGAGATTAAATAGGCGAACATCGCGACTTCCATGGTGCATACTATCTGATATTTAATGTTCCAAAGGGGTGGGTATGGCCATTCTTCTTTGTCGGCAACCATCCTGTATAATCGCTATCATATCCTGAAGACAAATTCGGAACCAAACTACATTACAACCTCTGATAGCCACCTTTAACAGGTTCTCTAGTTCTCTGCAATTTGTGCTAGATGGTAATTCCCATTGAAAATGTTTATCGTGGCCTCGTCCTGTAAAAGCTTAAAGAAGTGAATTATGTCTATCTTTGATAACTCCCAATTTTTCGCGATTCATGTGATTTATAATAATGGAGATTAAATAGGCGAACATCGCGACGTCCATGGTGCATACTATCTGATATTTAATGTTCCAAAGGGGTGGGTATGGCCATTCTTCTTTGTCGGCAACCATCCCGTATAATCGCTATCATATCTTAAAGGCAAATTCGGAACCAAACTACATTACAACCTCTGATAGCCACCTTTAACAGGTTCTCTAGTTCTCTGCAATTTGTGCTAGATGGTAATTCCCTTTGAAAATGGTTATCGTGGCCTCGTCCTGTAAAAGCATAAAGAAGTGAATTGCGTGCCTGAGAAAGAGAAGGGGCTATGCCACAAACACATAGTTTTTAGAAAAATTAAGTTTTATTAGATTGAGTACAAAATACATAAATTTTGATTATTTTTATTGGATTATGGCATCTTTGCTTTCCATTCTCAACAGGGTAGTTAGGAAAATTAAAAATAATCATTATTTAAATTTTTTTATTAAGATTAGAATTTGTTTCCAACAAAAGTAAGTTTTCAAAGACGATACTAACAGTGTAACAGAACTGTTCATTATATCTAATTGGATGAAAAAACATTATTTTTATACAATTCAACAGTCATTATGTTTTACAAACTAGTAGAGTTCTTAAACATCTTGTTCCTCCACATGTCCTCCTGCCTTTGCTGGTTTCAAGTTCTTGTACAGATCATGGTACACAGGTGGTATGTAGGGTAGGAGCGATAGCAGGTCTCGGTGCTTCAGGGCATTGATTTCTCTACCTTGTGGATACAGTTTTGGCACGTTTTCCAAAAGCTCTCTCAACATTCTTGTAGTCAGAGATTCTTCCATTTGATTTTTTCTGGGAAGTCCTGGTTGTTTTTTGAATATTCTGACTTTAGTCCATCGTTCAAGTTCTGAGTAGGCATACTTAAGAAAAATGTATCCTGGGCTGCTTTTAGTAACTTTTACAGCTATGGCATCTCTGATGCCAACTTTTTTGTTGTCAACACTTTTTGGTTTCTTTGCTACTGTATTTAACAGTGTTTTTAGATCTACTAAGTCTGAACCCTCCATGTTAACGATTGTGAAAGGATCTTTCACACTACATTCTTTGACGACTTTTTTCCAATCATCAAGACAAAAAAAGTAGTCTTGTTTCCGTGCCTTTTTTTCTATTACACCAAAGTCGCTGTCGCTAGGCATGAAAGTGTGTCCAGGAACAAGAAAATAATGAAGGATCTCATCAAATTTTCCTGTGTGGACCAAAATGTAGTACAAAGTAAAAAACACCATGTTTTTATTTTGCCCACTGCAAGAATCTGAGAAGAACCACAACTTTCTTTTGTTTTCAGTCATTTGAGTTTTCAATAGGGCTTTGTACAGACAAGACCCAATTTCACAGGCACCGCGAGAAGCTGTATCTTCTGTCCACATACACATGAATCCTTTGTTGTTGTTGCAAACATGTAAACCTAAGTTATAAACCCATAACTGCCTTAGATAAAATACTTTTTCAGTAGGAATTTTAGGAAGCGGCATTGCTTGTTGCAAGTCATAAGTTATGACGCAATACTCATAAGTAGGACTTTGAGAGTTCTTTTTAGCTTCTGAGAGCAACTTATACCCTTGTTCTGCTTTAAGCTGATGAAGGCGAAAAGAATAAGGTCTTCGTCCACAAATCACATACTGCACAAGAGTCCGTTGTGGGAAGTTTAAATCCAATGTTAAACTTTGTATTGAAAATAGACAGGTATTTTTCATATTTAACACGCGGCCCTATATCATCACCAGATTGGTTTTCGAATTCTTTTAGATAAAGTTTGTACATTTCACTGGCAGACGACACACTCCTTATAAAGCTTTTGTTTGGATTTTTTTTCCTACTGTAATGGCTTGTATAACGAGGGAACATTTTGATGTGGTTGATAACGAAATCAGTTTGAGAGTCTGAAAGCTTTTTTATATTGCTGTGTTTTCCACGTTTGTCTGTATGAGGTAAAATAGGCCCACTCGATTGACGTGACAAGTTTTGATCTTCATTTTCTTCGTCACTTGAACCTAAGGGACTAGGCTCAGTTTCTGTAGGCTTATCTCCAGCCCTTACAACTGCTACTCTTTTTTTTTAGAGATAGAAAAAGTGTCCATAAAGGATTCTAAGCACACCCTAACGTCTTTTCCATCTCCATTTTTCAGAAAATAAGTAAATGTTTGTGTTCTCCTTGACTTATTTACATCAGTGCGTTTGTTTATGTATGCACGTTTACAGTCACTTTGCTTGATAAGTCTCCACTAAAAGGAATTTTGCAAGTTATAGTCACCTAATCTATAAAACCCTACAAAAAGGTTGTCCTTGTCAAAATCAGTCAATGTATGAAACTCACACCAACCTTGTTTGTATTGTTAACCCTTCATAACACAGTCACATCCTCCCCTTCGTCTTTTTGCTGCAACGTGTTTATCTGTTTTATCACTTACATAACTTTCACCACTGTTCCTCAATCGTTTAGCAACATTCCTCTTCCAATCACCTCTATTTTGTAACTTTTTTTTAGGTTTAACTACACTAACATCTTCATTAACCTCAACATTCGCCATTTTAAACACTCAACGTCTAAACAAAAGAACTACTGTCTGATAGTAGCGCTGATGTCTGATTAATAATGTTGCTGAATAAGAAAAAGTAATTAGAAAAGGAAAACCGCCGCATTAGTGAAGTAACCTATCACAAAACACTAAACACCATATACAGGCTTACTTTCACAGTTTGCCAGTATATAAAATTTGCACTTTATTTGAGGAAATGTGTTCCTAATGTGGGCAGTAGAAAAAGTGGGCTGTCCCATATCCGTGGGGCATCCACGAAATAAAAGTCAACCCTCCCAGGGCGAATTCGAACAGCTGCCGATCGGCTCGAGCTTGCTAAAGCTGGTTGCACTCAAACACACTCGGCTATCCTGGCCCGTGTTTAAGTAAAATATTTGGAATGATATAGTGATATATGATATGATATAATGATTTCAATGGTAACCCGTAAGGTTGTTTTTTACTAGCGTATCATAAAAACTATGGCCATCTGCCAATGCATTACTCGTTTAAATATAGAACAATATACATATAGTTTAAAGATAGAACAATATAGATATGGTTAAAAGATAGAACAATAGGAGCAGATAAGTATTTATTTTTCTATTCCTAAGAGCTCAAAATTTTCACTGCCCGGTAAGTTGTAAAAAAAACTATGTATGAATCAAATATATTCAAAAGTATTACATATTATTTTTATCCCTTCGTGCATTGAAATAGTTTTATTTTACTTGTCAGGGAATCTGAATGAATAACATAAATAAGAAGAAAAAAAAACACTATGTTATTACATTTATTAAAAAATGATAGAATTTTTAGAAAAGTTATTACCATTTTTATTAGAAATGCTCATTTCGGAAGCAGGAGTTTCATGATTTATACTCAATCTTGGGGTTTCTCGAGGACGGCTAGGGCCAGCAAGTGGTTCTGGTTCTACAGGCTGTGGTGTTGGTGAAAGTAACTGCTGCGGAGATGATGTTTTTGAACGCTCCCTTTTTTCCCTGCTCTTTTCATGGATAATAGGGATTAAATTTACCATGAGTATTTTGAACCATTCGACGTCGCAACCCTGGATTGTTAACAGCAGTCGTTTTTCTAATTGAGCACACTGCCGGCACGGAGGAACCTCTTCCATTAAAACCTGATACTGGCCCTTGCTAAGATGTGAAAATTCATGATTTATACTCAATCTTGGGGTTTCTCGAGGACGGCTAGGGCCAGCAAGTGGTTCTGGTTCTACTGGCTGTGGTGTTGGTGATAGTAACTGCTGCGGAGATGATGTTTTTGAACACTCCCTGTTTTCCCTGCACTTTTCATGGATAATAGGGATTAAATGTAACATGAGTATTTTGAACCATTCGACGTCGCAACCCTGGATTGTTAACAGCAGTCGTTTTTCTAATTGAGCACACTGCCGGCACGGAGGAACCTCTTCCACTAAAACCTGATACTGGCCCTTGCTAAGATGTGAAAATTCATGATTTATACTCAATCTTGGGGTTTCTCGAAGACGGCTAGGGCCAGCAAGTGGTTCTGGTTCTACTGGCTGTGGTGTTGGTGAAAGTAACTGCTGCGGAGATGATGTTTTTGAGCGCTCCCTTTTTTCCCTGCTCTTTTCATGGATAATAGGGATTAAATTTACCATGAGTATTTTGAACCATTCGACGTCGCTACCCTGGATTGCTAATAGCAGTCGTTTTTCTAATTGAGCACACTGCCGGCACGGAGGAACCTCTTCCATTAAAACCTGATACTGGCCCTTGCTAAGATGTGAAAATTCATGATTTATACTCAATCTTGGGGTTTCTCGAGGACGGCTAGGGCCAGCAAGTGGTTCTGGTTCTACTGGCTGTGGTGTTGGTGATAGTAACTGCTGCGGAGATGATGTTTTTGAACGCTCCCTGTTTTCCCTGCACTTTTCATGGATAATAGGGATTAAATGTAACATGAGTATTTTGAACCATTCGACGTCGCAACCCTGGATTGCTAATAGCAGTCGTTTTTCTAATTTTCTAATTGAGCGCACTGCCGGCACGGAGGAACCTCTTCCATTAAAACCTGATACTGGCCCTTGCTAAGATGTGAAAATTCATGATTTATACTCAATCTTGGGGTTTCTCGAGGACGGCTAGGGCCAGCAAGTGGTTCTGGTTCTACTGGCTGTGGTGTTGGTGATAGTAACTGCTGCGGAGATGATGTTTTTGAACTCTCCCTGTTTTCCCTGCACTTTTCATGGATAATAGGGATTAGATTTACCATGAGTATTTTGAACCATTCGATGTCGCAACCCTGGATTGCTAATAGCAGTCGTTTTTCTAATTGAGCACACTGCCGGCACGGAGGAACCTCTTCCCTTAAAACCTGATACTGGCAGGTTGGCACACTAATCCGTTTAGCGACATATGTCCTCTTTTATGCCACGTGCCATCTACTGATATCGACAAATCCTGAGAATTTTCATTTACCTTGCATGCTTCTTCTATGGCATTTTTCATTGATTCCTTACAGACAGCTTCTACACTAGAGTCAATTACTTTACTGTGCTGTTAATATTTTGTAGAAGGTTGAGGTAAATTCATAACAGCACACCACAATTTTGCAGGATTTTGTCCTTTGCCAATCACCCTCATGGCATAAGTAAACCTCAAATTTATTGATTCCAATTTGACTTCTGATTCTGAAATAAAAGAACAAACAAACTTTAGATTTCATGCCTTAAAAATAGAAATGATAATATATATATATTTATTTATTTATATATATATATATATATATATATATATATATATAATGCTATATTTTAACTATATTTATTTTTATGCGGAACTAAAAATTAAAATTAAGTAAATACACAAAACTAAACTGCTTACCTATTCGGATCATGTTGCCTAGCGATTTCTAATAAAAAATTATGGAATATGCTATTGAGGTCATGATTGGATTTCCAATAATATTCAGCTAGATAAGTGCCATTATGGTATCTTTTTCTTCCAAATCTTGGATCTGACTTCCCTCCAAGATCTTTCGATGTGCTGAGTGTGAGCACCAGTAACTGGGTCTACAAAATTCATCCTGTGATTCACTGTTAGTTGTAGGTGGTTTTTCAGAGGCATGTAGCCTCTCCACAGGTCTTGACATAATAGTAGTACCCGAAGCTATTCTTCTTGAAATAACTTCAAGCAAATGTTTGTTATACCACTTGAAACGTTTTTAACTGCTGTCCATTAACACAAATTGGTATGAGGATATGTTTTGCTATATTTTAACTATATTTATTTTTATGCGGAACTAAAAATTAAAATTAAGTAAATACACAAAACTAAACTGCTTACCTATTCGGATCATGTTGCCTAGCGATTTCTAATAAAAAATTATGGAATCTGCTATTGAGGTCATGATTGGATTTCCAATAATATTCAGCTAGATAAGTGCCATTATGGTATCTTTTTCTCCCAAATCTAGGAATCTTGGATCTGACTTCCCTCCAAGATCTTTCGATGTGCTGAGTGTGAGCACCAGTAACTGGGTCTACAAAATTCATCCTGTGATTCACTGTTAGGTGTAGGAACAGTTGGTGGTTTTTCAGAGGCACGTAGCCTCTCTACAGGTCTTGACATAATAGTAGTACCCGAAGCTATTCTTCTTGAAATAACTTCAAGCAAATGTTTGTTATACCACTTGAAACGTTTTTAACTGCTGTTCATTAACACAAATTGGTATGAGGATATGTTTTGCTATATTTTAACTATATTTATTTTTATGCGGAACTAAAAACTAAAATTAAGTAAATACACAAAACTAAACTGCTTATCTATTCGGATCATGTTGCCTAGCGATTTCTAATAAAAAATTATGGAATCTGCTATTGAGGTCATGATTGGATTTCCAATAATATTCAGCTAGATAGGAGCCATTATGGTATCTTTTTCTTCCAAATCTAGGAATCTTGGATCTGACTTCCCTCCAAGATCTTTCGATGTGCTGAGTGTGAGCACCAGTAACTGGGTCTACAAAATTCATCCTGTGATTCACTGTTAGGTGTAGGAACAGTTGGTGGTTTTTCAGAGGCACATAGCCTCTCCACAGGTCTGACATAATAGTAGTACCTGAAGCTATTCTTCTTGAAATAACTTCAAGCAAATGTTTGTTATACCACTTGAAACGTTTTTAACTGCTGTTCATTAACACAAATTGGTATGAGGATATGTTTTGCTATATTTTAACTATATTTATTTTTATGCGGAACTAAAAATTAAAATTAAGTAAATACACAAAACTAAACTGCTTACCTATTCGGATCATGTTGCCTGGCGATTTCTAATAAAAAATTATGGAATCTGCTATTGAGGTCATGATTGGATTTCCAATAATATTCAGCTAGATAAGTGCCATTATGGTATCTTTTTCTTCCAAATCTAGGAATCTTGGATCTGACTTCCCTCCAAGATCTTTCGATGTGCTGAGTTTGAGCACCAGTAACTGGGTCTACAAAATTCATCCTGTGATTCACTGTTAGGTGTAGGAACAGTTGGTGGTTTTTCAGAGGCATGTAGCCTCTCCACAGGTCTTGACATAATAGTAGTACCCGAAGCTATTCTTCTTGAAATAACTTCAAGCAAATGTTTGTTATACCACTTGAAACGTTTTTAACTGCTATCCATTAACACAAATTGGTATGAGGATATGTTTTGCTATATTTTAACTATATTTATTTTTATGCGGAACTAAAAACTAAAATTAAGTAAATATACAAAACTTAACTGCTTACCTATTCGGATCATATTGCCTGGGGATTTCTAATAAAAAATTATGGAATCTGCTATTGAGGTCATGATTGGATTTCCAATAATATTCAGCTAGATAAGTACCATTATGGTATCTTTTTCTCCCAAATCTAGGAATCTTGGATCTGACTTCCCTCCAAGATCTTTCGATGTGCTGAGTGTGAGCACCAGTAACTGGGTCTACAAAATTCATCCTGTGATTCACTGTTAGGTGTAGGAACAGTTGGTGGTTTTTCAGAGGCACGTAGCCTCTCTACAGGTCTTGACATAATAGTAGTACCCGAAGCTATTCTTCTTGAAATAACTTCAAGCAAATGTTTGTTATACCACTTGAAACGTTTTTAACTGCTGTTCATTAACACAAATTGGTATGAGGATATGTTTTGCTATATTTTAACTATATTTATTTTTATGCGGAACTAAAAATTAAAATTAAGTAAATACACAAAACTAAACTGCTTACCTATTCGGATCATGTTGCCTAGCGATTTCTAATAAAAAATTATGGAATCTGCTATTGAGGTCATGATTGGATTTCCAATAATATTCAGCTAGATAAGTGCCATTATGGTATCTTTTTCTCCCAAATCTAGGAATCTTGGATCTGACTTCCCTCCAAGATCTTTCGATGTGCTGAGTGTGCGCACCAGTAACTGGGTCTACAAAATTCATCCAGTGATTCACTGTTAGGTGTAGGAACTGTTGGTGGTTTTTCAGAGGCATGTAGCCTCTCTACAGGTCTTGACATAATAGTAGTACCCGAAGCTATTCTTCTTGAAATAACTTCAAGCAAATGTTTGTTATACCACTTGAAACGTTTTTAACTGCTGTCCATTAACACAAATTGGTATGAGGATATGTTTTGCTATATTTTAACTATATTTATTTTTATGCGGAACTAAAAATTAAAATTAAGTAAATACACAAAACTAAACTGCTTACCTATTCGGATCATGTTGCCTAGCGATTTCTAATAAAAAATTATGGAATCTGCTATTGAGGTCATGATTGGATTTCCAATAATATTCAGCTAGATAAGTGCCATTATGGTATCTTTTTCTTCCAAATCTAGGAATCTTGGATCTGACTTCCCTCCAAGATCTTTCGATGTGCTGAGTGTGAGCACCAGTAACTGGGTCTACAAAATTCATCCTGTGATTCACTGTTAGATGTAGGAACAGTTGGTGGTTTTTCAGAGGCACGTAGCCTCTCTACAGGTCTTGACATAATAGTAGTACCCGAAGCTATTCTTCTTGAAATAACTTCAAGCAAATGTTTGTTATACCACTTGAAACGTTTTTAACTGCTGTTCATTAACACAAATTGGTATGAGGATATGTTTTGCTATATTTTAACTATATTTATTTTTATGCGGAACTAAAAACTAAAATTAAGTAAATACACAAAACTAAACTGCTTATCTATTCGGATCATGTTGCCTAGCGATTTCTAATAAAAAATTATGGAATCTGCTATTGAGGTCATGATTGGATTTCCAATAATATTCAGCTAGATAGGAGCCATTATGGTATCTTTTTCTTCCAAATCTAGGAATCTTGGATCTGACTTCCCTCCAAGATCTTTCGATGTGCTGAGTGTGAGCACCAGTAACTGGGTCTACAAAATTCATCCTGTGATTCACTGTTAGGTGTAGGAACAGTTGGTGGTTTTTCAGAGGCACATAGCCTCTCCACAGGTCTGACATAATAGTAGTACCTGAAGCTATTCTTCTTGAAATAACTTCAAGCAAATGTTTGTTATACCACTTGAAACGTTTTTAACTGCTGTTCATTAACACAAATTGGTATGAGGATATGTTTTGCTATATTTTAACTATATTTATTTTTATGCGGAACTAAAAATTAAAATTAAGTAAATACACAAAACTAAACTGCTTACCTATTCGGATCATGTTGCCTGGCGATTTCTAATAAAAAATTATGGAATCTGCTATTGAGGTCATGATTGGATTTCCAATAATATTCAGCTAGATAAGTGCCATTATGGTATCTTTTTCTTCCAAATCTAGGAATCTTGGATCTGACTTCCCTCCAAGATCTTTCGATGTGCTGAGTGTGAGCACCAGTAACTGGGTCTACAAAATTCATCCTGTGATTCACTGTTAGGTGTAGGAACAGTTGGTGGTTTTTCAGAGGCATGTAGCCTCTCCACAGGTCTTGACATAATAGTAGTACCCGAAGCTATTCTTCTTGAAATAACTTCAAGCAAATGTTTGTTATACCACTTGAAACGTTTTTAACTGCTGTCCATTAACACAAATTGGTATGAGGATATGTTTTGCTATATATTAACTATATTTATTTTTATGCGGAACTAAAAACTAAAATTAAGTAAATATACAAAACTTAACTGCTTACCTATTCGGATCATATTGCCTGGGGATTTCTAATAAAAAATTATGGAATCTGCTATTGAGGTCATGATTGGATTTCCAATAATATTCAGCTAGATAAGTACCATTATGGTATCTTTTTCTCCCAAATCTAGGAATCTTGGATCTGACTTCCCTCCAAGATCTTTCGATGTGCTGAGTGTGAGCACCAGTAACTGGGTCTACAAAATTCATCCTGTGATTCACTGTTAGGTGTAGGAACAGTTGGTGGTTTTTCAGAGGCACGTAGCCTCTCTACAGGTCTTGACATAATAGTAGTACCCGAAGCTATTCTTCTTGAAATAACTTCAAGCAAATGTTTGTTATACCACTTGAAACGTTTTTAACTGCTGTTCATTAACACAAATTGGTATGAGGATATGTTTTGCTATATTTTAACTATATTTATTTTTATGCGGAACTAAAAACTAAAATTAAGTAAATACACAAAACTAAACTGCTTACCTATTCGGATCATGTTGCCTAGCGATTTCTAATAAAAAATTATGGAATCTGCTATTGAGGTCATGATTGGATTTCCAATAATATTCAGCTAGATAAGTGCCATTATGGTATCTTTTTCTCCCAAATCTAGGAATCTTGGATCTGACTTCCCTCCAAGATCTTTCGATGTGCTGAGTGTGAGCACCAGTAACTGGGTCTACAAAATTCATCCAGTGATTCACTGTTAGGTGTAGGAACTGTTGGTGGTTTTTCAGAGGCATGTAGCCTCTCTACAGGTCTTGACATAATAGTAGTACCCGAAGCTATTCTTCTTGAAATAACTTCAAGCAAATGTTTGTTATACCACTTGAAACGTTTTTAACTGCTGTCCATTAACACAAATTGGTATGAGGATATGTTTTGCTATATTTTAACTATATTTATTTTTATGCGGAACTAAAAATTAAAATTAAGTAAATACACAAAACTAAACTGCTTACCTATTCGGATCATGTTGCCTAGCGATTTCTAATAAAAAATTATGGAATCTGCTATTGAGGTCATGATTGGATTTCCAATAATATTCAGCTAGATAAGTGCCATTATGGTATCTTTTTCTTCCAAATCTAGGAATCTTGGATCTGACTTCCCTCCAAGATCTTTCGATGTGCTGAGTGTGAGCACCAGTAACTGGGTCTACAAAATTCATCCTGTGATTCACTGTTAGGTGTAGGAACAGTTGGTGGTTTTTCAGAGGCACGTAGCCTCTCTACAGGTCTTGACATAATAGTAGTACCCGAAGCTATTCTTCTTGAAATAACTTCAAGCAAATGTTTGTTATACCACTTGAAACGTTTTTAACTGCTGTTCATTAACACAAATTGGTATGAGGATATGTTTTGCTATATTTTAACTATATTTATTTTTATGCGGAACTAAAAACTAAAATTAAGTAAATACACAAAACTAAACTGCTTATCTATTCGGATCATGTTGCCTAGCGATTTCTAATAAAAAATTATGGAATCTGCTATTGAGGTCATGATTGGATTTCCAATAATATTCAGCTAGATAGGAGCCATTATGGTATCTTTTTCTTCCAAATCTAGGAATCTTGGATCTGACTTCCCTCCAAGATCTTTCGATGTGCTGAGTGTGAGCACCAGTAACTGGGTCTACAAAATTCATCCTGTGATTCACTGTTAGGTGTAGGAACAGTTGGTGGTTTTTCAGAGGCACATAGCCTCTCCACAGGTCTGACATAATAGTAGTACCTGAAGCTATTCTTCTTGAAATAACTTCAAGCAAATGTTTGTTATACCACTTGAAACGTTTTTAACTGCTGTTCATTAACACAAATTGGTATGAGGATATGTTTTGCTATATTTTAACTATATTTATTTTTATGCGGAACTAAAAATTAAAATTAAGTAAATACACAAAACTAAACTGCTTACCTATTCGGATCATGTTGCCTGGCGATTTCTAATAAAAAATTATGGAATCTGCTATTGAGGTCATGATTGGATTTCCAATAATATTCAGCTAGATAAGTGCCATTATGGTATCTTTTTCTTCCAAATCTAGGAATCTTGGATCTGACTTCCCTCCAAGATCTTTCGATGTGCTGAGTGTGAGCACCAGTAACTGGGTCTACAAAATTCATCCTGTGATTCACTGTTAGGTGTAGGAACAGTTGGTGGTTTTTCAGAGGCATGTAGCCTCTCCACAGGTCTTGACATAATAGTAGTACCCGAAGCTATTCTTCTTGAAATAACTTCAAGCAAATGTTTGTTATACCACTTGAAACGTTTTTAACTGCTGTCCATTAACACAAATTGGTATGAGGATATGTTTTGCTATATTTTAACTATATTTATTTTTATGCGGAACTAAAAACTAAAATTAAGTAAATATACAAAACTTAACTGCTTACCTATTCGGATCATATTGCCTGGGGATTTCTAATAAAAAATTATGGAATCTGCTATTGAGGTCATGATTGGATTTCCAATAATATTCAGCTAGATAAGTACCATTATGGTATCTTTTTCTCCCAAATCTAGGAATCTTGGATCTGACTTCCCTCCAAGATCTTTCGATGTGCTGAGTGTGAGCACCAGTAACTGGGTCTACAAAATTCATCCTGTGATTCACTGTTAGGTGTAGGAACAGTTGGTGGTTTTTCAGAGGCACGTAGCCTCTCTACAGGTCTTGACATAATAGTAGTACCCGAAGCTATTCTTCTTGAAATAACTTCAAGCAAATGTTTGTTATACCACTTGAAACGTTTTTAACTGCTGTTCATTAACACAAATTGGTATGAGGATATGTTTTGCTATATTTTAACTATATTTATTTTTATGCGGAACTAAAAATTAAAATTAAGTAAATACACAAAACTAAACTGCTTACCTATTCGGATCATGTTGCCTAGCGATTTCTAATAAAAAATTATGGAATCTGCTATTGAGGTCATGATTGGATTTCCAATAATATTCAGCTAGATAAGTGCCATTATGGTATCTTTTTCTCCCAAATCTAGGAATCTTGGATCTGACTTCCCTCCAAGATCTTTCGATGTGCTGAGTGTGAGCACCAGTAACTGGGTCTACAAAATTCATCCAGTGATTCACTGTTAGGTGTAGGAACTGTTGGTGGTTTTTCAGAGGCATGTAGCCTCTCTACAGGTCTTGACATAATAGTAGTACCCGAAGCTATTCTTCTTGAAATAACTTCAAGCAAATGTTTGTTATACCACTTGAAACGTTTTTAACTGCTGTCCATTAACACAAATTGGTATGAGGATATGTTTTGCTATATTTTAACTATATTTATTTTTATGCGGAACTAAAAATTAAAATTAAGTAAATACACAAAACTAAACTGCTTACCTATTCGGATCATGTTGCCTAGCGATTTCTAATAAAAAATTATGGAATCTGCTATTGAGGTCATGATTGGATTTCCAATAATATTCAGCTAGATAAGTGCCATTATGGTATCTTTTTCTTCCAAATCTAGGAATCTTGGATCTGACTTCCCTCCAAGATCTTTCGATGTGCTGAGTGTGAGCACCAGTAACTGGGTCTACAAAATTCATCCTGTGATTCACTGTTAGGTGTAGGAACAGTTGGTGGTTTTTCAGAGGCACGTAGCCTCTCTACAGGTCTTGACATAATAGTAGTACCCGAAGCTATTCTTCTTGAAATAACTTCAAGCAAATGTTTGTTATACCACTTGAAACGTTTTTAACTGCTGTTCATTAACACAAATTGGTATGAGGATATGTTTTGCTATATTTTAACTATATTTATTTTTATGCGGAACTAAAAACTAAAATTAAGTAAATACACAAAACTAAACTGCTTATCTATTCGGATCATGTTGCCTAGCGATTTCTAATAAAAAATTATGGAATCTGCTATTGAGGTCATGATTGGATTTCCAATAATATTCAGCTAGATAGGAGCCATTATGGTATCTTTTTCTTCCAAATCTAGGAATCTTGGATCTGACTTCCCTCCAAGATCTTTCGATGTGCTGAGTGTGAGCACCAGTAACTGGGTCTACAAAATTCATCCTGTGATTCACTGTTAGGTGTAGGAACAGTTGGTGGTTTTTCAGAGGCACATAGCCTCTCCACAGGTCTGACATAATAGTAGTACCTGAAGCTATTCTTCTTGAAATAACTTCAAGCAAATGTTTGTTATACCACTTGAAACGTTTTTAACTGCTGTTCATTAACACAAATTGGTATGAGGATATGTTTTGCTATATTTTAACTATATTTATTTTTATGCGAAACTAAAAACTAAAATTAAGTAAATACACAAAACTAAACTGCTTACCTATTCGGATCATGTTGCCTGGCGATTTCTAATAAAAAATTATGGAATCTGCTATTGAGGTCATGATTGGATTTCCAATAATATTCAGCTAGATAAGTGCCATTATGGTATCTTTTTCTTCCAAATCTAGGAATTGGATATATATATATATATATATAAATGGCCTTACCTCCTATATTATAAGTTCGTTTTTCAGAATTTTTAATCATTGTCAATTTGCCACAAGACTGACAACGGATTTGCATTGTTGAAGCCAATCCATTTCACTCACAAACACTAATGACAAGTACGCCTTGGCAGTCAATACAGGTAGCTGCCAAACTAAATTCTTTGTTAAAATTGCTAATGTCTACAAAATCATAGATTCTCTCATCGCTATCGTAACAATCTTCTGTAGATCCCATTTTACTGCTTGAAGCAGAAGTTGGTCGAGAGCTTGGGACTGAAGATCTTGGAGTTGACAATTCTGAAGGCATCTCAGTTCGCTTCACCTTCTGCAAAAACGTAAAAAAAATTACACGGGTGCAAAATAAATCACAAACAAATAGAAAACCTTTTTGTTTACTTACTCTTCGAGGAGGATTTCCTTTTCATTTTTTGAAGATTCTTTGCGATCTCGGCATTATTTTTAAAATAAATGATACCTCACTTTTAAAAATTTTACAAAAAAATAATGAAGATAAAATATTTTTCTCTCGCTAAACACACTACAAAACAATAACTAACTGAATTTATTGTATGTAGGTAACTAGTAGGTTATAGCCAATACCGCACTCTTTATCATGTGTTAAATTGAATTGAAAAAAAAATTTAGAGTTAGAAAAAATTAAACATTTTGAAGTGTTTTTATTTTTCGGCTCTCCTGAAAAGCTAATTTTTTTTTACTGATGTTCTTTTTTTTCGAAAACTACTAAAGCTATCGTAACCATTTTTGTTTCTGCGTGTTTGGGGCAACACTGGCTACAATCGGGCCCGCCAATTTTTAAAATAGTTAAATCTTTTAGTTTTTATCGACCCTGAAACTTAGAAAAAAATGCTCAAAATTTGTGTTATTCACAAATACTTTTTCCTTTTCGTTTTTTTTTTTTTAGGTGTTGGGTCAGTTTATTAGGATGAGTAACACGTACATAGGTCTTCAAAAAACATGAGAATTGTGCTGGTGTATTTATTTTTGTAATATTTTTGCTTCAAAATTCGTGTTAAAAATATTTTACCAATTTGTTCACAAGGATAAATGCATTCCATATTTAAAATTTGATGGCAATATGTTCAATAGTTTTAGAATTAGAGAGATTTTACTTCATTAGCATGCACCGGAGCCTAAACCCAGTTCATACCCTCTTAAGTTCTTCGGGGGGTCTGGTTCAAACAGTGATTATCACATGGGAATACCTAGTAAAAGTGAGTTCCTGATGAATATTGTCCCTGTTCGAGCGCCAAATATATATAACAGATACTACAGCAAGACTTTAGATTAACGTTTTATTGACAAGATAAAATACTACATTGTTATATTAACACGTTCAGTGCGGGGTTCTTGGAAGGGCACGCTAACCTTGAGCGGGCCGAATTTTGAGTCCCTTTTCTACGTGACCCATATGCTGAGTCAAAAAATTAGAAATGAAAATGTCCAAAAAAATACATTGCAATATGTCTAATAGTTGTGAAAAATTCTGAAACATGGGCTTAGACAAAGCCCTGGTTTTTCATTGCATTTTTCGCAATAAAAATAGGTATCTTTTCTAATTCCTTTTTTAAAGCAAACCCGACATCTTTTTCTTCCTTTGTTTTCAATATTGCTAGGCAGATGTACTTCAGGAATTTTTATTTGAGGTCCACATTCAATTTCCGGTAAAGATCTTCTGAGGGATCTTATTACACCATCCCTAAAATCTAGAAGGGTCACATGAGCCCCTCGAGGCTTGCCGGCATTGTACATGAGGTGAGCATTTATAATCATCACATGAAAAATGTGAATGCCTATCTTGGCATACCACCTCAAGGTTTTCCTTTCGCAGGGGTAGTAAGCCATAATTTGGTCCGCCCTGTCAATTCCGCTCATGTATTGATTGTACCTCAGCACTGCCTCAGGTTTTTTCATAATTTTTCCTGTTCTTTTTGCCCTTTCCTCCTGTATTTCAGCCGAATATTCAGTTGAAATTATAATTACGTCCCTTTTATCCCTCCTTTTGAGGACGCATACGCCTTCATCTGGATACCGGCTAATTACCTCCCCATTTTTTAGTTTTTCATTTATCACCTCCGTGGGATTTAATTTTCTATTGGGCCGTAACATACCAGTAGAGTATTTTTTTCCACAATCAGGTATGTGAGGGCCGACCTGCCTTTCGCTATTGAAAGGTTGAGTGCCTGGCCGTCTGATAAAATAAAAAAATAAAAATGTTTGCTGGTTGCAACAGAAAGGAAATAAAATAAAATTAAAATTGGTTAAAGAATAATTCTTGGAAAAACCTTTAAAATCAAAATTATATTGTATCACCTTCATTTAACTATTTTTACTAATATATAAATAATTTATATAAAACAGAATCAATTTTGAGAGAAAAATAATAAACCTTGATCAAACAAAAATTAAAAAAAAAAAATAAACTTCTTAATTGGAAAAAAACTCTTAAATTAATTACAAAAAATTACAAATAAACAAAAGAACCACCACTGATCAATAAAAAAAAATAAAAATCATATTTTACAAATTTAAACAATAAAAAAAAAAGGTTCTAACAGAACCTCAGAATTGAACCCAGCTAGTTCACCACTAGAATTCAGTGCCTATTCCACTAGACCAAGCTGATTAATTAATGATTGTCTATGAGACAAACTCCTTCCCCGATCCTTAGTGATATTGTGAATTTGTCCACATTTATCAAGCTCGTACACCACTGGCACCAGGTAAACGTAAAATAAAATTTTTTGTAACTTACGGCTAGCAAGCGCCGAATAAGCCAATATATCGAATAGCTGTGGTTCTATTGAAGATCAGTCTTCTTTGAAACTTCCTGCTGTCACCCGCAGCACTTGATGCCGGCGAGGATTCGCTAACAGAGCCATTGCAGCCCCAGGTAGCGATGAGCATGACCCATGGGTACGAAGAAAAAAGAAGAAATTTTAATTGTACTAGTAGAACATGAGGGTTGCCCTCTAAAATGGCGAGCCACACACTGCCCATGCCACTCGGGTGTCTGCTGACTGGCCCGACTTGTTACGGAGCCACGCGAGGCATGCCGAACACTTTGCGTGACATTCCTGGCACTAAACTTAAGTTACAATTCTATAAAAGACAAAAAAAAAAATAAAACAAAACAAAAAAAAAAAATATTTCCACTTAATATATATACAAGATAAAAAAAATCTATGTCGGCTTCGACAATCAGGTATGTGGTCAGCGGGACACTATTGTAATAGCTGTCTAAGAAAACAGAGTGACCATAACCCAAATAATTCGCCAATCATTTTTTTACAACTTTTTCTGTATAGTTTAAGCCCCCTACTTCAGGATCCTTCGAACCACAGTAAATATGTATTCTAAGGGTGAGGCCGTTTGGCTCTGTCAACATATAAAGCTTTATGCCATTCTTGTGGCATTTTTTTTTTATATACTGACGAAAGCACTATCAACCCCTCCAATGGAGCACAGACTCATCCAGGCTCAAATTTTTTTCAGGATAATAACGTTTTTCCATGTTTTCATTCGAATTTTAAAAAGCGGATCTATAGGTTTAGGTTCCCCTGGGGGTGGATTTGTGGCATAATGCAGAGACCTTAAAATTTGAAGAAATCTATCCCTTGACATTGCTTTTGAAAAACTGGGAAAATTATACAAATCATTTTTTTTTCCTATAATGCCTGTAACTTGGTAACTTTATCCTTTCCGTTAGAAATAATGTACCTGAAAATACCTCCATTTCGTCCCTACTAATGGGGGTAAAAGATTTAGCACGGCCCCTGGGTTTATTAACTTTTTGTTTTAGGATCTCTCCTTGAATGTTACTTTCTTGTAACAGAGTTTCAAAAAACTTATCATTTGCAAGTAGCCTAAATTATTCAATGGGGGAATATTCTTGTAGCACCTGTACTCGCAGACCTGTTTGTACAGTAAAAGGGACCTCAAGTAGCCTGGGTTTTTCCAAATTCCAAGTGTAAAATTTTGGAATGGTTGTTTCCATGACAGGAGGGGTTGGTAAAACCATAAGTTGTGTACCTGAGGTATCTTCATCTCCGCTGCTTTCCGAATCCTCATCCGACCCTCCACTGCAAGTTTCTATAAAATCTTGCTCATCATTCTCATCATCGTCTCCAACATCTTCGTCGGAATTCATGAGGATTTCTAATAGCTCCTCATCTGTGTATGTTCGCCGATAATTTCGACGAAATTCTCTGTGTTCAGTTTTTGTTTTCTTCTTTGAAACAGGCACCGAAGTTGAAGCGGAAGGAACTTCATCGTCGGAACTTAGTGCCATCTCTAGAAAATAAACAATAACAACAAAAATTATAGGAGGGAAAAATTGAGAAATAAGAGGAGGAACCAAAAAGAATTAAAACTAATTTAGCATTAAAAAAAAATTCAAAATCTAAGGATAATAGCTAAATGAAAATGAACAAAAAAAAATTATAATAATACTCGTATATTTGAATAAAAGGTGCTGGAGGCTATAGCATATTATACAACCAAAAATTATAAGAAGAGGTGAAAAATAGAGAAATATAAGGAGAAAGAATTAATACTAATTTAGAAGTAAAAAAAAAAAAGTAAATTAGCTAAATGAAAAAGCCAAAAAAAAAAGAAAAAAAATAGATTTGAATAAAAGGTGCTGGAGGCTATAGCCTTTCAATTAGCATATTATAAAAATAAAAGATAATAATACAATAGTTATGACGGACCAGTATTGGTTATAAAATAATTACTAACCTCAAGACATTGAAGCTGTAGATGAAAACGTAAAAAATGCGAAAAAAAATTTAAACTCAGAACGAAGTCCACAAATTGAATCACTATCTCAACTGCAGGGCGTACCAAAAGTTCTGAAGCCCTGCTAGCAGACGGAACCTCTCCTCACCCCGTTTATTATACAGTAAGGCTTGACTCAAGTGCTTGGGTTTTCTGCTTTTCCTATAATTATGGGTTTTTCGAAGTCTCCCTCCATATTTGCGCACAAACAAATTGTAATTCTCTCCTTAGAAATTTTTCCTCCTTTGCAAGTTTCTTCTTTAAGTGCCATGGTTTTATTTGGGAGTGCTTTAAAAAATAAACCCGTCTCATCGCAGTTAAAAATATCTTTTGCCACGTAGCCATCACACAAAAACTTGATTTTCGTCGACTAGTCACTAACCACATCACCGTCTACAGATGGAGCATCTCCACTCAATGTTCTGTATTTAATTTTGTGCCGAGTTTTAAATTTATCCAACCATCCGGTTGATGCTTTAAAATTTGTTTGTTCGATCGTTTGGGCGACTTCTAACGCCTTTTCTCTCATTAATGGTCCACTAATTGGTATGTTGGCCGATCTTGCTCGACAAAACCATTCATACACCACTTTATCGATTTGAAGACTGCCAGTTTTTCGATTTTGGGTTTTAGCATTGTTATTGATAAGTGTTTTTATTAAGTGCTCAGGAAAATCATTAGATTTTAAGATATTTTTCAGGCGGATTTTGTTATGACAATGAAATTGTGGATCGGACAAGGTCAGGCTACGGTGGATGAGGTTTTTAGCGACGTTGATTTTTTGATGATGAGGATGTTGGGAAAAATAGTTTAGGAGTCGGCCAGAATAAGTGGGTTTGGTGTACCAATTAGTGGATATGGAATTGTCCAGGTTTCTGGTAATGGAAATATCTAGGAATGGAAGGGTACAATCGGTTTCCAATTCTGTAGTGAAATGAAGACGTGGATGGTAGGAGTTAAAGGCGGCGAGAATATCAGTAATAGAGTTAGGATTGAGAATCAATAGGAGGTCGTCTACATATTTTTTAATGAAAAAAATATCATTGGGGACTTTAGGTATTACAGAATCAAGGAGGTCGTTGAGGACAATACCGGAGAGGTCAGGAGCTAGACAGCTACCCATTGCAAGGCCAGAAGTTTGGAGAAAATATTTATTTTGAAAACAAAAATATCCAGAATTACAGCATAATGCAAGGAAGTCAATGTAGGCAGATTTATTGAGTTTACTATGGGATTCTAACAAGTTCCATTTTTCTTCAACAATTTGGAGGGCACGCTCCGTCGGGATGTTAGTGAAAAGACTCTCAGCGTCGAAAGAGGCTAAGATAAAATTATCGAGAATTTTGATTGTTTTTAATTGTTCCAAGAGATGGAAGGAATTTTTTATGTCGTGTGGATTGTTATGACTAAGGGATTGTAATGGAGGGAGAAGGAATTTGCTGAGCTTAGTGGAGGGAGAATTGATATTTAAAATGATGGGACGGATGGGATTACTGGGTTTATGGATTTTTAGTAGACCGTAACAACGGGGAGCAGTAGAATTATAGGAGATAAGGTATCTGTAAGTAGGGGTATTTATTTGTTTTGTATCCAGGAGATGTTTGAGGTGTTGGTTGAATTTTGTAGTGAGAGGTGTGGAATCACGTTTAGTGGGGCGATAAGTGTTCGTGTCAGAGAGAAGAGTGTCAATTTTATCATTGTAATCTGCGCGATCCATGATGACAGTTTAGTTACCTTTATCCGCACGGGTTACAATGATTTGGTTATGAGTAGGGACCGGATTTATATGTAAAATAAAACACGAAATATGTACATATATATGTACTTATATTCTTAAAAATATGTAAATATAAATGAATTATATGTAATAATAAATTAAATATAATTTAATTTATATAATAAAATAATAAACATATATTACACAAAAATAACATAATACACATATGTGTGTGTGTAAATATATATATATATATATATATATATATATATATATATATATATATATATATATATAAACATAAACATATATTATAAATATAATTCAATAAACAGATTAACGCTAATGACCCTATGGGGTAAAGGTGAGAATAGATTTTGAAAAAAAATTAAATATGTTTATTAAATATTTATTTCCAAAAATTAATCTTCGAAATTATTTGAAATCACAAACATTTTTAAATTTTCAAAAGTAAAATTACGTCGATCTGATGTTAATATATTTTTATATCTATTGAATGATCGTTCAACGTCAACGGACGTAATTGGTGCTCATTTGAAGGCTGTAATTTCGTTCGGAGCGAGAGAAATGTTTGTTTTGATATTTTTCCCATTAACCCTGTACCGGGCGCGTCCCGAGAACTCTCATAACCGAGCGCGTGGCGGCATTTAGACCGCCTTTAATTTTCTTCCATATTTTGGTTGTAATTCATATTTTAACTCATAAAATTATGCTAATATTACTTCTTTACTCAATTTACGATATGCTTAGTAAAAATAAAATTAAAAAATAAGTCAATTTTATGTTTTTTACTTTTTAAACTTTATATTAATATTTCACCATTCAGAGGAGTAAAAGCTTGGAGAAAAATAATTTCAGTTTTTTTTTTTTTTTAAATTCTTTATTAACAAAGCAATAAGAAAAATGTAGCTATTAAAAAAATCTAGATAAAAAAAGGATAGTTCTTATAATAAGAAGTATAAAAAGGACGAATAAGAATAAGTCAAACTAAAACAAATCCTAACAATATTGTAGCTATGTTCATAAAAAAATACATCTTTACAAAAAAGAAAAGTTTAAGAATTGTAATACCTATTAAGTATGAACTAACAAATATAATAATATGACTAAATAAAAAAACTTATAACAATTAGTCTCAAAAGAGCAAAATTAGGTAAGTGAAATGTTACTAATAAATAATATGAATAAGTAGGTAAATATTCATTGTTTCTAATATTCCTCTTCCTCTTCAGTTTGCGTTTTTAGACAAGTTTCACATGTGACTTTTTGCTCACTGTGATGCCGGCATGTTTTTTGCAGACGCAGCATATAGTTGATGTTTTATTGTTTTTTTTTACCCACATAGGAAGCAAAATTTTTTGGAAGAGCTCCTTGTTTCATGTTCTTGAGTAAAAGAGATGGGCCTGTATTTATTTAGGAATAAGGCAATGTCCTTTGGTAGAGACATGATCTGGGACCGGTTTCTCAGATGCTCATCCATTAGTTGATATGCCAAAGTTTTCAAAAAATCTTTCCGCTTCACTACTTTTTGCGGATTATTGAAAGTAAAAATTGTTTCACAATTGATGCTGGTTATATCTAAGCACCTAAATAAAAATTTCAGTGGCCAGCGCCTAGTTTTCCTTGAAGTTGAATAGGTTGAACACATCTGGTCAACTGTGTCAACCCCCCCTTTCGTTCTATTATAATCCATTACTGTCAAAGGTTTATTTGTATCCTTGTCGACTTTGTCGCTGTCATGCATTGTTGATAGAACTAGGACAACTTTTTTTGATTTTGGCACATATGAAATCAAAGAAAAGTCAAGTCGTTCTGGAACCCTCTCATATGTGATCCTACTTATCGTGATTTATTTCCTAAAAATTCTGGGGGGATTTATTTTTTGTTTTTTTTTAGCGTTCCTAAAAATGTTAAGCCGTTTTCTAATAAGTAGTTGGCAAGCGGTACACTGCTGTACCAATTACACAGGCCAACAAAAAAAACCTTTTTGAAAACTTTTTTAATTTTAATAGCTGATCTTGATAGATTTTTATGTGCTGAATCCAAATCTGCTCGTAATTTTTATGTATCACCCTTAGTTTCCAAGCAAAATGTATTTTATTATATAGTCTAATACCCATTTACAGTATATAGGGAAATCAATGAAACACTGTAGAATCGTAAAAATGGTTTGTATTTACAGTAAAATACTTGGAATAGTAATTTTATGTGATGATACAAGGTTCACTTGTCAACTGGAATTGCTTTATATTTTCTTTCCCTTTTTTTCCTTGAAGCTTCTTGTGTAGCTTTTCCTGCGATGAATAGCTTGCTGAACTTCCCGGTGAAGTGACCAACAGTAATCCCCCATCATGTTGGTATTCCAGCGGCCCTGGTAACGTTTTTCCACCACTTTAACGTCCTGGTGAAAACGCTCACCTTGCTCCTCACTAACATCTCCTAAATTTTCTGGGAAGTAATCGAGGTGGCTGCTCAAGAAGTGAACTTTCAGGCTCATCAAACATCCTAACTGTTCAAATTTTTTTAACATGTTAGCAACAATAGCCTTATATTCTGGGTCTTTTTTATTTCCCAAAAACTTGGTGACAACTTGCTTGAATAAAACCCATGCTTCTTTTTCATTTGAGGTCATTGTGGATTCAAAGTTAACGTCAAACATCATTTTTCTAATATCAGGCCCGGTAAAGACGCCTTCTTTGAGTTTAGCTTCTGAAAGGTGTGGAAACTTCTGACAGAGATATTTGAAACAAAGCCCATCTTTAGGCAAAGCCTTTACAAACTGTTTCATGAGACCTAACTTAATATGTAGTGGTGGTAGAAGCACGTTTTTTGGATCTACAAGGTTTTTGCGTAAAATGTTCTTCTCGCCAGGCTTTAAAGACTCCCTAGCAGGCCAGTTCTTTCTGCACCAATGTTGATTCCGAGCTCTACTGTCCCATTCACACAAGAAACATGGAAATTTGGTAAAACCCCCTTGCTGACCAAGGAGCATGCACGTAACTTTCAAATCACCACATATCAACCAACCGTGTGCAGAATAACCTATTTTATTTAACACTATTTCTAGATTTTCGTAACTCTCTTTCATATGTACAGAATGACCGACAGGTACAGAGGCATACATGTTACCGTTGTGTAGTAAAACTGCCTTCAAACTATTTTTGGATGAATCAATAAACAACCTCCAATCTTCTGTTTTGTATTCAATTCCAAACTCATTCATTAAACCATGAATGTCTGAGCAGTACACCAAATCACCCTCTTGTTCAAAATACTTCGAAAATTGTTGTTCTCTCTTCCTATACACATGAAAGCTGGTTCCAGCCGCCAGCAAGTTCTTTTCTTTTAGCCTAGAGCCAAGCAGTTCAGCTTTTTCTTTTGTTAAGCCCAGATCCCTAACTAAGTCATTAAGCTCGACCTGAGTGAACAATTTAGGCTCTACATTTTCTGTAACACATTGGAATTCTTCATCGTGTTCATCTAACTCCGACTGTACATCAGAAAATACTTCTGTTTCAATAGAATTTAAGTCCTCTGGTGGTTCCGGGATTGGCAAATCTACACCGTGCCCTACTGGTCGGATGGCGGACGGAAGGTTAGGGTAGCTTATTACCTTCTTGTTCTTAGAGTTATGACCAGTAATATCTACACTGCAAAAGTAACAGTCATCGGAATGATTTTTTGGTTCCCTCCATATCATGGGAACAGCAAATTTAAAGTGTTTTTTCTCTTTTTTTGACCATTTCCTGAGGTCTTCAACACATACATAACATACCTTATGCGGTGCCCAAGGTTTATCCTGGTCTCCAAGTTTGGTTCCAAAGTATGCTAGATAAACCTTTTTCACAAAGTCTGTAATGTTTCTTTGGTGCTTTTTAATAACAAACTCACCACAAATATAACAAAAACTGTCAGCAGAGTTTTTACAGCCGCGATGAGACATTGCACTGAGCACATGTACAGGAAACGTAAAAGTGAGGTTATGTTGAAAATAAACAAAACATCAGCTGTTTAGCATGTGTTTCAGCAGTGCTGCCAACATCATCTTTGTTCATTAGACCTATTTTTTCATGTTATCTTAACTATGAAAAAGCTGTTAAATTCTAAAAATGTTTCTTTATTTCATGAATTTAACTATAAAATGTGAATAAATGGTGGGTGATACAACTTTTTAAGCATCATATTTGGATTCAGCAACCTAAACAACATAAGAATAAGGTATTTTCATTAAAAAAGTTTTTTCATCGTTGGCCTGTGTTATCTGTTACAATGAACTATTGGTTGAACCAATCTCTTTACTATGTCGAATGGCCTGTTAGAACTAAAAAAGGGTCCTTCATTCTGCTTGCCACAATACATTTCAAAATTATAGGTGTAGAATGTAGAAATTTTAGGCCGTATTTAGCCGGCTTGTTTGGCATATATTGAATAAATCCACACCGTCCTCTAAATGCTACCAACATCTCATCGATAGTTACAAACTCTCCAGGATTGTAATTTGATTTGCAGTTGTTTACAAAAGACTCATAAAAATCGCGAATTGCAGCTAGTCTGTCAGTTTCTTCGCGGCTTTTTCTTGTACAGTGCGTCAGGTTTAGCATGACCGGTGGGGCTAGGGAGACGCGCAGAAGGGAGGGGCTTGTGGGCTGTGAGTGGGGGGGGGGCAGTGAGCGGAGTAGGGGAACAGTTGCGATGCTAATACCACTTCGGAGAATATCAGGAGCCTCGTCCCGGCCATTCTCACTGTTGCAATTCACAACACCCTTCAACACTTGGCGTAGTTTCTCGTTAACCAGTTATTTGTTGACATTTAGGTATCTAGGTCAATAATAATAAACACTAAAAGTTATTTATTAAAATACTGCATATTGTAATACTGTATGTTATTATATGCAGTATATAAAATTAAACATAAACAACATAAGCATTGTAAACTTAGTTAATAGAGATCAAAAGGCACAATGCTGATTAAACCTTCATCGCCACTGTCATTCATGTCTATGGTAGGCTGAGTCACTCTGTCTTCATCTTCACTGTCACTTCCTTCTTCTTCGTCACGGTCGGAGTCCTCGCCTAGTGTCACAATAATTTGTTCACTTATTTGGTCTATTTCAGGTTCGAGTTTCATATACTCCTCTTCAATTTTTCTCGCATGGTCACACCTCTTCTTCCAGTCTACTTGCGTGATGGAATCGCACGTCTCTTTTACAAGCTGCTCGACAGAGTCCATGTTAAAATTAACATTTTTCTTTGCCACCCTTTCCTGAAGTAGACTCCAGATCATTTCTATTGGATTCAAATCTGGGTGGTAGGGGGGCAATTGCAAAACATCGAAACCATTTTCTCTAAATATGTTATCTATTTTGTAGACTTTGTATGAAGGCTTGTAGGCTTTTATAATAGCATACAGTTCTGGTTTGAACATCGAGTGAGCAATATTGCGCTCGGCAAGCCACTTGACCATGTCGGCCTTTTTACTAGATGTTGTCGGTGCAGTGTCAACTTGCTTGTTATGGTATGGTGCATTATCCATGACAACTGAGTTCTCTTTCAGGTTAGGGATGAGTTTTGTTTTCACCCATTTTTTATAGTTGTCCTAGTTCATGTCATCGTGATAGTCACCTGACTTTTTGCCTGATTTAAATGTTAAAAGAGCATCGTTGACAAAGCCATCTTCACTTCCTGCATGAACTACTATAAGTCGCTGCCCTTTACTTATTGGTGTTTTCAGTCCCGAAGTGCTGTCATCAGTCCAAGCATGTGTTTTCGTGTGCGAGGAGTGAACATACGTCTCATCCATGTACACTATTGGCCGGTTTGCTTGTCTGTGTTCAGCCAAACTTCTTAAATATTTTAACCGTTTTTCACGGATGTCAAAACGTTCAATTAATATTTTCCTGTTGTTTGTCGCTTTCTTCCAGCGAAATCCTAACTTCCTTAAAACTTTTGCTAGTGCCCACTTACTTCCTTTGAAGTCAATTTTCTCTTTTAGAACCAGTAATAATGATTTTAATGTGGGACGTTCCTTGTATTGTCGATGGTAACCGTTGATTGTTCTACGAAAAAAGCCCATATCGAAATCGTCCAGATCACTTTTGACATTCTTTCGGTGCCTTACTTTGTTTGGTGTACTGAAAGAAGTGCCGGCTAGGTTTACTTGCTTCTCCTCTTTTAATATTCGTCTTAATGAGCTTCCTGAAACTCCAGTTGCTTGAACAACACGCTCTTTGACTCTTTTCAAATTAATGGGAGCATTCATTTCACCTTCCCTTTTCATGAAATGGTAGACATTAGCAATCATTTCACGAGTTTGGCTGTGTAATACTTTCCTACCTCCTATTTTCTTTTTAATATTACCTTTCATCACTAGATTTAAGCAACACCACAACTTAACTGGAGATAGCGGGAATTAAGCTAGCGTAAATTGGGGGGTTCATGTTTTTAGGACGTAGCGTAGACACCGTAACCCACGGTACGGAGGTTGGCGGCAGACTGGGTCGCTGAGTTCCCCCACCACTCGATTCCACTCCGTAGCTTGTGCGCATCTCGAGGCCACCGGTCATGCTAGATCTGACGCCCTGTAGAAATGTCATCTATACGTATACTTCTAAGCAGAAATAAAAACCGTTTGTAGCTGAAATTAGCTCTCAGTATAATAATTCCAGAGCCATCGGTGTCCCATAACTCAACTACGTCTGTCTTGTTTCCCTTTTTTTACTGAAATGAGATATAGAAAAATGCCCCAAAAAATGCCATGATTTCCGATCGAGATGTGTCTTTACAATCCCGTGTTCTTGAATAGTTTACATCATTTCGCTTTATGCTTATGTATTTATTGGTATATAAAACAATATCATCTATAATTTTTGGAGTTATGAATAATAGAAATGAATCCTCCTCTGTTGGCGTATTTCTTGCTAAAGGCGTCGGACCAGGTAATCTCTTTACTATATTTTTTGATTTTGTTTTTTTCCCCTGCACAGCTAATGGATTATCAATCCATATAGTTTCCTGGTCCTTTCCGATGAAGAATCTAAAGTCACAATTAATACCAGGTCATTCAAAAAGTCCTGTCGTTTTTTTGGGGGAAATTATAAATAAATAAATATTTTCAAATAATCACCTTTATTCATCAAAATATCCACCGTTACAGTCGGTAACCTTCTCCCAACTAGATGGTAAAGCCCAAATTCCATCCTTAAAAAACTGTTGATTTTTACTGCAAAAATAAGTGGTCAGTTCGTGAATTAGGTTGTCACGGTCTTGAAAACATTTCTGTCTCAGATTGTTGTCGAGATCTCTGAATAGGTGATAATCAGTGGGTGACAGGTCAGGGGAATATGGTGGGTGAGGCAAAACTTCCCAGCCTATTCAAGCGGGAAGTTAACGAAGATGCAGTTGTCAAGCGAACAAGCATATTGGCATCTGAAAGCTTATGAGGAATCCATTTATCCAGTTTTTTCACTTTTCCCAGTTCTTTAAGGTAATTCCAGGCAGTGGTGGCTGAGATATTAAGTTGAGAGGCTATCTCTGAACAACTTTGACGCGGATCCAACTCTACTACTCTTCGAACGTCCTCCTTATCAACTACAGTTGGTCGACCCGAGCGTGTCTCGTCGCCTCCACGAAATTTTGAAAACCAAAATTGTGCCTTCCGCTCAGACAGCACATCTTCCCCAAACACGGAGCATATTTTTCTTGCAGTTTCGGCAGCTTTTGAGCCAAGTTTAAACTCATAGAGCAAAATCGACCGAATTTGAGTTTCAACTGGAATCATTTTAACTAGACAGTTGGATGGTGACTGCATTAAATTAATCCTCCTTAGCCTCCTATTCATAAAGTATAAACATTTGTGTTTACATGGATAAAAGTTGTATTGAACGGAATTAATTAGCAAACACTCTAGAATCAAAATAAACAACGAACAAACGAAAAACGACAGGACTTTTTGAATGACCTGGTACTTGAATTTTCTTCGTCATCTCCGTCCATCGATATTTCGGAATCACTAATGTGGTTATCAATTATGATGTCCTCCGCTTCAAAATCTGCATCGTCATTGTCATCGATTGAAGATTCTTCATCGGGAAGTTCCCGCATAAGTCGAAGAGCTTCTTCTGCATCGGTGATTTTTTCGGTGTAGTATTTCGCCCTGTCAAATAAGTAATCATATAAAAAATATCATGAATTTAAGAGAAATTACCGATCCCATCCACTAAACAATCATTAAAATTGCATTTAGAAATATTAAAGCAAGGGTACTTACATTTCTGTTGGCAAATGACGAAAATCAAGATAACAGCAATAAGTAACTTTACCGGGCGCGCGGCTGTATTTGGACCGCAATTCGGCACTTATTACTTTGAAAGACAACTAGCGAATGAGTGGCGGGAGCGAGGAGGAGATGAAAGGGCCTAGATCTGTGCTAACATGATCTATGACAAATACATGGCGCTTTAATTGGAATTCCCGCCTTTCTTTGCAGTTGAGGCGGGAAAATGTAACTTAGGCGGTCTAAATACCGCCGCGCGCCCGGTGCAGGGATAAGGATATCAGAAATTTTCCTCATCTCTTCAAGTCCAGGATTTTTTTTTAGCACATCCTTTACTTTTTGCCTAATTTTTTCTCCTGATCTGCAGCACATGATATGAAAAAAATAATAGAAAAACATTATTAAAATAACCAATGATTTTTACTTAATTATAATATCTTCCACCAATTTTTTCTAATTCCTGTAAGGCATCGTCTACTGCAGCTATGTTTTCGCAGAGTGAGACATTCTGGTTTTCTAGCTGTTTTATTTTATTTGGCAAAAACGAGTAGTTGGAGGATATAAAGGCTAAATTATTTTCCAAAGTATGTTCTTTCATTATTTCTTTGGCCTTTTCTATAGAGACGGCGTTTTCGTCCAGTTTTTCAAGAACTTCTCTTATTTGATTGAAATTTTCATTATAATAAACGGCAGCTTCTATCCAGGTCCCCCATCTTGTTGTAATCGGTTGTGGAGGCAGAGTTAAATTTGGATAGCTATCTTTTAGCACCCTAACTCGACTTGGTGCTTTAAGGAATACCTTTTTTATATTAGATATTAAGGCATCCACATCAGAAAATTCACTGCGCACATGTTCTGCGATTCTATGAAAAGCATGATCCATACAAGTCACATGTATTAAACGAGGGTAAAAGATTTTGAGAGCTTTTGCAGCCTTAATCATATAAGGAGCTGCATCGGTCAGGAAAAGTAAAACATTTGAATGTTTCACTCCACCAGGCCATAGTAAACTCATGCAGTTGTTAAAAAACTGTGCAATAGTCGCGTGGTTACATTTTTCCAAAATATCTATGTTCAACAGCATTGGTTTAGTTTTTTCACATGACAGCTTCCCCACTATCGCGTTCGCCACGTAGCGGCCTTCAACATCGGTTGTTTCGTCTATTGATACCCACACCGGTCCTTCACCAATTAAATCTCTTATGTTCTGTAATGTTTCATAATAAATTTGCGGCATATAATTTTTTCTTACTGTGCTTTCGTCTCGAATAGTTTGGCCCATATATTTTTCTAAAAATTCTTTTAAATACCTATTATTTAATTTGTTAAAGGGTATATCTGACCTTAAAAAAGCTCGACACAAATCTCTTTTAAAGATGCACTCACTGCGCTCCGAAAACGACGAAGAAGATATTGTTGCTTGTTTTAACCTGTTCTTTTTCTTGTTTTCCTGGTGTGAAGCTGTGGCAATGTGTTGGGTTACTTGAAACCGTTGTGTTGTTGACACCTTTTTCCCACAACTAGCACAAAACAAAATATCCCCGTCACCGCGAAATTTTTCATCCGGAAACTCCCGAATGTATCTAGAAACTAAGTCTTTTTTATTTGACTTTACTTTAGGCATTTTATAATAAAGTGAATCGAACAATGTCTCAACATAGACTGAAGAAATTCTAAAAGTAAACAAACATTGGGGGGAGAAATATCCTGGAAAATCTAATAAACAGTTCGTGGCCAGACCAGGTTCCTCCTTTCCGAGAATGTCACTTTTTGTAATGGTTCGAAATCTTTAACCACAAATCAACTAAGCACATTACTGAATTATTGATATTAACCCATTAGTGCCCAGGAAGTTTTTTTTTTTTTTTTTTTTTTTTTTGTATTTTATTATAAAATATTGATTATTGGGATTCTAATATATTGTAAAAAATATTTTTAAAAATTAATTTAAGGTAGGTTAGGAGAAATGACCACGCAAATTTAGCTCGTGTGGGCACATAAGGGGTCAGATGTGGCTACATGCAGAGGAATGTTAGTTCCACTTCCAATAAGGAAAACTTAATTCTTTTTATTTTTATTTTTTCTTGACATATACATTTACAAAATTATAATTTATTTACCAAATATTTTATTTGCTAATAATTAAATGAAATTTTTCGAAACATGAATCAGGACTTTTGACACTTTTTACATAGATAAACCGTTCTTGCTTTGCACACACACAAACTTTATAGCTTGAAGAACCCTTCACTATTATGTGGTCAAGTCTGTCTATTCTTAGTTCACCTTCTCCTCTGGAACTCTGATGGCTGCTTTGAGTTCTACTTGATGATATGCCATAATGCCTTATCATGTACAATACACAAGTTCTTCTGAACTCCAGAAAATCCATATTTATCCCATTCCTTCTAAGTAAGGTCCGGGACAAAAAGATAGCTCACCCAATATTTTTTCTCTTAATCAATTTCAACCATTGATATAATTTTTTTAAATTAATATCTAGGGTATTCTACTCAAATTTGAACCGATGTTCAGGTTTAGGAGTTGAAAATAATTAATTTGTAAGAATTAATAAATAATACTTGATTTGGGGTGAGACAAAAAGATAGCACAGTAAACAATAATAATAAAATTCTTTATTAAAACACAATTAAAATAATACAAATTAAAATTTAATATCCTGTATACGCACCACCTTTTTCTAATGCAGCAATCATACGATTTGAAAGTGAGTTATAATGACGCCGAATCAATTCTTGAGGGAGATTTGCCCACTCCTCCTGAATTGTTTGTTTTAATTCTTCAACGGACTCAAATTGTCGGCTACCACTGTAAACACTTCTCGCAAGATGCCCCCAAACATTTTCGATGATATTAAAGTCCGGGGATCTTGCCGGCCAATCTATAGTTCTAATATTTTCTTTTCTAAAAAACTCTTTTGCAACTTTTGCCGTGTGGACTGGAGCATTGTCTTGCTGAAAAATTACGTCCTCTTTAGGAACAAGTTCAAAATATTTTTTTAGTTGGTTTTCCAACAAATTAACATAATGCTGA
Organism: Aelia acuminata; assembly: GCA_911387785.2. Lineage (NCBI taxonomy): Eukaryota > Metazoa > Arthropoda > Insecta > Hemiptera > Pentatomidae > Aelia > Aelia acuminata. Next base: position 1,704,780 of record OU426982.1, read on the forward strand.
CTGTTCATTCGACCAGAAATAAACACTAAATCAGTTTTGTGATCATATCCAATGCCTCCCCATATCATGACGCTGCCTCCTCCCATTTGCCTCTTGGAAAACACTTTTTCCTCCTTCCGTAGGTCATGGTAATAGTGAGCCCAGCCATCAGGACCGTCAAGATTAAATTTTTTTTCGTCTGTGAACAAGACTGTTTTCCACTCGTCTTTCCATTGGACATGTTCACGGGCAAACTCCTTTCTTCTTTCTTTATGTGCCGAGGTTAAAGGTGGAATACCTTTCATTTTCTTCCTTTTGATGTGAGAAGCTGCACGAATGACCCTTGTTATGTATTAAAGAAGACAGCATGGCTCAACACACACTTTATTGAGAACTCAGAGCAGTACATGCTAGAGCGCGCTAGTCGCGCATATATCGATATACTATACATAACACCCTCCTTCTCTTATTCAAGTCACATATTATTACAATCATAAATATTTATTGATATACAAAATTTAAAAGATGGCAGAAGGAAAAATTAAAATGAATACAAAAAAAAAAAATCTTAAACTAATAGACATATTTAAGGTGGAGTATACCTTTGAGGGGGTCGTATGACCCTCCTGGGGCGCTGTACAGGTGAGACCCTTACCGGAGTTAAGTTAGTGGGGACAATATTTTCATTTTCTCTAATCTCCTTATCATTAGATTTTTCTGGGTCACCTACTGGAGTCACAGGCATATACTCACAGATGTCCAACGGGCGAGGACTAGGGTGGATTTCATCCTTTAGATGGCTACTTTTCAATTGATTAATATGGCATTTCCTGATTTTATCATTATTTATCTTCACAAGATAAATAACAGAACCTAACTTTTCCATAATTCTACCTGGGACCCAATTGAGGGAAGACATGGGCGGGGCTTTCACCAAAACCTTTTCATTAATTGCAAATGAACGCTTGGCATTGAAGGACTCAGACTTTTCGACGGAAGGCTTATCCATGGGAGAAATCATTGACAAGTGACTGCGAACATTAAAAGAGAGAAACATCTCCGAAGGAGACCTTTTTGTAACAGTGGATGGAGTATTTCTATAAGTGCGCAGACATCTAAATAATCTGAGTTCGATAGGAATATTATTTTTTCTACTGCTAGAAGAAAGCAGAGAACGAATCAACATCTTCTTAATAGACTGCACTGATCGCTCAGCTAGACCATTGGAACTTGCATTATATGGAGGAGATGTTAGAAATTCAATATTATTACTCTCACAATAAAGGCGAAAATCCTTTGAGTTGAATGGCGGACCATTGTCTGTGAACAAAATATGGGGATAGCCGTAACGACTAAAACATTCTTCTAACTTACATATAGTAGCATTAAGATTGGTTGAAGTCATGAGCCAACATTCCAACCACTTACTAACGTCGTCAACCAGAAGTAAAAATTTATAGTTTCCAGTATCCAGGAAATCCAAGTGAACCCTGTGCCAGGGGGTGTCAGACTTAGGCAAAGGGCAATGTATTTTCGGAGAATTATCATTTTGGGTCAACTGACAAGCTTCGCAGGTACTAATACATTCCTGAATATCACCATCAATACCAGGCCACCAGACAAAAGAACGGGCTAACATCTTAGACCTAACGACACCTATATGCTCCTGGTGCAGCATTGCCAGGACCTTACCCCTAAGACTAGAGGGTATAACGACTCTCGAACCGTAAAGTACACAACCTTTATCCAAGGACAATTGATTACGGATTGAAAAAAACTGCTTCAAACTAACTAAACGTTCATATTTCCAGCCTTGAGACAGTTTGTTCTTAACCATAGAGAGGACATCATCTTTCCTAGTCTCTTCAGCCACCTCCTCGAAAGAAATAAACTTCTTCTCAAAATCTATGTTTACTGAATAACAAGAAGATATATCTGAACCATTTGGAAGGGGCAATCTAGATAGAGCATCAGCATGAGGGATTGAATCTCCTTTTTTATACTTAATGGTGTACGAATAACCTGACAGAATAATTGACCACCGTTGTAGACGAGCCGTCGCCGCCTTGGGTATACCCTTGGCAGGATGGAAAATAGATTCGAGGGCCTGATGATCTGTAACTAAAGTAAAATGAGTGTACGCTAAATAAACATGGAACTTTTTTAGTGCAAAGACAATTGCTAAGGCTTCTTTTTCAAGCTGACTATAATTACATTCAGCTGAACTAAAAGTCATTGAGGCGAAAGCCACTGGTTTCTCAATGCCATCAACTAGGTGAGCCAGAGTGGCACCAGCTCCATACTCACTACTATCGGTAGTCACCACAATGGGGAGCTCAGGGTTAAACAAGACAAGCAAGGAGTGATCTGACAAAAGGTTTTTGCTTTTAACAAAAGCTTCTTCACAAGGTGGCGTCCATTCCCAAGGAACATCCTTCTTAGTTAACCTGTACAATGGACTGAGAAGGTCACTTGAAAAATTTATAAACTTATTATAAAAATTTAATAAACCTAAATATGATTTTAAGGTGGTAACATTAGTGGGTCGGGGAACATTTCTGATAGCGTCAATCTTACTATGACTGGGATGCAAACCTTGGCTGTCAATCCTATGACCCAGCACTTCAATGGATTCCTGAAACCATTTGCATTTCTTCAAATTAAGTTTGACATTAAAATCATTTAAACGTTTAAGAACCAAGAACAATGTCTCCCTACATTCCTTTAAATTTTTACCACCAATAACGATATTATCTAAAAGACATTTAACATTTTGGATTCCCATTAATATTTGATCAATAACGGATTGAAAATCGGCAGGTGCCGAAGCTAAGCCAAAAGGAACCCTCTGATATTGGTACAATCCAAAAGGGGTGTTTATAGTGAGGTACTGCTTAGAGCCCTCAGAAACCTCTAACTGCAAATAAGCATTAGTAAGGTCCAATTCACAGAAAACGGTACAACCAACAAGGGAGTTAAAAATATCATCAAGTAATGGAAGGGGGTAATGGTGGACTTTTAAAAATTTATTTAACGTTACCTTAAAATCGACACATACTCGGATGGAACCATCCTTTTTCTGAATACATACAATAGGGCTAGCCCACTTACTGTACTTTACTTTTCTTATGATGCCCTGTGACTCCAGTCTGCCTAATTCTTCTTCAACTTTGGGTCTTAATGCATAAGGCAAACTATATGGCCTGTGAAAAATAGGAGAAATTTCATTACTAATAAGAAAAATATCAATTTTAAACTGTCTAATAGCAGCTACACTATGTTGTTGAGGCAAGGTATTAGGGAAAGATGACTTAATCTGTTCCAAAATACCAGATTGATCATCTTCAATCCAACTGACTGCCTCCGGTTCATTAAAACACAAACTTTTATTTAATGTATTTTGCCATAATTCCCTCCAATTACCTTGTAACCTATCCAGAACATCCCTTCCCAGAAGGGGTCGAGACAATTTATCCTTTACAACATATAGTTTGGCCTTTACAGATGCATTTTCTATAGAAAGGGACACTTCAACAGTGCCCATGACACCTATAGGCAACTGATTTGCAGCTCTGAGTGTAGCGAAATTGGGTAATAATTTTTTATTATTAAGGAACTTGATATAAAAATAATAGGGTATTAAAGAGACACTAGAACCCGTGTCAACTTCAAAATAAACTTTGGAATTGTCAACAACCACTCCCAAAGACCAAGGCTCAGAGCCAGATTCACTAACAATATTTATATGATTGATATTTTTACACAATTTGGCAATATGCCCCGGTTTATTACATTTAAAACAAACCCATTTGGCTGCTGGGCATTGAATTTGAGAATGATTACGGCCACAAGCACTACACATTTTTAAGGAGGCACTAGATAAACATTCAGCGTGTTGATAACCTGACGTTCCCTCTCGGTGACTGCTACCGCTAGATAAACATTCAGCCTGTGGATAACCAGTCGTTCCCTCTCTGTAGCTGCTACGACTGCGCCGACTCCCCCGCGCAGCCACTGATGACGTAGAATGTCTACTCTCCAAATGGCGGTCAAACTTAGGTTTTGATATTTTATGAACATCAGATGAATCCATCAGCACCTCAGACTGAGATTTTACCGTCTCCATATCGCACGCGATGGATTTAGCCTTTTCAAAAGTGAGGCTGGGCTCAAGCAGAAGCCTTTTTACCATGGCCTCATCCGACAAGCCGGCCACGAGGCGATCACGTAGCGCCTGATCAAGGAACTCGCCGAACTGGCAGTTCATAGATAGTTTTTTTAACTGCACAATATATTCTTTTACACTTTCACCTGCAAGTTGATCCCTTTTGTAAAATTGGAATCTTTCAGTAACCTGTAGGTGTTGTGGGGAGAAATGACCTTTCAGCACCGACACTAACTGCGCATAAGATTTCGAATTCACTGAATCCGGTGAAACTAAGTTCTTGAGAATACTATAAACACTTGCACCAAGTAACACCTGTAGTGTACATACCCTCTTATGTTCCGGCACCTCATATAGGGAAAAGAAAGCGTCCAGTCTTTCTAAGTAATTTTCGAAGGGTTCGGAAGCTTCATCGAACGGCTCAAAGCCTGACACCGCCGTTGCAAACGAGGCTGTAATCTTTGCTTTAGCTTCATCTTCGCTTCTACTAGTCTCTGGCATGGTGGGGTTCGAAATTTTCGTCGCCAATGTTATGTATTAAAGAAGACAGCATGGCTCAACACACACTTTATTGAGAACTCAGAGCAGTACATGCTAGAGCGCGCTAGTCGCGCATATATCGATATACTATACATAACAACCCTTTGGACGTTTTTCACATTCGTCACTACACCAGCTTTCGCCGCAATTTGACGGGCCGTTAAAGTTGAGTTGGACGCTACCCTTAGAATTGCCCGTTTTTCACGTGTTGATAAAGCTGGCGGTCTCCCAGGTGATTTCTTCGTCCCATAGCTTTCTGGAGACTTCAAAAAATTTAAAATTACCTTCCTACTCCTACCGGTATTTTTTGAAATATCGGAAATACAAAACCCTCGATTTTTCATTCGCTGAATGATATTTTTTTCACTTGGGGTCAGTGATTTTGCTCGTCCCATGGCACTAATTTAATGTTAACAGCATGAAAGCAGAAACAGAACTGGATTAGCATTGTCTACTCAGAGGGATTTGGCTTTGTTTGTAAATAAACAACAAGTGTGCTATCATTTTGTCTCATCCCAAATCAAATAATAACATGAATTCTCTCAAACTATTTTTTTTCCTGCTTTCTAACGGATCAAATCAGACCACATTTGAGCTGAATACACTACAGATTAATTCGAAAAAATTATATCAATGATTACAATTGATTATGATGAAAAATATTGGGTGGGCTATCTTTTTGTCCCGGACCTTAAAATCCAACCTTGAACAACAGAAATGTCAACTGCCCAAGCAAAATATGGCCACCACCATTTCTTTGTTCTGATACTACAGCGATATGTACTAATAAATTGATCTGACAGATCAACTCCTCCCATGTATTGATTGTAAGCAGCTATTGCTACAGGTATAGGTATTGAAATTTTTTTCTTTTCTTCATGTGAATATCTCTTTAATTGTTTCTCCTCTGCTTCAATACAGCTAGTCATAACTGTGACCACAGCGTTGTCATTCCATCTGATAATGATCAATGTTCCATCAGACTTCATTTGTATAAGTTACAAATGAAGTTTTTTTATAATATTTTTAGTTTTTTATAATATTTTCGGTCTGTCAATTTGTATTTTTCCTAGTTAATTCTATTTTCCCTAACTGTCCCTGTGCAGCCTATTCCCTTTTCTCGTAATTCTCTTATGAGTTGCTCAGAGGTAAAAAAATTGTCAAGAAATATCCTCGACCCAGGTTGTATATTACATTTTTCTATTAGACCTACTACAACATCTCTACCTTGTCCTAAATTTGTTTTTTTTTAAATCTGTAGGTATGCCGGCATATGGTTCTGCGTGCACTAATAGGCCACTGGAATCTGCCAGACACCATAATTTAAAACCAAATCTAATAGGTTTTCCCCTAATAAATTGTTTGCAGCCGTGTCTACCAAAATATGGTATTATAGACTCTCCACGCTGTAGTTTTGTAGTGTCGATAAAGATTTAAATTTTTTATTTAAATTTTCAAAAAGTGGTCGTACTTTGAATAAAGTATCTTTTGTTTGCTTAGTATTATCTACTATATGAAGAAATCTAAGGATATCATCCAAGTGGTGATTTCTTCTCATGTAATTTCTAATAAAAGGCAAATTAAAATCTTCATCAGTACTCCAGTACATCCTAGGTAAAATGTGGTATCCCGAAAAAAGAAGTATACCCAGTGCACAATATAAATCATTTGCTGTCAAAGAAAATTCATGAAATCCTTTAGCATGAGCATAAGTATTCGTATTTGCGACAATTATATTCACTAATGCTTCAGAGAAAAAGTATGAAAATGCTTCAAAGGGTGTTTTTAAATTAGTAATTTCAGAAGAAATGGTAGGTGGTACAAATATAGGTAATGAAAATTTTACCTTTTTAGCATCTACATTCCACGGCTGCTGATTTTTATCAATAGATTTCTTGGCCCGCTTTTTTCTTGTTTGATACGAACTACTCGGCTGGTCTGAAAATAAAGGTAGCTCTGCTATTTCTTCGTTTTCCTCTTCATGTCGGGGTGATGAAACAGATGGAACTACCTCAGAACGTAACAATACTGCTGGCAGATGAAGAGCCTCTCCTGTAGCTTCTCCATCCGATGCATCGGAATCTTCCTCAGATGCAACGTCTTTATCTTCTTCAGGAGGTCCAATAATTATAGTTTCTGTTCCATAGAATTTATTACTTTCTTCAATCAAAGAAAGAAGATCGTTCACCGTAGGCTTTTTCGACATTCTAATATATTTTCTTTATTTAAAAAAATATTTATTTAACTAATAAACAAATTCCCACCTACTAAAAAAAAACCACTTTACTATTTAAAATAACTTTTAAGTGCACCAGATAAAAGTAGACGAGAAAAACTGAAAAAAAAAAAAAAAAACGAGAAAGCCAAAATTAGTACTCTATGTGCCCACACGCAACTTTAGTTGTGTGCTAACTTTAGGATCTCATAACTTCCTAATAAATAATATTTTCCATAACAAACTGTACTCACGTGATCAGACAAAGTCCTCTTGACAGTAAGAATACAAAAATAAGTATTATAGCGCTCAAATAGACACAGTACACTAACAATTGCAAGGGCAAACTGAACTGGATTAGGGACATGCTCATACCTGACCTGACCTTTCTTTTACCTGAAAGGGTTGACCATTGCAAATCCTACAGTACATTCTTATAAGCTTACAGTAAGAATCTATAACAAAAACACCATCAAATTATAACTTCCTTAGGAGGGGGATTTTTTAAAAGTTGGATGCAACTAAAGTTGCGTGTGGGCACTAATGGGTTAATATATTATGTGCTAATATGAATTTCAATAATTTATATTATTTTTAAAGTTTTATATTAGGAATAAAAAAAATACGTAATGTGGACCAAAATATTTAAAAAAAAAAGTAAAATATGTAAAATCAATATTTAATATGTAATAACGACCCAAATATGTAAGAATATGTGAATACATATAAATCCGGTCCCTAGTTATGAGTATTTAGGAATGAACGGGTTAAGGATAGGTCTTTATAGAATTGGGTTGAGAAAGGAGATGAACGGGTGGGTTTCTGTGAAAGGTAATTAGTAATAATGTTGCAAATCCTAGTATGCGACATCTCTCTGATATCGTCGTCACGGGGTAAGATGTTGTCTCGGTGTATGTGTTCGAGGTCTGTGATGAGTGAGGGCCAGGCCACCACGTCATGCGACCGGGCAGTGCGAGCACTCCCAGCCACCACCCAATGTTGACCTGGGCTGGTCAACCCCGTGGTACCATTTTGGCCTTTAAAGGGCCCGAATGGTCGCGTGCCCCGTGACTGCAAATTTCTCGCAGCCGCTACGGCTTTACTGCCGCCTCTGACCGTGTAGGAGGGTGCCTACACGTCAGTGACGACAGAGGGACGACAGGGGCTAAGCCCTGCCGATAACCGTCCCCATTAGTCTCGGACGGTCATTCTTCAATCTTCCAGTTCTTCATTTCTTCTCTTCCTCTTCAGTATCTTTTTAATGATCTTACTAATTTTTCCGTATCCCTCTTCATCTTCCATCCAATTTTTCATCTCCTCCTTACTTGCACTTTCCGGCCAACCTATTCGTTCTTCTTCGTATAACTGACACTCCACGATCACATGTTGAACTGTCTCTGTGGCTCCGCATCTACATTCTTCGCTGTTTTTTATGCCAACTCTCTTCAAGTAAACTCCAAAATCACCATGTCCAGACAGAACCTGGGTAACATAGTGATTTGGCCTCAACCATGGTTTTTCCAACCTTTTCTTGATATCTGGCATAATTCTTTTAGTGAACTCACCTTTACCTGTTTCATCCCACCTTCTTTGCCAAATGTTCAACTTTCCTTCTTTTAAACTCCTTTTTAATCCTTCTCTCACTAGTCTCTTATCTCCCCATACCACCTGTTCTCCTCTCATCACTTTTCTTTTGATCATTCTGCTCTCTGCTTCAATTTCCAATGGTATTATTCCTGCTATTACCATTAGAGCATCGTTCGAAATCGTACAATATGCCCCTGTTAAAGCCATCACAGCTAGTCTTTGTCCTTTGATAATCTTTCCCACTCCTTTGCTCTTTGTTATTCGATCATACCAGACACTCACTCCATAGGTGTTTGGAATTGGATTTAGGGGTGGTCAAATTGGGTCCTAGGCTAAGAATTTTGTTAACGTTGGAAGGAATGTGTGTGGAGGATATATTGTGGACCCACTCTTTATTGCCGGTAGGATAAATTTTAACGGTGTTAGAATAACTGATAATTTAGGTGAACTTTTCTGAGGGAGGTTTTTTTGGTTGATTTAGCATGGATATAAATTTTTTGGGTGGCAGATTTTAATAGCGCGATGTCTTCAACGGAGAAATGTGTAGAGAGCGAATTATATAATTGACTAATTTTTTGTTTTATGTCAACGGTTGAAAAAAGGTTATCTTTAATAAATATATTTAGCATAGATTTTTTTAATTTAGACTCTATAGTATTGACTTTTTTGTCTAGTTTGTAATTTAATTTAAGATTTTTTTTTAATAAATTTAGGTATTATAGATGATTTACGGCATTTTAATAGAAAAATTAGGGATTGTTCTTTGTTAGTGAGGTTTTTTTGGAGATGGGAAAAATAGTTCAAGTGGGATATACGATGGGGGTATTTTGATTTCAAATAGGTAAAGCAATTTTATCATGCCTTTTTATCTTCTCTTTGTCACAAACTGATCATTTGACCTATGGGGATCAATGTGTTTACTTGTTTGGGCTGATTTAATTCTTGTATTTCTCTCTTCACATCTATTATTTTTTAACAATTTATATTTAATTTGTTTATAATATCTGTGTAATGTGTACTCAGATTTTTAGTATCAGTTTTGAAATTTATTGTTTTATTTAGATTTTTTGTTATATGGGGATGGCTTCTAATATTTTTCTATTTTTAGTTATTTTTTCCTTTTCTATTATTTTTGCTTTTTCAAAATTAAATGTATGGTTGTTTTTTATGCTGTGTAGGGCCAGTGCTGTTTTGTGGGAATGATTGGTGGGAAATGAGCTGGCTAGGTTATTAGGCCGTACCTTCTCTTGAAGAACTAGGAGATGAATGGATAAGTATGTCTTCGATTCATTGCCTTAAAAGCATTGCTTTCACCTACCAGTAGTCTTGTAGTCAGTCCCCTTTGTTAATGAAAGAAAAAAAAAACGAGTAGCCACTGCAACGTCCTTACTGCACTCACAAGTTAAAACTGATTTCTCTTAAATGTAGGCAGAGGATTAAACTTTATAAGGCACATCACAAAGTGCAGTCTGTGACAAAGGAATTCCTATTTTTTTTTTCTCTTATATGATAATAATATAAATATTTGTAAGTGATCCTTTTACGGCTCCATCTCAGAATTAGTACCGTCTCGGAAGGTTCAAAAATCATGGTATTTAGTATGGTGTTATTATGACTTATGATATATGATTCACCGGGGACGTAAGAATCTTCTGAAAATTTTTGAGGTGATAGCATGGTTCTGAAGTTATTTATTTTGGCCTCATTGAGTTGAGAGTCTAGATGGGGCCATTTCTACAGCGCACACATATAAGATAAATAATAACGATAATAATAATAAATTTTTATTGCTTTTAAGTTTACAACTTTTAGCAAGAGGTCGGACCTTAGCTTACAGTTATTTAACCCTCTTTTGGCCACTCATATAAAAAATTGTTAAATTTGTTTTTTTTTCCAATTTTTCTTTTTCTTGGGACTTAAAAGAAGAGAAAATGGAAGAAATTAAAAAAAAATAAATTACCCCTTTTAAATTCTGCATTTGTTAACTGTAATTAACACTGGACCGATAGAGGTACAATTTCCCCATGTAACAAGTTTATTGAATTTCAAAGGAAATATAGGTCATGTGCCAAAAAAAAAAAATGCCATAAAAAATATGATAAAACTTCTTCTTCTTCTTCTTTCGCTTATCCCCTTCGTGCCTTTCAGCGTTGGGGAGTGCATAGCCAGGAATTCCACTCATCTCTGTTCCTTGCCAGATTCCTGGCCTGTCGGAGATCTTTGCCTCTTCCTCTGCAAAGTCTATCAATATATTCGAGATAGGACATTCTTGGGCGTCCTCTAGGTCTTCTGCCATCCGGAACATAGTCCATCGTCTTTAGTGGGTCCCTATGTTCCTCCATCCTAACTACATGGCCGAACCATTTCAATTGGCGGGTTTGCAGAACCTCTTTCAATGGGGCGATCTCGAGTTTCTGTCGTATTCTTTCATTTCGAACATGGTCCCTTTTAGTCCTACCGGCGATTCTGCGTAAAAATTTCATTTCAGCAGCAGTGACTCTGCTCTCCTGCTTGTCTGTCAATACCAGCTTTCTGCGCCGTACAAAAGTATTGGAAGGTACACTGATTTAAATACATGGAGCTTGACGTCCTTAGTCACCTCTCGTTTTCCTACAACAGTGTTGCAGATCTGGTAGTAGACAGCATTAGCTTTACTTATTCTGTTCGATATCTCTGAGTCCACTTTCCCAGATCTTTCTATGACTGTTCCTAAGTAATTGAAGTCCGTGACCACTTCCAGCTCTTCTCCATTGCAATGTACATGTATGTCTTCGATCCGTCTTCAAACTTGTAGCACCTTGCTTTTGCTGGTATTGATCTCCATCCCCTTTCGGCGAAGTTCTTCATACCATTCATTCACTGCTTGCTGTAACTTTTTAACCGAATTAGTGATAAGAACAACGTCATCAGCATAGAGTAGAAATGATAAAACTGAAAAATATAATAATAAAATATATCATAAAAAATATAATAACACTGGACCGATAGAGGTACAATTTCCCTATGTAACAAGTTTATTGAATTTCAAAGGAAATATAGGTTATGTGCCAAAAAAAAAATGTCATAAAAAATATGATAAAACACTTTTTATTAAATAAAAGTTATATAAGTATAAAGATTCAATCATTCAAACAGGTACATTGTGGTAAGCCATAAAACAGTTTTTTTTTAGGTGTAAAACACAACCTCATTTGGCACTTTTGACAAGCCACAGTGGTTATGGCATAAGTACAATGCTTGCACCTTCCTTTGGTTCCGAAGATAGGCTAGTGATGTGTTCCATCTTCTTTGACAGTCTTACTGATTATTGAAGTATTGCTAGCAGGTGAAGGAGATGGTGAAGATCTGCTCCCCCTTTTAACGTTTCTGGGTCTTCGATACAGTCGCAGATCATCTGCAATCTATATTGTTGTCAGCGTTATCACGCCGGTATAACAGCCAAGCATTATTGACCATGAGGTCAAGAATGTGGGCAAAAATAGCTATATACCACCGATAGGTTCTCAATTTTGTGCGGTACAAAGCTACTAACATGTCAGAGAGGTCTACGCCTCCCATATGAGAGTTGTACTCTTTGATCATGTTTGGACATTGAATGACTTTGTATTTTCTTTCTGCTCTACTCCATCTCTTCACGGTGCCTAATGGCTCCGTATCAATAAATGTTGAGCACATTATAACAGGTTTGTTGTCTAACCATTTGACAATGGTAATTCTGTTAACGGAAGAGCTCCTTCTTTAAAGAAAATCCTACAATTTAATATTGGACTATTTTACTGGATCACCTAAATCTATTAGAATTCATGATTCTCCTCTTTACATTATTTTTATTTATTTATTTTTTTTTTTTGTTCTCTTCTTTTACCTTTTTTTTATTAGGAGTAAATAAGTAAAAGTTAAACTTTTACTTTTTTCTGTTGCTCCTATAGGTATTAAAAAAGTTAAAACTTTTTTTGAGCTAGAACTTTTATTTAACAGTTATTAAATAACTTTTTTCCTTTACCACTTATTGATCAAAGTTCATTTTCAGCAGTTAAATTTGAACTCATTGGAATAAAAAAATTACTGTTTCGAACCCTGAATACAATTATATAAGAAAACACTTCTAATTGGCTTCAGTATAGGGCATGTTAACAGAAAATGTTGGATTTTGTCATTATCTTTACAATTACAGAGAGGGCAGATCAAGTTAGGTTCAAATTTACAAAAAGTACCATTTATAATTAATCTTTGAGATTTATCACCCATCATCCTCAGCTGTGTGACTAATCTAATTTTATTTATATGACACATTAATGATAGATAACATTCCTCATTTTCAAAGTTATTCAAGTGGCGGTATATAGTACTAAATGAAGAATTTATTACTGCCTCAACATCTTTTGAAAACAAATGATTCCTCATTTTCGCCAACAGGTTAGTTCTATTCTTTTTTAAAATATTCACCTGGTCGCCATACCAAATATCTTCTGATCCTTTCCGTGCATGGAATAATTCAGAAGACCAGTTGAATGGTATATTTTTGTTATCATAAGAATCTTCTGAAAATTTTTGAGGTGATAGCATGGTTCTGAACTTATTTATTTTGGCCTCAATGAGTTGAGAGTCTAGATGTGGCCATGTCTACAGCACACGTTTAAGATGCGTACTGCATAGCATTCGGTGATGGCGGACCAGGAAATGATTCGGAAGTTAAATTCAGGGGTCGGTTCTGATAGTGATCATTACAGGATAATGATTGAATTCATTTAAATGCCAATTATATAACGGACACATTAGTTCAAGTTCAGATTTACTTTTATTGTGATGGGGAATATATTACATTGTTAATTGAACATAACTTCCTAGAAAGTAAAAGTTGTGATGAATGTACCTTTACGTTTTAGCTACAATGTGATTTAAAAAAGTTATACTAACAAGTTCATTGCTGCATTTAATATGGGTGATGCTACAAATTTATTATCTTTTGATGTATTATATCCCTTTTAATTTTCTTTATCTCTCAACCTACAAAAATTAACAATTTAGTACAAGTACACCTTTTTTTTTTTTTTTTTATTCTTTTTTTAACTTTCACTTACTAATATATGAAATATAATAGGTTAGTAAGTGAAAGTTGTGTGTTTCACATATGACACCAGATTTTTCTCTTCTGTGGCTGAGTATATAAACAGTAACATTATTTATATAGATTTAGTTTATATTTCAGGTATATTAAATGGTTAATATTTTATTGTTTATTATTAAAATAAACATTGAAAGATTAGTTATTATTAAAATATTACATTTTTAGTTTATAGGAAAATTAAATTCACTCCTGTTAGCGATAACTTTAGTTTAAAAGTTTATTATTATAAAATCCTTTCAATTTTGTAATAAGTGTGTGTGCATGTTTAGTATTTATTCAATTTAGATTAAATTATGTTTCAGGATTATTTGATTTACTTTTGTAAAAATTGTACTCTATTATGATAGGCCACTTTAACATGGAATAATTTTTAATTTATTAAATGTTCTAAAATTTTGAAGACAAAATGTAAGTCTGTGTGTGTTTTTATATTATTTGTTCACAATAAGAACATTATTATGATAAAATAATTAGGTGTTAAAATTATTGTGTGTAAAAAAAATATGTTTATTTAATTTATAAAATTATAAAAATCATTCAGTTCTTGAGACTATATTGTTCAACAGGATATCAAGAAGGGGACCAAATTAGTCTCAAATATATATTTTTTTATTTATAAGACGTTTCGGCTCTTATGAGCCATTTTCAGAACTGAAGATGGCTCATAAGAGCCGAAACGTCTTATAAATAAAAAAATATATATTTGAGACTAATTTGGTCCCCTTCTTGATATCCTGTTAATTTATTATTATTTTTCTAATTGCTAATAATTAATATTGTATTATTCAACAGGATTTGTGTTGTATATAATTATGATTATATTATTGCTCCTTGTATTTGTCTTAACATTTACTTTGTATGTTCACATTTTTAAATATAAATTAGTAATACCACTTTTTTTTTTTTTTACCTTAGAACTACCTTTTAGAAATTAAATTGTAGTTTTTGCTACTTTAACTGGAAATCATCACATTCAGTTTTTGCAGTTATATAAGCCATGTGTTTATATAATTTATCATTTCTTTCTTATTGGAAAAAGTAAATTTATAATAAGTGATTATGTTTTGGAGTTTTACGACAATAATTGGTGGTTTGATTTTTTAAAAATATTTGTGACGATATTACTGAAAACACCACCTTGTAAGGAAGTAGACAGTAGACACCAAATTTTGTGATAATGCTTGATGAGTAGATGATAAATATTATATTTTTGCTTTCACTTATAGCGCCCTTACCACTGAGGGGGCGCTCCCAACTGCAATCCAGAAGTGAAAGGTTCAGACATAGTAGTTAATGGTTCCATGGTGGCTTACCACCGCCCTTAGGAGCTGCGACGGAGATGCAGAGGACCCGGGTTCGATTCAGAACCAGTCGATGCAGAGGACCCGACTTTGGTTGAGTCTTTTTCTCTTCTAATAAAATTTTTTTAAAAATTATCAATTAATTATTTAAAAAATGATCACATACTAACATATAAATTATTTGTGAAATAGCTGTTTATTTTTAAACTAACTGGATCAAATGTCCAGGATCAGACGTCCCTTAGTTGCACGTCATGGTTGTATTGAATGCATTCTAACACACAGATAGTCACTGTAACATTGACACCGGTGGATGTCCAGTCTCAATATGGAAGATGTATCTGAGACAACTGAAATGTATTGTAATCAATATACAATCGACTCAATTTTATTGGGCCACAAAGGGAAAATTTGTTTTGTCCCAATTAGGCGGAGGACCCAATAGAGTGGAGATCATGAATCCACGTGTAAATGCAAATTAAATACGCCTAATCACTGGGCTATGGTAAAAGTGTGGTATTTAATGCCGTAAATTGGACCTATTTGTGGGGAAACCAAGTTAATAAGTGCATTTAGGCGTATGTATTCTCGTCTATTAATTTAATGATAGGGTCAAAATAATAAGATTAATTTAACTGTTAAAATGTATTTTTCTTAAATATATTTTTAATATACGAAATGTACTAAATGAAACAAATTAACATAACTATTTGTGTTTAATATAAATTATACTAATAAAGACAACATTTTGAAATAGGAAATGAATCAGAAAATGTTTTTATTTCAATTTTTTTAATAGGAAAGAAACAACGTGCCTTGTCACTTTACTTGTAAACTTACGAAACACATTAGCGCATTTAGGGCGTCTAAAGGACTTCCCACGATTCCTTTTTGAAGTAAAAGCGACTAAACTTTTCGATGCGGTTTCTTGCTTCTGGTAGAGAAACAGGCGTGGTCTTAAATACTTAAGTTATTCGATTGACACAGGGGCTCATAGTTTTTTTACAATTCTGTTTATTGAAGACGTTAGAATTCAGGAAAGTTTTGGCCCGATTAGCCGATGTTTTGTCCCAATAAAGCGGTGATATTTTACCTATATTTGATTCCGTTTTATTAAAAATGGCTCAATTAAGCGGTGGTCCCAATTATCCGATGACCCAATTAAACGGAATCTAAATATTATTAAGCAAAGTATACAATGTGCGTGCCGATAAGGCTCAAAACGGACAACGTATGATCAAGAAAGTTATGTCGTTGTTTACCTGTATAACCACTAACGGAGAAGGTTTCCGTTTTTCTGTTAAGGGTGTAAAATTAAAGAGAAAAGGAACGGAATTTTAAGCCTCTCGCACCATGTAACTAGCCTATCTGAGAATGACATACGAGTTTATGAATGAAAAATTTAGTTCGAGCTCCACACTACCAGAAAGCGCTAGGGTGCATTTCACTGAATGTTTATTGTTCATTCATTAAGTTCAATTTGTAAAGGTTATATATTTTTTCAGCTGTTCTTTTTAAATTACTAAAAAATCAAGCGAAAATAATTAGTTTCTCCTTAGCTTTCAAAATAAAATAATGATTTTACATCTCTACAATCAAATAGAAAACCGTCTGGATTGCTTACAAAATTAATTTTCTCATAAGAAGGCAAATTGATCAAAACATTACATTTAATCAATGCATGAATATATATATATATATATATTTAAGTAAATTTGATGCAATATGAGTGAACGTTTCTTAGTAGTATAGTGAGTGAATAAAAACAGACATGTTTAAAGTGTTCTTATTGTATGTAATTATGAAAAAGAAGTATTTTTTATTACTTGCATGATATATTACGCAATTAATATATCATAAATAAACTATGTATGATGAGCATTCCTGTTGAAAAAATGGCTAACTCCAATTACAGCATTTTTTAATAAGATTTTATGGGTATAAAGAAGGGTTTCTAATAAGATTATCATAGTTCAGGATAAAAAGAAGTAAGGTGAAAAATTGTGCCTTCAAGAAATTTAGGTTTTCACTTTTTAATAGTAGTAAGATTCGAGATCTGCAGAGTCTGCCCAAATTAGGGAGGGGAGGGTATCTTAAGGGAGGTTGAAATGGAAGAAAGGTCTTAAAAAAAAGTTTCTATGAATCTTCGGTATTTTCTATACTTCTGGATCAAATAGGAACATCACAGTAGTCGGCGCTTAAGTTGTACTGGAAATATAATTTTTTTAACTAATAGCTTTTTCAGCTATAATCTAATAACTTATTATCTGCTGACTGCTTGGAATGGGCTTATAGGATTCAGAATCACAGAAACCTGCGGAATTCAATTGCACTTCCCCTTTTAAGTCTAAAAGTAGTTCTTCTGATGAAAAACACGCTAGAGAATGTCACTGCTGGCGCAATGAGGAAGCGCGCTACAGCAGAATACTCAACAAAGAGAGATACAAAGACATTTTGAAAGACAACGCAATCCCTTCTGGTTTTCGTTTCATTAGTTCTGGTTTTATAATCCAACAAGATAATGATCCAAAATATTCTTCCAAACTTTGTAGAAGCTATTTACAAGAAAAGGAAAATGAAGGCGCTTTGAAGAACATGACCTGGCCAGCTCAATCTCCGGATCTCAATCCAATTGAATTGCTTTGGGAAGAACTGGATAAGAACGTCCGAACTCATGCTCCAACTTCACAAAAACACCTTTGGGAGCTCCTCCAAAGTTATTGGAATAACATGCCATTTGAAAAATTAGAAAAACTTATTGAAAGAATGCCACGAGTAGTCCAAGCCGTCTTGAAAAGCAGAGGGGGATTTTTTGATGAAAAAAGTATAGATCAATTTTTTTTTCACATTATTACTATTAACCTATTGTTGAATATTATTTTATGTACATTTATTTCACTGATATGTAGACATTGTTTTAATAAAATTTTGATTGAAATCTTTATTTTCCTTCTTTTATTGCAAAATATTGAGGTGGTCCTAAACTTTTGACGGGCAGTGTATCTCTAATGCTAGTAGGTAAAGGTGATGCAATTTCTATGACCACGACTGTAATTGTAGTAATTTATCTGCGTGTCATGGTAAAGTGTTTTCATTAAGATTAAGATGGTTTATAGTCAGGATTTTCAGTCAAATTTTCTTTATTTAGAGGGCTAAAATTCCGATCCGTTGCTCATATATTTGCCTTCTCATTTTAGCCCTGACAAAGATCCACATGTTTGGATTGAAATGTAGGCTCTCAAAATAAGAAAATGTATTGACTGATGATCCTAACCGTAATAAATTTATGAATAAAAAAAAGTAAAGATTTTTTTATAAATTTAATATTTTATTAGAGGAATAAAGTTATTAATAACAACAAAGTTAATAAAGATACAAGAAATATACAAAAAGACTATAAGAATAGATAGGTAAGTTACAAACCATCATCGCAATAACAAAGTGAATCAGCACATATCTAATAATTGCACATATTACGTTATGTATTATTTTTTTTAATGACATGCTTGTGAATATCACAGCCAGTATACAATTCTAAAAGTACAAGGTGTAATCTGGAAATGTTTTTAAACAAGTTATATTGAAATATACTCAGTTAAAAATATTAAATAACATTATTTTTTTTTCAAAATTCAAATAAAAAAAAGCATTGGGCATCTTATATACTATATATAACCTATAAAAAAAAAAAAACTGGGGCATTACTTCGGTTAAGCAGCTGCAAGATGGCGGCCGGCGTTAATAAAGAACAAGATATTCCGATCAAGCCCTACCCCGAGAATCCGAGTATTCCTTACCACCAGATTATACTTTTTTGTTATTTCATGAAAAATGTATTTAAATAACCAAAAAGGATATTTTTAAAATGATTTGATGATTATTTTAAATGATATTACTCTATAGGAAACAGAACAAATTGTATTATGACATTATTTATTAGATTGAAGAAAGGGAATAAAAGTTTAAGAAATTGTATCTATTAAAATCAATTTAACTATAATTATCTACTAACTTTATTATAATCCACTGATGGATGATTAATTAAACAGAATTAGTTTAAATGTTTATATTTTTTAACATCATTATAAAAAAAAAACTTTTTTGTTATTTAAATATATTTTTGTCGAAATGACAAAAAAATAATAATCTGGTGGTTAGGAATACTCAGATTCTCGACTATATCTGCTCTGGAACACTCGGGTAAACCCGAACTGAATCGGGGATATCGGGTAGGGCGTGATCAGAATCCTTGTTTACTGATGCCACCCCGCCATCTTGCATCTGCTTAACCGAAGTAATACCAAAAACTGGCATGATATAATTTTCAACATAAAAGAAAAATCAATACATAAATTTGCTATTATTTTTGAGCTAGTAATCTTAATTTGAATACTAAAAACAAAATAACAAATTTACTAATATGAGGTGTAAGAGGTTATACACACTTAAGCATGTCAAAACTTTTAAATCAAAATAGGCCAAGTTGGACATAAAACAATATAACCCTGTAACTCCAAAATTTCATAATATAAGAAAAAATGACTTGTAAAGTTTGAATTTTATGGTACTAAATTTAATCCTAAAATATACGGTCAGAAAAACAAAAATCTACATGCAGTTCAAACGTTGCTTAAATTTATATTAAGTAAATTTTCAATAAACAAAATCATCTGATTATAAGAAAGTATGGAGTGGAGAAAGTGTTGCATATAAAAATATTTCGATTTTTTGTTTAAATGTCAATTTATGCCACTAAGGCTAATCAGACGATGCTACAGAGGGAGTTATAAATTTCCCCTGTCCAGGTATAATTAGGATATGTATCTTTAACGACTACCTGACATCGTACAGGCTCGGGACATCCATTTTATGTCCTACTCGAGGGACGGCATACCCAACGATTTTTTACTCCCATCAAAAAATCCTAGGGCCACCTCAGGACGCGAACCTGCTACCTTTAGTATTAAAAATAAGTGTAAATGCAATTACAGTAAGAAGAATGTTGCCACAATATATTCTTATTTTTCTCTATTAACATTTAGTTCAATTAAAAATTATTATTACTTGCTGAACCCTAGCTGGTCTTCATTTAAATTTTTTCCTATATTATGCACAGAAAGTCCTTCATCTCACAAAATTTAATAATGATTTCTCATTCAGCAAGGCTAATTTTTTTTCCACCTTGAAAAAATTAGCTTCAATAAAGATATAAATTTTAATTTAATGAAAAACTCTTAACTCCTCTTAATTAATAACAATATGATTCAGACTAAACTCATTTCAACATTAAATGAATTCTAATTTTTTTCAATGTTTACAAGTGTGTGTTGACTTTTGTAAGGTTGAAAATTGTGTTTGTGGTTTATTTATTTATGTTTCCTAGCTGTATGCTAAACATTATCAAAATATGTTTACATGTAAAGGTGTCTTTTACAATGTGCAAACCTCAACTTCCAATAGGTAATCCCCTGAACCTTGACGTACCGATGTTCCATGCACAGTTATTTACACTCAACTAAACGTGAAGTTGAGTAAACAATGATGTCTGGCCGCGCCAATGCACCTTTAATACAATAATTTTGATTACAAAGACGGCTGGCTTGGAACTAGCGGCTGTTCTGACATTTGCTCTAACGTATCATAAATATAAACTACGCCAGAAAAATGCTAAAAGAAGGTCAAGAAGCTTATCTTAACTAACTCAAAAAAAGCAATCAATGTGTTCCTTTCAGATGGGGTGATATAGTGTGTGACGTAAAAATATACTGAAGCAAGGCGGTTATTTTTCAAACAGGAGGGGAAATAGAGGAAAGATGGCGGTGCTAGTAGTTCGCATGGTGACCAACAGATGGCAGCGTGCTTATCAGCTGTCAAAGCCAGCAGGGGAATAGGGGAAGTAATACCTGAGAAAGTACCTCTTCGAGTTGGCGTCTTATTCAGATTTGCTGAACAGTGTTCTGAACAAACTATTCGTATGGTGTAAAGGCACCTTAACATTTCTTCGACTTCAAACTATTTTAGAATCAGATGATTTTGTTATTGAAAATTTACTTAATACAAATGTAAACCATTTTTTGACTGCATCTAGGTAAGACTTTTGTTTCTAACTGTGTATAAGTTTGCAATATGATATTAAAAAATCACCAAACCTGAAGGTGATGATTAGAGAAAAGATAACTATGAGGCAGGAAGAATATGGTAAGAGCTATTGATAGAATAATTGAATAAAACCTGCAGCAATACAAAATGATATAATGATGTTTTGGACAGAATAAAAATTTAATTTATTTTATTTAATGATGAACTATAAAATAGAAATTGGTTACTACAGCAGAACCTCCTTAATCGGACCATAGGCTGAGTCGGGACTGCAATTAGGTCGAATTAACTAGCGACGATAAAAATTCATTGTTTCTTTTCTTTGTCCATAATATATAATGTGTGCTTCTATAATAAAATGTAAATTTTCCATTAATTTACATTTGGTAATATTAAATTAAGTAATATAATATTACTATTATCTATATAAATAAAGATGAAATTCTGTTTGTTTGTTTATTTGTTCTTTATATAAATCCATACCGTTTGCCCTAAATTCTCCAAAGTTCGCAGTGGTTTTTTCATACCAGTGCGAACACCTGTCCATATTAAAATTGCATAACTTCAGCTGATATTCTTTATTGTTATAAAAATAGTAATGATCTCGCTTTACAATGTTTTTTTTTTACAAAATCGACCGTTTCTTTAGAAAAATGAAATTTCCCAGGTGAAACCGGAATGTACAGCTATAATCTATGTAAATAAAGATGAAATTCCGTTTGTTATTTATAGAAATCCCTACCATTTGTCCTAAATTCTCCAAATTTCGCTCATTATAATTTCAAGAATGTTTGGTTTCATTCTTGAATTTGGGCTCATGGGTTCTTTGATACCAGGTGCGAACACCTGTCCAAATTAAAATTGCATAACTTCAGCCTATCTCTGGGTATATTCTATATTGTTATAAAAATCGTTTTGATCTCGGTTTTTACGAAATCGACCGATTGAGTCGATAAAAGTCTCACTTTATAGATTTTATAGATTTAAAAAACGAAATTCTCCGGGTGAAACCGGTATTTACAGCTAGTTAATTAATATAATATTACCAATTATTTTCTTTTACAACTACTTTTCTTACGTTATAATCTTCGATTATAGGTCATCAGACTCCTATTTAAAATGTGATTTCCTTGAGGCTTTCCCCTAAGTAAAAATCCCATCCATAATTATTTATTTATGATACTTTTAACATGAAAAAACAAAACAAAACACAAAACGTATGATTTAAACAGTTCTAGACTTTTTGGAACAAACTGTTCTATTACATGATCGTGAATGTTGGAGGATAATCTATGCTTGCCTAGAACCTTCCAGACAGTTCCATTTCAGACTAAATATAAGAAGCGATGGGCTGAAGAGTTAGTCTTGTTCTGAAGCTCAAATCCATATGTTTACTTTCGTGTTAATGTTTCATCATTTAATTTGATGTAACTTTGTTGACTATTTGAGTTTATATTGTTTTGTGTGGCATTGTAAATTGTTATTTACGTTAAATAAAAATTATTTAAACCCCCATAATTTTAAAATATTGTTCAAGGATCATATATATATTCAATTTTAAAATCAAAATCTCACCTCAGACAAGCAGCTGAAGGGCAGCTATATTTTCCTTCAACGTTATTATCTTTGTCTGGTATTTTCTATTACTGCGACCCGTATTACCATTTTGAGAACAATCTGTAGGTAAAAGATTATTTTAAAAAAGGTTGTCACTTTGTCAGACCACGTTTCGAAACAAAACTAATACTTTATTAACTATCGTAAATAATATTTATTGAAAAGGGTCCCGGTGTTCTAAGAATATTTAGTATTCTCAAAGACATAGTTCGACGGAATGGTCGGACTAATGAGGTTCTACTGTAGAAGTTTATTAAGACCTAGCCCAATCGAAGTATTTCCTGCAGAAATTTATACAAGCATCAATTATATCTTGTACATCATTTATTATATAAAGAAACAATTTAATTTTTTTTAAATAACAAAAATAGATAAGTAAAGTTGAGCCTAACAGCACAAAATTTCTTCTCAGCCCTCAAAACACTAATTTTTACAATTTGCACAAGAGCTTTCAATTTTTCTCGTAATCTTTTTTTTCTTTTTCTGTTATCCTAACACGCAGCAATAAATAAATACAAGATGATTTATAAGTAAGTATTGGAAAATTGATCTATAAAAACCTATCATAGATTTGTAAAATATTTACATAAATTTAATAACTATATTTATAATTATTGCATACAAGTCCTAAATATCCACATTTGCCGACTAGACTATTCTTCTCTATAACTGATTAGCAACTTTTTTTTTTCTATTCAATCTATTAACAACAAATTCTAAGAGAGAAGATAAACAGTATTGTAAGTAACTGTTTCTTCAACATGTTAATCGATAAACTCTCTCATGTCATTTGATTTTTAAAGCTATCCTCAAAAAAACTAGTCATAAAAAGTTCTTAACTAACTAATATTCATATTATTCCTACACAAATCATTTTTGATTTGACAAAAATCATCAGAAAGATAACAGGCGTTCCGAAACATAAAGTAGAAGTGATGCTGCAATTCTTAAGAGGAAGGGGTTAGTATTCAATTATCATTTGCTTCTTTTCTCAAAAATTAAGTGCACAGTATTAAAAATCTATGCTTTATAAATAATAATACTAATAATAATAAGCACACTGATTATCGGAACTGGCTTTTTTATTAACACATTAGGTGCGGCATACATCTTACATTCCCTTATTAACAGCCGATTTTCACATGAAAATGTCCGAAAGTCCGAACACTTCAAACACTCAATTTAGTCGCTTTTTAATGAGATTATTGCATTTTAGTGCAGAAAATGTTGCCAACAGCGGAAATTTTGTTGTTTTTTAGAATCGGACTGCGAGGTCCGATTTTTTATTAAGAATGGCGTAAATCCTGTATCGCGTAATAGGGCCATTCTGCACCTATTATGTCTAGTTCCAATCCTTACCAAGAGATAATGCCCTTGAGACGCTCATTTAATTCCCTATTAATTTAAAATATCACGCTTTCGTCAAAGCATCCCCATCGGACCTTGACGCCCGATATCGCCTGTGGCTCATCCCAGCAGTCGGACCCCGGTGACCGATATCGTCCAATTCAGGATACGCCGCCGCACCTAACGTGTTAATATTTTCTCTTATTAATTTAAATAAAATATATCATCTGATTGCTTCTTATTTAAAGTCACTACTTGTAATATAACCTCTTTTATCCCATCCCTGTTAATCTGGATCAAATTTAGATAATCATTTTGGTATTACTTTGGTTAAGCAGCAGCAAGATGGCGGTTTGCATCAGTAAAGAACAAGATATTCCGATCACACCCTCCCGAATACCCCAGTTCAGTTCGGGTTTTCCGGAGTGGATGTAGTCAAGATAACTTTAAATTATACCGAAAATTTCCAATTATGGTTGCTTGAAATTTAAAATTTGATGCCCTATTCAGCAATATTTAACAAATAAATTTCATCTTTAGTTTTGATTTGTTTGTTGTTTAAAAATATGTTATTGTCATGCTTAAATGATTAAATAAATGGGTTCGAGTTAAGGTACAAAAAATTAATAATATAAGAATCCGAGCATTCCTAACTGACAAATAATTATTTTTTATTTCAAGAAAAATGTATTTAAATAAATAAAAAGGATATCTTTAAAATGATTTGATGATGATTTTAAATGATATGGCTCCATAATAAAAAGAATAAATTGTATCTATTAAAAACCATTCAACTATAGTTATCGACTAATTTTATTATAATCCACTAATGATTAATTAAATATAATTATTTCAACAATTCAATCAAATAAATTTGAAGAAGAAAAGATTAAATTTCTTTGTTAAATATTGCTTAATAGGCCATCAAATTTAAAATTTTAAGCAACCAACATAGCAAATTTTCAGTCTAATTTAAAATTATCTCGACTACATCTGCTCTGGAACTCTCGGTAAACCCGAACTGAACTGTAGATATCCAGTAGGGCATGATCTTGTTGTTTACTGATGCCAACCACCATCTTGGAGTAGCTTAACCAAATTTTACCATAATTTTGAACATTGATAGCAAGAATGCAATTATAATTTTACCAAAAGTTCGCTTTTATTTTGATATAATGCTTAGTATTAATATATTTGAAATGAAACATGTAGAAAGTTTTTTAAATTTATGTTCATATTTAAAAAATAATTCAATGTCATTTTCTCAAAAATGACTTTAACAATTTTGATCAAATTGGGTATTATAAAAATTGCCAATTTTTTGTAAAAAAATAAAAAAAAAGGGAGGGAGGGGTTAAGGGGAAGTTGTATGATGCGCGTACTGGACTAGATTTTTTAAAATTTCATATCAGTTAGATCGCTAACAATGACCGGTTTTTTTTTTATGTCAAGTTGTCATGCACTGCTGCAAAAGAGAGGGTAGGTTGGTAAGGCTGAAGAGAAAACATTTAGCACAGTATGATAAATTACGAAAAAAATAAAAAAAAGATGTTAAGTTAAAATTAGGAATCGCAGTTTCAACTCTTTCGGATCTTTGTATTTAGCCCGAAATCTACTTATGAAGAATTAAATATGTTTTAAAAGAAATAAGAGAATTTTGATTTAAAAATTTACCCTCAATTCGGTTTAATCCGTTGATTTTTATCCTGACCCGATTGCAACATATTAAACGGCTACCACTGTATTTCTTTATAGATTTTTTTTTTTTAAATTTGATTCGAAAGAAATTTTCAACTACATATTTATTAAAGAGAATTACAGTCTTTACACAAGCTTCTGAAATCTTAAAAAAATGGTAGAATCTATATAAAAAATATTTGTTGCTATGAATGAAATTATTTGAGTAAGTAGCAATGTCTATAGATGACATTGCTTTATTCTTTTCGGAAGTCAAACAATAATAAATTTCTCAAATGGGGCTCGATATACATTAATAAATCTCACTCGGAATTTATAAATTGAAACAAAAACTACTTTTACAATTGAGATTTAATCAATATTCCAATAATAGTTTTGTTTGTTTTTTGTGAACAATAATTTGAGTCTGTCTCATACCTAATCGGTATGGGGAGCTAAACTAAGACTCTGGTGGTATTTCGGGGTCACAGCCATTATAAATATTTATATTATATCACACAATATAATATAAATATTACACAAATGTCATCATATAATGTGAGTAAAAAAAAAAAAAACTACTCATATTGGATATGGAGGGTATAAGAATGATTCCGTCACGATTCGATGAATCATTGACAAAGCGTAACTAACCAGATAAAACTATTAAAGCTGTTAATTTATAGGCCCCAAAGATGGCAGGAATTAAGATGTTTAAATATAAAATAAATTAATATAATAAATACATAAGTCTAATATGAAAGACGAAATCAAAATTAAACTTAAAACAAACAGATTATATAAAAATAATAAATTGTAAACATAAATAATTATTTTTTTATTAATTAAAAACAAAAATGAATGATATAATAATTAGTTATCACAAACTTAGGGAATGTTAAAAAAAAATGATATTAAACGATAGCACAGCAAATTAAAGCCCTCAATTTCAAAATGATAAAATCCTATCTTAAACAAATAAAAACCCAGTCCATTTTGTATTTTAGTTTTTAAGTATAAATTTATAATTTAAGTTTATATCTCATTTCATTTGTTTTTAAAAGTATTTTAAAGGGATTCTTACTATCACCACATTTCAAAATTTCTATTCGCTATTACAAAAAAAAAAAAAAAAAAATTAATAAAATTGTTATATAAAATTTAAAGCTTGTAAAATTGTTGCTAAACTATAAGTTTCTAATCCTCCAGGTCATTTATTGCAATAATGCTGTTTTTTTTCTAACTATATATTTCTGACTAGAATCATGAAAGATGTTTGTTGATTAATTTTTTTCCAAAATTCCCTAACATTAAACATTTCAAATTGCTACTATATATTACACACAAAAGTAATAAAAATAATAATAATAATAAATAATACAGAGAATGATTAGATTGAGCCAACTAGATTAAAAACAATAAACTGCAGTAATTTTTAATTGGAACCTTTATTTGATTATTTTTTTTTCCAGATAAATAGCTCAATTGATTACACTGTTAAACAAGAAAATTGATTAAGAAATTTTGGTTTCATTTAAAGTTTTTCGGTTTTTTAATACTAAAAAAAAAATGGAATAGGTAGGTATATTAAAATAAAAGAATCAAAGTAAAAAATTAAATTAAATTAAAATGTTTGGCTAACAGTGATCATAGATATTTCCGATTTGGAGTAATTATTCAAAAATTTAGTGTAAAATTATAAAATCAAAAGTGATTGCATAAACATTTGAGGAGTCATTAACGTTATATTAGTCGCTGACTACCTACTAACCATTTTTTGATTGAAACTTCTTCGCAAATGAGATTGTGATTTTCTAATCTTCAATAATTTTCTTTATGAAAATTGAATTGTTATTTTTTTTTAAATTAAATAATTAAATAAACAATGGATGCCTTGATGATGAGTAATGACTAAGAAAGATATAAAAATTTACACCGGTTGACTAGATTAGAAAAAATTAAAAAATTTACGGCTAAGAAGTGAAACTCACTTATTTATAAAAAGCATTACATTTTAGAAAGTTTTGATAACAATGAAAACAATTTTGTTAAATTTGTATTTATACCTTTTTTTTTTTTTTACTTATAAATGAAAAATCTTAAAATTCTATAAAAATACGATCATTACTAAGCATCATTAGGAAAGTGAAAGAGAACCAAATTTGTACGCCAACTGAAATACGGCTAGCGGTCGGTGCCTGATGGTTTACAAAAGCCTCACTTTTTTTGGCAGTGATAAGCTATCACTTCTTAGCCATTAATACTTAATTATAAATAATTTTGCTTCATATCACTACTTTTTTTCTTATCAAAATCCAATGTAGATATACCATTCTTTCTTAAGTAAAACGACCAGCGACATGCCACAATATGATTAGCAAAGTTATTATTTATTAACAACTGTGTAATTGCTACTACTGACACCTCTAAAAACAACTGCGACTTCTGGGATCGTTAAAAAGAAGTATACTACGAGATCAAATTCCCTGCTACTAGACAGTTCATAGGGTGAGCTGTGCCCAGTCGGTGGTCGGGGGTGCCTGTAGCCAGTCTTGCAGCCCTTGAAGCCGAGCTTGGATCTCTGACCTCTTCGACGACCTGTGCGATTGGTGGTGATGATGTGAGGACCTCGACCTTGTTTTTTCTTCGCTTTTACAACGCAATTCGCTCATACCTCTAGCATTGTTTGCCCCTAAGAAAAAGAGCATACTGATGATTTACGAATATCACTAAGTAGCTATTTATAGTACATCTTAAAACTAAACATTAACTTTCATATTGCAACATTTATGTGGGGGTTAAATAATTTTTATTTGACGAAAATAACAATTTCCAATGCCACATAAATATTTGAACAGATTACAGAAATTATCACTTCGTAACACGGAAATAACCATGAGACTTCAGCTTCAGAACAAGACTAACTCTCCAGTCCATAGCTCCTCGCATATAGTCGTAAGGAGAACAGTCTAGAACCTTCTGGGTCGGCATAGATGGTCGAACATCATCGTAGTCGCAAACATGCGCTATGACAGTTTGTTCTAACTGTTAGTTCATTTCCACAAAATGGTCTAGAAGTATTCCAAACCATGTTTTTTTGTTTAACATTATAATATGTAATCAGTTCTGATATGATTGGAATTTTCAACCATTTTTTTTTTCCCTTTTCTTTAGGCTAAAACTTCCTATTCCGAAGTCTTTAAAAAAATGTATTTTGAAGTTAAAGTTATGTTAAAGCAGTTAATTAAACCAGAAGAAAAAATAAATTTGGATTACTGCAATGATGATAGACACAAGAACGAATAATCACACTGCAGATTGAATTCCGAAAATTACAATCAAAATCTATTACTAAATTTATTGTTAACAAGCTGCGGGAACCCGGCTTTGGTCAGGGAGTAGTGTGATAGTTGTAATAAAAGAATAAACTTTAAAATATCATTCAAATAGAAAAAATAGACCATAACTATGATTATATAGAAAAAAATTTGTACCTTCCTGAAACTTCAGTTTTAATATTATTGGTAAGTTTTTAAAAGTGTTTTGTTTTAATTTTTCTGTCATACTATTAGGAAATTTCTTAATATTACAAAATAAATAAAAAAGGCACATGCTTATCTAATTGAGTAATCTCTCCTTTTTTGAAGTCGGTTTAAAAAGTTAAGAATTTTTTAGAGATGAGAGATATTCAAGTGTTCTTCAATTACGATAGGTTAAATGATGGTCAGGATTTTCAGTTTACAATGATTTTATTGTGGTAAGCCAACGTTCCGATCCAACTTGTGGATACTCTGCATCACCTGGACTCAGTAGTCCTGATGAAGATCCACAAGTTGGATCGAAACGTTGGCTTACCACAATAAAATCATTGTAAACTGAAAATCCTGACCATCATTTAACTTATCGTAAGAATTTTCTAAAGAGAAATATAATAAGAACACTATACTTTCACAATGTATTCCATCAGGTTATCTCTCGCTCATCAGTGTTTGTTTTTATTCGCTTACTTCACTACTAAACAATTTTCACTAAGGAATTTTTCTTTTGCAGTAAATTTATTTTTATATACTATATTGTTTAAAGACAATTTTTTTATTGTTTCTTCCTTCTTATGTGAAACTTAATTTGCTTGGTAATCCAGTTGATCGTTTATTTTTATTTTCAATTCTTTGTAGAGATTTAATGACCTTATTTAAAAATACAGTAGGGTTCCGATTATCCGAGTCTATGGGGACCAAGGTTACCTCGGTTAATCAAAATAATTGGTTAATAGGAACCATACCAATACCAACTGAAAATGAAGGTTATTTTTAAATAAAAACTACATTTATGCTTAAAAACCTAATAAACATTTAATAATAATAATGTTTAATAACAGAAATTATTTTACTGTAGTTTCTTTAAATGAACTCATATACATACAAATAACCCCCCCCCCCCCTCAGACTTGGCACCTCGGTTAATCGGGATCTCGGTTGATCGGAACCCTACTGTAAAAAGGAAAACCTAATTATTTAAATATAATCTCATGTAATTAAAAGAGAACAGCTCAAACTGAAACTATAACAAACCGAACTAATGAATGATAACCTTATGAATGGAGCATAGCTTGCGCTACCTGGAAGCCTATTGTCGAACTAAATTTTTTCATTCATTAACCCGTCTGCCATGAACATAAAGGCATAAAATTCCCGCCCTTGTCTCTTCAACATTGCACCCTTAAGATACAAACGGCAACCTTCTTCATGGATGGGAAAGAATTCCCATGGTACCTGGAGTCGTTTTTCAGTTTTATCATACATAGCACATATCAGCACCCACATTGTACACTTTGCTTTATAATAAATGTACCGATTACTTAATATGATAATGATTACCTGATGGTTGATTTTTGTTCAGCTGATTCCAGATTTCACGTATTTCCGCATTAATGTTATCTAAATTTTGCAGAACGTTACTGGTGGCAATAGAGTTTTCCCCTGCAACAAATATAGGAAGAAATCCATATTAATATCACAGCCAAATATAGAAATGTGGAACTTCAAAATAGATTTTAAGTAAGTAGAAGTAGTTCTCAAGTAGATTTTATGAAATCATATTGCTAAGATAACATTTAAAGTTTA
This sequence comes from Aelia acuminata, assembly GCA_911387785.2. NCBI lineage: Eukaryota > Metazoa > Arthropoda > Insecta > Hemiptera > Pentatomidae > Aelia > Aelia acuminata. The sequence goes on from OU426982.1 coordinate 1,735,558, forward strand.
GTCCATAATATTTTTAGTTTATTCAGTAATGTTTTAAATTCAATTATTACTATTAAAATGTATCTTCCATTAAATTGCAAAACAAAATTTGGTATGCATGCAACACACTACTCTCACTTTGTACCACTATTGCAAAAGTACAGAGAAACCTACAACGCAGAGCTATGATGGAGATGACTTTGTCGGTTATTCAGAGGTGTCTATTGGGAAAGGGTAAAGGTAAAATACAAAAATATTTATTTACATATTACATAAAATAAATTTTCTCTACCATTTATCTCAATCATGTATTGTTTTAAATATAAGAAGAAAGTGGAGGATCGAATCGTCAGGCTGAACGGAATATGTCTAGAAGAAGTAACAGATTTTAAGTACGTGGGCCCTCACTTGAACCAATATAGTTGGGTCGATGGAGGCATCTAAGAGTTTAAGATGGTTGGGAGATGTTTCCAATCCCTAGAGAAAGGATTCATGGATAAAAAGGAAGTCTCCAAGGCAACCAAAAAAGTAGTTTTCAAGAACACTTTCTGTTTGGAACTTAAACTTAGTGGACTGTATTTAAAAAAAAAAAAAAATTAATATCAATGAACAAAATATTATATTTAAGAAATAAAATTAAAATGACAACTCTGTTATGAAAAATGAAAAATAAACCTTGAATAGTAAATTAATTACAACAAAACAAAAAAAAAATAACATTAAATTTGAACAAAAGAAAAGCAGTAAAGTTAATAAAAATGAAAACAGTAAGACAAGTACATTAACAGAAGATGAACTAAAATTAACTGAATGTCCCTCTAAAATGATAATTAAAACGAAACACTAGTAATTAATTACTACTAGTTGGTACTAGTGTGCGTTTATGTGCGTTGCCGTTTGGTCTTGACCAAGGCGATGTATAAGTGCAGTAATAGAGCAGAGCGTCCTTACAGGGCTCCAGTCAGGCTAATACTAATACTAACAGAATTGTTTGCAATAAGGGGCCCTTCGTATGAAGACGGGCTTGTCCTTAGTAATAAATATAAATATAGGTATAAACGTAAAGGTATACATTTGATTAATGTATAAATAATTAACATTTTATAACAAAAAATATAGTAAATAACATTAAATGAAATTGTAGATTTATTCGGTCCCGAACACTTTCCTTCCAAATATGACACATGCAAGTAAGTCCTGGACCCTTACATCCTAGCATAAGAGCCAAATAAAATGGAAATTGCGCTCTATGGAAATGCGCTAACTAAGAAAAATAGAGAGGAAAACCGAACGGGATCACGTGAGGATAATAATAGCAAACATGGACCTGAGGCCTGCAGAAGAAAAACTCGAAGGGAACCAACTCAGGTGGTATGGTCACATAGTACGAATGACCGAAGACCAGCCCTGCTTAGAAGCCAAACTAAATTAAGCCTGAAGTAAAAAATTAGAAAATAAAAGTTGTTATTTTTCTATATTAACAGTGTGATGCAATGCAGAAATGCCTAACATCCAACTCTTACAAAAACTGGTCCTGCCTCATGAGGCAAAAAGAAAAAAAGCACATACCTCTTGAATAGAGCAACCTCCCATTTAACTTTGAAGTTGATTATAATTAAATTATTATAAACTAAAATATATAATTATTGTGGAGGTTATATAAACTATAACTTTTGTCAGTTATATAGAAGCAAAAAGCGATGTGCATTGGGAAAAGCATCAACTTTGTACCTCACTGGTTGGGAATTCAAGACAAAATTGTTGTTTCCCTTTAGTTATACATAAAGGATAACCTCATTACCGGCAGTGTAAGGAGGAGAAGCAGTATCGTCCGCCAGTCTCGAAAGGGTCTGACCGAGGAGGCGTAAGCGAATCATCTTCTCGCCGAAAAACTGCTTCGTTCTGTGCAGAGAAACTTCCAGCTCGTTCAGGTCCCTATCCTAGAACAGACATAAACACAAATCATAACATCTAAAGCAATACTTATTACTGTAAAAAAAAATGTATTTTGATGCACTCAACAAACAGTCACCTACTTTAAGTAGAAATAGATGTTTTTTTTTTTTTTAAATGAGTAGGTACCATTTACAGAGTGCCTAGCAAGCAGTACCAGGTACCAGCATCTGAATTTTCCATATGATTCCCGCATGCACTATTTGATATTTATTATGCATGTATAACATGTGGGCAAGAAGATGGAGGAGGGTCTTTTCTAGAACACGGTCACTAGTTACTTTTCACTAACCTAAAGTAATCGCTGTTATTTGAAAATATAAAGACATGATACGAACCAATTATATGTTTTATTAAACAAAACACAAAAACCATTAAATAATTACAAATTAATACCAATCCTCTGGAAGCCAATATTCCAAAATATCAATTAAAATTATTTAAAAAGATCAGCGTCACTGTATTTTTTGGTGAACTGACGAAAAATAAGAGTCTAACATTTTTCTGTGAGTTACACACTCTTCCTTATTGTTTGCATCTTCTCTTCTTATGCAGTAATCCTTTTTCGGTGAGAAAAAGACGCACACTTTGTGTATTTTTGAAATTGTGGTATACCTCGAATAAATCAATTTTTATAACTGAAAGCTACTATCATTAATTGAAATCAGATGATGGGTTAATTACTTAGCAACAGTTTACTATTAATCAATATAAATTATTTTAATAGTAACTGGCGACGTGTTTTAGAAAATACCCGAAGATGGTTACAACTCAAAATATATCGATTTTGAGTTATACATACCGTTGGAATCAGAATGACAAAACCTACAACGCCAGAATATAGTCAAAATAGTATTAATAGTCCCTTTGCATGAGGTACAGGTTATCGTTTTCTTTTATGGAGGGGATGATGGTGTTAACGCAGGTAAGAGGGCCACTTTTGAGTTACAGTTAGTAGCAGTGGTAGACTGTACTGCCTCAATGGTAGGCTATTTGTGATCAAGGACTATTTCCTCTAGTCGCTGTTTGTAGGTACATTGTAAAATTGAAATGTAGTCGAAACTTCACATATGAGATTATCCAAAAAAAAAAAAAAAAAAAAAAAAAAAAAAAAAAAAAAAAAAAAAAAAAAAAAAAAAAAAAAAAAAAAAAAGAGAAAACAGTTTATTGTTAGAACCTTCTTCTAGCTGAAGTGTGATATTAATAATTTTTTTGTCCACATAAATTACCTTTTACAACTTAGTTCTATCTTAAATTCTCAGCTTTACAATGACATATTATATATACAGGGTGTTTCAGAATTGCACGGCACTATTTTAGGTACGTGTTCTCTAACACAAAATAAACAAAAAAGTTCATATTAACATGTATCTCAAACTCATTTATTAAACAGATATCAAAGGTTAAAGATTTATTATTACTATTTATTTATTATTATTACAACATTTAGAGTAAATGTTCAAAGGCGCCTCCGTTTTGTTGAATGCAACATTCAGCACGACGAATCCATGCTTCTCTGGCTCTTCGTATAGCATCAGGATGGTGGTTGATAGTTACTGCGGCTTCCACGATCCGATTTCTTAGCTCTTCTTGCGTGTCAACTGCCGCAGAATAAACCATAGACTTCATCCAGCCCCACACAAAATAATCTAATGGCGTTAAATCCGGAGATCGTGGTGGCCATTTAACAGGTCCGTTTCGACCAACCCATCGGTCTCCATAAGTTGCATTTAAATAATCAGTGACACTATGAGAAAAGTGAGCTGGAGCACCGTCATGCATAAACCACAGCCTTTGCCTAATGCCTAGCGGAATATCTTCTAGAATATCATGCAGATTATTTTGCAAAAAATGCAAGTAAGATATACCTGACAGCCTAGGTGGCAAAAAGAAGGGGCCGATGATTTTGTCGCTTAGAAGACCACACCAGGCATTTAAAGAGAATGTATGTTGGTAATGTCCAACAGCAGTCGTATGAGGGTTTTCTTCGGCCCAAGTATGGGTATTTCGAAAATTAAGAATCCCGTTTCTTGTAAAGCAAGATTCATCAGTAACCAAAATGCAGTTCAGGAAGTTAGGATCTCGTGTGCATTGTCGAATTAACCACTGGGAGAAATTTCTGCGTTTGTTATAATCTTGTGGTAACAAATCTTGCCTACTTGATACGTGAAATGGATATAATTGTTGTTCGCGTAAAGTTCGCCATACGCTGGTAGAGGAAACATCGAAACGACGTGACAATCTTCTGGTACTAGTAGTAGGAGATAACTGAACAGCATCGAGTATTTCTTCTTCTACGTTTGCAGTTCGTCGAAATCGTTGTCGAACGGCGTTCACTCGTATAGGTTTTAGCGTACCATTATCCCTAAGACGTCTTTCAATGGCCTCAAACGTTTTACGATTTGGTATTCTTCGGTTAGGAAATTTTTCACGATATCTTCGAACAGCAGCAGCACCGTTTGTATGTACCTCGCCATAAGTTCCATCAACATACATCGTTAATAAAAATAAAAATGTTTCCCTAATATCTCTTGAATGAATTAGAAACTAAAATATAATAAAATAGAAATGAGAAATCATCGAAAGGTTAAATAGTAATTATGATAATTTTCAACGTAATGAATAGTTCCTAACAGAGATTACAAAAAAAAGAGGAGACAATCGATTACAATTACTTGATGTAGGCCGAGCATGGTGTTGTTGTTCTCCGTCGCAGCCCTCGCCTCCATGCTCCGCCGCGCCTCGTCGAGGTTCTCCCTCATCATCCGAGCCTGCTCCTCCTCGGCGATCACTCTCTGACGATAGTAATCCATCTCCGAGCTCCGGCTGAGGCCTGAACAGCGATATGAATGACAAGCCTTTTACTAATTACATATCGCAATACTATCAATGGAAGAATACCATAACTAAAAAAAAAAAAATTATTTTAATTTTATTTTTTATCTTGAAATCACTGAAATAGACCAGTTTCAAGGCGGTTTCGAAAAGGGAACCCGACATTTTTTTAAATATAACCTAAATCAAGTACATATTTACAAGATCCTTTCATTAACCTTTATTCATTTATATTACTGTCTGACGTTTCGCCATTATCAAGGTAACACTTCCTGTGACCATAAAATTTTTACAATTAAATAGGCTAAATGCCATTGTCAAACAAAATTAAAACAAAAACACTAAAACAATCCTATCCTATTGAAGCATGCAAGTTGAAATTTAATTTTAATTTTATAAAGGGTCTTGTATGTACTTAACTAAGATCTTTTGGCCTCAATTAAATAAAAATTTATCATATTTATTAATATTTGTTTACGTTGATAAGTCATTTTTGTAAAATTTAAATTCTGAAGCAACACATTTGTAAATATATTGTTCAAATCTTATAATTAAAGATTGTGCTCATGGCTAAGTAATTCTGTAACAACCTAGCACTGTAAATGTCAATACTTTTCTTACCAAGCCATCATTAATGACGTTAAGATTCAATTGTCAGTTGAATAAAACAGTTTTCTTTGAGATAAAAGTTATTTACCAAGTGAGTTGAGCGGGTGGTTCAAGTAAACATCCGTCGACTTCTCATCTAAGTCTTCTAGGTGACTTCTCGTCTCATGGCTTCCGGTGGGTGTATGGTCATGTCTCTGGCTTCTGGATCTCCTATGACTTCCATCTTTAAAAAAACAATCATAATTAAAAAAAAAATAATGATTAAAATAATATCTCATTTCAGGTTAAAACTTAAACATAACTTTATTTTTTAATTGCATTTATTGATCTTTAAAACTGTATAAAAACATAACAAATCCAGTAAATTTGAACAGATAAGAGGAGAAAAAAAATGAAATAACATAGACGTGAAGAAAAACTAGCCATCAATAGTTCTCTAATAATAATTCTAAATTAAAAGGTCCCGAGGCCATCATCTTTCGAAGTGTCTCTGTGGATTGTCAAATGGTGGAAGTAAGAATGCAAACAAGCAAGTCAGGATTAATGATGTAAACCTATCGACAGTCTGCACTATTGATGATTCTGATATGGTAAGTAAACTATCGGACGTAAACTATCATTACTATCAATAATATAAGATTTTGTTTAGTGTTGTGAAATCCTATGTCTACAGAAGAGGCAGAATGCATAAAAGCATGTAAAAAATATCACAAAAATAAGTTTTTTGGTGCACGGACTAATGTTGCAACCTCCTTTTGCAGATTTTCCCACCCTGTTGGGCGCCATTTTATATTGTTTAATAGGTAGAAGGCAGGAAAATCAGTTTTTGACTCTAATCTTATGAAAAATTTGTTTTCCTGTAAAAATTATATTTATACAATATGTAACTTACAAAGTTCAAAATTTATATAATAGTTGTAATGGCTAGGCTAAATAGGCTTTTTTCTAATATAGTTTTCGGTTCTATTGTTTTGATTTTAGTTGTTTGTTTTTAAGTAATACTTTTGACTTAATTTGAGTTAAAATGTAAACATATCTGGTGAGCCAATTTGAATTTATATTTTATACTTTGAAATTAATATATATTTATAGAGTAAATAAGCATTATTGTTAGAAAAAGTAGGTACATAAAATTGCATGGTGTCACATTATATTCATAATATAAAATAATTTATAGGACACATGGGTGCTTAGAGTCGGAGGCTATCAATTTTCCACTTTGAAAACCAGTTTTAAGGTTTTTTATAACACTATCAAAAATTGTATACTGTGAAAGGAAAGGTATCTGGACTCGGCCTATTTGGCGACAAATGGAACTTCAAGGATTTTGGATTAGATTCAAGAGGATTTGATGTTTTGGTGGAGCCCCAAAGCTTATTATATTGATCATTTCAAATAGGTTTTATTATTGTTATTTAAATGAGTCTTTTGAAATTAATTGGGAGTTTTGAGCATTTTTCTAGTAAGTGCTAGACGATAGATGACGTCAAGCAGTTTCTTGTCGTTTCAATCATGTAAGGGGATTCCAAGTTAAACGTTTGCCCAGTCAGAGTCCTAAGTAGCAGATTTGGTTAACTAGAATAAGTGGAGAATAATTAAAAGATACAGTGAGGCAAGAAGTTGTAGGTTTATGACATAAAGTAGTGACCGACCGAAGTTTCGGTTTCGGCCGAAAAACCTGGTTTCGGCCAAAAATCGGCTGAATCTTCGGCCAAGCCGAAACTAGCTTTTGTGTCTGATACCTCCGAGAAGGAAGTAGGACTACACGATTTCAGCTTGTTAGCTTGATCTCTTTTATGAACTTTAAAAAAACCCTTGAATTTAATAGTGTGTTGTATCTGTTATTTTATTTAATTACTCTTGAGTTGTCATTCGATAAAAGATGGATTTCTCTCAGGCTTTTAGTATCTTTAATTGATCAAAAATTTAAGTTAGGTGTGGTGACAAAAATATAAGAGTGACAAACAGGGATGTGCCACGTCTTCAAGTCTACACATGTAATGAAGGCTTTCTTTCCATAAAGAATTCTTAATGTTGGATGTTAAGTATAGTATTCTTTACCTTCAGCTTTAGGAACCTTTTTGTGCTTTTATTATCTCCCTATTAATAATGAATGTGATTAATAAAAAAAAAAAAAAAAAAATAGAGGAAAACTAAATAAGAATATATATCCTAAATTGCAAAACTTGGCTGTGAACGAATTCCGAAAAGATTAATAAGCGCGGTGCCGAATGGGAAACGTCCGAGGGGCAGGCCGAGACGGAGGTGGGAGGATTGCATTAGGGCGGATCTATCGAAGTTAGGTCTGGAAGACGTTCGATGGATGGAGGTGTGCAGGGAGCGAGTGGTGGTGTCGGCATCGAACCTTCGGGTTCGTTAAGCCTTTATTATTATTATTATTATTATTATTATCCTAAATACTTAAACTTTAATTAGTCGTTGGAGAAACCCGGCATGTCCACAGATTTAAATCAAAAGGGAAAAAAATATTTTAGTCAGTAACCTTGTTATAAAAAGGGGGCTCAAGTTGCATCAAATGGTGGTAGTAGGTTTTGTTCTTTTTTCTTCTATGGAATGAGGCTCAGATGCAAGAACCACTTTTTCGAGCTTGGCTAATATTGGCTAATCCCTCCCCTCCCTTCCCCGGATCACCAATAACACCCCAAAAACTTTTTTCTGTTTTGACCATAAAGAAGCACGTTTTCGACAAAACTATTCTATACATTCTTAAACTAAATTATATCCGCTAACATTTAAGATCAAAACTGACTCAGTCGACTAAAAAGTTTCTGAGACACAACTCTACGTATTCAATCGGTCATTTTGTATTCCATCGGCTTTATTATGACAAAGATTTACTAGATTATTTATTATTTAGATATTATAATATCAATTATTATAATATCTAAATAATAATAAGTATATTTAGGGCTGTGTATCAACTTTTAGGGCTGTACTAGTTAAGGGAGTAGGGTCTAACATACCGCGGAAATCAGCCGTACTAGGAAGTGGGGGCCGGGATTCGATCCTATAACTTAGCAAGTACACCTATCTTACCACTCTTCTATACCAACCCCACGTATTGTATTAATAATTCAGTTAAATTACTGTCATTTTCTAAGCTTTCTTTGATATTATAGCTAAACTAGACATATTACACGTTTACATGTATTACAAATACACACGTAAATAAGTTTCGGTTTCGGCCCGAAATCAGGTCTATGGCCGAAATTTGGTTTCGGTTTCGGTTTTGGCTAAAATTTTGGTTTCGGTCGGACACTAACATAAAGCAAAAGTAATTTGATGGGATTGATTTTGATTCACCATTTTTCAAGATTCGTGATGTGAGCTTGAATGTTTTGGGAAGCAGTAGCAAATTCAGCAAATTTGGTAATTACAGTATTAGAATACCAGCTTTTTAAAGTGTGTATAAGATGCTACCATGAGGAACCCCAGCTGACTAGAAAACAAATATTTAAAAATGACCTAATAACGATAATGGTATCAATACTGCCAGATCTATGTTGTTCTAGATTAGATGGAATAATAATAATTGACTAAGCATTACTTACATTTTTCGGGAACTGTCGATGATAGAGTGTACTGGTCATCAGAAGAAGGATCAGTGACGTCTCTAGGAGAAGCCTCTCCGACTGTTATTCTGGGCGTGTTCAAAGAAGCTGGTAAAAGTTCGGTATTTAAATTTTTTGGTCTCTCCGGTTGGCTGGGTATTCTTTCTAACCTAGATAGAAGTTACTGATTAAACTTAATTCTCACTGCTTAGTTTATTTATCATTAATTATAAGATACTTTATAAAAGAACCATCTCTTAGTTCATCTATCTCCAGTTAAAATTCGTAAATAGAAAAACAATTTTGAAAAAAGAAACATCTTTGAATAAATAAAATGAAATAAAAAATCCAGCACATTTCGAAATCATCTGGATGATGCAACTCACAGAGATCGATTTAAATTAAAAAATGTATAAAAACAAAAAAAAAAAAACTTACTCTTCCTTTTTCCTCTTGGCTCTCGCTTGAAGCTTCTTCTCGACCGCAATCTTCATGTCGGTTTTAAGTTGACAATATTTCTCTTTCAGGGTTCTGTACTTATCTTCTAGGAGCCTCTTCTCACATCTCAGTTTTTCATAATCCCTATAATTACAAAAAAAAAAAAAAGTAAATACTATAGCTTAAATGAATATATAAGAAATCAGCCCAAATAAATTTTAGTAATATTTTTTTGTCAGCCTTGACGATGACCTACAAAGTGGAAATAATGGCCATTAATAATTTTTCGTTTGCAGCTGAATGTACTGCAACCACCTAGGGTCTATAGTGCGCCTATGTTTATGCCTCAGTCGTTTTTATTTTTAGAGTGTCAGTGAATTTTAATTTGCTTTTTGGATTAACTGGATAAGGTATATTCTCCTGGCCTAAGATTCTATATCTTAGTCGAGCGAATCAATCGCGCCAACAAATAATATAATAAACTGTTTCACTCTCTTTGCCACTGAATCTACAAGAGGATGAATCTGCTAGCTTCAGTTTGTACATATGATTGCTAAGTTTACAGTGTCTGGTATAGATTGCTGTTATTTTTTTAAGCGCTTTCCTGTCAAGGTTTAGTAGCATTTGCTTCTTTTGACAGAGTAGCCATCTAGGAAGAATTCGGAGTGATATTGTGTTTTGTAATTTAAATATTCTTTTTTCCTTGCTCAATAAATTTCCCCAATCCTTTTAGATGAACCTTTCTCCTTTCAAGGCTTTTTCATTTCCTGGGATGCCAGAATGTCATGGAACCCATTCCTTGCTTTTTATTAAACTAGGCTCAATAATAGTAATGTTTCAGAATAAAAGAGGAATATATATATATATATATATATATATATATATATATATATATATACATATATATATATATTAACCGCAAGGTTTGGAGGGAGCTGGGTAGCTCGTTCATATGGCATGAAGTTGCTGTGCTCAAGGTTCCGAGTTCTAATCTGACTTGGCGCACGATTTCTTTAATATTCTGTCAGAGTTCGTCTCGTGGGAGGACACCCTTCTGGAGCAAAACCAGCCTCTATAAAGTGGCTACCCTCAATAGAAAAACTGAAGGGGAAAAAACCTGTCATTTGAGAACGAGCCATAACTGTGGCAGTCATTCTATACCAGTGGACTCCTCATATTTATAGAGAATGATGTATTCTTTTATATCAGAGTTAGAACTGAATCTCGGGTCGAAACGTATGTGCGAAACGTGCACATATAGCGTTGTTTTATTTGACCGCAACCCCAACCATTTCCATCACATAATCTTCTACGGTCAACCATCTACCTCCATTTTTACAGATATAATTGTGGATCCTAGGACACAAGGTAGAATATTTGGACGAAAGAGGGATGAATCAACCGGATAATTTAGACATTTACTTACTTATTTACTCCTCGGCGCTACGATCCGCGTGGGACCTGGGCCTCCTCAACAATTTTTCGCCACTGCTCTCGGTCCACTGCAGCAGCCCTCCACTGCCTGACGCCAAGCTGTCTCATATCCGCCTCGACGTCCTCCAGCCATCTAAGTGGTGGCCTACCTCTCCGCCTTGCTCCTCCAGGTCGGCCGTACAAAACCTTCCTCGGCACTCTTTCTTCCGGCATCCTCTCTACATGTCCAAGCCATCTGATTCGTCCTGCCTTGATGAAGGTCACGAGATCTGCATCACCGTATAACTCCTTTAGTTCCCTGTTGTAACGGGATCTCCACACTCCTCCCTCACAGACTGGCCTATAGATTTTTCTCAGTATTTTCCTCTCCCACACACCTAGCACTCTTTCGTGATGGACGTCATCACCCATGTTTCACTTCCATACGTGACGACCGGGCCGATTATGGTTTTATAGACCATTTCACGTACTTTTCTTGATAACCTCGGAACTTGAGAACTCGCTGGAGGGCAAAGTAGCATCGGTTTCCCGCAGCTATTCTGGCACCTATCTCTGCTCCAATGTTATTGTCCTCTGTCATTAGGGAGCCGAGGTATTTAAATTCTTTGCACGCCATAAAATTTAGACATTTATACAATGCTAAATTGAGTAAACTGTGAAATACAATACGGTAAATACAGGTAAATACAATAAGGTAAAGTAACAGGTAAATACAATACGGATGATGGCAGGCTAAGAGGGAGCGAGTTGTGGTGTCGGCCTCGAGCCTTCGGGTTTGCCAAGAACTTTGATTTACTCAAATTTGGACTAATTTCATTTAAACCCGTCATGTGCTAAAAACTTTATTATTATTATTATTATTATTATTATTATTATTAGCACAGGGGATCTAAATGAAATTAGTCCAAATTTGAGTAAATCAAGGATGAAGTGTGAGAACATATTTCAATGTTGATTTGAATGATCAATTTTCCATTTTAATTCTAAAATATCAATCAGATTCCGGCTTTCAATAAAAGTTCTAAATCTTTTAATATTTTTAGTTTTAGGCATATTATTATTATTGTAGATATACAATATATTAAGTTGAGTTAGGGACTCCATTTATAAATAAAGAATTACTGGAATTATTTTTATGATTTTTAATTGGTCAGATTCATCTCTCTTATTTTATTCATTTTTGTATTTACTTCATTTCTCTTATTTTGCCTCAAATAGTAAAATAAGTGTTAAAACATCGAAAAATGGGGGAAGGGGTTGAGTAATTAAAAATATTTTACCATTTTGCCCGATTCTGACGAAATCTGAAACTCGTGTCAGTTTCGGGCTTAATAGTAGTATAAGGAGGTTAATTCAAAATAAAAGCTATATCTTGGGCAACTTTTGGGTTTGGGGAATAATTCATTATTACCAGTTTATCCAATTTTAACAAATTTCGATGAACAGGTTTTTGGCATATAGTAGAACCTCCTTTATCCGTGGTAAAGATGGGTAGGGGATTCCAAGGATAATCGAAAACCCTGGATAATCAAATTACAACATTTTATTGACGATGTGATAGAAAAAAAGATTAATTAAACAAAAAAAAAACTGAAATAAATCACTTTTATCAACACACGAACGTTTTAAGAAACAAAAAACGAACAAATGAACTCCTTCAGAGAGTTTTTGCATGAACCACTGATAGACAGCTTCGTCTACGTCTTTATGTAGTTATTCATTGTTTTCCGAGTCCACGATGTTTGGGCCGACGATGATACAAAGTCGGAAATGTCTTTTTTCTTCTTCAAAATATCACGAACAGTTTGCTCCCCGATTACTAATTCAGCGGACAATGTTTTAACACTTTTACCTTTTTCTACTCGGTTTATAATGGTTAATTTCTATTCAAGCGTTAAAACAACAGGTTGTCTTTTTTGCGACATCTTATTAGTTCGTTATTAAATGGAGACTAAATCACAACTGAGAATATTTTGTTTTGTAGTCAAACAGGCCAGAGTAGGGAGTTTCCTGGAGAGACTTGAAAACAATATCGTTCTTAGAACATGAATTGGAGTAATAGTTACCGGAAACATCTCATCATACGATACCAGCTTGCATTTCATAATTTCTAAGAACAATAGATAATTAACCATTGTGTAATCGTTAAAACATTTACGGATTCATTTTATTTAAATAAATACTAGCTAGGGTGCCCGGCTTCGCTCCGGTAGTTGTGTGGTGGTTTTAATAACAGAAAAACTTTAAAATTAAAGGAAATATAGAACAAAATTAGCACCTTCTTGAAAATTCGTTTGTAACTTGGTATCAATATTCTGCAGAGTCCGCCCAAATAAGGAACCCTGTATAATTTACAGGGGGTTGAAAATGGTAAATGAACAATTAATTTTGCTGCAACTTTGTCGAGTTATGCATCGTTTTGATGGTTTCTGTGATTCTGAATCCTATAAGCCTATTCCAAGTAGTCAGAAGATAATAATTTATTAGATTATTGTTGAAAAATCTGGTATCTCAGTTAACAAAATTATATTTCGAGTAAAACTTAATCACTGACTACTATGATGGTCTTATTTGATCCAGAAGTATAGAAACTACCGAAGATTCATAGAAACTTTTTTTTAAGACCTTTCTTACATTTCAACCTCCCTTAAGATATCCCCCGTAATTTGAATGGTTTCTGCATATCTAGAATCTTAATATTATTACAAAGTGAAATCCAAAATTTCTTGAAGGCATAATTTTTTCATCATATTTCTTTTTATCTTGAACTATGAGGGATGATAAAATCTGGAATGCTGTTATTGGAGTTAGTCGTTTTGTCAACTGGAATGCTCATCATACGTAGTAACCAAACCAACTTCTTTTTCATAAATACTATAAGAACACTTCAAACTTTTTATTTTCGATTTATATTTAGTCAATTCATCTTTTTTTTTATGTCTGATTTTATTCGCTTACTGTACTACTACGAAATGTTCACTCATATTGCATAAAATTTACTTAAGTATATATTATATATAGATTAAATGTAATGTGCTGATCATATATTAGCCTTCTCATGAGAAAACTATTTTTTTAAGGAATCCAATTGGTTTTCTAATTGATTGCTGAGATGTAAAGTACTTATTTTATTTTGGAACGCAAACTAATTATTTTCTCTTAATTTTTTAGTAATTTAAAAAGAACAGCTGATAAAATATAGAACGATTTCATACTATATGAATGGACAATAAACATTGAGAGAAACGCACCCTAGCGCTTCCTGGTAGCCTGGAGCTCGAACTAAATTTTTCATTCATAAACTCGTATCTTACTCTCAGAGAGGGAGGCTAATTAAATGGTGCGAGAGGCTTAAAATTCCAGTCATTTGCTCTTCAATTTTACATTCTTGAGAGAAAAATGGAAAACTTCTTCTCCGTAAGGGGTCATATGGCTAAACGAAGGCATAACTTCCTTAATCCAACGTGGAGTCGTTTTTGAGCCTTTTCGGCACGCACATTGTACACTTTGCTTTATAATATATATTGATTATACATACAAAGCAAATGCCATACAAATTATAAAAAAAATTTAAAAAAATAAAATAAAAAATTGCCTCCTCGGAACCCTGGTTAATAGAGGCCCGGATAATGGGGGTCCTACTGTCCTTATATATGTTTACACTTACGTGGGTTCAATAACTTTTTATTATAGAAAAATAACAATTTTCTATGTCACACAAATTATGAGAACACGAATATTTATACAGGTTATAAAAATTGTAACACAGAAAATAACCGTATGATTTGAGCATTTCAGAACAAGACTAACTCCAATCCATCGCTCCTTATATATATATATATAGTCGTAAGAAGAGCAGTCTAGAACCTTCAAGGCCAGCATACTCAAACATCGTACTCACAAACATGTGCTATGACAGTTTGTTCCAACTGTTAGTTCATTCTAACAAAAGATCTAGAACTATTTTAAATCATATGTTTTTGTTTAAAGTTACAATATTTAAACTAATCACTACCAGTAAATCCACTAAGATCTCTTTACGCCCTAAAGAGCGTCGTTTGTACTACCACATTTCGAAACTAACTTAATTTTTTCCAAAAATTCTAGAAAGACTTCTAGAATTAGTCTTTGATCAATAGATAAAGTTTTGCTCAGTATCTCTTTAAAATATTTCAAGAGCGGATATAAGAAAAGATCCTTACACCGGCAGGGCTTGCTGGTCGAATGGGACCCTTCTCCTCCTCATCTCAGACTCCTCCCGCTCCCAGTCAGCTTTGAGACGAGCGAGCCTTCCCTCGTATTCCTTGCCGATCGAGTCCATCCTGGCCTTCTGGCTGAGTGTCATCGCCGTCAGCCTGTCTTCCCATTCCCCTTCGCACCTCTTCAATTCCGTCTCCTTATCTTTCGTAAGGACGCCGATCCTTATCTTGTGGCTTTCTTCAATTTCTTTTATTTCCTAAAAAGTATTAAAAAAGATCATAATTAAATTGATTAATAAAAATTAAACAAATTAGTTTCTAAAAGAATATTATAATTGTTTATAATTGGAATATAATATAATAATTGGAATAAAGTAGAACCTCCATTATCCAGGGTAATGATGGGTATGGGGGTCCACGGATAATCGACCCCTCAGAACATTTTAATAATGATAAAGCTTACCTTATATTAAAGAACACCTAATTTTCATTAAACATGACGAATTTGATAAAAATCGTTAAAGCCGTTTTTGAGATCATCGAAAAAAAGGTAAAAATTGGAGAAAAAAAATTATGAAATAAAGTGCCTGCTCCGTTTAACCAATTTTGATGAAAATCGTTAAAGCCTTTTTTGAGTAAATAAAAAGAACACGTGAAAATGATACAAAATTGATTAAGTAAAGTCCTCTCTCCGGTTGATCAGTTTTGATGTAATGTTGGCTATCGCATCTTTGGCATATATGTAAATCAAATACCCAGTTTGATCAAAATCGTTAAAACTGTTTTTGAGTAAATAAAAAAAAAAAAAAACACGTGAAAATGTTACAAAATTTATTAAGTAAAGTCCCCCCTCCGGTTGATCAATTTTGATGAAATTTTTACAGTCATATCTCGGGCATATAAATAGATCAAATACTCAGTTTAATCAAAATCGTTAGAGCCGTTTTCGAGAAAATCGAAAAAAACTTAAAAAGTTATTAAATAAAGTACCCCCTCCCTTTGAGCAATTTTGATGAAATTCTTGCTGTCACATCGCGGGCATATACATACACTAAATACCCAATTTTAGGTTCGCACGGTTTATAGTTTTTGAGCTAGTCTGTTCACACACACACACACACACACAGACCATTTCGCGGGACTTGGTTAATTGGACTGAGGGGACCCCAAAACGTGTATTTCCGTTGAAAACCAGAAGTCGAAATTTTTCACGAACGCAATACTTCCACTTACTATATATTTCATATATAGGTAAGTGAAAGTAAAAAGATTAAAAAAATCACTTGTAAGGTATAATCACTTTTATTAACAAATGAACGTTTTATATACATTAAATTATAATATAAAAATATAACAAAAAAGTAAATGTATGTTATTATATATTATGGGACGACGACGATACAAAGTCGAAAATGTCTTTTTTCTTCTTCAAAATATACCCTACAGTTTGCTCGCCGATTCCTACTTTAGCAGAGAATTTTTTAACACTCTCGCCCTTTTCTAATTCTAATCTGTTTATAACAGTTAATTTCTCTTCAAGCGATAAAACGACACGTTTTCTTTTTTCCGACATTTTGCTACTTCGTATGTACAATATTTAAATCGAGACTAATAAATCACAACTGACAATATTTTGTTTTGTAGCCAAAGTAGAAGTTTCCTGAAAAGACTTGAAAACAATATCTTTCCTAGATTATGAATTGGAGTATTAGATACCGGAAACATCTCATAATACAATATTCGCTTTCTGTGTTTTTCCATTAATTTTTTTATTTCATAATAGATAGTTAACCATTGTGTAATCGTTAAATATTTACGTATACATTTCTTTTAAATATTATACGAGGGGTGTCCGTAAAATAAGTTTCCCTATTTTATTAAAAATTAAAAAAATGTTTTATTACCATTGTATAATACATCATTAGAAATCTTGAACATTAAACTATTTTTCTACGTAGTCCCCGTTGACATCGATGCACTTCTGCATCCGTGTCACCATTTTTTTGATGCCCTGGTCATAGAGATCCGCCGCCGCGCTGTTGAAGAACTTCATGACCTCTTCTTCCAATTCCTCTCTTGGCCCAAAATTCGTTCCGCCTAGGTGTTTTTTCAGGCTTGGGAACAGATGGTAATCACTTGGGGCCAGATCGGGGCTGTAGGGTCCGATGGTCGTCCAGCCCGCTGTTCATCATGCACATCTGTGCGCCCTTCTTTGAGCTCTTTGCACCATTTGCGCACCATCTGGACACTCATGCATGTTTCACCATACACTTCCGTAAGTTGGGAATGAATTTCGGTCGCCAAATTGCCTTTAGCACACAAAAAACGGATCACGGATCGTATCTCACACCTGGCGGGGGAAGCGATTGAGAGCTCCATCTTTCAAGGCTGTCAAGGCCGAACTGATGGTGGCAGCGAGTTGACCGGGGTTGGGATATGGAGGGGGGAGTCCAAGAGACACGCTGGTGCCGTCTGAGGGACCTGCCGCGACTTGCACGGCCGTGCCATAACAGGGAAACTTATTTTACGGACACCCCTCGTACATAAAAAATAAATGGCATACAAATTAAAAAAAAAAAAAATTGGTTCCTCGGCACCCCGGTTAATTGGATCCCCGGTTAATCGAGGCCCGGATAATGGAGGTCCTACTGTATAATATTATAATTGGAAAGTTATCAAATTAAGAAAACCATCGGTGCATTGCAATAGGTCACTAGAAAAAGAATTGGTAGGGCTGCGGTCATAGATAAAATCAGAATATTCACTCATCTTAGACTCTTTCATATCCAGAATTATGTGAGTGGCCACGATCAGGATATGGGGCAATGGGTATCAATCTGCTTGGAATTGAGAAAAAACGAAGTAATTTTACACATTTATTTTATTTTATTTTCTATATTATAGGTTGTGGCTTCGTAGCCCACCAGGAAGACCTAGGATTTTTTACAGGAAGTAAAAAATCCTTGGCTGTGCCGTCCTTCGGAAGGGATGTAAAATAGAGGTCCTGAGCCTTACGATGTCAGTTACTTGTTAAAGATCCCTATCCTAATTATAACTCGAAAGGCAAAATTCTGGACTCCCACTGTAGCATCGTCCGATCAGCCATAGTAGCATAAAGGGACTTTAAATAAATAAACAATTTATAGTTGTCATTTTTTCAATAGTTGTGTTATCTGCTCAGAGTCTATGAGCATTTCTACAAATTTTAAAGCTTTACAAGTTGTTTAAGAATTCGCACGCAGTTTTTCAATTCGGTAGATGGCTTTTTTAACGTAATCGCAACTCGCTTTCTTTCTCCCAACATTATAAAAAAGAAGAATAAAAACCAGTCAAAAGTAAAGTTACAACTGAAATAATGTTTCTACAAAAGGAGTGGGAATGGATTCCTGCGTAACCTAATTGTTAACTTCAAGAGTTTTATGATTTCACTGAATGCAAATGTTTTTTAACATATTGATTTCTAATTAATGTCCTTTTCAAGGTAAGTGGAAAAAAGTTAGGCATTAAAGGCTACCTCTTTATTGGAATAGTTACAATTACTAAAAAGATAAAACTAAAAACTCCAATTCTTATGGCTTATTTAAGTTTTTCAATGATGTTTAAAGGAAAAAAAAATTTATTTTGTTCACATATTTAACAGAGTCTTCTGTAATTTATTATGACCTATGTTTAGGTTTAGGTTTAAGTTTAAGATAATCATCAGGGCTAAGTAAAAACAAAATAAAAATACATATTAAAAAAGTTAAATATAGATAAGAAGATTGAAGATGATAAGAGGATTGAATAAGAATAATAAGATGATAAGAAGATTGAAACAGGATCAAATGGTCATATAAACCAATCATAACAGTACAAATAACAAAAATGTAAAATGAGTAAAAAAAAAATGCTTCATACAAAATAAAATTAAAACCAATAAGATCTTTAAAAAAAAATTACTGAAAATTACTACTTTTTTAACTATTACTAGAATATAAACAATTAAATTTTAATAATTTAAATTTAATAATTCTCACAGTTTGATGCCTGAGATTCAGTTCTTTAATCATTTCTTCATACTTCAATTTCATTTCTTCTAACTTTTTCTCATAAGATTCTCTCAATTCAGCGATTTGAGCTTCTTCTTGAGACTTGATTTCATCCAATTTCGCAATCAACCTATAATAAGTTAAAAGTGAGGTAAATTAAACTAATGTAAAATAATAAACCTAAAAACCTTTAAAATAATAAAACTAAAAAAATAGTTTAAATTAATAATACTAAAAAAATAGTTTAAATACTATACAATAAAAAAAAATAAAAAAACGGATATGAGACAGTTTCATTTCCCTTACTCTAAAACCTTAGTTGTGAAGTACTGGGTCATATGTGACCCAACGTTGGTATGTAATGTTAGTATTAAAAAAAAAAAAAAACCAGTACACCTACAACCCATGAAGGATCTTGTGTTCAGTACTATGTAAGCGGTCATGCAAGGACGTGATTTGACTGTGATTATGCTCAATCACCAGATTTTTCCCCATTAATTTTTCAATCAAGGGTACTCAATAGGCTGGGTTTGCCAGTGGAGGGTCTCTCAGCCAAAGAGTCGATCTGAGGCAGAATATTTAAGATATCATGCACCAATTCAGACCAGACCAAACCAGATTCAAACTCGGGACCTTGAGCGTAGCAGCTGAATACCTTACCAATGAGTTACCCCGCTCCTTGTTTATGTTAGTTAGGCCAGCGCAAATGTTTATAGAGCAGGGTTAAAGATGATAAGACACAATGACGGGGAAAAAAATTAAAAAAAGAAAGAATTGTTTAAAAAATCCATTTTTTTTTGTAGAAACATTTTATATGAACAAAGGGGGTACTCACTCAGCTTTTCTCTTTTGCATTCGTTCAAATATCTCGTTGTCGATACGGATCCGTTCTTCCTTCATCGCTTCCTCTTCTTCTGTTTTCCATTTCTTCATTACCTCTTGATTCTCCTCTCTCAGTTTCGCTATTTCTCTCTCCCGTTCGAGTTCTAACTGCTTGGACAAATTATTTAGCTCTAACCTATGGAGTTCCCTGAAATTATAAAAAAAAAAAAAAAAAAAATTCAATTTATGACAGTATAATCTATATCATACTAATAATTAAATATTATTACGGGTAGAAAATCTAATTGGAATAGACGTAATTAAAGAAGGGATTCCATAATGCGATCATAGACCGTTCAATTCTAAATATGATAAAATATACACCTCAAGACGGTCTCATATTCCTTTTATCAAAATATAACATGAGCTTTTGGAGCCTCTGGCACCATATTCATCCTCTTATCGTTCCCATAAGAGAGAGTCTTTGAATAACTGTATTTTACATCAGTACATACCAAGTAGCAGCTATGCCTTGTACATGTCTCTCCCCATGACGTGTTTTTAACAGAAGACTCAACTGATGTAATATACAGTTATTTAAAGACTCTCGATAACGATAACGATAAATGATAAGGCGATGAATATGGTGCCAGAGGCACTGAAAGCTCCTGTTATATTTAAATAAAAGGAATATGAGACCGTCTTGAGGTGTATATTTTATCATATTTAGAAGGGATTCCTCACAACAATTGAAAGTTATCAAAGATATAAAAAATATACCAGGTGTGTAAATATGAAACCGGAATTCTTCAAATAGCAAATAAGAGTTGATTGTGTAAAAATGATACATACTTTTTTATTCGAAGTACTGTCCTTCGCTATATATGCATTTTTCCCATCATTCAGACAATTTGTGGATTCCCCGCCAAAATAATGCTTCCTCTTCTGAGTCAAACCAATCACTTAACCAATTTCGTACATTTTCATAAGAAGTGAAGCGCTGCTCAGCTAGTGCGTGTCCCATCGATGCAAATAGGTGGTAATCGGATGGGGCCAAATCTGGTGAATAAGCCGCATGCGGAAGAATTTACCAACCAAACACTTGGATCGTTTCCTTGGTCCGTTTGATCTTGTGTGATCTTGTCATGGAGCAAGATCACTGTGTGTCCTTTCTTGATATTTGGGACTTTTTGGCGCAAATCTTTATTCAAATTTATCATCTGTTGTAGGTAGCATTCCGTATTAACAGTTTCCCCAGGTTTCAGCAGCTCATAGTAGGTAACACCCATCTGATCACACCAGACACAGAGCATTTTCTTCCTCCCCAAGCGATGCCGATGGTTCACCAGGAGTTACCCAGGATTTTTTACGCTTAGGATTCTCACTTACAAAGTAAATTCACCAGTCACAATTTGATGAAGAAATGACTTTTTTTCTGTACCTGGCGCGCAGCATTTGCCATGAGGTTTTTCGAGCTTCCTGCTGTCTGTCATTCAGTTGGTGAGGTACCCATTTTCCGACCTTCTGGATCTTTTCCATGCCTTTCAAAGAAATGAAGACGGTGTCACATGTAATAATTGTCCAACAAACGCTTCTGAATCAGTGTTTTCAAAGTTTTTTTTTTTTTGTGGTTTTCCACGGTCTTTGTTTCTTTTATCGAAATCCATCTTTAAATTTTTTGAACCAATCGAAACATTTAGATTTGCCTAGGACATGCTCCCCGTAAGCTTCAACAAGCATCCTATGTGATAATGCTCCAATTTTTTTCAGAAGGAAACGGAAAATAAATGCTGTCCGCAAATCTTGATTTGTTGGCACAAAAGTCGACATGTTCAACGCCACTAAAAACATGGTTATAGAATGAAACTGATGTTGGTATCAATTGGATCTCTCTATTACATGTAGGCAAAAACAGATAACACCACTGACGGATTAGTTAGAAGATTATATTGACTGCTAACTCCTATCATTGGCGAATTCCGGTTTCATATTTACACACCTGGTATATACACACATTAAATGTGTTGGGAAACTGGAATTGTCTCAGATAAATTGAAATATATATATATATATATATATATATATATATATATATATATATATATATATAATCCTGTAACACTTTTATCAACTACCTACGGTGCCTTTACACTGCGGGAACCTCACCCTCGAACGGATAATCCCACAAACCTTCCCTACTGGCATACTACGAATAGCTATTCACACTGAAACGTGAAGTTGAGAGAATAATGATGTCTGACCGCTCCTGTACACCATTTTTTTTTTTTTTTGGGGGGGGTCATGTGCAATTCGACCACCTTGGAACACAATTATGCGCCCAATTTAATGCCAGAATCTTAAAAGTTATTCTAAGAATATCAGTAAATTTTATAGAGCTTGCTGGGTCGACCAGATCGTTTGAAATCGATCACACTAACAGAAATACGATCAGATGATTTCAGCTCACTCTCATTTCAACAGAATCTGAACAAAGTGTGAACATATGACTTCTGAGTTTACACTTGTAGATTACTGTCACTTCTTTTTTAAGTGCATTCTGGGCAAGATTCAGCAACTTGTTATTTCTTTTGACTGAGTAGCCATCTACGGATTGGTAGCCACCAGATGGTTCCCAAGGTAGCAGGAGTGGCAAAGTTCCACCAGATGACCCAGCTTTCATTAGGTTTTTTTGGTTTTCCTCTATTTCCCGCAGCATCCCTTGGGATAGTACTCGAGGTTTTTGTGTAATGGCTACCAAGCCAGGTCTTATCGAGTGGAACTTCCTAGGAGGATTGTCAAGGTTGCCCTGAATCTTGACCACCACCCCAGGCTCTGTCGTATGCAAGTTAGAAACTCCCCGTGAGGCACCATGAGAAGGTGACAGTAGACGTTGTAGGGATGGATACAGCGGAGAGCACCAAACAGTGAGAACGTCACTTTTGTATAGTGCTTTCCCAAGAAGCGAGAAAGACTCCCACACTTGTCTTATCGCTACAGCCCTCTCTTTACCCTATCCATTTTAACCCCTCCTCTGCACTTTAATACAACAATTTTTATTACAAAGACGGCTGACTTGGAACTAGCAGCTGTTCTGACTTTTGCTCTAACTTATTGTGGATAAAAGCAATGTCAAAAAAATGGTAAAAGCAGGACAAAAGCGACACTAGCGCTAACCCCAAACAAGCGGCTGTTAAGACAAAGTTTATCTTCAGGATTATGTCTTATTTAGAATTGACGAACATTGTTCAACACAGGCTGTTTGATGGTAAGGTTTGGACAGTGTATAAAAGCACCTTTAAGGGTTTAATTTTGAGGAGAAATTAATACAAGATAAAATCCCAACGGCTAAGCATGATTGCAACCAGGTCACAGAACAAATTTCGACAGGCCAGAATATGTTGGCTACAACTCAAGGGATTCCCCCCTCCCCCTCTGCATGTGAGGATAACACAACCAAACAAACAGACACAGACCAAACATCTTCCTTGATGAATATGAAAAACTTTTTTGATGAGGATTTGTTTTTCAATTTTTTTTCAAACTCCACATAAGTAAAAAAAAATTAAAATTAAAATACCTCAAGTCGTTTTCTTTTAATTTATACTCGGCTCTGAGGTTTTCTTTCAGTTTTTCAAGATTTTCTTCGAATTCTTCCTTCAATTTTTTTATTGCGATATCTTCATTTTTCATCATGTCCTCCTTAAGCTGAGTTAGTTTTTTATCCTGTTAAATAAAACAGTATATATTATTTATTTATTTATGAACTTAAAATAGGGTGTGTAATTGTAATCTTAATATAGTGTAAAATTATCATAGCAACATATTTTTACTTTCACTTACTTATATATGAAATATATAGTAAGTGGAAGTATTGCGATCGTGAAAAATTTCGACTTCCGGTTTTCAACGGAAATACACATTTTGGGGTCCCCTGAGTCCAAATAACCAAGTCCCGCGAAATGGTGTGGTGTGGTGTGTGTGTGTGTGTGTGTGTGTGTGCGCGTGTGTGTGTGTGTGTGTGTGTGTGTGTGTGTGTGTGTGTGTGTGTGTGTGTGTGTGTGTGTGTGTGTGTGTGTGTGTGTGTGTGTGTGTGTGTGTGGCTGCGTGTGTGTGTGTGTGTGTGTGTGTGTGTGTGTGTGTGTGTGTGTGTGTGTGTGTGTGTGTGTGTGAACAGACTAGCTCAAAAACTATAGGCCGTACAAAACTGAAATTAAGTATTTGGTGTATGTATATGCCCGCGATGTGACAGCAAAAATTTCATCAAAATTGGTCAAACGGAGGGGGTACTTTACTTAATAAATTGCGTCCCACTTTTACGTGTTTTTTTTCATTTACCCAACAACGGCTTTAACGATTTTGATCAAACTTTTTATTTAGCATATGTATGTGCTTGCGATGTGACAGTAAAAATTTCATCAAAATTGATCAATTGGAGGGGGCACTTTACTGAATAAATGTCTCATTTTCACGTGTGTTTTTTATTTACTCATAAACGGCAAAAATAAGAAATGAATATGAAAAAATTTGTGACTTTGTGAAGTGTCAATTAACAAAACACGTCAATTTCTTATCTAAATAAGTTGGTAAGTGAAAGTTGTGTTTTGTGCGCGCACACACCAGATTTTTACTTTCACTTACCTATATATGAAATATATAGTAAGTGGAAGTATTGCGATCGTGAAAAATTTCGACTTCCGGTTTTCAACGGAAATACACGTTTTGGGACCCCCTGAGTCGAAATAACCAAGTCCCGCGAAATGGTCTGTGTGTGTGTGTGTGTGTGTGTGTGTGTCTGTGTGTCTGTGTGTGTGTGTGTGTGTGTGAACAGACTAGCTCAAAAACTAGGGGGTACTTTACTTAATAACTTTTTACGTTTTTATCGATTTTCTCATAAACGGCTCTAACGATTTTGATTAAACTGAGTATTTGATCTATTTATATGCCCGAGATATGACTGTAAAAATTTCATCAAAATTGATTAACCGGAGGGGGGACGTTACTTAATAAATTTTGTATCATTTTCACATGTTTTTTTTTATTTACTCAAAAACGGTTTTAACGATTTTGATCAAACTTGGTATTTGATGTATTTATATGCCAAAGATGTGATAACCAACATTTCATCACAATTGATCAACCGGAGGGGGGACTTTACTTAATAAATGTTGTATCATTTTCACGTGTTTTTTTTTTTATTTACTCAAAAACGGTTTTAACGATTTTGATCAAACTTGGTATTTGATGTATTTATATGCCAAAGATGTGATAACCAGCATTTCATCACAATTGATCAACCGGAGGGGGGACTTTACTTAATAAATTTTGTATCATTTTCACGTGTTTTTTTTATTTACTCAAAAACGGTTTTAACGATTTTGATCAAACTTGGTATTTAATGTATTTATATGCCCGAGATACGACTGTAAAAATTTCATCAAAATTGATCTACGGGAGGGGGGACTTTACTTAATAAATTTTGTATCATTTTCACGGGTTTTTTTAATTTACTCAAAAACGGCTTTAACGATTAACAAAAATAAGATATGAATGTAGAAAAATGTGTGACTTTGGGAAATGATATTTTGCAAAACACGTCAATTTCTAATCTAAGTAAGTTGGTAAGTGAAAGTTGTGTGTTGCGCGCACGCACCAGATTTTTAAAATTTGTTTTTACACCTCTCACTAATGACCCATTAAGGGTAATAATAATTGTTGCAGATAAAAATAAAAATACTTATTTTACTTAGTAAACAGTTTTTCTTTCTTTTTTTACGATAGGATGATAAACACTTTAAGAGAAGAGATGGCGGGGCAAGAGGTAGTCCGCCATTGGGGGATAGTAGGCACACCGAGTGGTCCCGCTGTGCGGAGTACTTTTACGGCATTCAAGCGCTCATATCTTATTTGCGAGCGATATAATCATATGTTTTGCGAGCGACATTAATGCTAGACAAAGTTCTTCATCCTCACTTTTCTATCCTGACTGTGGACCGGCACACTCTTCCTCACTATATATTTATCAATATTAAAAAAACCTAACATATTAATATTAATAAAAACCTATTAATATTAATAAAACCCTGTGAGGAGGAGGTTTTGAAAAACTTTCTAAATAAAATAACCTAAAGTATTACTCTGATCTGAAGGTAACCTGAATTGAATTAAGAATTTTATTATTAGATAGAACTCAGAATTTATTTAATAGTTAAATCAAATAAAAATAAAAGCAGCACGCACCTGCAAGTTTCGGAGTTCCTTAGCCTTCTCTTCCACTTCCTTATTAAGCTTTTCCTCCAGAACTGACAATTCTTCATTCCTCACTTTTGAAAGGGATTCAAAAGAGCCAAAGCCCTGAACGCTGACGGCACTCGCGTACTCCGTGAGATCTGTAGCACTTTCGTTTGGAGGTTTCCTCAAATCCTGGCCAGGAGAAGATGAATTCAATACTGGGTCATGAATATTGGTCGATGTCGGAGGCGATTTGAGATTTCTCCCGTCACCTTCTTCCAGTCTTGTCAGTTTCACCGGGCTCTTCGGAGAACCATTAATAGGAGAATTGAAAAGATCTAGTTCAGTCTGCGTCTTCTTCAATCCGTTAGCCTCCGGTTCGTTGAGACGACTGACCCCAGTCGTCAAAGACTCAGCACCCTTCATTCCAGACGACAGGTCTGAGTCGGAATCCAATGGACCGACTGATTCTCTCCTAAACAAACCTTTCAGATCTGAAACGGGATATCCAAAAGGCGGATCCTTTAGAGTTACCGGGGTCACAGTAAATTTTCTAAGTGCCCTCGGCTGGTCCGTTCCTTCTTTCTTTTGTAAAGAGAAATTGAATGGATTGTCATTTTTTTTCAGAGGCGAGAGGATTTTCGGTTTTAAATCGTTCTCCATATCTTTGATATCTGTAACATCAAACATATCAAATAATTTATAGCATAAGTTCAATCCTATAATCTTACTAAAACAAGTGTGTATGAGGATTGAAGATGTGGTATCAAATGGGAAGAGAATCTATATGAATAGCTGGGCACAATATGAAAAGTTAACTTTTATTTTTAATTATTTCAAATATAACTGTAATCTGTTTTTAAATTATTTTATGTCGTATCACAACTTTTTCAAAGGGAACTTTCCAATTATATCTAAAAATGGTAATATATTGCGCAGTGTATTCATAATATGAGCTAAGTAATAAATGTTATATCTGATATAACGTGAATATATTTATTCAAATCTTTAAGTAAATAAAAAATTAAAAGTTAAGTATAAACCCAAAAATTTATTTTAAATCACATGAAATTAATAAATTTTAATATTTTTTTTCCAGAAAAGTTCTAAGGGAACTGTTAAAATGGAATTTTTTTTTTTTTATACAACACCTTATATACCTTTTTCGGCTTCAGGTGACCCAGAAGATGGTTCATCTTCTTCATCATCTTCAACATCCTGAGAAAAATATTTCATAAATAAATTTGTATAATGAAAAATGAATATCTATTACATAGAATAGAAACCTTTATTATTGATGTTATTCTGCATATTGTTTGTTTAACTTCCCTTTATGCTTCTAAGACTAATCGGACGATGCTACAATGGGAGTCCTAAATTTTGCCTATCCAGTTATAATTAGGATAGTGATCTTTAACGAGTACCTGACATTGTACAGGCTCGGGACCTCCATTTTACTTCTTATCCGAGGGGGGCATAGCTAAGGATTTTTTTACTTACCTTTTAGGTCTCGGCATATTATAGCGTAGAACGGGGGGCTGAACAATTGTCCAGAAAATGGGATCCCATTGACATACGTCAAATTTATACATTGTATGTTGAAATTTAATCATTGTTTATTTTTAAATAATTAATTTATAATTTTTAAACTATTTAATTAGAAGATAAAAGATTCCACCATGGCCAGGAATCGAACCCAGTACTACGCTACAATATGGCGAGACCTGGTGGGTGGGATAACAGAAGAGAAAGATTCGAACTCAGTTGGGAATGGCCCCACGGTTAGCTCATTGGTTAGAACGCTGCAGTGGGGATGCAGAGGACCTGGGTTCGATTCCAGGCCATGGTGGAATCTTTTATCTTCTAATTAAATAGTTTAAAAATTATAAATTAATTATTTAAAAGTAATCAATGATTAAATTTCAACATACAATATATCATAATTATTTTTTTATTGTAACATTTGCATTAAAAATTAATGATCGGGAAATGATTTTTTTTCACATATTATCGAAAATAAAAATAACTCTTGATAAAAATCATCAAATGATTTTTAAAAATTCGATACAAATTTTGGTCGGATTTTATTTTTATTTTTTAACAAATCGATTTCAAATCCTGATTTTGTATATCTATTAATTTTAGTAATGATGTTTTGTTTTTTTCCTTAAGAATAAATAGAAAGTTCAACAAATTTTATGTTTTTCTCAGATTTTGAGGAAAATATTGATATATTTTTAGAGACTAGTAAAAAATAAATATCTGGCTGCTTACAGAGTACATCTCTTCGGAATCTGATAATTGGAATCTTATATCCAACGATTTCCTCTCGAAGTCAGCGAACCTCACTGATCTCTTCTTATCATCGTCGATATCCGGGTGCAGGGAACCAGCATCACCTAACAGCCAAGCATTTTTTATTTTTATTATTTTTATAACTGTGCAAAAGGAAATAAATGTGAAATGAACAATTTTAAATATTAATTAGCAATTAGCAAAAAAAAAAAAAACTTTACTTACTATGACAAAAAAAGGATTATTGTCAGAAGGGCTACTTCCAATAAAATCACTCCATAATCATTTTATAGAATACAATAGAATAATTAATAGTCAGGATTTTCAGGTACACATTTTTTTTTTTTTTTTATTTAGCTGTTCCTACTAAAAATAAAAATAATAAATGTGCAACCGAAAATCAAAACAGTTGACCATTACACACCTCTAAATTTTATAAAAAAGTAACAACGATTTATTTCTCTTTGAATAAATCCACCTTGCCTTTTTGGAAATATTGAGTTTTTCTGGGCCTGGAAAGAAATAATGCCAGATCTATAATAAATAATATTTTTAGAAATTTGGCCAAAAATTAATTTTATTGATTAAATAATACTAGGAAGTAAGAAAGAAGATATTCAGTCACTCGCCGGTTACCTGATCACTTCAGCGAGAGACATCGGCTTACAATTCAATCAAAATAAGAGGAAGTACATGATAGTAAGCCGGAACCTACAAGAAATCGACGATATAAGTGTAGGAATCTATACCTTCCCTAAAGTAGATAACTTCAAATACCTCGGATCTACAGTAACCTTAATAAATGACCAACTAACTAACAGAGGTCGATCAACGAATAGCCAGTGCCAATGTGCGTTCTTCTCGGTTTCTCGAGGTCTCAGGTCTAAGAAAATCTGCCGCCCACTGAAAATCAGGGTCTACAACACAAAATTCAAACCCATGCTAATATATGGATATGAAACCTGAACATAGACCAGCACCTTACAAGAAAGTATCGAAAGATTCAAAAGGAAGGTGCTAAGGACAATTGTAGGCCCGAAGTAGGATAATGAGCTGGGACTCTGGAGAAGAAAGACTAAAGAAGAGGTTATAGGGGAAACCCAACAGTCGATTGCGCACGATATGAAAGCTAAGAGGTTAAAATGGGCAGGACACGTGGCAAGAAGCAATTCATCAGGCTCTCTCAACATGACGATGAATATATGAATACGATCGGTACCCGACCGCTAGGGGGACACAGAACGAGATGGGCTGATACAATCAAGAAGGAAGCCACCGAACATCGAGTGGTGAATTGGAAAGCCATCGCCTAAGATAGACAGAGGCGGAACAGGCTAGTTGAGACTGCTAAAGATCTTCAAGGTCTGTGACCAATAAAAAAAAAAAAAAAAAATACTTGGGGTGTATCCCCTGCCTGCTAACGGCAGACGAACCCCCATTTTATTTTTATTTTTTGGTCCCTCAAAAACACAAAATAAAATTAATTTTAAGTGATTATCTTAATATAGAATTGGTTACGCTATCATCACACGACACATTACATTGCCAGTATATAAACACGGTTGTGATGTTTTTCAGCGATAGCTCCCTGTTCTGTCCAGACGTAAGTTTTCAAATATTCTCTTCTTTAATAATTTCTGTCTAAATTTAAAACAACGAAGGCAAAGTGGAAGATAGAATTGGGTTGTTCACCAGATAGCAGCAGACTTAAAATATGAAATATCCCAAGTCTCGGTGAAAAAGTTTTTATACAACAGAGGAGGATTATAGGATAATATTTTTATATTTATATAGATCTCGGAGACAAATTCTCTATCTGTTGAGGCAGACCAAACCCCACTAGATAATATGCAGATACTGTGGGAAAGAGAGCGAAACGGCCTTTCACTGCCGTCTGTCTGCCTTTGGGACAGACTCCCGGCACTAAGGTTCTGGTTGTTTGGCCTGGACCGCATCACAGACCCAAAGACGCATGTGCTAATGAACCGAAGCAGCCTTCTTAAGTTCACTAAGGTTCTGAAAATCAGCATTTAAGGCAGTGAAGGACCCAGGCAGGAAATTTGGCGCCCAATAGGCCCAATGGGTCGCGGTGCATCTGCCACAAAATAAAAATACCCCACTAGAAAAATTATAGAACTGTTTATTTAATTTAGAGGTGAGTAATAATCAATCCTTACATGTGGATCTAGTTGTTGTTTGTTTAACGTCACTTTATACCATTAAGGCTAATCGGACGATGCTACAGTGGGAGTTCTAAATTTTGCCTATCCAGGTATAATTAGGATAGAAATTTTTAATGAGTACCTGACATCGTACAGGCTCGGGATCTCCATTTTACGTCCTATCCGAGGGACAGCATGGCTAAGGACATGTGGATCTTCATCAGGGCTTCTGATAGTCTGATAGGGGCTTCTGATACAGAGCCTCTGTATTACTCTAGACTCAGAAGCCCTGATGAAGATCCACATGTGGAGATCAAAACGTTGGCTTTCAGAAATATAAAAAGATAACTGATCCTAAATATAAGTAAATATATAATATATATAATACGGATAGTAAATCCTGACTATCAATCAACCTATCATTTTTTAAATTTAGAAATGAAGTTAAGTTTTTATTCTAGCATTTTGATTTGTATATTTTGCATAAAAGAAAAATAAATTCATAAAAACTAAGGTATCGGCTAAATAGGATTAGGATAAAATCATGAAGCCAAAAAAAAAAAAAAAAAAAAAAAAGTAAGGTTACGTAATATTTATATAATAGAAGGATTATTAAGAGGAATTCAAATAAAAACGGAAGACAAATACGGAATATTCGTACCATATTTCACAGAAGAAGCCTTGTTGGATGAGGTCATGGATCCGGAGAAAGAGGACTCCCTCAGGATGCCCTTGATCGGCGGCGGGTGCGTTGTGATGAGGTCCGACGTGTGCGATCTTCGAAGCGCCGGAGCCGGTGAGGGCAAGTCCGAGAGAGACCTTCTCTGGATCGGCGGCTCTTCATCTTTTGGTAAACTTTCTGATATATTGTGATTTATCATTAATTATCAAGAAGCAAAAAAAAAAAAAAAAAGATTTTATCAATAAGAATTTACAAAAGTATCACACTGCTAAGTGTACTTTAGATAAGTGAACCATGATACTTTAAGGGATCGGAAATGCTTTAAGGTTTTTGAAAATGATTTACTGCGAGAATACTGCAGATCGAAATAGGCTGAACTGCTACTCACAAGTATTTTTGTGCAGCTAACCATCTGCACAAAATATATATATATACAGGGTGACCACGAGAAACATTTACATTTTAGAAATAAAAAAACAATATTAAGTTTTCAAGATACTATTTATTTAACTTAAGTTACATAGTTGTGGGTATACGCTATTTACTTTACGTAGAGAAAATGATGTCAGGAAGGCGACGTCCTTCTTCCCTGAGGCAATTTTCTATTCTGTACAGGAAGCTCCTCCAAACTCGTTCCAGTGTATCCTCAGTGATCAACACCACCTCAGTATGTCTTGCCGCTTTCTAGTCATCTAAAGTACGGGGTTTATGTCGATAAAGGTCACCTGATTTCAAGATTTGGAGATGTGCACTGGCCTCCTCAATCTCCGGACTTAACATGTGTGATTTTTATTTGCGGGGAAACTTGAAAGAGCAAGTTTATGGACATAAACCCCGTACTTTAGATGACTTGAAAGCGGCGAGACGTACTGAGGTAGCGTTGATCACTGAGGATACACTGGAACGAGTGTGGAGGAGCTTCCTGGAGAGAATAGAAAATTGCCTCAGGGAAGAAGGACTTCACCTTCCTGACATCATTTTCTTTACGTAAATTAGATGGCGTACACCCACAACTATGTAACTTAAGTTAAATAAATAGTATCTTGAAAAATTAATATTGTTTTTTTATTTCTAAAATGTAAATGTTTCTCGTGGTCACCTTGTATATATATATATATATATATATATATATATATATAGGTACATATAAAAAAAAAAATTCTCATATTTTTTTAAATTAAAAAAAAAACTCACGCCTGAGAGTGGAATTGATAAGCTTGGCCACATGGAGGGGATCCTGACCACTCTGGAGCTGCTTCCTCCGCAAAAGCAGCGGTTGACTTCCTTTCAGTAGAGGTCCTCTTTCGCCCATCTAAACGTGATTAATAATTTATTATTAATATTATGTTTTTAAATAGGAGTTACCCCCATTACGCCTCAAGGAGGGGACCAACCTCCATTTTACATTACACCGTCAATGTATCAAACCTATTTATTAGGCCTTATGAATATAAATTGAATATTCCAATTTTGTGCTAATTTCTCATAAAATATTATGAAAATTCCAACTTTACAGGTGACTAACTTGAAGGTTTCATTTTCAGGATCTATATTGACGATCTACTTCGTAATTCAGAACAAAAATTTTTTGTTTGTTTGATTTCTTTCATTATGACCCCAACTGTTTGTGACATATTGGAAATTTGTTATTATATTTCAATTAGTATTGACTTATAATATTAGCATCATTAGAAGGATATCATTTGAGGCTTGGAAAACACAGAATAACCCACAAACATAATTTTTTTTAATTTAATTTTACTCTCAACCCTATAGCAGCTATGGGTGCTGGAGGAAAGTTGCACTGAGAAGCTAAGAAGGTCTGCCGGCTTTTACCCTCCCCAAGCTAAGGCGTGTAGGCCACCATCCGCCGCTGACTGCCTCAACTTCTTCAACTCCTCATTACCTTTTCAGACTATTTCTTTATGTGTTATTTACATTTATTTGTTTGTTTGATTAACGCCCCTTTATGCTACTAAGGCTAATCGGACGACAGTGTTACAGTGGGAGTCCTACATTTTGCCTATCCGGATATAATTAGGATAGGGATCTTTAACGAGTACTTGACATTGTACAGGCTCGGGACCTCCATTTTATGTCCTATCCGAGGGAAGGCAGAGCTAAGGATTTTTTACTCCCATTAAAAAATCCTACGGATGGTTGTAGGATGCCATTATAACTACTATACCACAGGTGACCCCATTATTTATATTTTATGATTCTATAATACCTTTATCATAATTTAAATGCAAGATTATTGATTTTAATGTGCAAAGATTATAATAATGTTATTACTTGATATAAAATTACTTCAAGACCCCAGAGGGTAGCTGGGGGGAGGATAAGGGACAGAAGAAAACAATAGCAGGTAGAAAAGGGATGAGGCGGGCTTCCCTCATCGGAGGAACCAGGTATTTCAGCAATAGAGACACCCCTGCAGCCTAGCGGTTGGTAAATGTACATATTAAGTCTCCAAGAATCCGCTAGGATGTGCCTCAGTCAAGACAAGTTATCTTGTGTGAAGCTAGGGACGTTAAATAAGTGAGAAACCGGTTGTGAGATATACCATCGCCCGCTTGTGGGGACAGTCTTTTTTTTCCGAGATATTTTGTCCAGAGCCATTAAAGGGTTAAAACCTAACAGGTTTTTGATATTTGATATTATTTGATAAACAAATAAACTGAACTACTTAATAAGATAATATAAGATTTGTTCCAACAAATAGTTCGATTGCTTGATTTTCCCCTTTGATCAGCTCTCGGCCAAGTGTCAGACTTTTCACCTTATTTAAGACTGCCCCTTAAAAAAGGCTGATTATGGTCCTCTATCTTCGATCAACGGTTAAAGAACTACAATACAGCCAGAATTGTCAACTATAATACTTTTTTTTTTTTTTTTTTTTTTTTAATATGCCCTCACATATGTCTCGAAGCTAGAGAAAGTATAGCATAAACCTTTACTAACACAACCCAGGAAGGGTATTGGACTCAGTAAGGAGTTAAGAAGTACTGTTTCTTTGCCAGGGTTTTGCAAGATGGTTTTACCATGATCACGCTCAATCGTCAGATTTCTCCTCAATTTTTCAATTAACAGTACCCGCTTTATAGGGGCTGGGTTTACAATAGGAGGGTCTCTCACCCCCAGAAATGATCTGCGACGGAATATTTAAGATATCCTTAAAGAATATCTAGAATAAAGAAATTAAAGATAGAATAAAGAATATTAAAGATATGACACCAAGCCAGATTAAAACTCAAACCTTGAGCCCAGCAGCTCAACACCTTACCAATGAGCTACCTAGCTACCTGTGGCGTAAAGAATTTACAAAAACCATACCAAAATTTTAATAATAATCAATTAAATTTTATTAGCATGGGGCCAGTATATAAAATTTTAAAAGATATGGAGAAGATTAAGAAAATAATATAATAAATGGCATCGTATTGTAAAGTTAAATAAAAAAAAACATATGATTTAAAATCCCAGACCGTTTGTTGGAACAAACTTGCAGTTGGAGCGAACTGTTTGAATCTAGATTGTTCGAGCTCAATCCACGGCGTTCCACCAGCTTCCACGAGATTCTACAACGTTCTAGACCCTCCTAAATAAGGAACCATTGACTGAACAGTCTTAGTTTTTGTCTTGACTGTGAAGCTCATGCCATATTGATTTGTGTGCTATACAATTATAATCTTCCCTAACCTGCTTGAATAATTATGTTGTTATAAATTGTTTGGCATTGATATCATTATATTTTCGTTCATTAGATGTTTGTTAACCCACAGAAGTGTTACAATATTCAAATATAAATATAAAAACATTAATGTAAAAAAAAAAAAAAAAAATTAGCATCAGATTGTGGTTGTAACAGTTAATGGGGACTGTCTAATACCTAAAAATGATACTTGCATGAAATTTGTCAAGAAACATCAATATAATATGATCTTGTATTTTAATGTCTTGAATAACTTTTTTTATAATTCATTTTAATCAGGTAATTTTTATTCTATAAATTACTAAATCAAATAAAAAAAAATTTAATAGTTAAGCTTATAATTTTAATATAATAAGCTTTAGAGCTTTAGTAAAGGTTATTTCTAAATAAGTAAAGAGAAAATAAAAAAATGAGGAAAGAGTAGAAGTTTCTTAGTAGAAGTTTCATAGTAGATACGTACGGCTGTATCTTTTTTGTCAATTCCAGCTTCGGGTTTGATGTCTACACTTCTTGATGACAGTATGTCTGAAGCTTCTTCGAAACTTTTCAAGTCTTCTTTTGCTGTAGTTTTTGAATCATCATCACCTGAAAATGTATAAATAAAAGTTTGAATAAACTGCAAAAAAAAAGTACTCAACCTCGTTTATCTGGACTAGATATCAAATGCCATCTAGATAATCGAAAATCCGGAAACATGGAAAATAAAAACAAAACCAATCCTTAAACATGCTAATTTGAATTTGTTACTTAAATGTTTAATCATCAATATTTAAATAACCATTTAATTATTTTTTTATAAGAAAAAAAAAGAAAGATGTTTAATACTTAACGCCAAAATAGATACTTTTCGCTCATTTAGGGAAACGATTTTAAATGAATGGCAAAACTTGTACAATCGGGAGTCCCAAAGTAAGGGGAAGGATCATTATTTAATACAACCTAAACTTACTTTAAAACCATGGTTCGCCACTTTCCGTGGCGATACTTTGACACTCTGCATTTTTCTCCAATGTTCCAAATTGTACAAGAAAATTCTAAGCTTTTTGAGAACCTTCTAGAATGTACGATTTCAGACTAAATATAAAAAGAAATGGACCAGAGTCATAGTTTGCCTGAAGTTCGAAGGATTTGGTCGCTTGTGTATCAATGCGTTGATACACGCAGTTTATTTTTGTAATTGTGTTAATAGTTTGAGAGTTTGTTGTTTGTCTCTAATAATCAAAATAAAAGCGAATTTTTAGTGAATTACAATAAAATTCTGGCTGTCAGCGTTAAAAATCATTATCTATGTGAAAATTTAATAAAATTAAAATGACTACAATTCTGATCTGGAGATTCAGATAAACGAGGATGTATTGTAATGCACAAATAGAGATTTCTTGCCGACGTGCGATATGGTGTCTGTAAATCAACGAATAGATTGAAAGGATGAATATGGTGCTACACACAGAAACCCCTTCCTCAATGTAAATAAATAAAATAACATCAAGATTGTTCAAGAGGATAACTTAATTCTTTAATGAAATAACATTTTTGAAACAAGAAAACTTCTTAGGATTTTAGTTTTCCGCTTCCTTATAGAGTTCAACATTTATTTTATCTAAAATTCAGTAATTCATTTTAGTAAATTGAAATGTTTCTTTTTATCACTTTAAAATCATACATGAAAAATGTCACATACCATACGGTTGAACAAACAAATTACAGACCTGTGTAATTATTATTTAATAATTAACTTTATTTATTATTACATAATAATCGATAATTCAATATTTTTATCAATACTAACTAACAACTAGATTTGATCCAGAAACAGGAACAAAAAGTTTTCCAATGATGAACGATACAATAAAGAAATGAGAGAAGATATGTTTTTTCACTTAATTCCTAAATTGGAACTCTATATTCATATTGTAGGTAACGTTAAGTCGTCAAATAAAATCATATGGTTTAAAATCCCAAACCTTTCGTTGAAATGAACTGTAGGTCGGCAAAAACCGTTAGAGCAGGTGGATGGGCCTTGATCTTTTCGACGGAGACCAGGAACCTTCCACGAAGACCTCGAATCTTCTAGAAGGTTCCTTTTACGACTATATATAAGGAGCGAGTGATTGGGCCAGTTAGGCTTAATTTGTGTCTTGACTGTGAAGCTCAAGCCAAATGATTTGCGTTCTATAAAGTTATAATTTCTCTAACCTACTTGGATATTTGAGTTGTATTAATTCGTTTGGCATTGATATTGTTATGTTTTTGTTGAATAAATATATGTTAACCCACAGAAGTGTTACAATATTTACATATTGACATTATAATTGAAATTTAATTGATCATAAATAATATGTAACAACGCTTCCCAATAGAGCTGGTCACTCCAGGAAGATAGACAATACTCCCTTAAAGGCAATGCCTATAAAGAGTAAAAACGTTATTATTAAATTAGTTTGTTTGTTCACTTTATGCCACGAGGCTAATCGGACAATACCACAGTGGGAGTCCTAAATATTGCCTATCCAGGTATAATTAGGATAGGGATCTTAAACAATCTTTAATAAGTACCTGACATCGTACAGGCTCGGGACATCCATTTTACGTCCTATCTGAGGGATGGTATATCCCAGGATTTTTTACTCCCGTCAAAAAATCCTGGCCCACCGTGGGACCTTAAATATTGTGGGTTGTTTTGCTAACCACTACACCACAGGTAACCCCTTAATAATTTATTAAAACAAAATTTATGTGATAACTTATTTTTAAAACGATAATACTTATCACAATAAGATAATACTTGTTTTGTTCTTTCATATATCTAAACAAAACATTGTGTAGAGGGGCATTGATATCAGGGGGGAGGGGCTGGTACAAAAAATTTTGGGAACCCCTGCTTTATAACAGAATATAATTTAATAAATACTTTGTATGTATATGGTCATAAAAAAAAAAAAAAAAAATTACTTTACCTATCCGCTTTTTTTTTCTGGTAAAAGAACTATGAAAACTAAACTATCTATTAATAAGGCAAAAGAAGGGAATTTAGCAGGGTATAGAAGAATCGGTAAATCATATAAAATTATAACTCACTACGATCTCTCATTAAAATAAAAATAAAACAAGTTTGTAATAATTAACTATAATTATTTATCATTAAGCAGTTTGTAAAATGAAAATTTCATATGTAAGGATGATATTTTTTTCATGTGATTAATTATAATAGATATAATAAAAAAATTGTTAATAATTTTTAAAATGATATATGGCTTTGAAGAAACAGTTATAAACCTAAAATAATACAATCTTGTAACAATTTTAAAGGATTTATCATACATATCATACATCATAAAGTACCCTTGAAAGTAATTATCATGTCATAGGTTATTTTCAGATAATAAAAATATTATTTTTTATTAAAATAAAAAAATAACATCCTAGAAAAAATAAAGAAATCTTATAACATTACATAAGGATTTGAATAATATAGCTTGTATATAACTTTATATAAGAGTTTAAAGAGATAGAAAATATATATTCTACACCTACCGGCAGAACTGTATCCTTCGGAACGACCACGTTTGACAATTTGTCGGTATAATGGATCAAGTGGGTGCTCCCACTGACTTCTTTTCGTTTCTGTATTGTAATAATACCATTTCTTTAGTTCTTGATCGAAGCTGGAAAGTAAGAAATAATAATATTTATAAATTATGAAATTAAATTGATTTATGCATGGACTCAAATAAGAAAATTGAATTAAAATGCTAAAAAGTTCTTAAGACTGTTTGGATATAATTACTAAATTAAATTAAAATAAATAAAATACGGTGCTTAAGCTTAGAAGCTTTGATTAAGGTTCATAAGCGGAAACTGTAAGAGTGTTGCAGTGGAGGGATACCGGCCAAAAATTATTTGATTATTGTGATAGCAGTGCTGATTCAAAATTAAAATGTCGATAGCTTGAGGCTCACTTGACGATTTGCTGTGACTTAAGCCTGTCTGGGGAATTCTGTATTAGGCTGTGCGGGAATCCCTCTACCAGCGAGAAGAAATTACAATACGCTTAAATGCCGAGCTCTAATTAGACTGATCTGATCTATAAAAGAAATCTTTCGAATATTTAAAGTTATACTGTGCATAAAAATTACATTTAAAACAATAGGGATTCACAATTAGCAAAATGATACAATGTCAAAACATAATCACTTGATAATTATATAAATCCAAAATTATTGTGAACATCAATTTAACAACATTATTGAAGATTTTGCTTACCAAGGCCTCCATTCTGGTGGAAGCGGGTGCATAAGACCATTTAAAGCAATGGGCAAGAGATGATGTTCAGTTTTTGTGTCTATACCAATTTTAGCAGCATATTCTAGTACTTCTAAAACATATTAAAAAAAGTGCAAAGACACGAAATTATCCACAACTCTTTAAACTATACACAATTTTTTTTTTCTCATGAATATTTTACCTTCTTCAGATGGAACACTATTTTCATCAAAGACTTCTTCACATACTATTGTATGTAATTGAGGTGATTCACTCATACTGCAGTCACCTTTTGACTAGATAGAATTTGTCCATTATTTTCCCACTTTGCATGAACATTTTACATACAGATATAATTCACCCCAACCATTTTGGGAGAATACAAACTTGACAACCCTTGAAAACAAAACATAACTTTATCAAACCGCTGATAGGTGACGCTTTTGGAACCAGTTCGATTTTTTTATGTTGTTGATATCAACGTGAGTTAACGTAAATCTTTTTTTAGTTTTGTGTTCCTTTTAATTATTTAATCTTCACATCTTCATCTTTCTATAAAATGAATCAATTTTGATTGAATCAATTTGTATCGGGAAATCGCGCTATATGTGTGCTCTTGGTGATTTGGACCGCAAATTTGAACTTTTCAGCTGACGGGTATAAAAATGAAGACTATTGAAGAAATGGATGGGAATGAAACTCTATCAGATTGCACGGTAAATATGGTGAATTCGAAAGGAATTCAAACCCATCTTCTCCACTGATAATTTAATATAAAAGACAAGTTTTATAAATAAAGTATATGACAACATAACCTATACTGACTAATAGTTTAGTTGCTTTCGTACATTTGTATTTTCTATAAATTCTATCCAAACACATTTCAAGTACACTGACGCTTATTAAATTTATATTAACATTTATAACTGCTTATACATTATCATGTGGAAAAGTCAATATAAAGTTATTTGAGCCCATGCACCCGTGTAACCTCCCTGTAAACAAACAAGGGATGGTATTTTGAAGTGGATTTACAAGTGTTTTAAATGTTTCATTGAATATTTTTATAAATGTTTCAGACATCTCTTGTCGAAGGTTGTCGTCTGCCTGTCAAAATGAGATATGGTGATGAATGGCGTAAGTATTAAACATTTTTGTGTGATTATTACCATTCCGCTTTTTCCTATGTATACATAATCATTTGACATAAAAAGAGTGATTAAGTGACTTCATTGGTGTCATTATTTACAGATGGTGTTATAAATGTTTAGCCATATAACAATCGTTTTGTTCTGCTTGTTTTTTTATCACTGTTTTAAACACCCAAATCCATTATCAATGAAAGTGGTTAATAATTCAATCCATTATAAATTATCGCATGGATGTATGAAGGAAGCAGTTATCCTTTTCTTGTTAGTGCGTTCTTAATCTCTTATCTTGCTACCCCTAAGTTGATTATATTAATTTTAATTATTTTTACTAAATTTATGAGTTACTTCCTTTAGATCCTTCTGAATAAATATTGCAATTTGAATGTAAAATTAATCAGTTTTAATAAGTTAAAATGATCCCGCTTGTTAGGGTTTTGATAGATTTAAATATTAAAGATATCATACAAAGGAAAGTAATATTTGACTGCCTTCTTACTGTATTTTATGTAAATCAAGTCGTTCTATTTCTATGAAAATGAAGTGTAGTTTTCCGTTGTGAGAACTCTCAGATAATATATCAATCTTTTTCTACGTGACGCATTCCAAGTTGAAGCAATATTTAGTTAAAATTTTTGTTTGTGTACCGTGAAAATATAGGTTTTTATGAACGATATAAAAGATATAAAACCGAAGTAACTGTAAAAAAATTTAGCGTAACAGATGTCTTAGATGTTCATTTTTATACTAGTAAACATAATTACAGCATAATTCTTCCTAAAGGAAATAATTGGTGTGGGATCATGGTAAAAGAATATATAATAGTTATTCAGTATTTTATTAGAGCCCACGTTTTGATTGAATAATATAGGTCTAGATTCAGATCAAGAGAAGCAGGAAAGAAAAATTTTCTTCTCTTGCCCCAAAGTAGACCTGCATTTTTGGATTGAAATTAAGGCGTAATAAAATAGTCTTACAAATTATCATTTGTAGATTCTTTAACCTTATCCCTAGACTTTCCTTGTTGAATGTTTGATCAATTATCCAATAATTCTTACTTATAAACAACATGGTTTTGTATTGAGATTGCATTAACTAAAAAATAAGGTTATCATTGATGATTGTTATTTGCCGTAGCACTCATATATACATTTATATAAATTAGATTTTTTTTTTTTTTTTTAATTATTTGTAACAGACTCTCATGTAGTTATTTTGGATTTACTCTTCTTTTTATATTTAAGTATATATTTATGAATATAAGTGTTTTATATTTATGATGGCTAAATTTATTATTTCATTTAAGATAAAACAAGATAAAGTTTTAGTATCTTGCATAAGATTGTAAGGATAAATCGATATTA
Organism: Aelia acuminata; assembly: GCA_911387785.2. NCBI lineage: Eukaryota > Metazoa > Arthropoda > Insecta > Hemiptera > Pentatomidae > Aelia > Aelia acuminata. The sequence goes on from OU426982.1 coordinate 1,777,284, forward strand.
TTTGTTGCAGCCCTTGCGGAAATCGTCAGTGTCAAAGAAGTCAATGGATGCGTATATTATTATATACATTTTGTGGACTGTAAGTATTTTCAAATTTCTTTATTAATGTTGATGAACTCATCCACTTATAAATTAATCATTTATTATTTATCAGATTGTATGTCTTTGTGATAAAATTAAAGGATTGAATACAAATGATTTTTTATTTATTTTAATGAACACATGAAATTTAAATGTAACTTTGTAGTCTTAGAATAGAAATGATAAATGAAATGTGAAAACTGCCATAGTATTTTTAAATCTTATTTATTAACCCTTTGAACTCGGCACCGTTTCGGACGTTACCTACTGGCAACTCGACACAACTTATTCGCGAAAACGTACACCCTGAAAACGTAATATTATACTGTAAAATTTTAGAACCAAGTAAGGAATTGTAATGAAATTTAGGTTATATGTATTTGTGAAGCTTGAAGAACACATAGTTACAAAAAAAAAATTAATTTTTTTAAATTTTATATTTTTTTTATAATTTTATTATTAACATTTTTGATAATTAAGAGAACCGGAGCAGATAATGATGGAAATCCCTTAGATTTCACAAAGGTTTCGCTGTTCCTTATTTATAAAAGCATGAAAAATCTAATTAAAGAAGTAAAAACAGTTAAAAAATTACGAGATGGGACCCTTTTAGTTGAAGTTTTCTCCGATATCCAGTCAGAAAAGCTCCTAAAACGTGAAAATTTACTTAATAACTTTCCAGTTAAAGTAGAAGCACATGGGAAACTAAATCAAAGTAAAGGGATTATTTGGTGCCCTTAACAAAATCATTGTATGATTGAGGAAATATAAGATGAATTAAAACCACATAATATAGCCGATGTTAAAAGATTAACTTACTATAAAAAATAATGAAAAACACTGCGAGCCGCGACCGTCATTTATCACCAAAAGCGAAATATCCTATAAATAGTTTTTACGATTTGTTTATGTCCTTATATGTTAAAAACTGAAAATTATTTGCACTGTCTCCTTAGTGGAGCCCTCGAGTTTGAAGACAAATTTTAAATGGCTCCGCTCCGGAGACCTCGAGTGCAAAGTGGTATAGTTAGTTAATTTTCTATAGAACAATGAATCATATTAATTTTTTCCTGAACCTTTAAGAAGGAATCCAATTTTAATTATTTCTTATTAACTGTATTTGATACATCAGTGTGAGTGTGTGATTTTATATGAACTTAGATATGTTTAATATGTATTTGTTTTATGTATCTTAGAGTCTCTTTCTTACATGTGTTTAGAGTTAAATCAATATTTATTATAAAGCAAAGTGTACAATGTGCGTGCCGATAAGGCTCAAAAACCACTCCACGTACGATCAAGAAAGTTATTTAGTTGATTAAACCTATAACCCCTAACGGGTATTTATATTTAGGGTGTAAAATTGAAGAGAAAAGAGCGAGAATTTTAAGCCTCTCGCACTATGTATTAGCCTACCTTTTTGGGTTAGTGAATGAAAAATTTAGTTCGAGCTGCAGACTCCCAGGAAGCGCTAGGGTGCGATTCACTCAATGATTGTTGTTCGTTCATTCTGTTTGTAACGGTTATATATTTTTTCAGCTGTTCTTTTTAATTTACTAAAAAATTTAGCGAAAATAATTAGTTTGCTTTCAAAATAAAATAATGATTTTACATCTGTGCAATCAATTAGAAAACCAATTGGATTCCTTAAAATATTAGTTTTCTCATAAGAAGGCTAAAATATGATCAGCACTATATATATCAGTAAATTTAATGCAATAAGAGTAACATTTCTTAGTAGTGCAGTAAGCGAATAAAAACAGACATAAAAAAAAGAGATAACATGACTGAATATAAATCGAAATTAAAATTTTCTAGTGTTGTTATTGTAGTTATGAAAAAGAAGTTTGTTTGATTACTATTTATGATGAGCCTTCCAGTTGACAGATTGACTAACTCCAATTTCAGCATTTATTCAATTTTATCACCCCTCATTGTTCAGGATGAAAAGAAATATGGTAAAAAAATTGTGCCTTCATCAAATTTTTGTATATTGCATAATTTTGCTCTCAAACCAGGACACCCGATACGTAATATAATAACAAAAATAAAAGACCAAACACCTTTAGAAAACAATAGAAATGTTATATATAATATACCATGTAAAAATTGTGAAAAATCATATGTTGGTCTCACATCTACAGATATAAAAACCAGAATATATAATCACAAGAGTAACTTAAAACCTAATTCTAAAACTAAAACAGCACTGTCTAATCATGCAAACACATTACAACATGAAATAGATTTTGGCAATGTCAAAATTCTCCATAAATCAGATTCGTGGGCTAAGCGAAAAATACTCGAATCCATATATATCGCGGCGAATCAAAATAAGCTTATGAATGAAAAACAAGAAGCTGCGCACATCCCTTTACATTATTCACACATTCTGGATAAAATTAAAAAATTTTAACATATACAAGCTCTTATCTATATAAGTTTCTAATTCCGGACCTAGGGGGCGCCTTGTTCGTCGGAAATAGGGTAGAGAACAAGTGGCAGCTATGCCGAGTGCATGTCTCTCCCCACGACGAGTAGGTAAATTATATATAAAAAACCTATTTTAGACATTTATATATCTATTATTAATATCATTGGGCATTATTAATATCATATACATATTCCTACTTTAGGTATTAAACTGATGATGACACAACTGATGTAACACACAGTTATACAAAGACTCTCCCTTAAGGGAACGAGAAAAAAGAGTAAGAGATTGGGCATATGCAAGACATATTTTAAATTTTAAATAAAATAATAATATATGTACTAATGTATTGTTAATACAGATGAATATGGTGCTATGAGCACCGAAAGCTCCTGTTACATTTAAAAATATATTGAATATTTGAGACCGTCGTGAGGTGTTTATTTTATGATATTCAAATTTTTGTTTTCACTTTGTAATAGTAGTAAGATTCGAGATCTTCAGAGTCCGCCTAAATTACAATTATACAGAGTTTTTGTAAAAAAATTGTGCATTAATCAAATTTTAGTGATGTATCACTAAATCGTATGGAGAATTAACATGGCATTGCAGTCTGTCTCCCTGCTGTAAATTGTTGATTTACCATTTTCAACCCCCTATAAAGTATATAGGGTTCCTTATTTGGGCGGACTCTGCAGATCTCGAACCTGGCTATTATTAAGATAAAACCGAAGTTTCAAGAAGGTGCTAATTTTGTTTTATATTTCCTTCAATTTTAAAGTTTTTCTGTCATTAAAACTACCACACAACTACCGGAGCGAAGCCGGGCACCCTAGCTAGTTGTTCATATTTTTAACATAGTTCACCTTTTTTTATTTATTTAAAAGCGAATTTCGATTATATAAATTTTTGTTAGTCTTACAAAAAAATAAAATTAAAATTTATCTTTTTAAATTTTCATTTCATTTTAGATAATAAAAGATTAGACGAGTGGGTGACGGAGAGTAGACTCGACACTCGGAAGGTACAATACCCTCGACGAGATGGAGTTGGCGGAACATCGACTCCGAGCAAGAAAGCTAATGTTCCCACGTCTAGGCCATCATCGCCACAAGAACTTGTCAACGGTAACGCAGTCCTAGCAGCAGCTGTCCAGAAGAAAATATCGAGAAAACGAAAAGCCCCTACTCCGTCCAGTGAGCCAGAACTACCCCCAGCGGCAGCTGCTACAGCCTGCGTATGTTTTTTCACTTTTCAATTTATCTCATAAGTTTATTTAACTTTTAATTTCTCATTATTCTACTGACATTGTGGCAGAAATTAGAATTAAGGTTTAAAAAAAAAAAAAAAAAGAAGAAGCTATTTAAAGAAAACAAACATGGGTATCATGTTGGTATACTTAATCCAAGAAAAGGATTTGATTCATTGCTCATGGCTAGATTTGATTTGATTGAGAGGAGTGGTTACAACATCTATATTATACAGGGTGCGCCAGAGAAACTTACTTATTTGAAAGGTCAATAAAAATAAAAGTACTTCAGTTATTGTTTTAATTCTTTTTTTATTTTAGAAAGTTCCAAGTTTTTTTTTCATGCAGTCTTGAAAATCACATCCGTTAAATGGCGACCCCCATTGTGCAAACACTGATTAAGTCGATTTCTGAAGTTCTTCTCCACTCTTCGCAGCATATCAATCGGTATGTTGGCAATGGCGTTGCAAATGTTATTCTTGAGATGAGCTATGGTCAGTGGTCGATCGACATAAACCAGGGATTTCAAATATCCCCATAAAAAAAAATCACAGGGAGCCAAATCTGGAGAGTATGCCGGCCATGGGAGATCGCCTCTGAGAGAGAGGAGGCAGTCCGGGAAATGTCGCAACAAATCCATTGAGCCTCGTGCAGTGTGTGCTGTGGCAACAACAACGCCATCTTGTTGAAACCACACTTCCCTAATGTTTATTTCTTGGAGGCTTGGAAGAAAAAATTCCTCGATCATGTTCCTGTAACGAGCTGCAGTCACGGTAGCTGCACGTTCGGTTTTTTAAAAAAAATACGGACCAATTATTCCCATTACCGATATCGCACACCAGACAGACTCTCGTTCCCAATGAAGAGGCTTCTGGTGAAGTTCACACGGATTTTCACCACTCCAATAACGCGTTCAGTTAATTCTTGCACAACAGCCAATTTATAGGGATGCAATTGAAGATCTTCATGGAGAGTTCGTCGAACAATGGTGTTAGAAATTTTCAGAGCAGCTGCATGTCTGCGAGCTGAACGCTGGGGAGAACGCAGAATTGACTGCCTCACTCTGTCAACATTTTCCGGAGTTCTGGAGGTCCGTTGATGTCCCCTCCTGGGTTTAGCGGGACTTCCGCACTCCTGAAATGAGGTAACCCACGACAGAATCGAATTACGGCCAGGAACGAGTCTGTTAGGAGGAATCTCAAAGCGAGCAGAAGGCATGTTGCGTAGCAACAACTGAGCGACCATTACAAAAGTAGCTCTCGACGGCGAATGCCCACTGCTCTCTAGACCAGAGCATGATTGCAACTGACTGGAGGGGGAAACAAACTTGGACAAATATCCCCACCAGATGCGCCACCTACCACCACTCAACCTGTCCAACTCACCGCTCGGGATTTTTTTCAAATAAGTAAGTTTCTTTGGCTGACCCTGTACTTTAAAAAATTCCACTTTCAAACCCATCAGCAGAGGTCACCTATGGTGTAATGGTTAGTAAGGCAACCTACAATACTGAAGGTCCTGGATTCGCGTCCCATGGTGGCCCCATGATTTTTTAAAGGGGGTAAAAAATCTGTGGCTATGCCTCTGATAGGATGTAAAATGGAGGTCCCGAGCCTGTACGATGTCAGGTACTCGTTAAAGATCCCTATCCTAATTATACCTGAATAGGCAAAATTTAGGACTCCCACTGTAGCATTGTCCGATTAGCCTTAGTAGCATAAAGGGGCGTTTAACAGACATACAAACAACACATTGAACATTGAAAGCATTTAACTTCCAAAATCCTGCTTGCTTATGAAATGGGGGGCGATAAAAATTCAGTTAACCGTTTCGAGTGGCTGTTTAGCACATATTTATAATCTGCATTAAAATTAATTATTTAAATTATGTGAAAATATATCAGTACTTGCAGCAAAAAGTGAGTTTAGTCCGAACAAAAAAATATTTTCTTAATATGTTTGAACGAAACTTTGCAGACTTCATACAGAGTCAAGTGGGCCATAATGAGCTATAACAACTAATTTTACAAAAGCCCAACATTTTACATCACATTTTTCTCAAATCTAAGATTTTGGACTTGACGTATTTTATGCTCCGAGCACAGATATAATAATATATTTGTATTTTATCTTCAATAAGAAACATCATTAAAATAATTATTGTATATTTTGGATCAGCTGTATGACCGTAACCGTAGACCATTTCACCCAACTCAAAGAACCTCTGTATAAGTTTCTTTATCATTCATAACACATGATAAAACTTCCCAATGAAAGTTTCACTTTAATAAAAAATACCATTGTTGCCGCGGTAAAACCTCGGCTTTTTACCCGTTTTTATTTTAGATTTTACCGCCCATATGCTAGTGGAAAATTCTCACTCATTCGTTAAAAAATCGTAAGACGATTTAAATAAATCAAAAAGAATCCTATATGTAAGAGTTTACCGCATCGCAGAAGATACCATTAGAAATCACATTTCTTTTTTTATTGCTTTGATTGTACAATTTCGTTATAAGATTTTGTTGTGATGGTATGCATTGAATAGCCCATTTTTTTTTCCCTAGGAAAAAGTTAATATTAACACTAGATTGCCTAAGCAAGTCATTTTGACTGCTTTTGAATTTCAATTAAGAAAATAATGACTTAAATAATCTTCTTAATAAAAAGCTTCTTATAATTTTGTGACTTTTTCTACAACATATAAATGGGTTAATTAATCGTTCTTGCCCTCCCCCGTCCTTCACTTCCGAATATATATGTGTTATATATCTACCAAACGAAACATTTGTCAAATACGACTTTGCCACAATAACAAAACAAATAATATTTGTCAAATATATGTAAAAAGTATGTTTGCGGAAGATGTACATCCAAAAAGATTTGCACTTTCATTTGCTTAAAATGTCCAGATAATGTATAAATTATTTTTTTTTTCGAACTGAAATACATTTTTTTAATTGTTAATACTTATTAATAACTTGTTATATGACTGTAAGTGATATAAAATATATTAAAAATTACTGTTCAACAAATTTCTTTGCGCATTAGTTATTTTTTCACAATGCAGTCATTTTTACTGCTTTCAGGCAATATAGGTATATACTAAGCTCCCGTCTTTCTAGTGTTAAATGATATACAAATCAGTTATTTGCTTCTCCTGTAAAATCATGTTTTTGTCACTGGTAAATCAATGCTGCGGCAACGACGATATGTACATTAAATGGTGTATATATTACTTAATTCTCCTTTTAAAAAAAATTTTATGATCAAACATGCTAAAATAGTGTTTAATGTAAGGGTTTTAATTAAACGGCTGTGGATTATGGCCATTCCGACACAGAACTGAATCACTTTTTCCAGTTTCGAAATGAAAGTCATTCCAAAATTTGTTCCAGTTAACAAATTTATCACTAAACCTTCAGTTTTAACTTAAAAAATGAAAAAAAAAAATGTTGCAATAGAAAGAAATTGACATCTCTTAAGACATTTCGATATCTACATTAGGTATCTATTTTATGATTATTTATGAATTTATTTTTTTTTTTTTTATAATTATTGTCTTGTTGCATTCCGGACAGTTTAGATATTGGAATTCTGTGAACCATTTGACCACGGATGGTCGGCCTGGAATGGTTTACGCCTTGAAGTAGCTTATTGATGTTTAACAGAAACATTTTTTGTCTGAAGGTTGCTATCATTACAAAAAACAGACCAAAAATACCTCCCTCATTTTTATAATAAATCAATTTGAAAAAAAAAAAAAAACTTATATTCTCATAACTTCTTATATACACTCTCGGACTTATAATTTGTGGTTAAGATTTACTTTAATATTAACGAAGGTTCCAAAAATTATAAGCAGGTAGGGTCTCCAAAAATTTTTTATATATTGACCTTTATAGAGTCACAATCATATTGTATTATTGCTAACGTTTCGCTCAAATGCGAGTATTTTCAAAGCTAAAAAGACCAAAAAAGGGGAAAATCACAGTCTTGTTAAAATTTTATTACAATTGAAAACCTTATGAGTAAACAACAGTACAAATATAGGAACTTAATCTTACCAATTTTTTAACAAAATTCATAAAAAGTTCACAATTTTAAAAAACTGTATGTCATTTGGTAACAATAATTAGAACTAGTATTTATAAAAAAATATGGTAGTAACATGGTAGTGAAAAAAACTATCCTGCAATTATTATCTTGCTAATGCATTGAGCTAGAGTAATCACAAGGTGGTATTAAAACTATAAACAGGGAATGATATCAGATGGTGTTTTAACTTAATACAGATATTTCAAAAGAAAAATTAAATTCAAATAAAAATCATACTCAATTAATAAAAAACTCATAGAAACAGCAATATCAGTTTTTTTTTACTAATAATTGCTATTTTTATTAATAAAATATTATTAATAATATTTTAATGCATTAGCAAGATAATAATTGCAGGATAGTTTTTTTCACTACCATGTTACTACCGTATTTTTTTATATATACTAGTAATAATCATTGTTACCAAATGACATACAGTTTTTTAAAATTGTAAACTTTTTATGTATTTTGTTGAAAAATAGGTAAGTTTAAGTCCCTATATTTGTATTGTTGTTTACTCATAAGGTTTTTGATTGTAATAAAAATTTTAACCACAAGACTGTGATTTTCCCTTTTTTTGGTCTTTTTAGCTTTGAAAATGCTCACATATGAGCGAAACGTTAGCAATAATACAATATGATTGTGACTCTATAAAGGTCAATATATAAACGATTTTTGGAGACCCTACCTGCTTATAATTTTTGGAACCTTCCTTCATTATTATAGTGGTCTTTTCAGTCTTCTTCTAATTGAAGATAAATACTCCATTTAATATGCATTTAACATTATGATGCCATATCGCATGCTTTCAGGCGAAAGAAGAAGCTAACAATGCATCACCCGGAGTCCCTCGCCTGACGGGGTCGATGATTGCTCACAATGACGATGTAGTAACGAGGATGAAGAACGTTGAAATGATAGAGCTTGGTCTTCATAGGATTCGGCCGTGGTACTTCTCGCCCTACCCACAGGTAAATCTTTAATAACGAACTTGGAACACAAATCGGAGTGCACAAGGCTTTTTGATAGTATTGAGTGATTGCGACATTTAGCTACCATGCTCATAACTTAACCCAGATCCCGGGTTTGTGAGTATGTTCAGGACACTTTTCTGGTTATTTTATTAAGTGACCACTCTTACTTGAGAGAAAATCCCTACTGTTTGAGCATGATCTTGGTCAAATCATCTCTTAGCACAACTGTAGGCATTGGAACGGTATTTTCCCACTTAGTACTGGACCTTTTATTCTCCCCCCCCCCCCACCCTTTCTAGCATTTTAGGTTATAAGCAGATCCAAAATTTTTTTTTTTTGCAGTAAAAAGTGTCAAAATGTGCTATAAAAAATTATAATATCCAACGGAAAGAAAGTGGAGGAGATTATTTAGAAATGAAATCAAAATGATTTTAAATGTTGTTGAATGTAAAACATATATTTCTGATAATAGCATTAAAAGAATTTAAAACAAAAATTAATTCAAACTTACTAGTTATTATATATATTACTTATTGCTTATATATTACTATTTATATAGCACATGGGTGCTTAGTGACAGAGGCTATCACTTTATCCCTTTAAAAACAATCTTTTCGATAGTAGTATTGATAGTTTTAGTTTCTAATATTTAGTACAACAGTTTTAGTATTTAGTACTATTGATACTATTGATAGTTTTACATCACTGGTAACCCTGAAATTACAAACAATAATAGCCCAAATCATTAACAATTTTAGAAAAAGTAACTACTTTTACTACAGAGCAAGACTTAGACCATAGTCCTTCTTATATTTTTCTGAAATAGAACATTCTAGAAGGGCATAGAAGATTTTCGTAAGATCCAGAACATGTACTAAAACAGTTTGCTACGTTCCTGGTCTCCCACTTTTCTAAGGCGGGTGGGGGTTACCAGAAACGGCTTATATCTAATTAATATATGTAATTAATGTAGTTAATAGGCCTTAATGTAAATTGGATACTTTTCCAAAGGTGACGTGTTTACCAATTCTATTTTATTTTAATAAACCTGTGGCATAGGGTAAATGATAATAAAGAAACAAATGTAAATTGAACTATATCTTTAATTTTATTGACCAATTATTTAAATCATTAATACCCCCTTTAATACCAGGTCATTCAAAAAGTCCTGTCGTTTTTTTGGGGGAAATTATAATCATTTATCCAGTTTTTTCACTTTTCCCAGTTCTTTAAGGTAATTCCAGGCAGTGGTGGCTGAGATATTAAGTTGAGAGGCTATCTCTGAACAACTTTGACGCGGATCCAACTCTACTACTCTTCGAACGTCCTCCTTATCAACTACAGTTGGTCGACCCGAGCGTGCCTCGTCTTCTAGTGTCTCGTCACCTCCACGAAATTTTGAAAACCAAAATTGTGCCTTCCGCTCAGACAGCACATCTTCCCCAAACACGGAGCATATTTTTCTAGCAGTTTCGGCAGCTTTTGAGCCAAGTTTAAACTCATAGAGCAAAATCGACCGAATTTGAGTTTCAACTGGAATCATTTTAACTAGACAGTTGGATGGTGACTGCATTAAATTAATCCTCCTTAGCCTCCTATTCATAAAGTATAAACATTTGTGTTTACATGGATAAAAGTTGTATTGAACGGCATTAATTAGCAAACACTCTAGAATCAAAATAAACAACGAACAAACGAAAAACGACAGGACTTTTTGAATGACCTGGTATATCATATAAAGATATTTCACTGACACAAATTAGTTAATGGATGCTGACTGGCAATTTAACATTATTTAATAAATACTGACCACACAATATTACAACTAGTACTGTATATGTATTAACCTTATCTGGTGGGCACTCTCTGGTGTTGTCTCTGGCCTATCTGCTGGATCAGTCCCTGCCATCTCTGACGCTGTCTCAGACTCAGCACAGCATCCCATCTCGGTCTGTCTGGCTATCTGGACTCTGCCGCTCCTATCTATCTGGTTCTCTGCCCTTCTCATTCCATTCTCGCCCTCTTGGCACACTCCCCGACCCCTGTCCACCTCCGAACTCTCCTCAGAACTCCCCTCCGACCCCCTCAAACTTCTCTTCCCTCCGTATAAGTCTTCTTTCCCCCACTCTCTTCAGACTTCCTCTGATTGGCTGGCTGCCTAAAATTTCCCTTCCTTTCTATATTTAACGTGTTTCCCAGCCCCCTCTTTGCCAGGGCAAAACCAGGGTTTATGGCCACAAATTTCTCTAACAATCTTCTTAGATATTTCCCTGGGTTTTTGTCGGCAGCATTGTCGGTCTTAGGCTTTGCTTATTTTGAATTTCTAACAGAAGGTTTATGGCCCCAATAACTTACAAGGCGGTATTTCCAAGACCTAGCCGCCCTCAGGTAAAACTGACCACCGGGTTGAGCATATACAGTACTTTACATATTTTGATATTAAATTATTAATTTAATTTCCTTTTCCTATCACGGTAGCATCCACAATACATAGCAAGTTATGTAACTCACTTCAATGTAACAGACAAAATCAAATCATTTTGTTTCATGTTGCTATATATATTCTTTCACTGTCTGAACTTATTTGATTATTTTATTATTTCAGGAATTAATCGATTTACCTTGTATCTATATATGCGAATTCTGCCTCAAGTATCGGAAAAGTAGAAAATGCCTCGAACGCCACCTGGCCAAGTGTAACGTCAAACACCCTCCAGGAAATGAAATTTATAGGTGAGTTATAGCACCGATACAATTTAAAAACTCATTTTTTAGTTGGAAAATTTTCTGCTGATAATTTTAGATTAAGAGATTATAAATACGCATCATTATCGGAAAATCGCTAAACAAAAAGCCAGCATTCTTCAGCTGCTCCTCTAGAAATTCTAAGAAACAAAAACTATATATTTAATAAATTCAGATTTGTTTACTATCTTCATTAAGCGTTATATAAACAAATATTTAAACTTTTGATGATAATCAGGATTTTCAGTTTGATGAGTTTCAAACTGAAAATCCTGATTACATTTGACCTATCGTAAGAATAACAGTTGGCTACCTCTAACCTCTATTTTGTTTTTATTTTATTTATTTTTTAGGAAAGCTTCGATATCATTCTTCGAGATTGATGGTCGTAAAAACAAAGCTTACGCCCAAAATCTCTGCCTACTCGCCAAGTTGTTCCTCGACCACAAGACTCTCTATTATGATACTGATCCCTTTCTCTTCTACGTCATGACCGATCTCGACGAGAGAGGATTCCACATCGTCGGCTACTTCTCCAAAGAGAAGGAATCCTCCCAAGATTACAATGTTGCCTGTATCCTCACGATGCCTCCCTACCAACGGAAAGGATACGGAAAACTTCTTATAGAATTTAGTAAGTTGGCTTATTATTAATATACTTATCTTTTATGTTATTTTTCAAAGGGTAATTTTTTTTCTTGTCGGTACAATGTTTCTTTCTCAATACTTGATCAAATTCAATTGAAGGGTTTGCAGCCACAAAGAGTTAACTCCAGTTTATATAATTTTTGTGAAATTAAAAAAAAAAAAAGTTCATAGATAGTGAATATGTTTAAATCGTCTTTGTCTTCTTCCTATTATCAGTCCCCCGCAACTACTTGTTTTGGCCTAATTCCATTGAGAAATTCGTCAAATTCGAAATATAGTAGAACCTCCATTATCCGGGGTAATGATGGGTATGGGGGTCCTCGGATAATCGAAAACCCCAGATAATCGAATTAAAACATTTTATTGACTTAATGTGATGGAAAAAATGTTAAAAAATCAATTGTAAGGTATAATCACTTTTATTAACAAACGAACGTTTTATATACATTAAATTATAATATACAAAAATAACAAAAAAAGTGAATTTATGTTTTTATATATTTTGGGCCGACGACGATACGAAGTAGAAAATGTCTATTTTCTTCTTCAAAATATCCCATACAGTTTGTTCGGACAATTTTTTAACACTTTCACCCTTTTCTAATCTGTTTATAATAGTTAATTTCTCTTCAAGAGTTAAAACGACACATTTTCTTTTTTCCGACATTTTGCTACTTCGTATGTATTTAAATCGAAATTAAACCACAACTGACAATATTTATTTTTGTAGCCAAACAGGCCAGAGTAGGAGTTTCCTGGAAAGACTTGAAAACAATACCGTTCCTAGATTATGAATTGGAGTATTAGATACCAGAAACTTTCTTAATACAATACTCGCTTTCTGTGTTTTTCCATTTATTGTTTTATTTCATAATAGATAGTTAACCATTGTGTAATCGTTAAATATTTACGTATACATTTTTTTAAATATTATATACACAAAATAAATGGCAAACAAATTAAAAAAGCTTATTAAAAAAAAAAAAAAATTGGCTCCTCGGGACCCCGGTTAATTGGATCCCCGGTTAATCGAGGCCCGGATAATGGAGGTCCTACTGTAATTCAGTCTCCCCCCTCCCCCCCCCCCCCCCCGGAACAGCGGTTGTTAATTCTGTTTGGTCTAAAAATGGAGTTAACTCTTTTTTGCTGCAAACCCCTCAATTATTGAGCCACCATTTTGTAGATTAAGTTCATATCTGACATTCTGATATTCTGATATCCATCAAAAAAAGCTTATGGGTCAGTTTATGCGTCAATAATATTTTTATTTTATTTAAAAATATTTATTATTTCATTCTTTTGTTATTAGATGATTTATGTTTTTCAGGTTACGAACTGTCTAAATTTGAAGGGAAGACAGGCTCTCCGGAGAAACCACTTTCAGATCTCGGCCTGCTCTCTTACAGAAGCTACTGGGCACAGACGATACTCGAAATTCTCGTCTCACTCAAGCCTACCGGCGATAATGATAGACCCCAAATCACTATAATGTAACTATTTTTTTTTTTATAGTTTTCGATGTTAACAATTCTTACTTTTAACCCTTTGCAGACCAACCCTTGATTTCATGGAATGTCCATACAGTCCAACACCGGCATAAACAACCTCTGCCATAAGTCCATGTCTGTTTGTTTACTTCGCACCGTGATGGTCCGTATAGTTTTTTGCCAAATAGCACATTTTGTTTTAGGGGTAATAAAAATGGAAAAAAATGCGTATTTATTCTTAAAAATATATATTTAATCAAACTAAAACATAACAATAAGTAATGTAATTTAATTTTTTGATAATTTTTCATAGTGTGGTACTTCTCAAAACATTTCCCAATGTCTTACAGGAGCATGTCTTACATTAAATATTGGTTTCTCTCCTTCCATTTATCAATTTAAAACTCAAAAAATAACCAAGACTTACAACAAAAATGATAAAACTGACACTATAGAGTTTCTAGGTTTAAGAAATAACAACAAACTAAGAAGCCTTAGAGTACTGTAGTTCACAGAACATTTACAGAGCATCTATTGGTTGTTGAGGTTACTATTTGCTACCAAAATGATCAGCTGATCGTCTAGAATAGGATTTTGTATTCAAATTATGCCAAGCAGGATTTGGCAAAAGGCTAGAGGGACAGAAAATCGATGCCGGTGAAAAGCCTTCCTAGGACCTCTAGCGTTAAATATGTTTGCCAGTCACAGCTCCCCAAAGGACCGGTGACTGATAGACACTTGCGGACCGCATGAAGAACTTGTTTATGCCGGTCCCAGGTCGGCATTGGCCCGCAATGGGTTAAGCTTTCTTGAAGCATCGTTTTCGGTATAAATCAATGACTCTAAACTTTATCCAGTACAAAGAATGAATTGCAACATTGTTCGCAATTGGGAAATATTTAGTTATAACTTTTACATTTATAATCTGCGGACGAATGTTTCTGGAGTCAAAATACCCTCCTCGCGCACACACCATAGTACGCAGTACATACAAACATGCATGGTTCGTAGTTCAGATCATTTGATTATAAGTTTTGTACTTTTATTTTTTAATGAAAATACTTTTTATTAAATCTGATGCTTTACGCACAACACACAACTTTCACCTTTCTTTGACTAAAATTAGAAATTATTTTGTTGATGATTGGGAGCGGAGTAGCTCATTGATAAGGCATTGAGCTGCTGTGCTCAAGGTCCAGAGTTCGAATCTGGCTTGGCACAGGATATCTTTAATGTTCTGTCACCGATCGTCTCCGTGGCCGAGAGACCTTCCTGGGGCAAACCCAGCCTTTATAAAATGGGTACCCTTAATCGAAAAATTAAGAGTGGAAAACCTGGCGGTTGAGCGTGATCACTGTCAAATCACCTCCTTGTACGACCGCTGACCGAGAAACGGTACTTCCTTACACATAACTGAACCCAAGACCATGGGTTTTAGAGGTACAGTTTTATTTTTATTTTTTATTTACGATAGGTTAAATGATTGTCAGGATTTTCAGTTAAAACTTTTTTAGGGTCTTATACAGAATCCCGGCACCAGTGGTTTAACCTGGTTAAATAGTGATTTTTGCAATATCATCACCTGTCATATAATAACCTACTCTTTATTGTTAGGTAGGTTATTTCTAATTTGTTATAATACTACAGATGATTTTGGTCTCCTCTATCGTAGATTACTTTATAAATAAAGAATTTTTAACAATAAAACTGACAAAAAATATATTTACAATATTTACATTGGAGGCATAAAATGAACAATATCTTTCAAAATCCTCTCAAAAAGGTCTTCGTTTCTGTATTTCTGAGGCCACATGAATTCACATAAATAGGAGTCCAGATGACTTCTACTGGTCCCACATTCCATTTTATTCCGCCTTTTAACAAGAGACAAGAGACTTTTAACAACAAGAAAATCTAAATTGCTGTTTTCCAACCACGTTCCCTTTCTTAACCCTATTTTCTTACGGCAGGATCTCATGCTGCATCGACAATTGTCTTCTTGAGCCCTGATGCTCAGATACATGCTCTGCCCTTGCGAGCATTTTCTCTCCTTATGTAATAATCCTTTTTCTTGCAGAAAGAGAATTGCACTTTTCTTGTCCAGAATATCCTTCATCAACTTCAAAATCCTCATAATGAACAATACTGAGCTTTTGATGCTAATATTCACTAGCTTCCTAACCTCAAATATAAATTAAATAAAGTCATATGATTAAGTGATACAGGTGTTTACTTGTATGTACAAATCACTGGATTAAATAACTGGTGCTGGGATTCTGTATAAGACCCCTTTTTACTTTCACTTACCTATATATGAAATATATAGTAAGTGGAAGTATTGCGATCGTGAAAAAATTCGACTTCCGGTTTTCAACGGAAATACACGTTTTGGGGTCCCCTGAGTCGAAATGACCAAGTCCCGCGAAATGGTCTGTGTGTGTGTGTGTCTGTGTGTGTGTGTGAACAGACTAGCTCAAAAACTATAAATCGTGCGATCCTGAAATTGGGTATTTAGTGTAGGTATATGCCCGCGATGTGACAGCATAAATTTCATCAAAATTACTTAAAGGGAGGGGGTACTTTACTTAATAACTTTTTACGTTTTTTTCGATTTTCTCAAAAACGGCTCTAACGATTTTGATTAAACTAAGTATTTCATCTATTTATATGCCCGAGATATGACTGTAAAAATTTCATCAAAATTGATTAACCGGAGGGGGGACTTTACTTAATAAATTTTGTAACATTTTCACGGGGTTTTTTATTTACTCAAAAACGGCTTTAACGATTAATAGAAATAAGATATGAATGTAGAAAAATGTGTGACTTTGGGAAATGATATTTAACAAAACACGTCAATTTCTTATCTAAGTAAGTTGGTAAGTGAAAGTTTAAGTGTATCAAAATTGATCAACCAGAGGGGGGACTTTACGTAATAAATGTCATCTAATTTTCACGTGTTTTTTTTATTTACTCTAAATCGGCTTTAACAATTTTGATCAAACTGGGTATTTGATGTATTTATATGCCCGAGATATGACTGTAAAAATTTCATCAAAATTGATTAACCGGAGGGGGGACTTTACTTAATAAATTTTGTAACATTTTCACGTGTTTTTTTGATTTTCTCAAAAACGGCTCTAACGATTTTGATTAAACTTAGTATTTGATCTATTTATATGCCCGAGATATATCTGTAAAAATTTCATCAAAATTGATCAACCGCAGGGGGCACTTTACTTAATAAATTTTGTATCATTTTTACGTGCTTTTTTTATTTACTCAAAAACGGCTTTCACGATTGTGACCAAACTGGGTATTTGATGTATGTATATGCCAAATATGTGATAGCCAACATTTCATCAAAATTGATCAACCGAAGGGGGGACTTTACTTAATAAATTTTGTATCATTTTCACGGGGTTTTTTATTTACTCAAAAACGGCTTTAACGATTAATAGAAATAAGATATGAATGTAGAAAAATGTGTGACTTTGGGAAATGATATTTAACAAAACACGTCAATTTCTTATCTAAGTAAGTTGGTAAGTGAAAGTTGTGTGTTGCGCGCACGCACCAGATTTTTTATTTCGGAAAGCCAATGTTTCGATCCAACTTGTGGATCTTCATAAGGGCTTTGTACAAGTGGTTGTAGATGTTGACCGTTGTGGGGGGTGGTCACGGTTTTAATTGATAATCCTGATCATTACTTAACCTATCGTAAAGAATAACAGTTGACTATTTCTGACCTCTATTTTTTATTTATATGTAATTTTAACAAGGTAAAAGTCTCCTTGGTCTCTACCTTGAAAGTTGTCGGTGAAGATGTGTGGGTTTGTGGTGGATCTAAGTGTATGTGCTAAAATTCTGTTTCGGGTGAAAGTTTTTATGATATTCTGTCGATGCTTCTAATTTATTTGTCTAACTGATGGGATGTTAACACATTATGAGTGTGGCAGGTATTTGTACCCGTTCTGAGGATTGCCACTTAAAAGCGGGGCAGGTACTAGTACCCGTTCCAAAGATTGCCGCTTAAAAGGGGGGCAGGTACTAGTACCCGTTCCGAGGATTGCCTCTTAAAAGCGGGACAGGTATTAGTACTCGTTTAAATATTTTATTTTTTATATTATATCAAAATAAATAGTTTTAAGTGACACAGGGGAAGAATAATGTTTTATCAAATATGTATTTTTACCAGGAACACATTACACATAACATACAAAGTCATCATAAATAACAAAATTTGTTTGCTTCTCTTCTTCACTTATGCTAGGTTTATATTTCCGAACTGCGTTTATTATGAGTTTGACGAAGTATTTATCGTCTGAAGTCTTCCTAATTCTTTCCGTTTAATAAATATTTGTCAGAATGTTTATTTTTTATTTACACAAGTCTTATAGTATTTTTATGAAATATCATTTTAAATGATTACTACAATATTTATCAAATATAAAAATATAAATAGTCACAGATAAGACCCATTACTGAATTTAGCAAAAATCTAAACCTTTGCTTTGCTGGCAAATTGGCCCGCTACGCAGCACTCTCCTATATCCTGAGCTAGCCGCTCATAATGTGTTAATGTCCTGGTATAGTAATATTAATAAGATATGTTGCCCTCAAATAAATAATTAATATAGATATATATTTTTTTTATAGGGAAATTTGTGAACTTACGAGTATACAGAAAGAAGACGTAATATCCACGCTACAAAATTTAAACCTCATCAACTATTACAAAGGACAATATATTATAACGCTTAGTAAAGATACGATCGAGCAGCATCACAAAGCGATGGAAAAGCGCAAAATTAGAATCGACCCAAAGTGTCTCCATTGGACTCCGAAAGATTGGTCGAAGAGGGCCAAATGGTAACACGAGTTTTGTGTTGTTTGTGTTTTCGCAAATATTGTGGTTCGGTTGATACCAGGTCGCTACGCGAATGGATTTATTATACGAATGTTAGTGACCGAAAATGTGATTTTAATATAAGTTTTTTTTTTTTTTTTAATTGTATAAATTGTGTTGTATATATTTTTTATATGTTGTATACCTGTATAGAAATCAGATTTACATTTATTGTATTTATTACTGTCATTTATTATTTTTTTTTTTTTTATCTATACTCATGCAGTTTTAAATTTTGCATGTTGTTTGCATTTTATAACGAAAAGACTTGAGGACATTGTAGTTCATCTCTTTTAGCGTTTCACACACACTTTTTAGGTATATTTGTGATTGTTACTAATTAGAAATAACGGTCTTATTGACCAGTTTCATGTTTATCAATACCTTTCTGTGTGTTTAAACAAAATATATATATTTATAATAATTGGAATACTACTTCATTGAATGGACTGTCTAATCTGTTGTAATAAATTGTTTTTTTTTTGTAATATGTTGTACTATTTTATCATTTATTAACCTATTCCCTTTAAAATAATATACATTACTTATTTTTTGATGTATATAGAGGTGTGTTATACTTATAGAGTGGCATGTTATACTTATATACTTCCTTTAGCAATGGTAGAAAGTAAGTTTTTAAAATATTATGATGTATTTTTTAAAAATCTGGAAACTATATAAGCTCAACTATTTTCTAACTCACTGTTTTATCGAATATGGGATGATGTTTCATATATAACACATGAACAGGAGAAAAAAGAATCTTATCATTTGAATTGCATCTATTGCAACTTGATCGATATAAACGACATTGAGATTAATTTTGGCATTATAGCATTATAGGACTTGTTTAATGTCCCTTTATGCTACTTAGGCTAATCGGACGATACTACAGTGGGAGTCCTAAATTTTGTCTATGCAGGTATAATTAGGATGAGGATCTTTAACGAGTACCTGACATCGTACAGGCTCGGGACCTCAATATTATTTCCTCTCCAAGGGATGGGATAGCCAAGGATTCTGTACTCCCTTTAAAAAATCCTAGGGCCACCATGGGACATAAACTAGCTTGCTACTTACTGCTAACTAGTTGCTGTGCTAACCATTACACCACAGGTAACCCCGACGTTATAGGAGGTGCTAATTATGAAAATATTGATTTTAAGATTAATTGCTCAGGTATCAATTTATTATAACTTGTCCGATAAAAACTATATTGAGCCAAATTATTAGGTTATAGTGGGTGCTTTTATGAACATAATATTGATCTTTAAATTATTCGTTCAGGTATCTGTGTAATTCAGGACGACGCAAACTCAATCAAGCCTATTGGGATGTTTTAGTGAAGTTCTATATTGCACGGAATTGCATGTTATTGGTATTGCATATTTTACTGCACATTATGAATTTTTTTTTGCTAGACATTGCTATTTTGTCTCTAATGCTTTGAATAAAGAAACAAAATTTTGTTTGAAATTTTAGTTTTCTTAAATAATCACATCAAAACTTTGTGGGAAAGAAAATCTGAATAGATTGTTGGACGAAAGAGGATAGGGAACTATCGTAATGTAAACACACCTTTTAATTTCAACAACTCCAACACACCGTGTTTCGCTTAGTAGGAGCTAGGCGGACAAAAGTATTTTTCATCATTTTTTCATCTCTTTCGACCATTTAAGTAATTTAATTATTAAATGATTATATTTAATTATAAAATGATTATATTTTATTATAACATTGAATATATTATATTTAATATCGTGTATATTTCATAAATTAAATATATTATATTAAATTATAAAATTGTTTTTCGTCATTTTTTCATTTATTTTGATCAATTAAGTAATTTCATTATAAAATAAAACATTTTTATTAATTAAAAATCGATTTTGAAATGATTGACAGGAGATTAAGAACAAAAAATAAAAACAAAAGCCTATCTATACAAAATTCTGCACTCTTTATCTTTTCTAATCCTCTTTACATGTATTTTTTCCCCCTTATTTTCTTTCTTTTTAGAGGATCATTTTTTTTTTTTTTTTTTACCTTAAATATATATTTGATATTTTCACAAGTGTAGCATGATGGTCAGATATCTATTTTTATATGTACATATCTGTACAGGGATTTAGCCCCAGAATAAAGTTATTTTTTGAGAGCTTACCTGTGCAAAGATAAATTATATGGGACATGACATATAATGGCTGAGGATTCCGCCGAATGATAGAGCTGGTACTGCTAAGAAATCCAGTGGGAAAAAAAAGAAAATGCATTTTCTTAAATACTTGTTAGTAAAAGATTTTCTTAGACGGTAATGACAAAAAGTCATGACCTGCCTACATGAACCGCGTCCTAGTCTGCTTGTACGAATGCGCTGTAGGCTTAGAGTCCATGTAACAGGCTAATGCTTCATTTCCACTTAATTACTTAGCATTCCCCAAAGGAATAAATGATGTCTCGCACAATTTTCCGGGGATCATATTGGTTCCTTGAAATGTGGAAGTTGGTGTCGAGCCTAAAAATGCTGCTTTGATTTTCCCGCAGCAACCCATTGATGAAAAATTTTGGAGGCATACTTAGGCATCCTCATCCTCTGTAAGGTTTTTAAAATTATGTTTGGACGAAAGAAACTTTAAGAGAAAAGAGATTTTTCTCCCATAGAGTGGTCCAATGGGTGGATTATTAAAAAAATATCCATTTTGAAAAGAAAGTACTAAAAAAAAGAATGTTGCACTCGAGTGTGCTGGCTATAATACATATTATTAAGTTGAAAGATGCCCCTATTATATACAGAAAAATAAGCCCGGGTACAAATGGGTACAAGTCATTAACATAGTTTGGAAGTTTCAAAACAATGAAAAAATCCTGCAATAATCTCAAAAACATTTTTTTATCGTTTTTTGATAAACAGATAAATTTACTGGATTAGAGTAAATTAGGACTTACTAGTCCAAATAATATTAATCCTTAACAATCAATCCATAAAAAATTAGGAACACTGTAATGCCTGGAATTCAACTGATTTATTCTATTACACCATGATTTTACACCTTTGGACCCTATTACTAACGAGGTGGAGTGTGTGAGACATAAACAAATATCAGAATGCCACATTTTGATGTATTGTTAAAACTATTATAATACCAATTTTTACTTTCACTTACCTATATATGAAATATATAGTAAGTGGAAGTATTGCGATCGTGAAAAATTTCGACTTCCGGTTTTCAACGGAAATACACGTTTTGGGGTCCCCTGAGTCCAAATGACCAAGTCCCGCGAAATGGTCTGTGTGTGTGTGCGTGCGTGCGTGCGTGCGTGTGTGTGTGTGTGTGTGTGAACAGACTAGCTCAAAAACTATAAACCGTGCGAACCTGAAATTAGGTATTTAGTGTATGTATATGCCCGCGATGTGACAGCGAAAATTTCATCAAAATTGCTCAAAGGGAGGGGGTACTTTATTTAATAACTTTTTAACTTTTTTTCGTTTTTCTTAAAAACGGCTCTAACGATTTTGATTAAACTGAGTATTTGATCTACTTATATGCACGAGATATGACTGTAAAAAGTTCATCAAAATTTATCAACCGGGGGGGGGGGACTTTACTTAATAAATTTCGTATCATTTTCATGTGTCTTTTTTTATTTACTCAAAAATGGTTTTAACGATTTTGATCAAACTGGGTATTTCATGTTTGTATATGCCAAAGATGCGATAGCCAACATTACATCAAAATTGATCAACCGGAGGGGGGACTTTACTTAATAAATTTTTTCCAATTTTTATCTTTTTTTCGATGATCTCAAAAACGGCTTTAACGATTTTGACCAAACTCGGTATTTGGTGTATGTATATGCCCGCGATGTGACAGTCAACATTTCATCAAAATTGATCAACCAGAGGGGGGACTTTACGTAATAAATGTCATCTAATTTTCACGTGTTTTTTTTTATTTACTCAAAAACGGCCTTTAACAATTTTGATCATACTGGGTATTTGATGTATTAATACGACCGAGATATACTGTAAAAATTTCATCATGACTCTAACTAAATAAAATTTTCATGTCGTTAATTAGTGTATTGTTATGTCCGTGTAACTTAACAAAAAATCGTGAATAAAGAGTTCGTATGTGTTGTCGGATAGTAGGTTGTTGTGAGTCTGTATGTAGTGTTCTATTATTTACGTACCAGGGAGCGTTCGTTATTAGTTTCAAAATTTTGTCCGAAAATCTGTGAGGCGTATGTCCAAATGGGTTTAAGTAAGTAAGTGTATGTGTTCAGTTTATGTTCTATTTTTTATTTTGACGATTTAGAAAAAAGAGAGAACAGTGTTTTCAGTCGTTCGTTAAGAGTCTGTCTTTTCATTTTTACGTGTGGGCCCCAAGTCATCCTTCTGTCGAACAGTTGTCACAGGTAGCGTACTGAGTCCGTCGCAGTTTACAAAAATTAATATGAAAACAATTTGAAAAGTGAAAGTTTTGTATATCAATTTACTTTCCTACAGGGGGATTAAACACGAAATTTGGGGGGGGGGGGACATGACCCCCTTGTCTCAAAATCACGTGGCTGATAGCACCGTTTTTTAATGAGAGTATTCCCATGTATATCAACAAGTACTACGATCTAAACAACCAAAAATTTTACGTTTATGGCATAGTAACCATAGTAACTACCTAATTACATTTTTCGATTAAAAATACAAAAATATTGAAAAGCCGAAATATTTGTTGGGGGTCATGACATCTCTGACACCGCCTAGACAAGGGCGGATCCAGAGGGGGCTCACAGGGGTCATGGTTTCCTCCTAAATATTTTGGCTTTTCAATTTTTTGTATTTTAAAACTAATAATGCAATGAGGTAGTTACTATGGTTACTATGCCCTAAACATACCACTTCAGGTAGTTTATTTCGCAGTCCTTAACACGTTAGATGCGACGGCGTATATTAGGGGTATCCTGAATTGAACGGTATCGGTCCCCGGGGTCCGGCTGCTAGTATGTGCCACAGACGATATCGGGCGTCGGGGTCCGATAGGAATACTTTGAGGAAAGCGTTATCTTTTGATTAAAAGGGAATTAAATGAGCGTCTCATTGGCATTATCTCTTGGTAAGGATTGGAACTAGACA
Source organism: Aelia acuminata (assembly GCA_911387785.2). Taxonomy (NCBI): domain Eukaryota; kingdom Metazoa; phylum Arthropoda; class Insecta; order Hemiptera; family Pentatomidae; genus Aelia; species Aelia acuminata. Next base: position 1,801,039 of record OU426982.1, read on the forward strand.
TAATAGGCGCAGGATACAATATTTACGCCAATACAGGATTTACGCCATTCTTTATCGAAAATCCTCGGACCTCGGAGTCCGATTTTAAAAAAACAACAGCTGTTAGCAACATTTTTCGCACTAAAATGCAATAATCTCATTAAAAATCGACTAAATTGAGTACTTTGAAGTGTTCGGACTTTCGGAAATTTGCAATAGGATTAAACTGCTGGAATTTTGAATTACGATTTCTTTGAGTTTCCAAAGAAGAGGATAGTGTGTTATAACTGTGAGTAAGAAACAGAATAGCTTTTCGAGGTAGGTGGCGCAGGAAAAGGGAGTGATAAGATCATAGCCCGGTTCGGAAGTCTGTTTATTTCTTTGTGGATTTCTTTTGGGTGAAACGCTGGAGGAGGTAATGATAGAGGTAGTGGAGCTGTCAAGTCGTCGTCTATTTCGGTGAGTGTGTTGTCCTTAATGGAATTTGTTCCAAAAACCTGGTCAAGATAATTTTTGCAATGTTAAAACAATTTTTAGGAGTCTTTTACTGCCTTACAACCACTTACTCTATGATAAAAAAAAAATCTTTTTAAAGAAATGAATTTATATAAAATAAATAAAGAAAATATCAGTGTTTTATTTATAATTACAGACATAGTAAGAAGTATTAAAGATAACCATAATGGTCTTTGCAATATAATCGGACGCGGAAGGGTGATGCCGTGCAGTAGTCTTGTTTTATTACTGATGGCCTGTATCGGACCCCAGAGTCCGATTCTAAAAAACAACAGAATTTCAGCTGTTAGCAACATTTTCTGCACTAAAATGCAATAATATCATTAAAAATCAACTAAATCGAGTATTTGAATGGTTCGGACTTTCGGACATTTACATGTGAAAATCGGCTGTTAAGAAGGGAACGTAAGACATCGGACCCCGGGGACCGATGCCGCACCTAACGTGTTATTACAAGGTAATAATGTCATACAGAAACGGTGCTGTCAGCAACGTGATTATGAGTCGGGGGGGTCATAACCCTCCCCCCCCCCCAAAGTTCGTGCCAAATCCGCCCCTGCCCCCGGATCCGCCCTTGCAATCATTAAATAGCAATGGTTAAGGCGAGTATGATCAATACGCAAGTACGCGAAGGGAGTTCGACAATTTCCCGATCACCTTCTCAATAAGATTGTTCGCGAATATGTCCATCAAATATAGATTCAAGCAGTGAAAATAGTTTTCTGATGCTGCACGGCGAGGACATGCAAGAAGTGAAAACGTGTTCGAAGCTCGGAACACTTCCGGCCCAGTATAACAATGATATTGGATGTTCCCCTGAGTGGTTAGGAACAATAAAATGCGAACCTCTATATATACATCTTCCATACCAACCCTACCTCGGTGGCACTTCTTCCTCAGACATGCTTCTGGTAAGTGCATCTTTACCTTCTTATATCTGGCTAAGATTGACAATAAAGTATATAGTTTCATTGGGAAATGGTAATAAAAATAAATTTATTTGAAAAATAGGATACAAAATTATAAAAAATTGCGCAACACACAACTTTCACTTAGCAACTTACTTAGATTAGAAATTGAAGTGTTTTGTAAATGCCATTCCTCAAAGCCACACATTTTTCCACATTCATTTACTTATTTTATATATAAAATTTTTTATGGCATGAACCACGAGGGTCATTAGTTCCTTCTAACAAAATAAAATCTTTTATTTAGTAATAAAAAAATTCAGTGTACTTTAGAGAGTATATATACTCTCTATACTAGAGAGTACTCTATAGAGTATATATACTTTCTAAAGTACACTAAATTTTTACTTTCACTTACCTATATATGAAATATATAGTATTACTTTCACTTACCTATATATGAAATATATAGTAAGTGGAAGTATTGCGATCGTGAAAATTTTCGACTTCCGGTTTTCAACGGAAATACACGTTTTGGGGTCCCCTGAGTCAAAATAACCAAGTCCCGCGAAATGGTCTGTGTGTCTGTGTGTGTGTGTGTGTGAACAGACTAGCTCAAAAACTATAAACCGTGTGAACCTGAAATTGGGTATTTAGAGTATGTATATGCCCGCAATGTGACAGCAAAAATTTCATCAAATTTGCTCAAAGGGAGGGGGTACTTTATTTAATAACTTTTTAAATTTTTTTCGATTTTCTCAAAAACGGCTCTAACGATTTTGATTAAACTGAGTATTTGATCTATTGATATGCCCGAGATATGACTGTAAAAATTTCATCAAAATTGATCAACCGGAGGGGGGACTTTACTTAATAAATTTTGTATCATTTTCACGTGTTTTTTTTATTTACTCAATAACGGTTCTAACGATTTTGATCAAACTTGGTATTTGATGTATTTATATGCCCGAGATATGACTGTAAAAAGTTCATCAAAATTGATCAACAGGAGGGGGGACTTTACTTAATAAATTTTGTCCAATTTTTACCTTTTTGATCGATTATCTCAAAAACGGATTTAACGATTTTTATCAAATTCGCTATTTTTAATGAAAATTAGTTGTTATTTAATATCAGGTAAGCTTTATCATTATTAAAATGTTCTGAGGGGGCTTAAATGGGGAAGGGGCTTTTTTTGTTTTTCTATAAAGTACCTTTGTTTTAGTTTATATTGAGAAATTAACTGTCTCTCATCACGCTTAAAAATAAGAAATGGCTAAATATGATATATGAAGAAAATCAAGTAAACATATACAGGAGAAAAAAAGAAAAATATTCCGTCAACTCATAAAACACCTTGAGCTCACGCATGAGCCGTACGCCTTTAATGACAAACCAATGCGTTATAATTAAACTGTCCTGTTCATTTGAGAAGTGGCAATTAACAAAACGCATTAATTTCTAATCTAAGTAAGTTGGTAAGTGAAAGTTGTGTGTTGCGCGCACGCACCAGATTTTTTTATTACTAAATAAAAGATTTTATTTTGTTAGAAGGAAATAATCATAATAGAGTATATATACTCTCTAAAGTACACTAAATTTTTTTATTACTAAATAAAAGATTTTATTTTGTTAGAAGGAAATAATCATAATAGAGTATATATACTCTCTAAAGTACACTAAATTTTTTTATTACTAAATAAAAGATTTTATTTTGTTAGAAGGAAATAATGACCCTCGTGGTACATGCCATAAAAAAAAAAAAAAAAAAAAAAAAAAAAAAAAAAAAAAAATTGGTGCGTGCGCGCAACAGAACTTTCACTTACCAACTTATTTTGATTAGAAATTGATGTGTTTTGTTAATTGCCACTTCTCAAAGTCAGACATTTTTCCACATTAATTTCTTATTATTGTTTTTATTTGCTCTATAAAAAACTCTAATTTTTTTTTATTATTAAATAAAAATTTTTACTTGTGATGATTCGGCAATACAAGCATAATACTCCAAGTCGTCTGATTTTATAATTCTCTAATTAGTTGGTAAAAACTTCATTTAGTTACAATGATAGAGCTTACCTGATATTAAAGAACACCTAATTTTCATTTAACATGACGAGTTTGGTGAAAATCGTTAAAGCCGTTTTTGAGATCATCGAAAAAAGGTAAACATTGGAAAAAAATTATGAAATAAAGTGCCCCCTCCGTTTGACCAATTTTGACGAAATGTTGGCTATCACATCTTTGGCATATATGAGCATACATCAAATACCCAGTTTGATCAAAATCGTTAAAGCTATTTTTGAGTAAATAAACAAAACACGTGAAAATGATACAAAATTTATTAAGTAAAGTGCCCCCTCCGCTTGATCAATTTTGATAAAATTTTTGCAGTCATATCCCAGGCATATTAATAGATCAAATACTCAATTTAATTAAAATCGTTAAAGCCGTTTTTGAGAAAATCGAACAAAATGTAAAAAGTTATTAAATAAAGTACCCCCTCCGTTTGACCAATTTCGATTAAATTTTTGCTATCACATCGCGGGCACATACATACACTTAATAACCAATTTCAGGTTCGCACGGTTTATAGTTATTGAGCTAGTCTGTTCACACACAGACACAGACACATTTTTCACGATCGCAATACTTTTCCTTACTATATATTTCATATATAGCTAAGTGAAAGTAAAAAAAGATGAAAAAAAAACAATTGTGATTTGTTATTACAGTCTCGGGACTTCCATTTTACCCCTACGCTAAATGGAATACAGCATAGCCAAGGATTTTTTAATCCTTTTAAAAAATCCTAGGGCCACCGCGGGACAACAACCCACGACGTTTAGTATTATAGGTTGCTATGCTAATCATTACATCGCAGGTGACCCCCTAATAAGAATTCAATTTAAGAATCGAAACCATTCGTTTGTTTTCATCAAAAACAGCAATTTGCTGCTGAATTTAGTTGGTATGTTAATAAAAATCAAAAGTTTCGATTTGTGACCTCGAAGTTCTATCGAAACTCCATAAGAAAAATAGAAAAAAAAATACAAAGGAGGACTTTGGGTCAATACACGAAACAATTTTCCGGATCGTGAAGCGAGTTCTGTTAACTTTCCACAGGAGACCTAGCCACATTTCACATGAGAACCGATTGCCAATGGAAAGCGTGGAGGGGCTTTACTTTGCTTTACACTTCAGCCATTCCCTGCAAATCGTCGCTATCAAAAAAGATTTCTTCTTAAACACGTTATTTTGGCAATTCGTCTAGGCTCTATACTATTGCTGATCTTCCCAGTAAAAGTCGACAGGAGAGCAGCTCTGCAGAAATCTGATAAGAAAACATTTAAAATATCACATTTCGGTCACTCCTATAAACAACGCTATTTCGGGGTCACCTGTGGTGTAGTGGTTAGCATAGCAGCCTACAATACTAAAGGTCGCGGGTTAGCGTTCCACCTTGGCCCTAGGATATTTTAAAGGGAGTAAAAAACCCTTGGCTATGCCTTCCCTCGGATAGGACAAAATTGAGGTCCCTAGCCTGCGATATCACGTACTCGTTAAAGATGCCTATCCTAATTATACCTGGATAGACAAAATTTAGGACTCCCAATGTAGCATCGCCTTAGTGGTATAAAGTGACGTTAACCAAGAAAACAAACAAACAACGTTATAAAAAAATCTGGTGTGGTGCCCGTATCCTACAATCTTCACTTTGTTCTGAGGGTTTTTTTTATTTTATTTTTTTTTCCCACTCAACTATTTATTCTGGATATAAAATGTTACAAAATAATTTCAATTCAGGTTTACATTAATCTTGAACGTTTTTCTGACGGCTACTATTTTTTTTCAGATTTTGTATTTAATAATTTAGGTGAAAAACAGGGTGGGGAAATATTATTGGTCTTCAAGAGCGCCCCCCCCCCTCTGGTAATCGTAAGGTTAAGATGGTTATTTAGGGCGTGATAACCTCGGCTATTGATCGTCGCATAACTTGATCCTTACACGCTCAGAAGTAACATTGCTGTTGCTTTACCAAAATTTGTAGATGCGTAAATGTATTCCGATAATGTTTTTTTTTTTTTACTTTCACTTACTTATATACTGTACTAAATACTAGAAACTAAAACTATCGATAGTACTATTGATACTATTGATAGTTTTAAGCTATTGAGACTATCAAAAGTTTTTTCACTTACCTATATACATATAAAATATATAGTAAGTGGAAGTATAGCGATCGTGAAAAATTTCGACTTCCGGTTTTCAATGGAAATACACGTTTTGGGGTCCCCTGAGTCCAAACAACCAAGTCCCGCGAAATGGTCTGTGTGTGTGAACAGACTAGCTCAAAAACTATAAACCGTGGGATCCTGGAATTGGATATTTAGTGTATGTATATGCCCGCGATGTGACAGCAAAAATTTCATCAAAATTGGTCTAAGGGAGGGGGTACTTTATTTAATAACTTTTTACGCTTTTTTTCGATTTTCGAAGTACATAGAGAATTATAAAATCAGTCGACTTGGAATATTATGCTTATATTGCTGAATTATCTCAAGTAAATCCTTTTATTTAATAATAGAAGAAATTATTGTTTGTTATAGAGCAAATGAAAACAAAAATAAAAAATTAATGTGGAAAAATGTGTAACTTAGAGAAGTGGCATTAACACAATGTCTAATCTAAGTAAGTTGGTAAGTGAAAGTTATGTGTTGAGCGCACGCACCAAATTTTTTTTCAAACTTTCGAGGGGATTTGATCCCTCCCCCGGGAACACCACTGTTACTTAGCAAAATTACTAAATAATCACTAACTAAACTAATTTCGGTTCTATTAGTGGACTCATGTAATATCTATTTCTCACAGTTTCTATTCTAATTGGATATTTTCTAAAGTAAAATTACTAAAAATGTTAGTAAATTGCTCCCCTGTTGATACTTCCTCTTCACGCGAGGTGCCGTTGGATCAGGTGACAACTGTCGTGCGGAGGAAAGTTACTGGAGGACAGTTATTGTCGGACCAAAGATGGAAGAGCCTGGAGAAAGTATCTTTTTATTTCTTGTCACTTGTTTGCTCATAAAGTTGAGGCTCTCCGGGCTGTCCGCTGTTGAGAGATTGCTTTTACAAAAACTTATTGGTTTGTAATCTATAATGATGATTATTAATTAGAAAATGAAAACATACAGTACCAGTCAAAAGTTTAGATTCACTTGCATTTAATTCACAATCTTCAAGTTTAAAAAAATAATTGTAAAGAAAGACATGATATTTCAAAAATTATATGATTGTTTTGAATACAATCTATACAAATAAAGATGATATTCTTTTTTTTTTTTTGGTTTGTTCTTTATATAAATCCATACCGTTTGTTCTAAATTCTCCAAATTTCGCTTAGTTGCGCCTGTACAAATTAAAATTCCATCACTTCAGCTAATCTCTGGGTATATTCTTTATTGTTATAAAAATCGTTATGATCTCGCTTTACATTAGATTTTTACGAAATCAACCATTGGAGTCGAAAAAAATTTCATTTCTGTCCTAAAGAAATTTTCTTAACCCTCGGCTTTTCCCAAGTCCCCTGGGTGAAAACGGGATATACAGCTAGTTATAAATGAATTAAAAATGAAATTATAGTTGTTATGTTGTTCAATAAATAAAATGTTATTTATTTATTTTACAAAATCTAAGGGTGAGTCTAAACTTTTGACTGGTACTGTAGTCGTCAAAATGATAAATGCAGCTTATTTAAAATTTAACGGACTTGACGGTTTTGAGATTACTAGCTTCGACCAAATGATACAATTTTCGGGTTTCAAAAACAGTCGAAAATGTATAATTAAATTTTTTTTTACATATTGTAGAAATAATGATCCACAATATAATTATTGGCGTTTTATTTTTTAATAATCATTGGGTAATATATTTTCTACTAGCTGTATATCTCGGTTTCACCCGGAGAACTTCATTTTTCTAATAAACGTGTACAATTCTATTACAAAAATAGCACTAATAGCTTATTATTCTAAAGCTATAGGATACATTATATTTTTAATTTTGCCCGCGGGGGCATATTTAATTAGGTCATTAGCTGAACCTACTCTAGAGAATGCAACAAGAGAAAAACACGGAGCTGCCAAAAAACCAATGTAAAGCGAGATCATAACGATTTGTATAACAATAAAGAATATATCCAGAGATCGGCTGAAGATATGCAATTTTAATATGGACATGTGTTCGCACCTGGTATCAAAGAATCACTGAGCAAAATTTAGAGAATTTAGGACAAGCAGTATGGATTTTTATAAAGAACTAACAAACAAACAGAATTCCGTCTTTAATTATATACTAGCTGTATACACCGGTTTCACCCGGAGAATTTCATTTTTTAAATGTATAAAGTGAGACTCAAACGGTCGATTTCGTAAAAACCAATGTAAAGTTAATCAATTTAAGTTATGCAATTTTAATATGAATAGGTGTTCGCACCTGGTATCAAAGAACCACTGAGAGAAATTTGGAGAATTTAGGACAAACGGTAGGGATTTTTATAAAGAACAAACAGAATTTCATCTTTATTTCCCGGTTTCACTCGGGGAATTTCATTTTTCTAATGTAAAAAACCAATTTAAAGCGAGATCATTACGATTTTTATAACAACAAAGAATATCAGCTAAAGATCAGCTGAAGCTATGCAATTTTAATATGGACAGGTGTTCTTACCTGGTCTGAAAGAACCACTGAGCTAAATTTGGAGAATTTAGGACAAACGGTATGGATTTCTATAAAGAACAAACAAACAAATAAATAGATTTTTCAAAATAGAATTTTCAAATAAACTTTTCATTCATTTGATTATTATACTTTTACTTTTCTTAAAAGAGAAAACATTCTTTTAGCATCGAAGAGAATCTGACCTGATCGGAATTGTAAAGGCTTTGATGGCTCGCCTGATAACAAGTGCTAACCACTCCAAGAGAAATCGAAATTCCTGAATGTCAGCAATTGCCAGGCAAAATACGAATCGCTAATTTGGACTCTTAACTGAAATACTTGTTGTGTAAAAGAATGGTCATTGATTTTAGAATTCAAAAGATCTCTTATAATCAATATATATTATAAAGCAATGTACAATGTGCGTGCCGAAAAGGCTCAGAAACGACTCCACATACGATTAAGAAATTTATGTCAGCGTGTAACTGAATGTCCCCTAACGGAGAAGAAGGTTTCCGTTTTTCTCTTAAGGGTGTGAAATTGAAGAGAAAAGGACTGGAATTTTAAGCCTCTCGCAACATGTAATTAGCCTACCTGAGAATGACATACGAGTTTATGAATGAAAAATTTAGTTCGTGCTACAGACCACCAGGAAGCGCTATGGTGTGTTTCACTCAATGTTTATTGTTCATCCATTCCGTTATATTTGTAAAGGTTATATATTTTGTCAGCTGTTCTTTTTAAATTACTAAAAAATCAAGCGAAAATAATTAGTTTCACCTTTTTTTTTAAAATAAATTAATGATTTTACATATCTGCAATCAATGAGAAAACCGACTGGATACTTTACAAAATTAATTTTCTCATAAGAAGGTTAATTGATTAACACATTACATTTAATCTATATCTAACATATACTTAAGTAAATTTAATGCAATATGAGTGAGCGAATAATAACAGACGTAAAACAAAAAAGAAGAGCTGATTATAAACCGAAAATAACAAGTTAATAAGTGTTCTTATTGTATGTAAATATGAAAAATGGTTTTATTACTATGTTTGATGAGCATCCCAGTTGACAAAATGATGAATTGACTCCAATAATACAATTTTTTCAATAAGATTTTATCACCGCTCATAGTTCAGGATAAAAAGAAATATGATGAAAAAATTGTGCCCTCATGATATTTTGCTTTTCGCTTAGTAACAGTAGTAAGATTGGAGAAGTGCAGAGTTCGGCAAAATTAGGGTAAATATTAAGGGAGGTTGAACTGGAAGAAAGGTCTTAAAAAAAAGTTTCTATGAATCTTCGGTATTTTCTAAACTTCTGGATCTAATGGGACCATCACAGTAGTCGGCGCTTAAGTTTTACTCCAAATATAGTTTTTTTAACTAATAATCTAATAACTTATTATCTGCTGACTGCTTGGAATGGGCTTATAGGATTCATAATTACAGAAACCATCAAAAGCGATGCATGACTCGACAAAGTTGCAGCAAAATTAATTGTTCATTCACCATTTTTAACACCCTATAAAGTATATAGGGTTCCTTAATTGGGCGGACACTGCAGATCTCGAATCTTAATATTGATACAATGTTAAAATTTTCAAGAAGGTGCTAATTTTGTTCTATATTTCCTTTAATTTTAAAGTTTTTCTGTTATTGAAACTGCCACACAAGTACCGGAGCGAAGCCGGGCACACTAGCTAGTAATGAATATATTGGGTTATAATCAGGGAACTAATTATGGGGTGACCTAATCAGGAAATTAATCTTTTCTCTAACAAATTCATTTTGAGTAATGATTATGGATCTGCATATGCAGATGATTATTAAATTAAAAAATAATTACTTTTCAACCAGCAAAAGTAACAAATAATATGAGACCGTGAGAGTACGGCGCTGAGTTACTACAGTACCCGCATAACATATTCACATTTACTTACATCACCTTTCGTTAAGTTGTTTGTTTAACGTCACTAAGGCTAATCGGACGATGCTACAGTGGGAGTCCTAAATTTTGCCTATCCAGGTATAATTAAGATAGGGATCTTTAACGAGTACCCGACATCGTACAGGCTCGGGACCTCGATTTTACGTACCATGAGGAGAATGGTATAGCCAAGGATTTTTTATTTCTTTTAAAAAATCCTATGGCCACCGCTGGACCCTATCGTTAAGTTAAATGTCTACTTGAGACTAAAAAAAAATGCGCGCAATACACAACTTTCACTTGCCAATCTACTTATATTACAAATATATAGTGTTTTGATAAATATATGATTTCCATTCAGCAACTTATTTTTGTCTCCATGAGTTATAAAGTATTACAATCTGTATAGCAACACTTTTAAAGTCATCAGTACTTTTAAATTCATTATTGTTTATATTTTAACTTTAAGGGTCCTAAAAAAAATCCTAATGCCATCAACTAACTAGTTAACATAACTAGTTTTTTTTACTGCTTGCTTGTCTTTTATATATCATGTTTGTAAATGTATCGTGAAGGTGAATCGATAGAAGGTGTATTTACGACTCATAGTAAATTAACATTTAATTTTAAAATATTTGCCTCTTATGCTTTTTTCCGGAAATCGAGAACGATTACTGTTCCTCTGAAATCATCTTGTATTTCATTCCGAAATCTATTACGGAACTAAATTTTGTTTGTTTGTTTAACGTCACTTTATGCGACTAAGGCTAATTGGACGATGCTGCAGTGGGAGTCCTAAATTTTGCCTATCCGGGTATAATTAGGATAACCTGAATCGTACAGGCTCGGGACCTCTATTTTACGTCCTATCCGAGGGACGGCATAGCTAAGGAGTTTTTACTCCCATTAAAAAATCCTAGGGCCACCACGGGACTCGAACCCGCGACCCTTAGTGTTGTAGGTTGCCATGCTAAGCACTACACCACAGATGGCCCCACTAAATTTTGTAAATAAATATATAAATAATTAAAGATTATCTTGTACCATATTTTTTTCACACCTTAAACTTGTTTTAAATGATTTGAGCATCACATATTTACTCTCTAAAGTACACTATTTTTTTTATTTTTGAATAAAACTTTTTATTTGTGATAATACGGGAATGAAAGCATAATACTCCATCGCGTCCATAACGTAATAATCAAAGCATAATACTCAAATCACGTTGACAACTCTAGCCCATGAACAGAACGCCTTAACTTATAAACAGTGGTCTGTCCTTAACGGCGTATTGCGCATGCGTGGGTTCTACGTGTTTTAAGAGTCTTCAAAATATTTTTCTTTTTTTCTGAGGAATATGCTTATTCTATTTTTTTCATACTTCATATTTATTCATTTCTTTTTTTTTTTTGAAATAATGAGAAGCAGTTAATTTCTCCGTATAAATAAAATCAAAGTTACTTTATAAGAAAATAAAAATTTTTCCTTCCCCATTTAATTCCCCTCAGAATATTCCTATGATGATGAAACCTATCTGATGTTAAAGAATACTTGATTCTCAAAACACGGAGAGTTTGATCAAAATTCTTAATCATAATTAATAAATCATAAAGAAATTATGAATTTCATTAATCAAGGAAAATACTTGGCATAATTGTCAAGGGGATAATAAAAAATATATTATCATACATTAGGTGAGAATTCTCTTTTATCCCCTTGACAATTATGCTTTTTTTAATATATTTTTTTCTTAATTAATAAATTTTTTTATTATATTATTCCCTCGACTACCGCGACCAACTTTGTCACTGCTAGGCACTAGTTAGTTCTCACGAACTTTAATTTTCTAACCGTAATTAATAAGGCTTTTTTTTCGTGACTAGTTACCTCTCGCATAGGTAATTAGTCCAAAAATCTTTATTAGGTAAGACTATAGATTATGGAGGGGGGGGGGTTTCCCCACCCCCCACCAGGAACCACCACTATCGCCAACTATATGGTGCTATGAAACCTAAAAACTCGAATATTGTCATAGTAAAAAGTGTTTTGTGTTTTCATCCATCATAATCCTCGTTGACGCCGAAAGCTTCTCATTTTTGTCAACAAAGAAAGAAATTTTGAAATTTGGACTGTCTTTAAGCTTACGAACTTATTTTAAACAAAAATATATATTTGAGTTTACCTACTGCATTATAAGTTTATTTAATACATATTTAAGATATGTGTAAATTTACGCAGGTACATCTTATGCATGTTTATATGACGATGCCTTATAGTTAGAATAGGTATTCGCTCATTTTGAGGTAAAAGAAAACACATCGCGTATATTATAGCATTAGATTTTAAAGTTATTTTTTCAGGTGGCGTTGTGCATGTTATCTGCGCTGTGCTGCGGCACGGGAGTGGCAGCGCAATGTGGGAGTGACAACAGCACGGCTACCAATAGCAGCACCGGTAGCAACAGCAATAGCAATGTGACGTGCGCAGAGTCGAGGGCGACCTCAGTGCCCTGCGTAGCGGCTAACTGCACCCCTCCAGTGGAGAGCACCTCCAGGCTCCTCCCAGGTAACGTTACAAAATATAACTTCATACAAAATAACTTCTGTTTTAGGTCTTGTTAGTTTTTTCTGGAAACTGTTTTTCCTTATGTCACCTAAAAAAAAAAAAAAAAGTAGATTCAGGTGTTTTTAAAATCACACTATGCGGTTTTTTTTAAATATAAAACCTGCACGACTACAACTCATGAATAGTCTTGGTGTGGCTATCGAGTCTCAATATAGATATCACTTAGACAGCTGAAATGTATTTTGACATTTAATTTTAAAGTTAATATTTTTTTATTGACAATATCATACAAACATAAACAAACAAATGATTAACATTGTTACTAAAAGTATCAACTAATTCTTTAGACTAACTCTCCAGTCCACCGCTCTTTATATTTAATCTGAATCAAAACAGCCCAGAACGTTCTAGACAAGCGTAGAAGGTTCTCGAACAGTCAAAAACTTGTACTAGAACAGTTTCTTCCAAAAACAAGTTTAGACTCTTTTAAATCATATGCTTTGTGTTTTTGTTATTTTGTTTCATATTACAGGATTTTTTTTTTTTTGGCGAAAAATTAATCAGAAGATTTTATTTATTAAATGATAAAAAAATTAAAAGTTTGCTTTCCATCAGAACATTTCTGGATCCGCATCTGACTAAACCTGGCCTTAAATATTTTAATCATCTTGACATTAACTGTTCTCAGGGGTCACCGTTCCGTCCAGTAACGATACCTTCGAGAAACCACTCTCGACGACTGCTCAGTTCTCTCCTAGCCCGTTCCTCGGAGTCATCCCGGATCGACCAGGATCCCTGGTCATCGGCGAGGTCTTCCAGGACACAGTGGCGCCGCAGGCGGGCATCCCGAGGCAGAAGACGCTGGTCTTCCCGACGAAGAGGCCGGTCCAGGAGTACGCTCACCCGAGGGACAGCTACCAGAGAGAGTACCAGAGGCCGAGCGTGGAGATCCAGATCGGGACGGACTACGATCGGCCGGAGTACGACAACTCGGGGCGTCCTTACGGCAGTCCGGACGTGGATCTGACCGTGCCCACAGGGTATGGCAATCCGGAAGGGCTGCCTCCCAAACCGGAAGGCGGGAGGCCGAACACAGGTGGCGCTGTAGGCGGCTCTTACCCGAACCAAGTGCAGTACAGTGGATATCCTGACGGGAGGCCCAAGCAGCCCTACTACGAAGGCTACGAGAACATCAAGAATCTGCTGAAACCAGTCAAGGTGATAACTCTTGTCATATTTCAACACTGATAGAGTTTTAGAGTAATTTGTTTTGTTTAACGTAATTTTATGCTACTAAGGCTAATCAGACGATGCAACTGAGGGAGTCATTACTTTTGCCTATCCAGGTATAATTTGGATAGGGATCTTTGACAAGTACCTGACATCGTACAGACTCGGATCCATTTTACGTCCTATCTGAGGGAGGGCATAGCCGAGGATTTTTTCCCCTTTTAAATGGCCACGGAATGTTTTATTATAAATAAAATTACAACAAAAAAAAATATCAGAGAAACAATGAGAACTGAAATATTATCACTTTAAACATAACAGTGACAGATTAGCATCTGTATTCCTCATTTTACAGATTAACTCACTACAATACTAAAGGTCGCAGGTTCGCGCCCAGCGGTGGCCCTAGGATTTTTTAATGGGAGTAAAAAATCCTAAGCCATGCCGTCCCTCGGATAGGACGTAAAATGGAGGTCCCGAGCCTGTACGATGTCGGGTACTCGTTAAAGATCCCTATCCTAATTAAACCTGGATAGGCAAAATTTAGGACTCCCACTGTAACATCGTCCGATTAGCCTTAGTAGCATAAAGTGACGTTAAACAAACAGATTAACTCTCGTCCCTCTGTACAAAATGGACACCTCTCTTTTGCCGTTTGCTCACTCCCAATCTCGTTCTCGAAAGTTCTGGATCTGTCCTAACATCTGATTTGGTTCCTTTTGTCACAATAATATTTTATTTTCATGAATAGGAATTTGGGATCACCATTTTACCATGCTACAGTAACTTCCTCTTTCGGATATTATCTGGATTAGATTTGTAGACATTTTTATTTTAATAAATGATCGCATCGATAATAATTTTTAACACTGATTGTAAAAGTGTAATTATAATTTCACCAAAATTAATTCTTAATTTTAAATTTTTATGTTTCTCAAATTCAGAAAAAAAGTAAAAAGAGACGAAGGGCGTTGAAATTAACTCAAGAGTTTGATATAAACTTTTTTTTTTTATCGTAGTAATTCCAAATTCGCTTATTTGAGGTTTTGTTTTGTTTTTCTATCAATATTTCAATATTATCGGAATTGCCATTGGTCGCAGATAGTCCAGATAAACGAGATTGTGCTTTTTGAAATACCATTATGTAGTATGTGTCAAATAATCTTAGCGTGAAATTGTAGTGGTGGTTTTCGTTTATAGAAAAAAAACTAATTTTTAGCTTAACAGCTTAGCTTATTGTTTAAAGTGTCATATTAAATAATAACTATAAAGGCATGATTTTTTTATTTTAATGAACAAACAATAATTATCATTGACGAAAAAAGTTGTTTGCGTTCTTTTTCCGGTGGTAAGGAAAATAATGTCTATTTTTAATCAAAGAAATTAGGGTAGTAAGTGAAAGTTATGTGATGCTCGCTAGGCACCAGATTTTTTATGATTAGAATTTCTTACAGTTGCGCCGTTTTTAACAAAAATATTTTTGTTTTTTATTTTATGAATGACTCAAGGTCTGGCCACACATGTCCGCACCGGATCCGCATCGTAGCAATAATATAGGTTATGTTGAGAATATTTTTAATTTAACTTACATATTACCTTTAGTTATGCCTAAAGTTCAAGCCACACATGTCAGACACAGGCCACTTTAGGCATAACTAAAGGTAATATGTAAGTTAAATTAAAAATATTCTGAACATAACCTGTATTATTGCCACGGTGCGGATCCGGTGCGGACATGTGTGGCCAGACCCTTATTAATATTATATTATTTTTTTTTCAAACTTTCTTGATAAGTTTGTTTTCCCAGAGCCCTCCGCCTTACCAGTTCGAGCCGAGCTTCGGGGCGGAGAAACCTATCCAAGAAGACAACGGGGAAGCCAACCACTACAGCCTTGCGTACCCTCCTGTCGTCGCGGACGGGACACCTGCCTCTTACAACAAGTACCTCGCCGAACACGGCAAGTGAGTACTGCACATCTTTGTTAGGTACGTACGAAATAGATGGTAATATGTTTGGGGTGATGAACTCCCGAAGGAGGAAAGGAATACGAAGAACCTTGCAAAACATGGCGTTCTCATAACTATAAGCAAAAAAGTGTGAAGAAAAAGATTAAAACAATGAAGTGTCAAGTTTTAGGGAGTATAATTGATCAGCGTATAGAAAGACAGCTTTCTTAATTCGAGAGGGGATTCGCAAACTTCTACTTAGGGGCTTTCAGCAGCTGAGGTAGGAAATGCTCCTATGCAGCCGAGGCTTTTTCTATCCACCCCCAGACTAAATGTGACTGAGATTTCAGCACTCCAATCCTTTTTAGAAATGCTTCTTTAAGTTTTTATTTTCACTTACCTATATATGAAATATATAGTAAGGAAAAATATTGCGCAGGTAGTAACAAACTATAATTAACCTTGTCTGCTCCACGATTCCATGATCATAACAAAATCCGCTTGCAAAATATATATTACAATCCAATTATTTTTCCAAACTCTTTATGATAAAATCTGGTCCGATGAGCGCAACACACGACTTATACTTACCAACTTACTTTGATTAGAAATTAACGTGTTTTGTTAAACGCCATTTTTCAAAGTCACACATTTTTTTCACATTCATTCAATTATTTTTGTTTGTATTTGCTCTTTAAAGTACACTACTTTTTTATTATTAAATAGAAGTTTTTATTTGTGATAATTCGGCAATGCAAGCATAATACTCCAAGCCGTCTGATTTTATGATTCTCTATGTAGTTGTTGAAAACTTCATTTAGTTACCATGAAACAAATAATTTCCATTAAATGAACAGAACATCTTTAATTATAAAGCATTGGTCTGTCATTAAAGGCGTACTACGCATGCGTGAGCTCAACGTGTTTTATGAGTTGACGAAATATTTTTCTTTTCTCCTGTATATGTTTACTTTTTTCATATTTCATATTTAGACATTTCTTATTTTTAGGCGAAACGAGAGACATATAATTTCTCCTTATAAACAAAAACAAAGGTACTTTCTAGGAAAACAAAAAAGGTTGCTTCATCATTTAAGCCCCCTCAGTACATTTTAACAATGATATAACTTACCTGATATTAAAGACTACTTGATTCTCATTAAACATGACGGGTTTAATCAAAATCGTTAAAGCTGTTTTTGAAAAAAAAAACGTGAAAATGGGGAAAAAAGTTATTAAATAAAGTGGTCCCTCCGTTTGGTCAATTTCGATGAAATTTCGGCTGTAGCATCGCGTGCATATACGTACATCAAATACCCTGTGTCGATCAAAATTGGTAAAACAGTTTTTGAGTAATTAAAAAAACATGTGAAAGCGTGACAAAATTTATTAAGTAAAGTGCCCCCACCAATTGATCGATTTTGATGAAATTTTGACTGTCACATCGCGGGCATATACATACATCAAATACCGAGTTTAATCAAAATCGTTTTTGAGAAAATCGGAAAAAAAACGCAATAATTATACAAAATTCATTGAATAAAGTGCCCCCCCTCCGTTTGATAACTTTTAATGAAATTTTTACTGTCATATCGCGGGCATATTCATACACCAAATACCTAATTTCGGTTATATACAGTATAACTACAATAACTCACATTTCTTCGATCAACCACATCAACAACAACGTCCGCTGATACTATACCATCCTATCTTAAAAAAAACAGTTTTGCCCATTACATTACATCTCTAAGTTAGTCAGGATATCAAAGAGAGGAGTGCAGTGGGAAAGAGAAAATATCTCGGGGAAAGTCTTCATGTGCGATCATCCTTAATAAGGGGCAACATTTGGCCAATGGGATCAATTCGTTTGCTGCCATGACGACGGTCCTCCAATAGAACGGGACTTCTGCCCTCTCACCGTGATGTGAGTTTTCATCCGCCATATTCCAACTTTTTTAAAAAGTAAAATGTCTTGTAGCTTAGGGCAGGCTGAGGTTTTATTTATATATATATTTAGATATACCGAAAAACGGGATGACTTTGGAGGAACCGTTTTTTTTTTTTTTTTTTTAAATTTACAATTGTATAATAACAATATTGTAACGTTAAATAAAAACAAAAGACAAAATATACGGTTTAGAATGGTTCTATGCTATTGTCAGGTGTTGGAACTAACTAACAGCTGGAACAAACCGTCACAGTACGTGCTTGTGGCAACGATGTTCGAGTACCATCTACGTCGGGTCAGAACATTCTACGGTTGTCCTCTTACGACTAAATATAAGGAGCGATGGACTGGAGAATTAGTCTTTGCTGTAAAGGTCGTCATATGGTTATTTCTTTGTTAAAAAGTGATAATTGAGGCGTTCGGCCGAATAACAGTCTATGTTACATGTTTGCGAATTCGAGTATTTTACTGAATAACGTTCTATGTAGCATCTCCTAAATGTCCCTTAAGCTAGTTCCTATAAAACTCAACCGATCTCGTTGCTATGCCACTTTGCACAGCTGGAATCATGAGCTCTATGTTTGGAACAACGTTCTATGTTGCAGTTGCCTTTATTGACGAACAAAAATGCTACACATTTGCAGGTTACAAAGTACTTGTGGATGAAGTACAATCTTGATGACCCTTTGACAGTTTATACACAACATAGTGATACCTTAGGAAAAATTGAAGATATATACAACGAACTGGAAACCAAAAATCCAGCTGGAAAACTTACCTCCTGAAAACGACCAACTTATCCCTATCACAAAAAGTAAAAAAGCAGACTTGCTGAAGATGATCCCATACCTTGACAGCCAGTATGAAGATTTTTACAAATCATTGCCAACAATAACTTAATTTTTTAAATCTTTTTTTAACAAATTCTTAATTTTTTAAAAATATTTTTTGTTTCCAAATTCTTAATTTTTTTTCACTTGAGGTTCAAAAAGTAAACTTTTATTTTGTTTTTTTCTAATAATGTTCTTGGTTTAGTTTTATTTGCATTTATATATATACACTTACGAGTGGAAAATAAATTATTTTCAACTTACATTTATATGTATATTTATTATCAACCTTATAAAACTTCTTTCTAATCTTTTTTTTTTTTTTTTTTTTTTATTGGTCCTCCCCTTCCTCGCCTTGTAGGCTATACGGGGTTTCCCGGGCCAGGGGAGAGGGTGGGGGATTGATGCCGAGTATTATTAAATTTTCCCCTGGCTCCGGGTTTTGAACTTGCTATCTTTCGGGTCTCAATCATATGTTACCATGGGCAAAGCGTATTTTTTAACGCGTTTGCCCACTCGGCCATCCCGCCACCCCCCTTCTTTCTAATCTATTGTAATTATTTTGTTATTTGTTTTATCAAACATATAATAACAAAGAGTAATTTTCATTGGAAACAATGGGGGAAGTAATTTCCCTCCCATGACAATTTTATGGAATAACGTTCTATGTTAGTTCCCCAGACGAAAAAGTAATCCCCAATTTAGCAAATTGATTTTACTGTCTCATGTAAAGTTTCGAAAAATCACATAGACCGTTATTCGGCCCAACCCTTCAATTGTTGTATCTTGTTTAAACATTTGTGCTTTCATAATTGAAAATTGTTATTTTCTTTGAATAAAATTTGTTTAATGTGTGTTTCATTAAATATATTGCCTACATAAAGTATTTAAAGTTGTTTAGAGCATTCTGTTCTAGGGAAGAATGGTACGCGTAGCATTCTGTTGAAATACGTACCACTGTGAGTGGTACCCTGCGGGGTGTACATTGAGGGGGAGGTTTCTAAAGGTGCCTTTACGAACCTCACCTTCAAACAGATTTCCCTCGAACCTTGCCGTACCGGCGTTAAGCGAACAGCCATTTATACTTAACGTGGCGTTAAACGAACCAATATGGCTGACGCACCCAACGCTAGCTTATGATAAAGAAAAAATCTCCATTATCAATATATTTTTCATTACACTGCACGGAAAGTAACTACCTTCGATGCATGCAAACAGTACAGAAAACAACTGTTTTCCGTTTACTTCTAAAAGTGCACCGAAAATTTGCACGCGCGCGGAAAATTTATAAGTGCACCGAAAATTTTCGGTGTACTTGTTATTTCGTTTCCCGGCCACCAGTAGCGCTTGCTGATTGTATTAAGAACAGCTGTTTAATGAAAAATTGAAATCAACAAAACTGAAAATCCACCGATTACAATTAGTTTTTGTGTCATAAATGCATTGAGCATGGAATAATGAAAACAAATAACGAAAATATTGAAATTCCGCACAATGAAAGAGCAGGAAAGTGTCAAGAAATACACAAAAATACAACTAAAAATTTACACTTACTACAAAAGAAATTAGCAAATAAAATCATAAATATAAGCAACAATCAGAACTGTACAGTAAATATTAATTTCAATTTCTAAAATTCTTAGAACCCTTATTTATTTCAGTATTTTATTTAATTTGTATTCAGCTTTTGTTTGTTGATCAATAAACTAATCAAACAGTATACTAGTGTTTGAAATTATAATTTAAGTTAATTAATTATGTTTGTTTGAGATCTCTGTTATACTGCCAGTTTGCAGTGTAATGAAAAATATCGTTCATAACACGTACCAAAAGTGCTTTTCCCGAGCTTACTCAAACTATTCCCGTACTCGGCTTCGCCTCGTACGTGAAACTCGAATTCCCGTGTTCGGCTACGCCTCACACGTGAATTTCCGTAGCGCACGGGAAAAGGCCACTTTCGGTACTAGTAATGAAATATACTATTATATTATCTGAAAAATAAAAAAATAGGAGACGAATTACAACGTTTCACAAATTAAACTAGTATCACAAACAACTCCTGTCAATTATGAAAAACCCAAATCAAAAGTGACACTAGCGCTACCCCCGAACACAGGCGAACAAAGTACCTAGAACACCCGAACAGTCGACGTGAAGGCTGTTCGAGGGTGGTGTTCGAAGGTAAAGTTCGTAGAGTGTAAAGGCACCTTTACATCAGGTACTCTTGCCCAATCCTCAGTCTGGTGCGTATACAAATAAAAATAAAAATCTGGTGCGTGCACGCAACACACAACTTTCACTTACCAACTTACTTAAATTAGAAATTCATGTTTTTTGTTAATTGCCACTTCTCAAAGACACAGTTTTCCTTTCTTTTTCTTCATTTCTTATTTTTGTTTTTATTTGCTCTATAAAAAACACTATTTTTTTTTATTATTAAATAAAAGTTTTTACTTCTGATAATTCGGCAATGCAAAAGCATAATACTCCACCTCGTCTGATTTTATAATTCTCTATGTAGTTGTTGAAAACTTCATTTACCATGAAAATAAATAATTTCCATTAAATGAACAGAACGGCTTTAATTATGAACAATGGTCTGTCATTAAAGGCTTACTCCGCATGAATGGGCTCAACGATTTTTATGAGTTGACTGAATATTTTTCTTTTTTTCTCCTCTTTGTGTTTTCTTTATTTTTATCATATCTCATATTTAGCCATTTCTTATTTTTAGGCCTAATGAGAGACAGTTAATTTTTTCATATAAACAAAAACAAGTGTACTTTACAGGAAAACAAAAAAGACCCCTTCCCCATTTAAGCCACCTCAGAACATTTTAATAACGATAAAGCTTACCTGATACTAAAGAACACCTTATTTTCATTAAACATGGCGAGTTTTATCAAAATCTTTTAAATAATCATTAATAAATTGGAAAAAAGTTATGAAATAAAGTGCCCCCTCTGTTTGACCAATTTTGATGAAATGTTGGCTGTCACATCTTTGGCATATACATACATCAAATACCCAGTTTGATCACAATCGTTAAAACCGTTTTTGAGTAAATAAAAAAAGCACGTGAAAATGATACAAAATTTATTATAAGTATACTTATAATTTATAAGTAAAGTGCCCCCTGCGGTTGATCTATTTTGATGAAATATTTACAGTCATATCTCGGGCATATTAATACATCAAATACTAAGTTTAATCAAAATCGTCAGAGCCGTTTTTGAGAAAATCTAAAAAAAACGTAAAAAGTTATTAAATAAAGTACCCCCTCCCTTTGAGCAATTTTGATGAAATTTTTGCTGTTACATCGCGGGCTTATATATACACTAAATATCCAATTTCAGGTTCGCACGGTTTATGGTTTTTGAGCTAGTCTGTTCACACACACACAGACCATTTCGCGGGACTTGGTTATTTGGACTCAGGGGACCCCAAAACGTGTATTTCCGTTGAAAACCGGAAGTCGAAATTTTTCACGATCGCAATACTACCCTTACTATATATTTCATATATACGTAAGTGAAAGTAAAAAAACGGTTCCTCCTAAACAAATCCGGGACACCGACCGGCCTAGGTACGCCACTAGATACGATAGCGTCGGCTTCGGGATTACAAAGAGGTAGAACACACCTGAACACACCTGCCAGTGAAACCGACACGGGTCGAATTCCGCCGGCGAAAACGAGAGTGAGGTCGGGAATTTCTCTTTCGGTTCCTCCTCCCGAGCAACAAGCGAGGAAATATTAAGTTTTTTCTCCTCGAGGGCCATCTTGTGCTTTCTCCTAATTCTTTCTGATTTGTCCGGAAATGGTCCCTCTTCCGCCGGATGCTGGTTGACCGTTTAACGGAAATTACATGTTAATCGATACTTTGATAGGCCATTAGCGATTGTATAAATTACAAAATAAAATTGCTAAACTGTTTGTTCAGGGATTAGTCACTGATTTTTATGTATACTTAAATTGTACATGGCATTAACGAAATGTATATTTTTTCGGGTTTTGTGCCGAATCCTGCCACCCGCTATAATCGATTTCTAGTCTAGTTCTTTGACTAAACTGCCTTTTAATTAAAACATATATTCTATAATTTCTTAACCCTAATAATTGATTTTGCATTGCAAGAATAATGAATTAAACATAAAATATTATTATTTATTTTAAATAAAACAAGCCTAATCTTTAATTTAATGAGGAGGATAGAAAGCTAAAATGTCTTTTAACATTTTTTCGAACAAATCCAGTCGACGAAAGTCTGTTGTATGCGATTTGAAAACAAATTCTTCATTACAAAACTTATAAGTGGTGTATTCCTTAACCCAACATTAGATGAAATAAATGACTACTTCTATTTTAACATTACTGGCCTGTAACTACGTATTGCTTCTTAAACGTTTAGATGTACGACACTCCTTTTACGACCTCCATTTATGTACGACCTCCACCTACCTTCATTTCCCAGTGATAACACCATTTCGTGTCCATTTGAGCATAAGCGTACTTTATGTAACACACCTTTCTTCTGTAAAAATTCCTCTGCTTCTTTTTTATCTGTAATTTCTTTTACAAGTTTCAATAACCCCATATTTTCTTTTAAAAGGATTTACGGATAAAAAAGAAGCAGAGGAATTTTTACAGAAGAAAGGTTTTTATCATAACAAAACAGAAGGGTTATGTAACCAATAATAATAAAACATAAATGCTATATGATAAGAGTTGTTATGGTATTGAGTTGAACTATCGATTATGGCGTGTGGCCGGATTCGGCAGAAGACCCATTTTTTCTTTGTAATTCAAATTTAATGAAAATTAAACTTCCAATAATTGTTTTGCATTTTTTTTTATTTATTTCTCATTTATCTACGTTTCGGGGCACCCGCCCCATCTTCAGGAAACAATTAAAAACATTTATATTCATCAATCATAGTAACTTAAATTGATTTTATTTAACCGACTTCGAAAGAGGAGTTTACTCAATTCGATACGTATGTGCCTTTTTTTTTCTTTTTTTTTTCTATGTATGTCCACCGATTACTCTGAGATGGGTGGACCAATTGGAACGAAACCTTTTGCATCTTGTAGAGTATTTTCCCAATGTGGTCCCATTAAAACCTTTTATGGGTTCTTAATTTATTAAAGAAGTTATTGGGAAAAAACATGAAAATAATTATTTAATTATCGCTCAAAATATTTACTTATGTGGAAAACATATGGCATATATATCATAAGGTATGCTCCAACAAACTATTAAAACACGTTGATAAATAACGAACTGATCATGTACTATCCCCACTTTTTTTATTCTAAATTTGATTGGTTGATTTCAAGCAATGCTCAATAATGTTTTAATGGTCGATGAATCGGTTGGGAAAACAAACCAATCAAATTCAGAATTAAAAGAGTGGGTAAGAACATGTGAAGTCTGTTAGTTATTTACGTGGTTTAAAGTGCTTGTTGGAACAAACCTTATACATAACCTTAAATAAATTTTAATAAAGATATATAATATCAGTGGAATATCGCAGTCGTTTTCTGAAAAACGAAACACTTCTTTATGGTTCCGGCAAAGTTATTGTTGTTTCGACCCTGTTCCTGGAAAATTTTGCCAAGAAATAAAACTCAAGAAGTTTTTTGGGTAGCTTAAAAGATTTTTTTATATATTTAAGAAGATTAAAGCACATTAAACATCGACAACAGTAAAAAATCCTAAATGAATGTCTAAACGACGGATGGACAGCATAATCATAAAACCACAAAATTCATAGAATTTAAAGAAAGGCCGAGCATTAATAACCATTTTTAAAAGAGATTCGTAAAATCCTAGCCATTATTGTTTTAAATTAGATTTTGATTTCCGACTTCCACTCCCTATGCACATTAAAAAGGAATTCAATACTTCCTGGAAAAATCTCTTTTTCAGTTGATTTAGAGGCCTTAACAAAGGATTCAGGCACCTCTGTCAGCTTCCGGATACACTCAACCACTGTCGGATATTAATATACAATGTAATCATAAAATCTTGTTCGGATTCTTCACTCTGGAGTGACACTTTTGTTATGTTATCCAGATTACTATTATCGGTTTTTTAATTATGTTTCTGCAACTATTGAGGTGTTTAGATGAAAATTGCTGTAAGTGCCAAATTATTGATTTTGAGATAACAAATAACTATTAACTAAGCTTAAATTTGGTTTGAAAATTAAGAAAAATATTATGGATATGACCAAAATATGGACTTGTTATTATTCCAGTCATGAAATAAATACGTCTCCCTAAAAAAATTTAATTCCAATTCCATCTATGATGGTGAATTGTCTAATTTTTTTTCTGTAAGTTACGATAACGTCCCTAGGGTGGCACTCGATAAGAGAGTCTAGACACGAAAACCTTAAAGATAGTCATTTGTGAAGAATTGTTTTCCTTTCGAGGCAGTCATATGCTCAGATACCGAAATAACAAACGTATATGTTGTTTATTATATGTTACCAATAAAACTGGTCGAAAAACAGCCAAAATCCCAACTGTTCAGTGGCATACATACGACATCTTGAAGTTGCCGGATTCATGCTATAGCCGAGCAAAACTGAACACCTCCTCTCGGAACACAGATGTAAGTATGTAATTAACAAGTACCGAAGACAATATTCCGCAAAGGAAAAAGATTGTCATTGTGGAAACAAACTTTTATGTTTCTTCCTGATGGAACATTGGCCTTTACAAAAAATCAAAGTAGACAGGGTGTTGAAAGGTCTGTACTGCACCTACCGCAAACGATTTTCAATTTTCTGTGCATGTTCATAAAATTGATAATGTGACTATTATAATACAAAGTAGATTAAAATTGATATAATTATAATATAAAGACCCGGGATAGACGAACGTGGTATAGCGCTACCTGGGTGGGCTGACTTTTATTTCGCGAAGGACCCACGGAATAGATCTCGTCCTTCCCACCATGGATAGAACAACTAACTAATGAACCAAACTCAATTGTAGTAACTAAAGAGGGGTACCGAATAAAAAAAAAAAAAAAAAAAAAAAAAAAAAAAAAAAAAAAAAAAACGACTTCGAAAACCCGAAATCAGTTCAAAATGCACTTAAAATCTGTATAAAAAAAAGCATACAGAATTTGTTTTAGAAATCAACGCATTGCTTCCTTCCGCCTTATATTAGAAATTATCTTCCGCCACTAAAAAGTATGAAATAAAAAACATTTTATAAAAAAAATTAAACCGACTTCGAAAACTAGGAACCAGTAAAAATAAATGCACTGAAAAGTATGAAATAATTACCTTCTGATTTTAATGAATACGCAGCAAAATTGAAAATCGTATGAAAAGCGGAAAAATGCATTAAAACGAATAATTTTATTTTGATTAGTACGAATACATACTAACTGTTAATAAAAATTATTAAATTAAAATATTAAATACCATGTTCAATACTTAACAATCTTTTCGGAAGCGGCGCAAAATTTAAAATTGTTAACACTAAAAATTAGGAAAATCTTAAAATTCTCTATAGATTTTCTATTTTGCGCCGCCTCGAAAAAGATTGTTAAGTATTGAACATGGTATTTAATATTTCAATTTAATAATTTTTATCAACAGGATGTACTCGTACTAATCAAAATAAAATTATCCGTTTTAATGCATTTTTCCGCTTTTCATACGATTTTCAATTTTGCTGCGTATTCATAAAAATCAGAAGGTAATTATTTCATACTTTTCAGTGCATTTATTTTTACTGGTTCCTAGTTTTCGAAGTCGGTTTAATTTTTTTTATAAAATGTTTTTTTAATATTCATATTTCATTATTAATTTTCTTCTTGGAACAGTTTTTTATAATTTAATATTAATCACCTTAAAATTATTTTCCATGCTTTACTGCATGTTGTCATGCAATTAGTCCATAGTACTGCATTTAGTCCGGGAGCTGAGGGCCAAAAAGGTGCCTGATTTGAAGAAATTTTTTCATCATATAGGCTGAAGGTACTCATTTCATAGACCACAAATGTAAACGTCTGCCACCTCAGATCGGTTGCCAGCAAATGTTATAGGCGAACAAAATCGACATTTTCGAACTTTTTTCAATTTTTCTCTAATAACTCGAAAACTATTTATCGCAAAAGAAATTGTGTCCTTTCTAAAATAAAAGGGCATTAAATTACGCGTCGACTGAGTTCCTCACAGTTAAAATCGAGTTAATCTTTTCGCCAAAACCGATTGTCAATTTAGCCACTTTAGCGGAAAAATGAATTACGCTCATGTTCCAAAACCTGGAATTTAAAGAGGGTTACTCCAACTAAAAAATGTTTCCCATAATAGTTGTAGAATATCGAATTCTGTGTACAACGATATCATTAATTTTAAAATTAGCCCACTCCTGTGGAGACAAAGTAATTAAAACGTGAACGCATTTAGCGCCTTGTGGTCTAAAATCCGTGTAATTTTTTGGGATTTTTTTTCAGTTTCTCGCATATAATTCGGCAAATACAGATCACAATGTATTGCTTTCTTCTTACCATAAGAGGCTAAACTATTGCAAATAGAATCATATATTTGAAGTTTAAATCGGTTTAGTGGTTAAGCCGGTACATCAAATCATACATACGGGTTCGGTACATCAAAAGTCTTTACGTAAAATTTTTACGATTTTAGTGGAAACCGTGTTCTAACGCCTCT
This sequence comes from Aelia acuminata, assembly GCA_911387785.2. Classification (NCBI taxonomy): domain Eukaryota; kingdom Metazoa; phylum Arthropoda; class Insecta; order Hemiptera; family Pentatomidae; genus Aelia; species Aelia acuminata. Next base: position 1,828,310 of record OU426982.1, read on the forward strand.
AACTAAAAAACAACTAGTTTAAATGAAAATTTTTTTAGAATAAACTTGCAGAGCATCAAAATTTACCTATTTCTATGTTTGAATTTTTTTAATCTGTGACTCATTTTTAGGTGTTGGATTTTATCTAAATTTTCGATTTTAAACTTTTGAATGATTTTTTTTATTTTCTAATATTCATTTATGTTCGGGTTCATCTAGCCTTTATTAATCTTATTATTTGTGTTTCAGAGAGCACGGCGACAAGTGGAAGAGCGTGCTGAGGTTCGTGGCGACGGTACTTCCGTTCGGGCTGCTCCTCGCTGCGCTGTCACCCAACATCCTGGTCATCAGCCCAGCCGATGAGTGAGTATCGATTCCAGCTATCGACAATCATCGATTCAAGTCGCCGCCATTTAATAAATTAAAGAATGTAGAAATAGTTACTTATCATCAAGCCGGAGAAGAACTTAATAAATAAAAAATTCTGAAGAGTTGCTCGGGTTCCGTTCAGCGCCATTTTGTGTTGCCCCGATCTCACTGCTAAGGACCAGTTTTGGGGTTGTTTATTAAGAGCGAGCGTAGCGAGCGACAGTATTTATCTAAGTATCTAATAAAGCTAATCAAGGGCCTTTTTAACTAAAAAGGGCGAGTTATGAAATTGAAAGAAGTCAATTAATTGAGGAAGTTAGGGGCATAGGCATTTTATACGATACATAGGGGAGGCCCGGGCAAAGTGAATAGGTCGGGCAAAGCGAATAAGCACTTTCATAGACACGGTAACAACGCTAGCGCTTTGGGTGGCTAATGCGAGAAGTAGGGGTAGAAGCCGCTTCACAGGACGGAGAGATATTGGTCGTATTTTATTTTAGTTGTGAGATAATTTGTTTAAAACGAAAAGTGGTACGGTTCTTAAAATTTGTAAGGTAAGTTTTTATATCTTTATTGTATAACCAATACAAGTGTAACGTCTGTTGCATGTTTTAGTTTAAACTGTAGTACAAGCAGATAGTTTTGACGGGAACTGCCGATTTTTAGATTATATGGTCGTAGTCTAATTTAGTGTTTAGTTAAAATGGCGCGCGCCGGGCAAAGTGAATAAGGGCAAAGTGGATAGCAGCTATTGCCCTGGTACATGCATTTGTTTTATCTGTCTTAAGATCCTACGGGGAGCCGTTGACGATTGGATACAGTGTGGACAGTGCAAGGATTGGGTGCATGAAGGATGTTCATCGTACTCTGGTGTCGGATCCTTTTTCTGTGACATTTGCCATGAATCATAATCATGAAAACGAAACATGGATAGCATAGAAATGTGTATCTGTAATTAAACAGTGTCTTCTTAAAATTTGTTTTCATTTTCCAGGTTTTATTCCTAAGCTGGAGTACTATATTCACTTTGCCCGGGTAGCCTGGGTAAAGTGGATAATTGACAAAAAATAAATAAAAAATATTTTTTTTATATGTAGGATTGGCTTCACATAACTGATATTCTTACAATAAGTTGATAATATGTCTCTTACTCTAATATATGTATTAAGTTGTATTCATATGGTTCCAAGTATTTTTAAGAAATATTTCTCTCTTAACATATTCACTTTGCCCGGGTCTCCTGTAACAACGAGACTGTTTAAAAGTCAAATTAAAATTAAAACCTTTAAAGAAATAAAACATAAAATCTTCTACGCTTATCGAGAATGTTCTAGTTTGTTCTACTGTTTGTTTGTTTATTAACGTCACTTTATGCCACAAGGCTAATCGGACGATGCTACAGCGGGAGCCCTAAATTTTGCTTATCCAGCTATAATTAGGGTAGGGATCGTTAACGAGTACCTGGCATCGTACAGGCTCTGGACCTCCATTTTACGTCCTACCCGAGGGGGGGCATAGCTAAGGATTTTTTACTCATTTTTTTACATCGTGGGATGCAAACCCGCGACCTTCCCTATGTTAGGTTGCTATGCTAACCACTACACCACAAGTGACCCCGATGCTTCCTTTTGTTTTTTAATTTGAAATGTATTATTTGAGGGCTGTAGAAGCAAAACTGACCATTAACCACCTCGTCACTGAGATGACAGATGTCTTATCACAATTACAATCTCAAACGTCTTTTATAAACATCAATCTTGGACCCAACTCTTTAGCCTCGCCGATAGGTCACAGAGAGAGATCGAAAGGCTTCGATGCTGAAGGCTTTTTGATGGCCCGGAGAGATCTCCGCCAGAGCTGACACCCCGACAATGGGAGGCAGCCGCGTTGACGATGGAAATGGAGAGTGGAGGATATCCGACGGCTGTAAGAGAGAGAGAGTGCTGCTTCTAAAACCGCTTGCGATTCCTTTCTACCTCTTTGGAATTTAAGCTTGACGGAGTTAGGTTCCATTAACAGGATATGTAATTGTTATATAATTTTAACAGGGGGGAGCACGCCACCCAAGTAATATGACAGGAGGGGATATGTCCCTCCCATATGAAAAAGATTAAATAAAAATACGATTTTACGAAATTATCCGAGTTTAACCAATTAAATTTAATTCAATATAAATATAAAATATATTACTTTTTTTCTATATGTGTAAATAGTCTATATTTCTTATAATAGGAAGATTAATGATGTCTATGATAAAATAATTAGTGAATAACCAGAACATTAGTTTATTAAAACGTCACAGTTTAAGAAAAAAAGGCCTAATCCCAACGTTTCGGTCATTACACGCCCATCATCAGGGTATTTTTCTTGTGTTCCATAAACTCCTTTTTCATTTTTTTGGTTGTATTGGTCTATCTATTGTTTTTTTCCCCAACGTCAATCACTTATCAATCAATTAATAGAACTTACAAATAAGCACATTCAATTGAAGGGGTCGGGGAAAAATAGTGCCAATAAACATTTTTACCAAAAATAAACTTTAGCTGAGGTCTCTTGTATATTATGTAGTACTGTATGTCTATGATGGAAATGCCGCCTAAATATGACTATAGAGCACTCTACAGTCATATTTCAGGTGGTATTTTCATCATAGACATATAGTACTACATAATATACTATACAATAGACGGCAGCTAAAGTTTATTTTTGTTAAAAATTTTGCTTGGCATTTTTTTGCTCCGACCCATTAATTTTTGTATAACAAGCTCATAATTGGCAATAAAAGAAATATTGAGGACAATAATAGAGATAAAAACAATCCTATCTTTTAAGTCAGGCAAAACTACTCACAATGAGCCAAATTTTATAAAGATCTGTTAATTAGTTTCTGATTGCACCCCGACAAACACCGGGACACGAGATTTTTTTAGATTTAAAGGTTATTATATTAATTTAGTCATTTATTACAGTTACGACTTTTGGATAAACTTTCTCTTCAGCGGTTTTTAGAAAAAGTAGGAAAACTGCAAACCGGACGAAACATCGGAGGATATGACGAGGTGCCAAGTATTCCAAGCCGCGATGGACTTTCTTTCCGCCGAGGAGTTGCCGTTTCACTTGTGACATCAAAGGCCGTTTTCCGCCGGGGACTTTGCAGAGTCATTGCCGAGTGATCATTTATTAAACCAGGCTTAAGATATCTCTTCGACATATATTAAAAACCTAACAAAAACCAGAACTATAACCATTCATATGTCGTGGATCAAATACAAATGAAGAGGTGAGGTGCAAAACTCGAACAGATTTTTCAGGAAACTTAAAAAGCTTACCAAGTCAAGTTGCCAGATAAAGATGGTTTCTTTTGCCTTCGAAAGGTACAGCTACCCTATGTAAGTGAGCTTAGAATAAAAAAATTTACTGATTTAGAGGTAACAAAGAAAAAAAAGTAATAAAATATGAAAAATGAGAAAGTTTGGCAACAAAATGTTTAAAGGATAGACTTTTGCTGCACTCCACCATCGAAAAATTACTATTTATGTTTATATGTAAACTAATGTTAATTTTTACTTTCACTTACCTATATATGAAACATATAGTAAGTGGAAGTATTGCGATCGTGAAAAATTTCGACTTCCGGTTTTCAACGGAAATACATGTTTTGGGGCCCCCTGAGTCCAATTAACCAAGTCCCGCGAAATGGTCTGTGTGTGTGTGTGTGTGTGTGTGTGTGTGTGTGTGTGAACAGACTAGCTCAAAAACTATAAACCGTGCGAATCTGAAATTGGGTATTTATACTTATAAATTATAAGTATACTTTGTATCATTAATTATAATTTATAATGTAAATTATAAATTTTGTATCATTTTCACGTGCTTTTTTTATTTACTCAATAACGGCTTTCATGATTGCGATCAAACTAGGTATTTGATGTATGTATATGCCAAAGATGTGACAGCCAACATTTCATCAAAATTGGTCAAACAGAGGGGGCACTTTATTTCATAACTTTTTTCCAATTTATTAATGATTATTTAAATGATTTTGATAAAATTCGCCATGTTTAATGAAAATAATGTGTTTAATAATATCAGGTAAGCTTTATCATTATTAAAATGTTCTGAGGGGGCTTAAATGGGGACGGGGCTTTTTTTGTTTTTCTATAAAGGACCTTTGTTTTAGTTTATATTGGGAAATTATCTGTCTCTCATCACGCTTAAAAATAAGAAACGGCTAAATATGATATATGAACAAAATCAAGTAAACATATACAGGAGAAAAAAAGAAAAATATTCCGACAACTCATAAAACACCTTGAGCTCACGCATGCGCTGTACGCCTTTAAAGACAAACCAATGCGTTACAATTAAACTGTTCTGTTCATTTGAGAAGTGACAATTAACAAAACGCATTAATTTCTAATCTAAGTAAGTTGGTAAGTGAAAGTTGTGTGTTGCGCGCACGCACCAGATTTTTTTATACTGCATTACTGCCTAATACCTCAGACACTAACTGAAGTCGTTCCTCCCCGAACAGGTCCGCAGGCACCGACAAGCAGCACGGCCATCGATCTCTTCGGCATGGCAGCCTCGGACCGTGCGGCTTGAGGAGGCTTTGCGAGGCCTTGTCCACTTCCCCGCAGGACTTCGAGGTGTTCCTCAAGGCCGCGAAGCAAGGGTGAGTCCTATCTTATGTCATGTATATTATATGTCCTATAGTACAGTATATTACCCTGTAAATGTAATCGAAGTTATAGTAGGCGTGCATAATTGCTAGTCTTAGTTGCGAACGAATAACTAAAAGATTGATAAACACTTTGCCGACTCGGAAACGGCCTAGGCGAAGGTGGGAGGATTCGGTGATGGCTGATGTTGTGTAGTTGGGATTGGACGGGTGGAGCTGTGTAGGGAGCCATTGCTGGTTTCGGCATCGAGCCTTCGGGTTCGTTAGGCCTTTATTCTATTCTGTAATACAGTATAAGCTTTTTGTATTAATCCTGCATTGAATTAAAACGAAAAGAAGATGGTTTCTGGACCGTGTCTGATAAGGAAATACCTGAACTATTCCCCAACCACATTTCTTCTGTTTTTCAAACAATCATTTAAATGAATATAATATCGAAGTTAACTCCCTGAAATTCCCTTTAAAACAGGAAGAAACACTTTATTATCAAAATACATGACAGACGTGGGGCTGCTCAATTACATTGAGTTGCTTAAAACACAGCTTTCTTATCAGTAAAAAATATATATTTTAGTAACGCAAGCGTAAAACAAAATTAAGTCAAAACTAATTAGTTGCTGATTACAAAAGCAATTATAATAGGCTAAAATATAATATAATAAAACACTTATTTACATTGTTTACATAAATAATGCAGCCTGCTAAGCAGTTGTCAATTATAAATATGATTATTTATAATACCTAATGAATCAATCAGAATTGACTCAGCTAGGATGGTCAGTTTTTCTTGGTCAATTCCCACCACGTCGAAGAATTTTCTCGCTACTTTACCAATTGTTCCTCGCGTACCAAACCACAACCCTGTGACTTTAAACTCCCTATCACCTACTTCTTCATAAAATTTATCTTTGTAGAAGGGTATGCATTTTTCGTAGATCTTCTTCTTGTCCCTATCTACTTTTTCGGCCTGTTCGCTGTCGTTTGTTTCGTAGCGAACGGTGGGGTCTAATAAATACACCTCCTTACCATTTGGCTTGTATGCTATTATATCGGCATATCGGGTGGAGCCGTCAGTGTCTATGCCATATACTTCCTCCAGACACTTGTACCCCTTTTCAGCCAGCATCTTCTACTCTATATATATATAATCTATGATCATCTCTATATCATATAATCATATATTCTACTCTATTATACTTGGTGTTCCAGACATAGTGAAAAAAAAGAGGGTAATACTGCATGTTAAACGGGGTACAATGGCGCAGAAACGAGTTTCCTATCTCAACCTTCTGAGGAGATTTTTATGGTTTTTATTTTTGAAATCTTACTTTTTTTCTGAAAAAATGACAGTTGTCTCTACTTTGGTTTAGCGTAGACACAAAAACAATGATATTTTCTTAATCAGCATTAAATTTCTAATGCTCTAAATCATGAGATGAGTCTGGTTATTTTAAATCCTCTTTCAGTGGGACTTTTAGCGCGCTAAACACATAACTTTTATTAACACTTAAATTTTTAATAGTTTTTGAAAATTCCTCACTCCCCACTGGAGCACCCTAGAAGCCGTCAAACTTCCTAAAAACTGCGGAATTCAGTTAGCTTTTTAGTGCTGTAACTCATGATACAATTGCACTTCACCTTTTGAGTCTAAAAGAAGTTTTTCTGATGAAAAACACGCTAGAGAATGTCACTGCTGGGGCAATGAGGGAGCGCGCTAGAGCCTGCAACCAAAGTAACGGATGCCGAACTTTCCATGTATGAGTTAAAGTTAGTTTTACTTTTTTAAGACTAGAAATAACAATGTATGTATGAATTCTAAATAATATAAAAAGGGTAATAATAAGCTAAAATTAAAAAAAAAAACTCCTTAGTTTAAATTTAAAAAATGCTTTCTTTAAAATAAATTAAACTTTTTTCTTCTCTTCTACTAAAATTTGAAAAATCCTACATAAAACACGTTGAAGATAAAAAATGATAATATTATCCAAAGTAATGGAGGACATTTTGAACACACGCTGCAATAATCCATTTTGATATGCTTCTGCAATAATAATATTATTTTTTATCTTCAACATTTTTTATGTAGGATTTTTCAAATTACTACCCCGTTTACCAGGTCTGCAAGTTTAAAATGTCGTTTTAATTCCAATAGAATGTGCTCTTAGCCTATTGAAGGATTTGCTTATCTCTAAACGCTATTTTGTTTGTTAGTCATTTGTTTACAAAAGTCAGTTGTTTTTAAGTCGTTTACGTGGACGTATCATACCTTTCTTTGGTGTTAAAAATGTCTAATTTTAAGCCAAATAAAGAGCATTTGCGGCATGTCATGATTTTCTTATTCAATCAAAAGAAAAAGGCATCTGAATGTCATCGAATTCTTGTTGAGACTTATGGCGATCTTGCTCCAACCGTCAAGACATGTGAACGTTGGTTTCAAAGTTTCAAACGTGGTGATTTTGATGTTACTGATAAAAAACGAGAAAATCGACCAAAAAAGTTTGAGGACGTCGAATTGCAATCTTTATTAGACGAAGATAATACCCAAACCCAACAAATGATGGCAGAACAGTTGAATGTCACTAGGCAAGCCATTTCCGATCGCCTGAGAGCTATGGGAAAAATTCAAAAGGTTGGAAAATGGGTTCCACATGAATTGGACGAACGACAGATGGAAAAACGAAAAACTGTGTGCGAAATGCTGCTTTTACGCCACGAAAGAAAGGGTTTTTTGCATCGAGTTGTAACTGGCGATGAAAAATGGATTTATTTTCAGAATCCCAAACGAATAAAATCATGGGTAACGCCAGGACAACCATCCACATCGAGTGCAAGACCGGATCGTTTTGGAAGAAGACAATGCTGTGTGTGTGGTGGGATCAGAAGGGAGTAGTCTACTACGAGCTTCTCAAACCCGGCAAAACAGTCAATACGGACCGCTACCGACAACAAATGATCAATTTGAGTCACGCATTGATCGAAAAACGCCCAGAATGGGCTCACAGGCACGCCAAAGTCATTCTTCAGCATGATAACGCTCCTGCACATTCAGCCAGATTGACTAAGGAAACGATTTCTTCGCTTGGTTGGGAACTCCTACCCCACCCGCCGTATTCACCTGACCTGGCGCCTTCTGATTATCATCTCTTCTCATCGATGGGACACTCATTGGCTGAGCAACACTTTAACAATTTGGAGGATGTAAGAAAATGGCTCGATGAATGGATTTCAAATAAAGATGAAGCATTCTTTTGGAATGGTATCCATAAATTGCCCGAGAGATGGACAAAATGTGTAGAAAGCGAGGGCCAGTACTTTGAATAAAATATGTTATACTTTTTTTTTAAATTACTGTGTATATATTTTAAGAAATAAACGACATTTTAAACTTGCAGACCTGGTAAGATGCAGCATTACCCATTTTTTTTTACACTATGTCTGGGATACCCAGTATATATATTGTAGGCTATACATTGCTACCCTACAGAAATAGAGAAAATTACCATAATGGATATCACTCTACATTATTTTAAACAAGTTCTGTCTATAAAGAAATTCGAAAAGTAAAATTTGTGTCAAAAGTAAACCTATATAACATGACAGTTTTCAATCGATTCGGAAATGAAATATTAACCACAGACTTTTACATTTAAGTATGTTGATATTGGTACAGACCGCACGCTCCTTGGTTTTCTAAAGCCTTTCGAAACGTTTGCCTTAAAAGTTGATGGCGAACAACCGCTAAACTGTAAACAGTTAACACCATCCATATTGCTGTGGATATAACCGGATCTACCTCATTGCTGTCTGGATTTCATTCCTCGTGTGATCTCTGCACTGCCAGCAATTTTTTTTTTTTTTTTACCTTTTTCAAAAATTAATAAGCTTAAAGTAGAAAATTTGGATCTTTTCTATTTGCCAGCCTCAAGTGATTAACTGGGTAGCTAGTGATAACATAGGTTATAGAAATATAACCTAAAATAAAATAGTCTGAATTTAAAAATAATCTTTACTAAAAACATCGATATATATATGATAACAATATCTTAATTATTCTTCCTCACAAAACTTGGTAGTGGTGTACTCTCTCGTCCAGTTGTAGATGAAATATATTATTATTTCCAAACTCAACCTAGTTTTCTCCAACCACGTTCCTTTTCTTAATCGGATCGTTTGCCTGCAATTTGTTTTATAACACCTCCATCGATGAATGAAGAATCCCTTTGGGCTGCTAGAAGGTCACTGCACTGGTTTTGTCTGGAATTTCCTTTACAATTTTTAACAGACCCATCTTTATTGAACACTGAATACCTGTTTATATTACCCGAATGTATACAAACTATAAGGTTATTAGGTTATAAAATGCCATGTGATAGTATTTCTATAACATATGTTATCACTAGTTTCCCAGTTAAATCACTTGAGGACGGCAAATAGAAAATTTAGAAAAGAGCAAAAGAAATTTTAGTAATTTATATTTCATATAAGGGCGATACTTAAACTATAAAATATAACTGTATAAGGCAAGTTTCAATAGTTAAAAATAAAATTTATTGTAAGAACATGCAGCATGGTTTGAGGTTCCTTCCACTCCGTGCTCGCTTTTGATTTCCTGTTTGAGGTAGAACCTACTGATACGATATCTCATATCATCATGTGTTATATTCTGAATTTCATTAATTATTATGTATTATGGCAAAAGATTAATTTGGTATATTTTTGCTGTCTATTGTGATTATCGACGTTGGAAAGGAAGAAGGGCTCCGGGCGACCATTACTGGATATTGATGATGCTCTGAAGGAAATTGTTGTGTAATCGCGAACTTCCAAGGTGTGTGGTGTGTCGAAAGATAATGTTAGTGAAAAAGACCAGTAGACTGGTCACTCACGAACTTACTCCTCAACAAGCAGCTGAAAAAAAGAAAAGTTTACAGAACTTCGCGGTTTTAACTCCTGCCTCATCCACTAGATAGTCCAGACCTCGCGCCATCGGATTGCTACGATCCCCGGCCCACTTTCCTCTAGGGAAAAAGGTTGATAATTTTGCGGAAGTTGAAAATGTGGTCCAAGAGCTCGTTGACAGCCATCCCAAGGAATGCTATCAGGGTGGCATCGAGCAATTGGCTGGCAGATGGCTAATGACGGTAGATAACTATGGACTGTACTTTGAGTATTAATTGTATTTTATATCAAAGAAATAATAATAAATTGTTATGTAGTAATTAGTTATCGTTAAATAATTAATTTATAATTTTTAAACTATTTTATTAGAAGATAAGGGAGCGGGGTAGCCCACTGGTAAGGCAGTGGACTGCTGTGCTTAAGGTCCCGAGTTCGAATCTGACATGGCTTTATGATATCTTTATTATTCGCCACAGTTCGTCTCGTGGGCCGAGAGACCCTCCTGGGGCAAACCCAGCCTCTATAAAGTGGGTACCCTTAATTGAAAAATTAAGGGGAAAGAACCTGGCGGTTGAGCGTGATCACGGTCAAATCACCTCCTTGCACGACCACTGACCAAGAAACAGTACTCTTCCTTACATAGTACTGCACCCAAGACCCTTTATGGGTTGTAGTGGTACAGGTTTTTTTTTTATTAGAAGATAAAAGATTCGACCACGGCCGGGAATCGAACCCAGGTCCTCTGCATCTACGTCGCAGCGCTCTTACCACTGAGCTAACCGTGAGTCCGTTCCGATCGTGATCGAATCTTGAGGGAGGGATCACAGAAGAGAAAGATTCGATCACGATCGGAACGGACTCACGGTTAGCTCAGTGGTAAGGGCGCTGCGATGTAGATGCAGAGGACCTGGGTTCGATTCCCGGCCTTGGTCGAATATTTTATCTCCTAATAAAATAGTTTAAATAATAATAAAATATTTGGTCGAAAAGCTGGTCATATTTTTTTATACACCCCATTACATAGTCGTAGGGAGAACAGTCTAGAACCTTCTGCGCCGGCGTAGATGGCTCTCGAACATCGTAGTCACAAACATGTGCTATGACGTTTATTCCAACTGTTGGTAAATTACAAAAACATTTCTAGAACTATTCTAAAGCACTTTTTTTTTTTTTTTGACGTTACAATAGTTTGTATTTCTGGGATTTATTGGGAATCTTCTATTTTTTTCTAAATCCGTTTGTATATATTAATTTTTAGCTTGTAGAATGAGATATCCTAAATCTTCGTTTGTGAGTAATCTCCTGGTCTGGAACTCTTGTAAATACTTACCAACTGGGATCTTTCTCTTTCAGGATGGAGAAACATTTGATTTCGTTGGTGAAACAATTTTTGGTGGCGATGGGAACTGTGCTGTGAGAAAATGTTAACAGCTCTGTAACCTTTCTTAAATAATTTTTTCTTTTATTATCGAGATGGTTGTGGAATGTAAAACTAAATACAAGAAGAACGCCCTCCATTTAGAAAGCTGAAAGTTATGAATGAAAATCAGCCTCTGTTATTTCTAAATGCTCAGTTATTGTAAAATAGAAGATCTTCTGAACTGTGGGAAAACAAAAGCGACAATTTTTCTATTATACTTAACTTTCTCGGTACATTTAAAAATAAATATTAAACGCCTTGTTACCTTTTTGATTACTGAAAATTTTCGAAATCGTCAATAATCTTTCACGTTTTATGAAAAAAAAAAATGGTTGGTTGGTTAGTTTTAAATTGTGGGATCAAATATGAGATCTCAGGTAATTTCGATTATTTTTTAATGCTGAACTACTATCCAGAGTGAAATACGAGTACATCACTGTCTTAGACATTTCGATTATTTGTTTGTTTTTTCGGTTTTCTGTTTAGTAGAGGAGTGTAACTATTTTAGTACATCAAATTTAAAAGATGTCACCAAAGATTTAAAATCCTTACTAATTCGACAGTAATTTGTTTATTTTAAAATAAATTATTTAACATCACTTTATGCCACTAAGGGTAGTCGGACGATGCTACAGTGGGAGTAGGGGAGAACGAGGTTGGTTGGCAACAGTTTTCACTTTTTTTATTGTTGAGTCGTTCCTGTTAATATAATCCCAATAGGGCTGATACCATTCTAAACTCCAAGTATTAGTGTACTTCAAGTATTTTTTTTCACCACATAATGTATAATATTAAGATCATAGAAAATTGAAGAATTCGTCAATCCAGAGTATGCCAAATAACACCCTATGTGGGGCAAGTTGGCATAGAAGGTGTGGTTGTTTAGCCATCTCATCCAAGTACTGCCTGATACATATTATTGTTATTAAAAGTTGCACTATAATGGTATAATAATTTTGAATCGGTTTTCAACAGCTTTTAATGGAAATTAGAATGACAATAGAAGAAGATAGAAGTTTAGACTGTCGTCACTTTCTGCATAAGAAAAATTGCTCTCATCCTCCTTGCTGGAACTAAAGAAAATTGGTAGTTTCACCTTTGTTTATGTTTACCTTGCTTTTGTGAATTGCTACTGCGCCAACAAACCCCAGTTGAAGAGAGCCAACTAACCCCACAGGAGAGATCATGTGAAAGATGGCTGCCAGGTCAAACTAATCAAACTGGTTAGTCGAAAGGTTAGGTTTTTCAAAGGAGTTTGGGGATATGTGAACAAAATCGGAGTCAAATATTTCGCCATTCCTTTAAACCAAATTTACTGAAAATATAAAAATTTACTTAAGTATATGTTGTAAAATCAATCAATGCAGCACACTCTTCTCTAGACTGTTAGCATCGGATTGAAAACTCAGGACAAGACTCCCAAAGTCGAGCGGGTCACATGGTACAATGGTGGGGCCGGCCTTTACAACAGATGTGACGGAAACTATAAGCCAATGGCCAATCTACCCCATATGCCAACCAATCCCGCTCTCTCCTACTAAATTTTGCCTATCTAGGTATAATTAGGATAGGAATCTTTAACGAGTACCTGAAATATTACAGGCTCGGGACCTCCATTTTACGTCCTATCCGAGGGACAGCATAGCCAAGGATTTTTATTCCTATAAAAAAATCTTAGAGCCACTTCGGGACGCGAACCCCAGACCTTTAGTGTAGTAGGTTACTATGCTAACCACTACATCACAGTTGACGCCATTGATTGATAGATTGATTTAAAAATATTTTAAGAAAAGGATTCCATAAAATTCCCGCATTCTCGGTTCAAAATTGAATGTTCCAGTATAATCCTTGCATATTTCCCGCCGATGAAAATTCCCGCAGTTCAAGCATTTCCCTCACCTTGAACTCCCAGACTATAAGGTGAACAGGATTCAAAAGGCTATAACTTCATAACTAATAGTTCTATTTTAATGATCTTTTCTTTCACTTTTTACGGGAATTCAAAGATCTTTGATTTTTGCATTTACTTAATTCTTCTTCTTCTAATGTCCTATGGCTGCCATTTTAGGAGCAAAGGGCCGAAGTACTAACTCGCCATCCGTCTCTATCCCCGCTTAGGGCCTTGACCTCTCTCCATGTTATTCCAGCTGTCCAATCCACTTCCACTTTCTCGTGGCAATCTGCTCCCCCGAAGGCTTCTGTCTAGACAATTGAGATTGAGACCTGATCGAGATAATCCTGTTAAGGCAGCGATTCGCAAAAACTTGGAGCTGGCTCAGAACCTTTTTGGAGATTTTCCAAGTTTCACAGCCATAGAGGAGGATGGACATTACGTTGGAGTTGTACAGTTTTAGCTTAGTATTGCGGGATATATTCTTGTTACGCCATACGGGATATAGCTGGACGAAGGCTACATTTGCTTTGCGGATCCGGCAAACTATTTCTTGGCCAGTGCCTCCTTCTCTCCCCACAGTGCTTCCCAGGTAAGTGAAAGCGTCAACCCGTTCTAGGACTTCGTCATTTAGCTGTAGGGTCTCCTCATTATCCACATTTACCCGCATTTCTTTGGTATTGGAAGCGTTTACCTTTAACCCCGCAACTTTGCAAACGGTTTCTAGTTTCCTCAACTTTGCCTGCATGTCAGAAAACCGTTGTGCTAGAAGGCAAACGTCATCGGCAAAGTCAAGATCCTCGATCCTTTCATGTAATGTCCATTGGATCCCTCTTTTCCTTCTACCTACAACCTGCCTCATTAGCCGATCTAAAACTAAGATAAATACTGTAGGTAAGAGAATACAGCCCTGTCGGACCCCGCGGAGAACATTGAAACTGTCCGACACTGCGCCATTATGAAGGACGCAACACTTGTACCAATCGTATATGCACCTGATTATATTAATTATTTTAGAGGGGATATCATACTTCGCTAGGGTTTCCCAAATGAAGTCCTGCTTGACTGAATCAAAGCCTTTCTCAGAGTCAACAAATGTCATATAGAGAGGACTCCGCCATTCATTGCTTTGCTCGATGACAATCCTGAGAGTGTTCATTGGATCAACACAACTCCGGCCTCGCCTAAAACCAGCCTGCTCCTCCCTCAGCTTCTCTTCAATTACGTCTGTGTTTCTGGACAAGAAAATTCTGCAGAATACCTTGCAGGACACTTTAGTTTTACTTAATACTATCTATATAAATAAAGAGATGGAATTCTGTTTGTTTGTTTGTTTATTTGTTCTTTATAGAAATCCATACCGTTTGTCCTAAATTCTTCAAATTTCGCTCAGTGGTTCTTTGATACCAGGTGCGAACACCTGTCCATATTAAAATTGCATAACTTCAGCCGATCTTCAGCTGATATTCTTTGTTGTCATAAAAATCATAATGATCTCACTTTACAATGTTTTTTTTACTTTCACTTACCTATATATGAAATATATAGTAAGTGGAAGTATTGCGATCGTGAAAAATTTCGACTTCCGGTTTTCAACGGAAATACACGTTTTGGGGTCCCCTGAGTCGAAATAACCAAGTCCCGCAAAATGGTCTGTGTGTGTGTGTCTGTGTGTCCGTGTGTGTGTGTGTGTGTGTGTGTGTGTGAACAGACTAGCTCAAAAACTATAAACCGTGTGAACCTGAAATTGGGTATTTAGTGTATTTATATGCCCGCGATGTGACAGCAAAAATTTCATCAAATTTGCTCAAAGGGAGGGGGTACTTTATTTAATAACTTTTTAGGTTTTTTTCGATTTTCTCAAAAACGGCTCTAACGATTTTGATTAAACTGAGTATTTGATCTATGTATATGCCCATGATAAGACTGTGAAAATTTCATCAAAATTTATTAATTAGAGGAGGCACTTTACTTAATAAATGTTCTCCCATTTTCACGTGTTTTTTTTTATTTACTCAAAAAGGGCTTTAAGGATTTTGATGAAACTTGGCATTTGATGTATATATATGACGGCGATGCGACAGCCGAAATTTCATCAAAATTGATCAACCGGAGGGGGGACTTTACTTAATAAGTTTTGTATAATTTTCACGTGTTTTTTTTATTTACTCAAAAAAGACTTTAACGATTTTGATCAAACTGGGTATTTGATGTATGTATATGCCAATGATGTGATAGCCAAAATTTCACCAAAATTGGTCAAACGGAGGGGAAACTTTATTTCCTAATGTTTTTCCAATTTTTACTTTTTATTCGATGATCTCAAAAACGGCTTTAACGATTTTTATCAAATTCGCCATTTTTAATGAAATCTGATATTCCTATGTTCTTTAATATCAGGTAAGCTTTAGCATTATTAAAATGTTCTGAGAGGGTTTATATGGGGTCAGGTATTGTTTCCTATAAAGTACCTTTGTTTTTGTTTATATGGAGAAATTAACTGTCTCTCGTTACGCCTAAAAATAAGAAATGGCTAAATATAAGATATGATAAAAATAAAGAAAACATAAATAGGAGAAAAAAAGAAAAATATTCAGTCAACTCATAAAACTCGTTGAGCCCACGCATGCGGAGTACGCATTTAATGACAGGCCATTGTTCATAATTAAAGCCGTTCTGTTCATTTGAGATGTGGCAATTAACAAAACGCATTAATTTCTAATCTAAGTAAGTTGGTAAGTGAAAGTTGTGTGTTGCGCGCACGCACCAGATTTTTTTTTTTACGAAATCGACCGTTTCTTTAGAAAAATGAAATTCACCGTGTGAAACCGGGATATACAGCTATAATCTATGTATATAAAGATAAAATTCTGTTTGTTCTTTATAGAAATGCATACCGTTTGTCCTAAATGCTCCAAATTTCGCTCAGTGGTTCTTTCAGACCAGGTGCGAACACCTGTCCATATTAAAATTGCATAACTACAGCCGATCTCTGGGTATATTCTTTAATGTTATAATAATCGTTTTGATCTCGCTTTACATTGTTTTTTACAAAATCGACCGTTTGACTCTATAGATTTTATAGATTTAAAAAATGAAATTCTCCGGGTGAAACCGGGATATACAGCTAGTATAATAATATTCATTGATGACACTCTCCGATATTAATACTCTGATCCTCTTTGCAGATCCACGCCGGAACTCCAAGACATTATCAAGAAGGCCGAGGAGAAGAACTGTTCGTCCTTAGGCTGCCTTGAGCTCAACCCCACGCAACCTACAGTCAGATAACTTCGTCAGGAAATATAAATCCTTTGGAAGTTGTACAAATTTAACATCGTTACGTTTCAAAATATATTATCTATTTATATTCGATCTTTGATAGTTGACTTTACTTACATAATAAAGAAATATATTTCAGAGGTGGCAGTCAAAATATTACACAAGTTGTAATAATTATTTTACTGTAGCTGATGTTTCGATTCAGCTGCCCTTCATAGAGCCTACATGAAAAACGTAAAAAATTGTGTAAAATAAAAATGGTATTATTTGACCGATTTCTGTGAATTATTTTTATTTTTTTAATTTTCATAGAAAATTTGAGGAAAAATCCGTTCTTCAGAGGTAATAAATATTGTAACGCTTTATTTTTATAAGTATATAAAGATTGTCGTAAATAAATTATTATTTATTAAATTGCATTTGAACAGCCAAAGTTTTGCCTTTTCATTTATTTTCAGGGCTCTCATATGCATAGTCAGGGACAGAGTTGGACAAATTCTAATGGGCCAGGGGGGGGGGGGGGGGGGAGATAAATGAATAATGATTAATAAATATGAATAATTGTAATCTTAAAACAAATGAATAATGTCTGCTAAGGATCTTTTTCCTCACTTAGAGGGGAAGAGTGCTGTAATTTGTAGGATTTTCTTTAATGAAGGAGCTCTTCTTAGCGTAACAGGCCATAAAATGTATGACAAAATAAAATAGACAAAAGTATTTTTATACTGTTAAAAAGAGAAGTTTGACAAATGGCTTGAATGAAATGTAGCAACTAAAGATAAGATAACCCCAGAAGATGAGCCACAAGCTCGAAACGTCGGGAAAAAAATAATAAATAAATAAATATTAAACACGGAAGAGCTCCTTCATTAAAGAAAATCCTACAAATGAATAATGAATAACCATTATTCATAATCAGTGCGGAGTATTTTCAATGAGTGTTTGTGGTATTAATTATAAATGAATATTGAATAACTGGTATTCAGTTATTCATGATTAAAGAGTACTGATAAATTCAGTTAGTCATTATTCATAAAATATATTCATGAGCAAGGATTAATATAACATTCATCAATCAAGATACCTAGTATTCATCAATCATAAATAACAAATATTCACCAATCATCAATCATGAATACGATGTATTCATAATCATTATTCATTTCAATTTAAAAGAAGAGGATGCATTTCTGAATTAAAAGTTGTCCTAATGAGCAAGGACAAGTCCTAAGAGTGGGTGTAGTCAACTGAACAGCATTTGAAGTCACAAGTAAAGAATTAGACCCCAATTCCAATAGGTATTAGTAAAGGTCTATTGTCAAGAATGGAATGAGCAAACAGAATTGTGATTTTGTTTTGTAATCATGATTAATGAATCTATATTATTCATGATTGATGAATTATCTGTAATCATGAGTAGGGGATTCCCATTAGTCATGATTAATGAGCAATGAGTAATCATTAATAATGAATTCTTCTTAATCATGATTTATGACTAACATTTAATAACGAATAATGGTCATTGATGATTGTTGAATACATTATATTCATGAATACTCCACGACTAGTGATTAATACAATTCATGAATAATGATTCCGCGCTAAAGAATGATGATAACAATCATTATTCACATTTTTGATTATTAGTCATAATCATGATTACATTTTTATTGAAATATGCCTAACTCTGGTCAGTGGTCATGTTTTGGCAGTGTCAATTTTTTATTTTTAAACGAATAATGCAATTAGTTAGTTACTATGCCCTAAACATAAAACTTTAGGTCGTGTAGACCGCAGTCCTCCTTAATACAATGAAATGTAAAAATAGTGCTGTCAGCCACCTGATTATGAGACAAGGGGTCGTGAACCCCCCAATCTCACTCAAACCCACAATTCCACAAAATTCTGAAACCCTCCTCTTTGATCATATTTACAAAGATGAGACTTCTCATATTTATCTATTTTTGACTATTTCTCTGTTATTAAACATTATATAAAAGTTTTTTTTTTTTTTTTTTTACTTTCATGATGACCTAATTTTCTGAATCGAAGCGCCAACTACTATAATATAATAATTATATAAGTAATTTTTGTAAAAAAATTTTTGACCCCTACCCCTTGCCATCTTCCCCCCCCCCCCCAACTTATTATTATTGTATTCCATGTTGTATTAGTATTGATCGATTGTAACTATGTAAAATAAAGCGTTATATGATATAAAAAAAATATCTTACTAATTTATTGTTTCTCTACTATTCACCTTACATTGTTCTAAAGGACCTATATGTAAATAACCTTTGTCGAACTTACTAGAAACGAAGGTGTTTTATAATAAAAAATTCTGCTAAAAGAAGCCGTGATGACCGAATGCAATAGATAATGAAAATTAACGATAGGATCATCAAGAGGGGTCTTGGAGCCAATTAATATTCTCCCCCTTCCCCCACTGTTTTGCACCTAAATTATTTAATAAATAATCTGAAAAAATTACTAGTTTTCGAAAAAAACATTCAAGATTATTGTAAACGTGAATTGAAATATTCTTTATTTTATTTTTAGAAGAAATAGTTGTGTGAAAAAAAAAAAAAATGAGGCAGGGGCGTCATGGTAATTGTCACCCCCCCTACCAAAATTTAGTCCTGAATTCGCCACTGCACTTGGATATAATTTAGAAAAATTGTAAACGCTGCATGTGGTAGGTACATTTCTAACAACACGATACACGAAGACATGGACATTCCAACAGTAAAATCATACATTATGACAAATACACTACTCATACATTTCACTGCTCGACTCACAACCATCCAAACCCACTTTTTTCTTCTCTTTTCTCCTCCCAGTTACTTCCTATCCAACGGAGCTTAAAAAGGCAATGGCCGAGGTTATAGTTGATACTGCAAAAGGTAGTATTTCAATTAACAGCTGATTTTCAGGAAAACATAAAAATTAATTTTATTTGCGATTTCTTTTTTTTTTTTTAGTTTTTGTGTTAGAGTTTAATTTTTTCTTATAGACTGAAATTCAAATACTGGGTAATTCCACGTCAATTCAACACAGGATTGAGCCTCACCATTTCAGATTTTCTTGAATTTTGGTATATGTATACTATCTGTATTTACAAGGACAATTGTGAAATATTACTGAGATATGTCTACCCGTTTTAGAATTATTAGTCTCTAAAGCCCTCAAAAATAGAGTCAGAAACATAAAAAATCGTGATTAAAAATAGCTGTAGATGTTTTCCACATTTGACAAGGACTATGTGATTGGTGTCGTTTAACAGCGCATTCCATGCCGTTTCATATGATATACAACAATATATAGGTTGGTAATAAAGACATTTTCTTAAAACTTAATGTAAAATTTTAATTTCAATTTTCTCAAAAAGGGCTTTTTTTTTAAAATTTATATTTTTTTGCCAAATAGGTAGTATTATATCTATTCATACAGCAAAATATAAAAGTGGGATGAAAATTTCTTCATCACTAAAAAAATTAAAAAGGCGTGATAAAATTTCATAAACCTAGCATTTTATGATTAAAAATAGTTGCAGATGTTTTCTAAATTGGACTAGGACAATGAGATTGGAGTCTTTTAACAACGCATTCCATTCCATTTCATATTATTTACAAAAATGTTTAGGTTGATGCTAAAGAAATTTTCTTAAAACCAAGTTTAAAATTTTATTTTCTATTTTCTCAAAAAGGGCATTTTTTTTACATTTTTAAAAATTGCATAACTTCAGCCAATCTCTGGGTATATTCTTATTGTTATAAAAATGGTTTTGTATGCGGTTTACATTGGTTTTTACGAAGAAGTCAATAAAAGTCTCACTTTATAGATTTTATAGATTTAAAACATGAATGAATAAAATACTGTATTTTGTAATAATTACAATTACAGGAGGTCTGGCCCCATATACAAAAAATAAAATAAAATGGTCATACAAAACAAACTAAAAAAAGAAAGAAAAAAAAATTAAATAAAAAAATAAAATCCTAAAATATAACATAAAAAGAAAAGTATTAATATTAATAATATTATATATATTAATATATATATATATAATATATATATATATATATATATTATATATATAATATATATATATTATATATATAATATATATATATATATATATAATATATATATATATATATATATATATATAATATATATATATATATATATATATATAATTATATATAATTATATATATATATATATATATTATATATATATATTAATATATATATATATATATTATATATTAATTTAATATAACAATGATAGACAGATAGTATAATATGTTTGTAAAGAAAAATGTTAAAAATAAATCACCTACAGAATATTTACAAATAGAGAAAATAAAACATAAAAATTCTTTGTAGATAGAATAAAATTATGTATAGATAACAAAAAAAAAAAAAAAAAAACTCACAAAAAATAAAATAAATACAATTCTTAAAAAATATTATTAATAAGCTGCAATTAAGTATTATGGAGTATTAAATATTTTTAT
The DNA here is from genome assembly GCA_911387785.2 of Aelia acuminata. Classification (NCBI taxonomy): domain Eukaryota; kingdom Metazoa; phylum Arthropoda; class Insecta; order Hemiptera; family Pentatomidae; genus Aelia; species Aelia acuminata. Next base: position 1,849,356 of record OU426982.1, read on the forward strand.
TTTCTATTGTCGTTCTTTCCTAAGTGATTTAAGTACAAATAAATAAATATTGTTTATTTGACTTTCATTTTTAATTAACAAAAGATTCTGGAGATTCCATTCTTTTGTACTATTTGGTTGGATATACTTTTTCAAAAAGGTTTGCCTCATATCATGAAAGGCTGAACAATTTAATAAAAAATGTGAGATTTCATCGCTACAACTGTTTTCACAATATTTACAATCTTGATCACTATTGAAAGTTCTATGACCGTGTATACTTCTTACCCGCCATCCTCAATTGAGCTACTATCCTCTGCTTATTTACATGAATATTAAAGTCAAGATACTCTTGGGGATTTCCGAAAATAACAATATTCCTATAAAACAAATTAAATTCTGATTGGGCCACTTTATCAAAATCCAAACTTATTAATGATTTTTCATTGATTCTTTAATTTCGATCGTGTGATTTTTTATGAAATTTATATTTTGGGAAGCCCAAAAATTAGTTGCCCCAATCATGGAGAGGAGTTTAATTAGTTCAGTTGCCGAATTATGAGGTATAGACGGATGGAAACTAAGCTCGGCAAGTCGGTCGTAACAAATTTGGGGAAGTTGATGGTTCTCCATAGCTAATATTTTTAACCACCAATACAGCATCCTTTTAAATATTTTTAGTAAAACATGCACTTTACCGGTTTCGACTTTTATATAAAAATTAGGGATAGATTTTATAGATTTAAAACATGAAATTCTCCAGGTGAAACCGGTATATACAGCTAGTTAACAATAAAAGAAAGCAATGGGTTCCCTTATATTATGGTTTACAAGCCCCCCCCCCCCCCTGGCAAAACCTAGAACTTGCTGAACTCTTTGGTAATCCTTGGGTCCAGCAACGTCCAGCTTCCAAATATACTGGAGAGGATCAGTACCTCCAGTGATCCGGCACTGGAGCAGAGGCAGGTAGAGACCCAGAAGACAGGTGCGCCACCCCGAAGAGAGAGAACTCGAAGAGCATTAAAAAATACCGCGATGGCGCTTTCGATTTCTCTTCCAGGAGTCCCCACTTCGCGGCGGGCAGCCAGTTCAGTTCTCTTCTCCACCGGAGCAAGCAGTACCACACCGTGTACCTCCTGAGTACCTCAACCACTGCGAGGGTACTTCCATCATCGCTTATCAAGTGAGTACATCCAATACATCGTGATCTAGAGTACTTGTATACAGTTAGTAAAAAAAAGTCTGTGTACACCATATTAAAATTTTACCCAGGACATCAAAGGAAATGAAGGAAACATTTTTTATATTATTTTCTTTTAAGCTCTATCTTTGAAAAAATTAAAATTCACTACCAAAAGAAAAATAAATATAACATTAAAGATAAGGTAAAGATAATCATGGGCGTCACCAGCACCAAATTATTGGGGGGGCGGCTCAATATTTACCTAGATAGGGTAGGTAGAAATTCGAGGCGCTAAAAGTTAATAACTAAATAATATCGCCTAAAAACAACTGTTGTGGCATTTAAATTCATCCTCCAACGCTGTATTTTAAAGGTATTTATAGTCTCTTAAAACTTGTCAATTTATGCCTCAGTTAAACATTAAAATAGGGAATCGTTAAGGATTAATGTTGAAGGATGTGGGCCAAAATTACTTGATTGAATTTTATCCAAGTCTTTCTTCTGAATCTGATCCCACTAATTTCATTGTTTTCCATTAACTTCTATAAGCTTCATCAAATTGAGGGAAAGTAGGATCAAGGTTTAAAAAAGAAATGTAGAGCAATAAAACAAATCAGTTCGAGCCGAAATAAAAAATATATAATTCATCAAATATACAATACGCCTGACTAGCTTTTAACAACAGTGTGCTGAAATTAACTAATATTTTATATTTATTTATATTTTATTGGTTAAACTTGGATAAATTCGTAAAGTCGCATTTTTATTTAATATTTTACATTGGGTCCTCTCCTGCCAAAATATTGGGGGGGGGCAGTCCCCTCCTGTCAAAATATTGGGGGGGGACGCGTCCCCCCTGTCCCCCCTGGCGGTGACGCCCGTTAAGATAATTGCTAATAGAATTCCTGAACCAATGCAAAATAAGTCTGTGTACATTTATTATAAACACCTTCAAAGACTGTACAATAATAAACAAACGTTTTCAATATGAACAAAAAGCTTTATTTTAGTCAGTTAAGTCTTTATAGTGGCCGTGATTTGCGAGTTTTGATGTTACTTTGCTAAAAATGGAAATTTGTGTAAAAATTAGACAATTGATTATTAATTTAAGAAATCAGGGAAAATCTTTGAGGGAAATCGCAGAAATAATTAAGAAACGCCACTCTACAGTAAAAAGAATAACTAAGCATTACCAAGAAAACAGTTATCTTCAAAGTAAACCTAGATCTGGGAGGCCCAAATAAATTTTAAGAAATCACAAGCCTGCAATTTTGCGATCTGTGAATGATAATCCTACAATGAGTGCATCACTATGCTGCAACAAGATTACCAGCTAATAGTAACACTACAATAACAATGTATTTACAAAAAAAAAAAATATATTATTTTTTGAAATAATTAGTATATACACTTTTTTTTAATTTTGTATAAATAATTTTTATAAATGTCTTAATGATGAAATTTAAAATGTTTAAAAATTATCGAATATTAAGGGTTAATTTATAAAGAAAAAATTAAAAGAATAATCTGTTATTTTTCCTTTTTTCCTTGGCTAAAATTTGATTTTTGGCATGGTGTACATAGATTTTTTTTTCTTACTGTATGTATTAAATAATAATAATAATAAGTAAATGGGGAATATTTTTCTATGATTTCAAATTATAAGTACAACATCGAATAAAAGAAGAAAGAATATCCGAAAGTAGTAAAACCCAAACCCAAGCGTATTAACAACTTAGGTGCGGTCCCCGACGTCCGATGCCTTACATGCCCATCTTAACAGCTGATTATCAAATGAAAATGTCCGAAAGGCCGAACACCTCAAAGACTCATTTTAGTCGATTTTTAATTAGATTATTGCATTTTAGTGCAGTAAAAATTGCTAACAGATGAAATTCTGTTGTTTTTTAGAATCGGACTCCGGGGTCCGATACAGGCCATCAGTAATAAAACAAGACTACTGGACGGCATCACACTTTCGCGCCCGATAATATTGCAAAAAATACCTTTGTGGTTATCTTTAATACTTCTTACTAAGTCTGTAATTATAAATAAAACACTGATATTTGCTTTATTTATTTTATATAAATTCATTTCTTTAAAAAGATTTTTTTTTTTTTATCATAGAGTAAGTGGTTGTAAGGCAGTAAAAGACTCCTAAAAATTGTTTTAACATTGCAAAAATTATCTTGACCAGGTTTTTGGAACAAATTCCATTAAGGACAACACACTCACCGAAATAGACGACGACTTGACAGCTCCACTACCTCTATCATTACCTCCAGCGTTTCACCCAAAAGAAATCCACAAAGAAATAAACAGACTTCCGAACCGGGCTAGATCTTATCACTCCCTTTATCCTGCGCCACCTACCTCGAAAAGCTATTCTGTTTCTTACTCACATTTATAACACACTATCCTCTTCTTTGGAAACTCAAAGAATCGTAATTCAAAATTCCAGCAGTTTAATGCTATTTTCGATAAAGTATGGCGTAAATCCTATATCGGACACCGGGGGCATGTCCTGCGCCTGTCATGTCTAGATCTAATCCTTACCAAGAGATAATGCCCTTGAGAAGCTCATTTAATTCACTTTTCAGTAAAAAATTAACACTTTCGTCACAGCATTCCCATCGGACACCGACGCCCGATATCGTCTGTGGCTCATCCCAGCAGCCGGACCCCGGGGACCGATACCGTTCAATTCAGGATATCCCTAAAATACGCCGCCGCATCTAACGTGTTAAACAAAATATTTAATATAAACATTAAAGGTTGTTACCATGAGAGTTAGTGTGAAAGATCCTGACATTTTCTGAAAGGGCATGTATATATATATATATATATATATATATATATATATATATATATATATATATATATATATATATAAGTGTGTGTGTGTGTGTGTGTGTGTGCGTGTCTATATATATTTTTTTTTAAACTAAGTATTCTTTAAACTAATATCATTTCTCCAAAACACATATGTATAACCTCACCCCCTTATCATGAAAAAGAGCCTAAAACATGTGATTTTTTTTTTTTTAACAACCAATTTTCCTCCTGTTTTGACTGGTATCAGATTACAGTTCAACAATTCAGGAAGAGTACGTGCTTATTATCTATTACACAATTTCTTACTTTTTCCTCATTTTTCTAACCAACTTTAAGCTCTGATTCAAGCTTTTGTTTTTGTTAACCTCAAAATCTATATTTGGTATGTGAAACTTTTTAGATTTACATATTTTTTAGTTTCACTTAACTACATATGAAATAAATATATATTTAAGTCCCACGAAATGGTCTGTATGACTAGCTGAAAAATAGTGTGAGGTCAGGAATGGAGTTTAAATATTATCAGCAACGTCGATTTCTAATCTAAGTAAGTTCGTAAGTGAAAGTTGGTGTTGCGCGCATCGCTCCAGATTTTTTTGACTAAATGCTGTTTAATTTAAACCCCATGACCACATTAGTTCGATTTAATCTCATTCGATATTTCAAGATCTCGATATATGCGGTTTCTTAATGTTTATCGCGGTCGACTTTTTTCTGTTTTATTTCTATTTTAGGAATGAAATGGAAGTGACCTACTTTGTAAATATTAGAGTCTTTATCAAATATTTGGCCCTGTAATTCTACTAATAGTAATAATGATTACTACTAATTTGATTACTTGATACTATTACGTAAATGTTATCAGAAAAAAAAAATATTTTAAAATTAAAGTGCTTAACTTTTTAGTAAACATGATAAAAATCAATAAATCCCAACTTGTCTAGTGGTAATCATTCCGCAAATTACCTCATATCTCTCTAACTGTTATGAGAAAGGATTTATTTGATTGCTGTTCGCTTGGCTTGTAGATACTGTATAGGGTAATTACTGATAAGATATCAGCTGATATTTTTAATCTTAACTGATTATTACTTTGGCATTGCTTTTTTTTTTTTTTTTTTTTTTTGTTTACTATCACTTACCTATATATGAAATTTTTTTTTTCTGTAATCGTTGAATAATGGTAACATTACTAAACTGAAATGAGTGAAGAAAGTGAAACATTTTGCAATAGAGTGAAGAAAGTGATTACTTTCTTCACAAGTGAATTGCCTTCTTAATTAGTAATAAGTATAAATTGAAAAATAATTTGAAGTTGGAAATTAAATGCTTTTAAATGTTTCTTAACATTGTAAGAATTTATTTTAACAAAATAAATTGAAATGTGAATGAATTATTGGTGGAAATAATCAATATATTTTAAAATTTAAATATAATAATAATTACCTTCCTTGTTTATAACCTGCACTTGTTTATAACTGCACTACTTCACAATCATTTTAATTTAAACAGACATCTTTGATATTACTAAAAAACTTCAAAAAACACTGTTTGATTAAATATTATTATTATTATATTATTTTTTATTTAATTAAACATTTTCAATTTATACATAAAAATGAATAGTGATAGTGAAACAGAAGTATATTTGGAACTAACTCCTCCAGAAGTACGAGATAATGCCAATATTGCACTAAGTCAACTAATGCCTCAAAAATCAAAAAGTAATTACAATAACAAATAGGGAAAAAATGTAATGTAACTATAAATTAATACTATAAAATATAATAATACTATATAAAATAAATTAATACTAGTTGTTTTATAACTATGCTTATAACCTTTCACAACCATGCTTATAACCTACCTACAACATACCACAATCTTCACAACATCCTAATTTTGTTCATATTCTGGTTAGATCTGATCATGTATTACACGATTACAGAAAAAATTTATTATTACACTCGTGAAAAAAGTAGAATTTACAACTCTTGTGAAATTACCACACTCACTTCGCTCGTGTGGGTAAACGTTTCACTCGAGTTGTAAAATGATCTACTTTCGTCACTTGTATAATAAATAACTATTTTTGAGTAAATGGTTAGAAAAATCGGTTCTTGACGAAAGTTCAGTTATAGGTTACCTGAATGATGAAGACTGGGTTAGGTTATAGAGCTATATTAAAGAGGCTTATAGTTACAGAAAGCTACTTATAACAGAAATTAACTATTGATAGGCAAAATTTAATTTAACATTTACTTATCTCAATGAAGGGTAAATACCAAAGAAGGTTAAAGTATTCAAGTAATCTTACTTTTGTATATATTTGTAAATATTATATAACTACGAATTTGGAGCTATGATTGTTTTTATTGTTATTGTATTGAGCCGTTTTTGCAAACTTTTTCATTCAATATTTCACAATATTTGTTTGGTTTATTATTGTGTTTGTTTCTTTAATAATATAGTTTGTATTAAATATTCTAAGTTAGACGGACTCCAAGAGATGGACAATTAGTCCATCGTGGAGTTTTTTGTAGATAACCATTGTAAATAATGTAGTTATTGAAAAATGAAACCATCTATTCATTCATTCATATATGGAATATATAGTAAGGGCAAGTATTGCGATCTTGAAAATTTTTCACTCCGGTTTTCAACGGAAATTCACGTTTTGGGGTCCACTGAGTCCAAATAACCAAGTCCCGTGAAATGGTCTGTGTGTGTGTGTGTGTGAACGACCAAGCTCAAAAACTACAAACCGTACGAACCTGAAATTGGACAATCGGAGGAGGTATTTTATAAATAAAATTTATATAATTTATAGGTTTCTTTTTCGATTTTCTCAAAAAAGGGTCTAACGATATTCGATCAAACTCGCCTTGTTTAATGAGTATCAAGTATTGCTTAATCCTACGTAAGTTTCATCATCATTGAAATGTTCTTTGTATGCTTAAATAGCGAAAGAAAACCAGACATTTTTGAATCATGTTGAATACTAATATTTGTTTTTCTTTTTTTAAATTCTCTGCTACTGGCATTCATGTGGTTACTATATAAGCATAATAAACTATTGTAAAGATGATGTGAATGTCGAAATTTATTCTGTGGGTCCGCCAAAAATAAGTCAAACAGCTCAGGGCGGATTCGAACCCTCACCGTTAGGATCGAGAGCACTAAAGCTGAAGCGCTCTAACACGCTCGGCTATTCCGGCCCAAGCAATATTCGCTCCTCAATCAGAAAAATCAAATGGCGCGGAATGACATGATCATTGATTGTTCCGAAGTATTGGAACACTTACCGTTGGATAACCCAGTGACCCTGGTGTCTTCCAAGCGGGCGGCCTTGGATCCGTTTTGTAAGAGTCCATCCGGAGAATGTTTGGTAGGAGGTGTCCAGTTCGTCGTGATAGCAATGGAATACAGTAGATTGTCCTTCATTATATACAAGGTGCCCCAGACATAGTGTAAAAAAAAAATTGGGTAATACTGCATGCTAAACGGGGTAGAATGGTACAGAAAAGAGTTTCCAATCTCAATCTCTTGAGGAGATAGAATTTTTTTTGTTTAAAATAACACTAATTCCAATCAAAACCTGATATCATAGTCTGGACTAATGATAGCAAGGCACATCATGTTTTATCATTTTTCTGTTGGTGTATTTAATTTGTTGATATAATCCTAAATTGGTATTTTTATAAGAATGAAAAAAAAGTATTTTTATGTAACATTAGGTAATCAGCAATAATTTGGGTCAACCCCCCCCCCTTAACTCCCTATAAATAAGATTATTTTTATTTAATTTTTTTTTTGGGGGGGGAGGGGTTAGGGCTTGCCACCTTCACAACTCTTTACCCCTCATCCATATGGACAAGATATAAAATAACTAATGCTTTATTCAATCTAGTAGTTTTTTCCATTAAGTGCGTGAAGCAATCAAGTATTTATTCCCTAGCCTCTTTTTCATCAGAAAAACTTCTTTTAGACTCAAAAGGTGAAGTGCAATTGTATCATGGGTTACACCACTAAAAAGCTAAATAAATTTCGCATTTTTTAGGAATTTTGACGACTTCTAGGGTGCTCCATGGGGGAGTGAGGAATTTTCAAAATATATTACAAATTTAAGTTTTATTAAATGTTTTTTGTTTTGCGCGTTAAAAGGCCCACTGAAACTGGTTGTAAAATAACTAAATCTAACTCATCTTTTAGAAAATGTAATCATCTGATTAAAAAAAAATCATCGTTTTTTTTTTCTACGCTATACCAAAGTAGAGAAAACTGCCATTCTTAAGAAAAAAGTAAGATTTTAAAAATAAAAACAAAAAAAGTCTATCTCCTCAAAAGATTGAGATAGGAAACTCTTTTCTGCGCCATTATACCCCGTTTAGCATGCAGTATTACCCAATTTTTTTTTACATTATGTCTGGAATGACATATAATGTTACCAGTATACATATAATGAGAGACAATCTACTTTATATATATATTTCAATACTACCTTTATATATATATACATATATATGTAGATAATAATCTGTATAGTACTTTTCTTCTATTATACAAAAAATTTAAAATTGCTTTTATTGGCTAGGAATCTTATTATCATAGTTTGTTTTTATATTGCAATTGATAATTGCTTCATGAAAAATATCATCCTTATTTTGATTTCAATGTCCTCTCTATTCGTTTGTTATCATTGATGACATAACTTGACACACTTCAAATTTAGCGCCAAAGAAGAAATAGGTGTGGCTTATTTAAGCTCCGCCCTCAGGTAAACTTCTCGTTTTGTTGAGCTATACGTACTGATACGTAAATATAACGATTCCAGGAGATTCTAGAACTATGAGATTTAAGAGAAGTAATCTAGTGTTATTATTTTTTCTAGTTTCAATCATACTTCCTATTTATGCGGACTATTTCAATACCCGGAATATGTTTACATATAAATTTATATGTACAAATTGTGCCAAGTTGTGTGTATGTCTTAAGCTGGTGGAGATATTTTGATGAACTATCTATACATCCTTGGCGTATACTGTATTTAAGAAATTTCTACAGAGATTTGAGAGAAATAATAATAACAATAACCGAACCTCGAAGGTCCCTGCCTAATCGACTCATTGTCTGCACATATCGATTAATTAGGATAACTAAATTACAGAGGATCCCATACGAGTTGCAAAACAATAGCCGTTCGAAGGACACGCGTCCTTGCGGAACGCCTTCGCTCCAGCGATACTTCTTTTTGTTGTTTTTAATCAACGATTGTAACGGCTTACGATCGATCTTCCGTGTTATTCATAATTGAAATTAACCTCTAAGAATTCTTTTTGAAAAAATAGTCGTTATTGTTCATTGCTCATCATCACAGAAATTATTCATTGGTTTTTTAATTTTCTAGTCATAAGGATTATTCTAACCACGTTCACGACTCCTTAGCATGCGCAGTAGTCCTTGATTAACAGCCCAGTGTTCCAACTAGAGCCAAAACAGTTTTCGAACAGCAAAGACAAACTAATCAAACTTAAAAACAAAAGTGTGGGTGGCAGTATCATGCGTAGTTGTCGAATAATCATACTGTAAAAGTTGGTCCAGGACTGGTTGATTAGAAAAAACCTTTTGAGAAAGAGTTAGAAGATATTTAATAGTTATATCAAGAGTTGACCAAAAAGCAGTACAATTAAGAACTACGAATTCGACGAATACGAAGTAGTTGGAACTACAAATACCTCTTTTCCTAGGATTTGACAGCTTAAAATTCAATTACTGTAGTATAAAAAAGCATTTTCAACTACTTACTAAATAACTGTTTGTTTGTTTTAACGTCCCTTTTCGCTACTGAGGCTGATCGGACGATGCTACAGTGGGAGTCTTAAATTTTGCCTGTCCCGGTATATTTAGGATTGGGATCTTCAACGAGTACCTGACATCGTACAGGCTCTAGAACTCCATTTTACGTCTTGTCCGAGGGACGGCATAGCCAGGATCTTTTGTATTGTAGGTTGCTATCTAATCACTACACCGTAGGTGAACTTCTAAATAGTTGTAAATATGGCAAAAAAATATTTTTCTCCTATCTCTGGCAATCAAATATTAAATATTAAAGTTTTGTTCCAACAAGCATTCCTGGATGATCATGGTACGATCATTCGACTACTGTACATCTCCCCTCACTCTTTTGTTTTAAGTTTGATTGTTTCGTCTTGACGATCCAAAACTGTTTGTTTGTTTTTAGGGCTTTAAGGCGTAAAACTTTCGGGGTCATCAACGCCCGTTATACTTTTATTTTTATTTTCTTGAGATTAATATCTTCAGTTTTCGAAATAAATGTGGTTAATATAGCGGAAATAAACGAAAAATAGGCTAGAAAGTGATCCATTACACTACTTGTAGTGGAAATGAAACATCTGTTTTCTTTACTAGTACAGTAAAGAAAACACATGTTAATAAAACTGTTAAAAAGCATACTAACCTTTGTATCACTTTAATTTATATTCCCAAAACTATATTTGATCAACGAAATGAAGGTACCGAAGAACTTCCTTCAAAATCACGACACGCATACGAATTTGAATATAATAAACTACAGGAATAAAGAAAAGTTGATGATATATTTAGAGACGATCCATTATATAATATGAATAATAAAAAGTATACTAACTCCAAACGTGACATTCAATTACCATTTGAAGGATTCAATATTAGTAATAATTCTAATTGTACATCTATATAAATAAAGATGAAATTCTGTTTGTTTGTTTATTTGTTTTTTATAGAAATCCATACTGGTTACGCGCAGTGGTTCTTTGTTACCAGGTGCGAACACCTGTCCATATTAAAATTGCATAACTTCAGCCGATCTTCAGCTGATATTCTTTGTTCTCCGAATTTCGCTCAGTGGTTCTTTCAGACCAGGTGTGAACACCTGGCCTGTAAGATAATTTACATCAGTTGTACAGAAAGTGTCCCTACAGTACTCGGTCTAATTACCGAGCTCGGCTGCGCCTCGGTCGTCCAACCCGATCACGTGCTGTAAAAAACCACATTCTGTACTAGTGGTGTAAATAACTATTTTTTTATATAGATCCTCGTAAATACATAAAAACTAAAAGGACTGATGAAATTATAGATAAGACGGACAGAGGGAATGTCGCCGTGCATTGTTAAGTTCCAACAGCAGCATCGCCTATTAGAAATTGAGCCGACATACCGTCCGGGGAGATTTCTCGTTCTTGGAGGAGTCGAGTTTCACTTGTGGCATTTCTAATAGGCCCTGCCTACAATAGGCGTCCAAACGCTCACGGAATTCTAAATACTAAATAAGTTGGCTTCGTTCTTTTATGGTTAACAAAACATTAGACTTTACTAAAGTGTAAGTCTCTACGTTATCCGAAGTGGCGCCGGATAACAGAAAACGCCGGATAAGAATTTAGAATCTTTATAACAATTTAGTTATCATTTTAATAATTTATATTATACTAGCATTCCCCGTCGCGGCTTCGCCCGCGAGCCTTTAAAATTAATTTTATTATCATTATCTTGGTATTGATCTAATATAATATGTTAATTGATGTTAAGGAGATTTAGTAGAATCTGAGGAGCTGGAATGTTGGAGGGGGAAGCTGCCGGCTTGGTAGAAGAGAGGGAGAGGCGCAAAGGAGAGAGTTCACTGAAAACCCCCGAAACAAAAAATGACTTGAACGCTTCATTTTTCGGCTGTAAAACATGGTTTTCGTCGCCCAATAGGGGCTTTCGAGTTAAACTCGTCGTATCAAATTCTTTAAAATGAGTCCAAATTAGATATATTTTCTCGAAGTTCGAAAATAGGTGTCCCTTAGAGTTAAACTACAATTTCGCCACTTAAACCCCTTAGGGGTTACATTTTTGAAATTCCTTTCTTAGTGGTTACCTACATCGCGTTTAAAATCTAAATTCCGAACTTCAAGTTTCTATCATTAGTAGTTTTTGCTCTGCGTTGATTCTGTCAGTCAGGACAAAGCCTCTTATATATAGAGAGACTAGCATTCCCGTCGCGGCTTCGCCCGCGAGCCTTTAAAATCACTTCTGTGATCATTCTTGGTATTGATTTAATATAATATGTTAACTGATGTTAAGGAGATTTAGTAGAATCGGAGGTTCCGGGAGGTGGAATGTTGGAAGGGGAAGCTGCCGGCTCGGTAGAAGAGAGGGAGGCGCGCAATGGAGAGTTCACTAAAACAGCCGAAATAAAAAATTGCTTATTCCTCATGAAAGCTTTATTTTTCGGCTTTAAAACATGGTTTTCGACGCCCCGTAAGAGCTTACGAGTTAAACTCTTCGTATCAAGATCTTTAAAATGAGTCCAAATTAGATATTGTTTCTCGAAGTGCAAAAATAGGTGTCCGTTAGAGTTAAACGACAATTTCGCCATTTAAACCCCTTAGAGGTTACATTTTTGAAATTCCTTTCTTAGCGGTTACCTAAAATCTAAATTCCGAACTTAAAGTTTCTATCATTAGTAGTTTTTGCTCTGCATTGATTCTATCAGTCAGGACAAAGCCTCTTAAATATATGGAGAAGAGATCGAAATAAACACGCACCATCCCCAATCATGGGAATCACAGTGTGCATAATTTCATTACCACTAATATTTAAATAATCAGTAGCCATATTTTATGTAAATGTCTATTTTAATAATATTGTAACGTTAAATCGATATTCAAATAAAAAACATATGGTTTAATATCTCAACAATAGATTTCCGTTAGAGTTAAACGACAATTTCGCCATTTAAGTCCCTTAGGGGTTACATTTTTGAAATTCCTTTCTTAGTGGTTACCTACATCGCGTTTCAAATGTAAATTCCGAACTTCAAGTTTCTATCATTAGTAGTTTTTGCTCTGCGTTGATTCTGACAGTCAGGACAAAGCCTCTTATATATATATAGAGATAACCCTATATAATAATAAATTTATGAATTATTTTGTTCTCCTTAAAATCAGCTTTTAATGACATACGACCTTTTGCAGTATCAACGATGATATACATCATCAGGGCGCATAATCGTCAAATCGGGGTTACATCGACTTTAGCTGGAAAGGGGTTAATCGACTGAAATGCATGCAGTTGCAGTTGGTTTCTTCCTTGTGGAATAATTTTATTATGTCAGGCGTTCATTTGAATAGTAGTCATTATAATATTTTCCGCGTCAGATCCCTTGTGATTTGTCGGTGAACAATTATTTAAGTATAGTATTTCATTACTGAGGTGATCTATGAGGTTGATTTTATCCCCACAATTTAACCTGCAGGCTCTATTTTAGTATTTTTGACGAATTCAACATATTAAATGCGATAGTTTGGATAGTATCGGACATAAAACTATCGATAGTCTGGGTGATGACCGGAAGGAGGGGTAGGATAGTGAGTTTTTTATTTGGAACGACAGGAATTATAACGCACGTTTCCTAAGCACTTTTTTCTTTCCTTTTGTTATTGAAGAATATGATGAACATTTCTGTGAATAGAGGATAGGTTCTATTATACCTAGAAATAATTTTAATCAGTTTTTAAGCTTAGTCGTAACTAAAAAAAATCTGGTGCGTGCGCGCAACACACAACTTTCACTTACCAACTTACTTCGATTAGATTTTGCTAAATATCATTTTCCAAAGTCACACATTTTTCTACTTTCATATCTTCTTTTTGTTAATCGTTAAAGCCGTTTTTGAGTAAATAAAAAAAACCCGTGAAAATGATACAAAATTTATTAAGTAAAGTCCCCCCTCCCGTAGATAAATTTTGATGAAATTTTTACAGTCATATCTCGGGCATATAGGTACATCAAATACCAAGTTTGGTCAAAATCGTTTAAACCGTTTTTGAGTAAATAAATAAAACACGTGAAAATGATACAAAATTTATTAAGTAAAGTCCCCCCTCCAGTAGATCAATTATGATGAAATATTTACAGTCCTATCTCGGGCATATAAATACATCAAATACCAAGTTTGATCAAAATCGTTAAAACCGTTTTTGAGTAAATAAAAAAAACACGTGAAAATGATACAAAATTTATTAAGTAAAGTCCCCCCTCCGGTTGATCAATTGTGATGAAATGTTGGTTATCACATCTCTGGCATATAAATACATCAAATACCAAGTTTGATCATAATCGTTAAAACCGTTTTTGAGTAAATAAAAAAAACATGTGAAAATGATACAAAATTTATTAAGTAAAGTCCCCCCTCCGGTTGATCAATTTTGATGAAATTTTTATAGTCATATTTCAGGCATATAAATAGATCAAATACTCAGTTTAATCAAAATCGTTAGAGCCGTTTTTGAGAAAATCGAAAAAAACGTAAAAAGTTATTCAATAAAGTACCCCCTCCCTTTGAGCAAATTTGATGAAATTTTTGCTGTCACATCGCGGGCTTATACACCCGCATGCGTGTGCTCAACGTATTTTATGAGTTGACGGAATATTTTTCTTTTTTCTCCTGTATATGTTTACTTGATTTTTTTCATATTTCATATTTAACCATTTCTTATTTTTAGGCGTAATGAGGGACAGTTAATTTTCCCATATAAACAAAAACAAGGATGCTTTACAGGAAAACAAAAAAGGCCCCTTCCCCATTTATGCCCCATCAGAACATTTTAATAACGATAAAGCTTACCTGATATTGAAGAACATCTTATTTTCATTAAACATGGCGAATTTCATCAAAATCATTAAAGCTGTTTTGTGATAATTTAAAGAAAGCTATAAATTGGAAAAAAATTTATGAAATAAAGTGCCCCCTCTGTTTGACCAATTTTGATGAAATGTTGGCTGTCACATCTTTGGCATATACATACATCAAATACCCAGTTTGATCACAATCGTGAAAGCCGTTCTTGAGTAAATAAAAAAAGCACGTGAAAGTGATACAAAATTTATTATAAGTATACTTATAATTTATAAGTAAAGTGTCCCCTGCGGTTGATCAATTTTGATGAAATGTTTACAGTCATATCTCGGGCATATAAATAGATCAAATACTCAGTTTAATCAAAATCGTTAGAGCCGTTTTTGAGAAAATCGAAAAAAACGTAAAAAGTTATTCAATAAAGTATCCCCTCCCTTTGAGCAAATTTGATGAAATTTTTGCTGTCACATCGCGGGCTTATACATACTCTAAATACCCAATTTCAGGTTCGCACGGTTTATAGTTTTTGAGCTAGTCTGTTCACACACACACACACACACAGACACACAGACAGACACACAGACACACAGACACACACACACACAGACCATTTCGCGGGACTTGGTTATTTTGACTCAGGGGATCCCAAAACGTGTATTTCCGTTGAAAACAGTAAGTCGAAAATTTTTACGATCGCAATACTTCCACTTACTATATATTTCATATATAGGTAAGTGAAAGTAAAAATAAAAACAAGATTCAAAAGGTCAAAGAAACTGTATTTAGAGGCAAGCTATACCAACACTCTCCAAGTAACCATGCAACCAGGATTCCCAGCTGTCGAAGTAGTTGATTTGACATGAGAACATTTTGTATGCGATCCTCGAATGTATCCAAGTATTTGAAGAAAAAAGCAAGTTGTTGCGATATGCCTAGACATACCCTGTAACGTGCATACTTCAAAAAAATATTCTCAGATAGTTGATTTAGAGAGGTCGAAAATATTTTGTTACAAAAATCAAAACATTTTCAAGTCAAGGGACTGCAGGCAACATTTGTTTTGTTTATATATCACCGGTGTTTGGGCAAAAGGGGTTAAGTGTTGGAATGTAAAGTTTACAGAACGATTTTTCAAAGTTTTGAAAAATCATTTTAAATCCTGTCTAAGGATTTCTTCATTCATGAATCACTATATTATCTCATGAAAGGCTAAACATTATAGCGGAATACAAATTTAAACAAAATATTTCTTATTTATTTATTTCAAGTGCATTTAAGCCCTTTGTATCTTATATTTTTGTCTCTTATGGCCTTCTGATCATACCTCATTAGGCTTTTGTACTTAACAATAATCAACCTAATTCCTTTTTACCAAGGATATGAGAAATGGACCATGCCCTAAGCGTGTCAAAAACTTTGGAAAAATCAAAAATATTTTATTTTATATTGATATTATGATTTTATATAAAAACGTGTCAACACTAAAAATACACAATGAATTTCAAAAATGATGAAAAATCAATCTAAAGGCACATTATTAGTTTAAAATGAAACTCTGGATGAAGTTATTGATCTATTTCTACATTTACTAAATCAGGGTCAATATCTTCATCATTATTACACCTAAGGTTTCTCTAAAAATCGTGGAAGTAGGGGGGAATTAGTTGTAAAAAGATCTAGTAGATCTTTTTTCTTTTCCTTGGATATTGGGACTGGCTCACTGTAGGTATTTTTCAATGTGAATGTGCTTGGTTGTCGGCATCTTCTTTTAAATGAAACATAAGAAAGAACTAAGAAAGCTTAAGAAGAACTAGGTAACAGACATATGTTTGTGTATCAAATCCAAAAGGCCTAGAATTGGCATAACTACATAGGCCCTTTTGATCTGCACACGTTCTGGTATAAAGGATGTAAGTTTTATCAAGTGTCACATAACCTCTTTGGATCATTGCCAAATAGCGAATAAGACTTGTGCCGTTAAGATCAGCTTGATTACACGATTTAGTAAGCTGATTTCACTTAAGCCGATTAAACCATTAAAAATAGATAGATTTTTTTGACAAGAAGCCATAAAAACCTCATTTTCATAAAAATGGCACTTAAGCCCTTTTGCCCCACTGATATAATTCCATCAAGTTGGAAAGCACGTATGAGCAAACTATTCAATTTTTCACTCTTATATTTTTTGCGTGAATTAATATTTTTTTATAGTGCAGATTAACCTTTTTTGTTAGAAACATAAATAAAATTACGAAGGTTGATCAAAAAGTTTTGCAACTAAGCTACAAAGAAAATAGACTCAATGCTAAAAATATTTTTATTTTTCAACATAATCCCCCCCCCCCCAACATCAATGCACTTATTCCTCCTGTCCTTCAACATACAGATACCACGGTAAAAAAAAACCTTCTTCTTGGTCTTGAAACCATTCTTCTGTAGCTGATTTCAGGGAATCCAGGTCATCAAATCTTGTCCCTCTTAAGAATCTCTTTAGGTTTGAAAACAGAAAGTAATCACTGGGGGCAAGATCTGGGCTATAGGGTGGGTGGACGAGCTGTTCAAAGCCGCAGTCACGAATGGCAGCCTGTGCAACGCGAGACTTGTGGACCGGCAACAAGAGGACACCTCGAGTCACCATTCATCGACGATTCTCCACGATGGCTTGACGCAATTTTTGTAATGACGTCAGCGTAATACTGACCTGTTATTGTAGAACCGATATCGAGGTAATCAATTAATACAATACCCTTTGCATCCCAGAAAATTGTTGCCATCACTTTCCTCGCTGAACGCTGGGTTTTGAATTTTTTTGGAGGGGGTGAGTCTGAATATCTCCATTGCATTGAGGACCAAGCAGCAGGTCTCTGGCTCCCACTGGTAAAGCCACGTCTCATCCCCGGTGTGATATCGACATGTTTACAAACTAAATACTGACTGGACTGACGGACTCAACATTGTGGGCATGTTTACTCTTGATAGATAAGCTATCAAGGACAAAAGAAGGATTAACGGAATAAGGTTTGTTTATAGGCGAGCGCAAGCGATGGTGCTGCTTCTTTCAGGAACTAGAGAAACGGGGATAGAAGTCGGGCCATTACCTGGGATTCATAGGGTTTTTTGGCATTTTTAATTTATTTTTCCATAGTTGAAACCCGATTGAGAAAAAAATTGTTTGAAAAATGTCTAATAGGTATTGCTCGGTCCCTCAGTGTTCAATTAGAAACTCAAAAGACGTGCAATTCCATTTATTTCCAAAAAATAAAAAGCTTCTTAAAGGGTGGATTGTAAAATTAAGAATAGATAAGCCTGTTTCGAAACAAATGACGATATATAGTCTTCATTTTAAAGAAAGTGACTATATTTATTCAGGTAAATATTAGTATTTGACATTTTATTATTCGAAAATGCTAGTTTTATGCAAATAACATTGGGACAATAGTGTCATAGATTTGTTTTTCTTTTTTAATTTTCCCCATTTTTGTATTACATCCGTTGTGCTTAATTGTTCCAAGTTTTCGATGCGAAGCCTGAAAGTTTTGACAAATAAATAAACTGTCATGAAAATGACAGCTGCCATAACAATGATTGTATGAATAGGTAATTAATGTTATTACTAACCGAAAAACGGAGAGTGAAGTTACAATGATGTGTTTGCATTTACCAGAACTACCAGCTTTACACGAAAGTTGCTTATTATTATTGATAAATTTGATTTCCACTTTTATTTGATGGGGCAGTCGTTTAAGATCGCTTGATTGAAGGCATAAGGCTTGTAAAATGACTGTTTTTTTACTTCTAGATATTATTCCACATGTAATTATGAGGTTTGCATCAAGAATAGCCTGCCCTTCAATTGATGGTCTCTTAAAATCACCAATTATCTCTATCACATCAACTACATCTATCCCCGTTCCTTCCGACATTTTGTAAAACTACTAGCGCACCCTATAGTAGATTGCGCCCACCTATACCTTAGTTGCAAAACTTTTTGATCGCCCCTCGTACACTGTATTACATTTTGTTTATATTTCGTTTCCATGAATTACATAGCGCATGGGTGCTTAGAGGCAGAGACCTATCTCTTAATCCTTTAAAAACAATTTTTTTGATAGGGGAGAGCGGGGTTGGTTGGCAACAGTTTTCACTTTTTTGATTGTTGAGTCGTTCCTGTTAATATAATCCCAATGGGGCTGATACCACTGTAAACTCCAAGTATTAGAGTACTTCAAGTATTTTTTTCACAACATAATATTTAATACTAAGATGATATAAAATTGAAGAATTCGTCAATCCAGAGTATGCCAATTAACCCCCCATATGTGGGGCAGGTTGGCCTAGAAGGTGGGATTGTTTAGCCATCTCATTCAAGTACTGCCTGACACATATTATTGTTATTAAAAGCTGCACTATAATGGTATAATAATTTTGAATCGGTTTTTAACAGCTTTTAAGGGAAAATAGAATGACAATAGAAGAAGATAGAAGTTTAGACTGTCGTCACTTTTTGCATAAGAAAAATTGCTCTCATCTTCCTCGCTGGAACTAAAGACAATTGGTAGTTTCACCTTTGATAATCTTTAAGTTACTTTTGTGAATTGCTACTGCGCCAAAAAAAAAGTTTAAGAGAGCCAACTAACCCCACAGGAGAGATCATATGAAAGATGACCGCCAGGACAGGGGAGAACAATCAAAACAAGAAACTGGTTAGTCGAAAGGTTTTTCAAAGGAGTTTGGGGCTATGTGAACAGAATCGGAGTCAAATGTTTTTCCTTGCCTTTAAATCAACTTTACTGATAATATAAAAATTTAGTTACATGTTGTAAAATCAATCAATGAAGCACACTCTTATCTACACTGTTAGCATCGGATTGAAAACTCAGGACAAGACTCCCGAGGTCAAACGGGTCAGGTGGTACGATGTTGGGGCCTTCACAACAGGTGTGACGGAAACTATAAGCCAATGGCCAACCTACCTCCTATGCCAACCAACCCCGCTCTCCCCTATTACTATTGATAGTTAAAAAAGCTGTCGATAGTTTGAGACCACTAATTCAACAGATGATAATGAAAAAACGATTTCATACTAAAACTGTTCTTCAATCTTTAATACCCGTGCCCTGGAAAGTAAGGAAATATGTCTTGAACCACTTATTCTGTGAGATGAAAGATATGTCAAACCAATACGAATTGATTTACTGTTATCTAAATAGATTTTTTTTTTTAATGATGTTGAATTATCTGCGGGCGGATATATGGCACTAGTAAAACCACAGATGTCACCGAAGACGATTCCTAGAGGCGTGTTGACACATTTAGTATAAAAACCGCAATTGTGGTCAGAATTTTATTCGGGTAAATGAGGTATTAGTGGATCCTGGTGAGTGGAGTACCCCTTTCTCTAACAAGTGCGGAAAAATAATAATAAAAAGGCACTAGGAACCCGAAGGTTCGATACCGACACAAACATTCGCTCCCTTCACCAATCCATCCCACCAACTTCGAAAATTTGCCCTAAAGCAATCCTCCACTTTCATCGACACCACACTTGTTAATCTTTCACATGCCAATTTTATTCCTCGCACTGCAATCACTTTATTATATTTACCGTGAATTGTTCAATCGTCTGATTTTTCCGGTAGGTTCCTCTCTCTTCGGTTCAAATATTCTACGCAGTACCTTATTTTCAAGGAACATCAGCCTTTGCTCATCCTTCTAATAACTAATAGTTTTCTTAATCCTTATTTTAAGTTTCGGCGCATTGGGCGCGAGTTAATCAATTTCGAGACAGAAAACTAGCCACAGAGGGATCCAGGGGATGGCTGTAACGGCTTTCTTTGCCTATCCCTTCTTAGGTAATTTTGTTATTGAAAGAATGCATTTAACATAACTAATAGTAAGGAAGTAACCTAAAGAACAAATAAAATGCAGAACAAGTAGAAGTTTAGTTGTGGGAAAGGTAAAAGAGTTGCAGCCCTCCTATATATATATATATATATATATATATATATATATATATATATATATATATATATATATATATATATATATATATATATACATATATATATATATATATATACATATATATATATATATATATATATACATATATATATATATATATACATATATATATATATATATATATATACATATATATATATATATATATATATATATATATATATGTGTGTGTGTGTGTGTGTGTGTTTTTGTTGTTCTTTTAACCCAACATCGGTTATACAGGGTGTCCATAAAGAGTATTTGGGGTTTGAAAGTTAAATAAAATCTCAAATATAGAATATCAAGTAGGATGTTTACGTTTTATTTAAACACAATGAACTGGAAGTTTGTTTAGAAAAAACAATATTGTCCAGGTGACCATCATAACTCTACTGGCTCTCCTCGAGTCTTAAACGCAGATTTCTAAAACGCGTTTACACATTGTTCCTGAGATTGCCGTCATTTCTGTTCTGATATTTTGCTTCAATTGCGTTAGATTCGTCGGTTTCTTTTCGTATACTCTACTTTTCAGGTATCCCCACAGAAAGAAGTCAAGAGGACTGAGATCGGGACTCCTGGGAGACCAGCTAATAGTGCCTCTACGAGAAATCACTTTGTTTTGGAATAATTCGTTTATCGAAGCAATTGATGAAGTATGGCAAGAGGTCTTGCTGAAACCATGTTCTAGAGTTATATCCTTCAAACTCTTGAAGTTCTTGGGCCAAAAAACCTCTTATCATTTCACAGTAACGCTCACTTTTTACATTACTATTTACACTATTTTCTGCGTTCGAGATTCGAGGAGTCCCAGCAGCGGTATGGTGGACACCTAGACAATATTGTTTTTTCTAAATAAATTTCCAGTTCACTGTGTTTAAATAAAACGCAAATATCCTACTTGATATTCTTTATTTGAGATTTTATACAACTTTCAAACCCCGAATACTCTTTTTGGACACCCTATACATTGAATGCATTGGGAAGATAATGTCGAGGTGTATAATGTATATTCGTAACACGTTGAAGCCGGGACTGTAATTCAACCCTTTGGCTGAACTTAATGATTTCCGCTCTATAGGACGGGAGTTTTCAAGGGCATTAGGCAGTATTAGCAATCCAACAATAATAAAATAAACAATACAATCCTACCTCGTTGTACATCGTCGTGGAAAGTTTTGTGATTGGCTAAAGTGTCCGATGCCGTAGTCTAGTGCGGGCCACCGGAGGTACACGCCGGCGTGAACGTTTCAATCATAATAAACAATATAATATGGAATCGGAGACAGAGGCTGCTCGGTATTATTGGATATACCAGGTCATTCAAAAAGTCCTGTCGTTTTTTTGGGGGAAATTATAAATAAATAAATATTTTCAAATAATCACCTTTATTCATCAAAATGTCCACCGTTACAGTCGGTAACCTTCTCCCAAAGAGATGGTAAAGCCCAAATTCCTTCCTTAAAAAACTGTTGATTTTTACTGCAAAAATAAGTGGTCAGTTCGTGAATTAGGTTGTCAAGGTCTTGAAAACATTTCTGTCTCAGATTGTTGTCGAGATCTCTGAATAGGTGATAATCAGTTGGTGACAGGTCAGGGGAATATGGTGGGTGAGGCAAAACTTCCCAGCCTATTTCTGTCAATTTTTCCCTGGTCAATTTGGCGGTGTGTGGTCGAGCGTTGTCTTGAAGAAGCAAAGGTCTTCTTCTGTTGACTAAGCCGGGATCAAAAGTCTTAAGCTTGGATTTGCAATGGTCCAGTATATTGCAGTATACTTCTGCAGTGATGGTTTGCCCTTGATTCAGAATCTCAAAATGCACTATACCTTTGGCTGTCCATAAAACAATGAGTAAAACTTTCTTTGGATGGAGATCTGGTTTTGGAAATTGTTTAGGTTTCTCATCTGCCGACAACCACTGATATGATCGTCTGAAGTTGTTGTACAACACCCATTTCTCATCACAGGTGATTCGATTCAAAAAGGGTTCGACTTTCAAGCGGGAAGTTAACGAAGATGCAGTTGTCAAGCGAACAAGCATATTGGCATCTGAAAGCTTATGAGGAATCCATTTATCCAGTTTTTTCACTTTTCCCAGTTCTTTAAGGTAATTCCAGGCAGTGGTGGCTGAGATATTAAGTTGAGAGGCTATCTCTGAACAACTTTGACGCGGATCCAACTCTACTACTCTTCGAACGTCCTCCTTATCAACTACAGTTGGTCGACCCGAGCGTGCCTCGTCTTCTAGTGTCTCGTCGCCTCCACGAAATTTTGAAAACCAAAATTGTGCCTTCCGCTCAGACAGCACATCTTCCCCAAACACGGAGCATATTTTTCTAGCAGTTTCGGCAGCTTTTAAGCCAAGTTTAAACTCATAGAGCAAAATCGACCGAATTTGAGTTTCAACTGGAATCATTTTAACTAGACAGTTGGATGGTGACTGCATTAAATTAATCCTCCTTAGCCTCCTATTCATAAAGTATAAACATTTGTGTTTACATGGATAAAAGTTGTATTGAACGGAATTAATTAGCAAACACTCTAGAATCAAAATAAACAACGAACAAACGAAAAACGACAGGACTTTTTGAATGACCAGGTACTTTCTAAAGGACTCGGTATAGCCCTCAACGTCGGGGAAGACCTTCCTTTAGACCGGCCCCGGTCTCGGGAGGGAAAGCGGTGAAAGTTATCGGCCAACGCCCTCCATGTCTCTCTCATCTCCGCTTCCAGTCTTCCTGTAGCTCTGTCTGCCTATAGAGTATATCTGTATAGTTTACTTCTCAGGTATAGAGTGAAATCATAAAATAAAAATATGATATAACCATCTTTAACTTCAACGACTTTTCCGATCCAAAAACATTAATTAGGAACAAAAAAATACATTTTAAATAATTTATTTTTGAAGAGAAAAGATTTGGCTCCGCCGGGAATCGAATCCGGGTCTTCCGCGTGACATGCGCTGTATGCTAACCATTACACCACAGAGTCGCTTCCAAACGGTGCCAAATCCTTCCTCTTCACCGATACCTCTCCCACGATCTCGCAAGTTTTGCGAGTATTTACGGGAGATCGACAATACTTGCGAGATCGTGGGAGAGGTGTCAGTGATTTGGCACCGTTTGGAAGCGACTCTGTGGTGTAATGGTTAGCATACCGCGCATGTCACGCGGAAGACCCGGGTTCGATTCCCGGCGGAGCCAAATCTTTTCTCTTCAAAAATAAATTAATCAATATATATTATAAAGCAAAGTGTACAATGTGCGTGCCGAAAAGGCTCAAAAACGACTCAACACACGTTTAAGAGAGTTATGTCAGCGTGTTGCTATAAAACCCATAACGAAGGTTTCTGTTTTTCTCTTAAGGGTGTAAAATTGAAGAGAAAAGGACTGGAATTTTAAGATTCTCGCACCATTTAATTAGCCTCTCTGAGATTGAGATACGAGGTTATGAATGAAAAATGTAGTTCGAGCTCCAGGCTACCAGGAAGCGCTAGGGTGCGTTTCACTCAATGTTTATTGTTCATTCATTCCGTTCAGTTTGTAAAGGTTAAATATTTTTTCAGCTGTTCTTTTTAAATTACTTTTAAAATTGTTTCACCATTTCTTTCTAAATAAAATAATGATTTTACATATCTGCAATCAATTAGAAAACCGACTGGATACCTTACAAAATTAATTTTCTCATAAGAAGGTTAATTGATTTACACATTATATTTAATCAATATATAACATCTACTTAAGTAAATTTAATGCAACATGACTGAGCATTTTTTAGTAGTACAGTGAGCGAAATAAACAGACATAAAGCAAAAAAGAAGAGCTGAATTGACTGATTATAAATCGAAAATAAAAAGTTTGAAGTGTTCTTATTGTATGCAATTATGAAAAATGGTTTTATTACTATGTATGATGAGCATTCCAGTTGATAAAATGACTAACTCCAATTACAGCATTTTTTCAATAAGATTTTATCACCCCTCATAGTTCAGGATAAAAAGAAATATAGAAATATAGGATTCAGAATCACAGAAACCATCAAAAACGATGCATGACTCGACAAAGTTGCAGCAAAATTAATTGTTTATTCGCCATTTTCAACCCCCTTTAAAGTATATAGGGTTCCTTATTTGGGCGGACTCTGCAGATCTCGAATTTTAATATTGATAATATGTTAAAAGTTTCAAGAAACTGCTAATTTTGTTCTATATTTCCTTTAATTGTAAAGTCTTTCTGTTATTGAAACTACCACACAACTACCGGAGCGAAGCCGGGCACCCTAGCCAGTTTAAAATAATTTAAAAAATAGGTGGTTACACACAATAATGGTTAAATTAATAAAAAATACATTTTGTTATGTGAATCTAATAACTTATTCTCTAAAGACATTGAACGTGCATTTAATTCAAACTATAGCCACATCTATAGGCGAATGTGTTGCTATAATCACCCAGAACCTGAAGACTACCTGAAATTCATAACCTCTTTACGAAATCTGCGAACTGTGAGTCGCCTGAGAGTTTCGAGTGAAGACCGCCTGGCGCTGTACCATGGGAATACTGCTCATCTTTTAAAGGCTGAAGAAGTATGTAAGTGGTGCGGCCTCCTAATCACTAACCCTCTAAAGCATTTGGTCCTCGAGTGTTTATGTGTTGAGACCTATAGAACGAGATATCTCGACAAATATATCAATGCGGGATCGGATGACTTATCACTGATGAGGGTTCTAGACATTAAAAGCCTAGAACACATGGACAATGTGTTTTACTTTATTATGACGTCAGTAAATATCTTAAACTCTGGCAATCTATCTGCAAACCCATAATTATAAAATAATCTTTTAATTATTAAATTAGTTTTATGTAAATAAGTGTACAAGTGCAATCGCATCATTGTAATTAAAAGAAATGTATATTTAAGAAAATTTCGATAATATTTAATTTTATATAAATAGTGGTATTTATAAAACTTTTCATTTTTTTCAGTAAGTTTATTTTTAGTATGAGTATCAGTAAGATGAACTATAGTTAAATTTAGTTTATTTGTTTAATTTTCGTTTTGCTTTAAATTTATTCTAACCTGTTAACTAACTCTGACTGACGTTGAATGGGCCAGACTCGATGGCTACGCCCATGATAAAAATCTACATAGCTTATCTGTGAAGTAATATTGAGATTTATTATTATAACAAAGGTTACAATGGTCAGGAACAATGAGGCCTAAGTTAATAAGATAAATTGTAGTATATAAATAATGTGATACAAATATAACAGTTATAATATTTAAAAGGTAAAAATTGGTTTAATTAGTTTAATTAAATACAGTAAAATTGGAATGAATTGTAGATCTCAACTTATTAAGGAATTTAATTAATTAAGTGTTGTGTTTCTATTTCATTAATATTTTTTATCATCATTATCTACGTTTTGTGGGAATATTGATGGGATAGTTCGTAAGTCTGTAGTAATGGTATTAATACTGTTATAAGTCGATAGATTATTTTATTTGTTATAGATTATTGATAGATTATATGTCAGTGGGTATTAGCGAAATATATACATATTGTGTGTTCACGCGTAGAAGCAAATTTATTTTAGATTATAGTGATTTTTCGTTTTAATATAGATCACATGAGGCGTTTGCTATAAAAATCAGCTCATTCCATATTTTTATGAAATCCACTTTTTTGCATATTTTGAAAGTTTAGAGGGTCCTTCATAACCTGACGAAGGGATATAGCTCAAATCCTGCTCATTACAGGAAGGAAGGCCAGCAGAAGAAAACCAAGAATGTGAGCCGATGTATTACGACGACAAAAATTTCATTTAAATAACGAGCCTTCTTTTTCCTTTCTCTCCTTGCTTTCTGCATTTTATTTACAATATTATTTTTCTTTGAAGATTAAAAAAAAACATTCTGTTCCGTTTGGCGTTGTAATTTATGACTTTTTTCACATTGTACCACAGTTTACGTCTCAACTGTTAAATTTCAGATCGTTAAGTGGATGTCATTTATTTAAAACTCTTAAAGACACAAATATTAACTGTTAAACTGGAAAAAAACAAATTTCACACAATTTAATTGAACAAAAAACTGGAAAAATCGTGTTTTTGCATAAAAACCAGCTCATTCTAACCTAATTAGTGTAATTACGCCTAAGGTAATGGCCGTGGAATAAAAATGAAAAACTAATCAAATTGTAGGCGGTTATACCTACAATTAGAAAATTAAAAAAAAAATTAGCTTTAGTACTGTGGACGTAAGAAGTTTTTTGTCTCTCCTGTAAAACTTCCAAAAATGGAATTAGCTGGTTTTTATAGCAAACTCCTCACATTTAGCCCCTCTTTTTGTCTTAAAAGGTTTGTTTAAAATGTTTACTTAGCTAAGAACTGTGATCGTTCTATTAGAAGTAAGATTAAGGGCAATTCCGGACTAACGGTCTGCGAACCAAGCAGGAATAATGGTTAAAAATTTAATTGTAATTGTAATTTATATCTTTTTGTAATAAACATCATTCTATTTTATATAGTAGTTATATGTTACATCTCAATAGTTTTTCCAGTAAAGTGCTTATTTTTTTGGTTTCCTAAAAATTAGCTGTTTCCACAGCCGTTACATAAACGTGGTAACGAATACATTTGTATGAGCGATATAACTTGATAAATCCCCAAAATAACGTAACAGTGACGTTTTTGGGCGTGACAAGGCGGTGACTGACCTTGGTAACGGTGACCTCCTTCTGAAGGGTTCAACGTGCCGAGTGAAAGTGCCTGGCCCACGATCACACTGGAGCTTCCAGTTACAGCTAAGTGCATTACCTTCTCCACTCTAACTCGTGTTCTTTAAGCTGTGTCCTTGTTGTTATTATACAATTCTTGCTAAGCCCGGCAACGTTTTGCTGTGGCGTACTCTAATATAATCTGTTAGGGAAGTAAACAAATGTATTCCGGTGTAATTTACCCTAAAAACATAAATATATGTAGTAGCCTACTTTAAATTACTCTCGATGGGATCGCCTGTGATGCAGTGGTTAGCATAGCAACCTACAATACTTAATGAAGTGGGTTGGCTCCCGTAGTGGCCCTAGTATTTTTTAAAGGAAGTAAATTAAGGGGGAAAAATTCTTGGCTATGCCGTCCTTTAGAAAGGACGTAAAATCGAAGTCCCGACCCTCGTCACTTACTCGTTAAATCCATCTCCTAATTATACCTGGATAGACACGATTTAGGACTCCCACTGTAGCATAGTCGAATTTACCATATTTAGGTAAGCGATAGTAAAAAAAAAAAAAAAAAAAAAAGCAATGAATGCCAAAGTAATAAACAGTTAGTTAAGATTAAAAATATTAGCTGGTATCTTATCAGTAATTACCCTACACAGTATCTAAAAGTCAAGCGAATAGCAATCAAATAAATACTTTCTCATAACAGTTAAAGAGATATGAGGTAATTTGCGATTACCACTAGACAGGTTGCGAATTATTGATTTTGATCATATTTACTAAAAAGTTAAGCAATTTAATTTTTAAAATATGTTCTTTCTGATAACATTTACTTAATAAATTTTATGTCAAACGAACGCCTTTCGATAACTTTATCCTAAAAAATTCAATGATAAAACTCAAAAACCTTTGCTCTAGGAATTATTCTACTTAATACATATGATATGCTGTCATCTTTGTGGTTAGCATAGCAACCTACAATACTAAAGGTCGCGGGTTTGTACCCCACTAGGATTTTTTTATGGAGTAAAAAATCCTTCGCTATGCCCTCCCTCGGACAGGACGTAAAATGAAGGTCCGAGCACGTACGATGCCAGTTACTCGTTAAAGATCCCTATCCTAATTATACCTGGATAGAAACGATTTAGGACTCCCACTGTAGCATCGTCCGATTAGCCTTAGTGGCACTTAGTGATATTAAACGTACAAACACCAACAAACAAATTACTGTCGAATATAAACGGATTATTATAAATCTTCGTTGACTTTTTTAAAATTTGATATATTATAATCGCCACCCTCCTCTACTAATCAGAAAAAACGTTGTTTAATCCTAATAAAAGTCTATCTTTTCCATTGTGGATATTATGGAATACTAGCTGTATACACCGGTTTCTCCCGAGGAATTACATTTTTTAAATCTATAAAAGAGACTTTTTTCGACTCAAACGGTCGATTTCGTAAAAAACCCCAATGTAAAGCGAGATCATGACGATATTTATAACAATAAAGAATATACCCAGAGATTGGCTGAAGCTATGCAATTTTAATATGGAGAGGTCTTCCCACCTGGTATGAAAGAAATACTGAGCAAAATTTGTAGAATTTAGGACAAACGGAAAGGATTTCTATAAAGAACAAACAAACAAACAAAAAAAAAATGTGTGTGATAAAATGTCATATAATTTTGTAAATAATTTCCTATAACATATTAACGTATGTTAATACATATGTTAATGTGTCTCGCCACACGGTGGCCCTAGGATTTTTTAAAGGGAGTAAATAATCTTTTGCGGGGTCACCTGTGGTGTAGTGGTTAGGATAGAAACTATACTAAAGGTCGCGGGTTCGCGTACCGCGGTGGCCCTAGGATTTTTTAATAGTAGTAAAAAATCCTTGCCTATAGCGTCCCTCGGATAGGACGGAAAGTAGAGATCCCGAGCCTGTACGATGTCAGGTACTCGTTAAAGATTCCTATCCTAATTATACCTGGATAGGCGAAATGTATTGCTGTTGCGTTGTCCGATTAGCCTTAGAGGCATAAAATGGCATTAAAACAAACAAACAATAATCCTTAGCTATGCCGTTCCTCGGATAGGACGTAAAATGGATGTCCCGAGCCTGTACCTACTTTACAGGTACACGTTAAAGATTCCTATCTTAATTATACCTTGATAGGTAAAATTATTATTTTGTTCGCGATTTTATTTTATATTTCGTTGGATTAAAATATTTTCAAGCTTTCTATCATTAGTCGGAAATTTTAATGCTTGAAACTTACGCCTAGTTTGATAAAGATCCATATTACTTATTATAATTAAATTTCAAATAATATAAAATGAGGGGGTAATGAACCCGCTCAAATATTTTGGCTTTTCATTTTTTTTGTATTTTTAAAGGAATAGTGCAATTAGGTAGTTACTTAGCCCTAAACGTAAAATTTTTGGTTGTTTTGATCCCAGCCCTTCTTAATACAAGGTAATAATCTCATACAAAAATGGTGCAGTCAGCCACGTTATTATGAGATGGGGGGGTCATGGTCCCCCCGCAAATCTCTTCCTTTATCCGCCCCTGCTCAAAACAGAGATCCTCATCAACTATCCGAGGCTTTTAAAAGAAGTTCTTTGATGGTGTGACTTTTACTCTTAATAGTTACTTTCTTGTCAGAACTTTCCCAACACAAGTTTTACCAAGAAGGAAAGTGCAAGTACTGACCGCCGTGGGAGACTTTAACGCCCGCAGAGGGAAAGGTGCAATCAGCATCTCTCATTTCCGGGCATTCTACTTCCTTACGTCATTCACTTCATCCGGATATTCTAATATAAAAAATCTCAATATGGAAGCGCAAAGCTAATCCCATTTAAAAAATGCTCTCCTAAGATGGAAGCGGAAAGTGCTTAGAAGAATATAGGGCCCTAAATTTAGAATGTAGAAACGGTGACGATTTTGGCAGTATTGAAGCAGAAGACATGACTAGAAAAAGCGAAATTGGAGAGGAAATTAGGCCTAGGCTAAAGGCAGGAAATTGATATTTTTCAGTTGAAAGATTACTTAGCTCACGCCTTTTGTCCCGAAATTTAAAAATTAGAAGTTACAAAACTATAAATATAATAGGGGAGAGTTGCCTATATTATACCTCTTTTTACATTTTAATTTTTTAATCTTCTATATAACTTCAATTATTACTATATTAATACCTGATGAAGTAGTGGTCTTATTCTGACTAACTTTCTTCGTTTTAACATCTACTTTCTTCCGGTACGATTTGGGCAACCATTGGAGGTACGATATAGGCAACTGGGAGTGTTTTTAAACATATATAACATCATTTCTTACCTAAAACAAGAACCACAGTGTGGTCTGCCCCACCAAAATAAAGCGAATTAGTTGTGTTTCAAGGATCCATCTAATAAAGAAAACAGTGGTCTTATCTATTTGATCACAGTGGCCCTACGATTAACAGCTGAAAACTACATCAATCTGTGGCAAACCGCAAAAATTCGCCTTGATTCTCAACCAAAATAGTTATCAGCACGAGGTCCGTTGCTCACTCGTTATACCACTGTATTGTATAGCGCTCCAGCATCACTAATGCTATAACAATTTGCAGTGGTAAGATTTAAGAGGCGTTACAATATCGGCTAATCTCCGCTATAATAAACTGTAATAAGATAGAAGGGGATGAGCAACACCTTAAGGTCTTTGAAAATAAAGTACGACGTAGAATATTTGGAAATGATTCAATAGGAGAATTTAGACGGCTCCACAATGCAGAATTGCGTGAACTTTTACCGGTAAATGTAATCGACTTTATAGTGATAAGACTGGTATAGTGGTTAACATAGAAACATACAATACTAAAGGTTGAGAGTTCGCGTCCGGAGGTGGCCCTAGGATTTTTTAATGGCAGTAAAAATACCTTTTCTATGCCGTCCCTCGGGGAGGACGTAAAATGGAGGTCCCGAGCCTGTACGATGTCAGGTACTCGTTAAAGATCCCTATCCTAATTATACCAGGATAGGCAAAATTTAGGACTCCCACTGTAGCATCGTCCGATTAGCCTTATTGGCATAAAGTGGCGTTAAAACAAACAAAGTAACAAGATGGTAAATACATATTAGATTGAACGTGTTTCATTTATTTTATCCTATACCTTATAGCACGCAATTAAAAATCGAAATTACTTATGGGAAGACCTGATATTTATAAGGTCTTACTTTTTTTAACGGAATATCCGAAAAACCCGATTATCCAACGATGGATTAAGCGGTCCCAACTGTATTACTTTAGGGTAATTTCCTTTATTTTACCTGCCCCTACACCTTGATGAAGTCCTAGAAATTCCTGGAAGATCCATATCTGGTGAAGGTGGAACAAGGTTGAAGAGTATTGTGTGTTAATATCGCGCTACAAGGACGTTTAGCTTGGAAGGGTGTAGCAACTAAATACTGCTTTAGTATTTGCATATAAACTTTATGACACTAAGTTTATTAATATATTTTAACCCTTATATGGCTTTAAATAATTTTTATTTGAAGAAACTAACACTTAATAAGAAAATAATTAACAAGGTTACAAAAAGCATCAACTTATTACTATACAGTAACAGATAAATAACCATATGATTCCAGCTCCAGTCCGTCACTCCTTATATTTAGCCAGAAACATAACATTCTAGAACGTTCCAGACAAGAGTAGAAGTTACTCGAACAGGCACGAACATGTATTAGAACTGTTCCGACAACAAGTCTAGAACTGTTTTTAATCATATTTTTGTGTGTGTGATTTTCAATTAAGGGCCTATTAACACTATCGGTTTCGCTCCCGGTCCGCTCTAGCTCTACCCCATTCACACTACCGCTCCGCTACCGCTCCACTCCCGGTCCACTCTCCTAATATCTTACCATATTCACATTATATAATTTTACACCGTTCACTTTTAATTAATGATTAACTTTCAGTTATTAAAGTATTTATTTATTCATCAATTTTACGGCCAAAAAAAAAAATCAATTTTTCGTTTGTAGAAATAGCTGGCAAGTGTACTTTTCTTGATGAAGAAGATAATATTATCAAAACATATAATAAGAAGAATATATTGCAACACAATGATAATTATAAATTAATTTAATTAATGGTGAAGAAATAATTTAAATTTTTGTTCGGAATGTCTTCGAAAACTTGAAAATTTCAAGTTGAAATCAGTAAATGCTGAAATTTACCGATTGTGTTCTCTTCTTTTCCTGATTCATATTTTAATTATTTTTTGCTTTAATATATTTTTTGTTAATGATCTGACATTTTTCATAATATACTGCATATTTATTCGTTTCAAATCGAACGTTATTTTATAATAGCAATCAGTATGTAGTCAATAAATAAATCGGTGACCGTTTTTCAGTAGTACATTAAGTCATAGCAAAATATACCTCAAACATAACATGATTTTTTCTCGTGGAAAAACCGCGCGTATTTTTGGTGAATTTTTTTTTTTTTTTATCATTTCAAGCGTATTAGAATATATTCGGAATAAAGATTTAAATTATTTCTTCAAAATTAATTAAATTAATTTATAATATATATATATATATATATATATATATATATATATATATACATATATATATATATATAACTTTTTTGGCCGTAAAATTAATGAATAAATAAATACTTTAATAACTGAGTTAATTATTAATTAAAATGCAAATACAGACGGCTTCGATTATTAATAGCTTCAATCGTGAACGGTGTAAAATTATATAATGTAAATATGAAAAGACTGTAGGAGAGCGGACCGGGAGTGGAGTTAGAGTGGAGCGGGAGCGGAGCGAGGCCGGACCTGTACCATTATTGTGTTTGCCCTCTTTCTATTCCTCTTTAGAATATTTTGCCAGTGAGACCGGACCGGGAGCGGAGCGATAGTGTGAATGGGGTAGAGCGAGAGCGGACCGGGAGTGGAGCGAGACCGGAGCGGTACCGATAGTGGAATTCTCTGTCTATTTCTCTATAGAATATTTTACCATACCGAGAGCGGTCCGGGAGTGGAGAGATAGTGTGAATCTGCTCTAAACGTTTTTTATTTGTTTATTACGCCTACGTTTCCACCCGAACGAGTGGATTTTTATCAGGGCTGGTTGAGTTCAGAGTGATACAAAGGCTCAATCCATATAAGTTCAGACTCAGTCTATACAAGTTCAGACCCAATTTATACAAGTTCAGACTCAAATCATATAAGTTCAGACTCAATCCATATAAGTTTAGAGTGATAGAAAGGCTCTTCGTTACTCTGGACTCAACAAGCCCTGACGAATATCCATGAATGGTTGCATCGAAACGTATGCTCTTCAAATAAAAAACTTTTGGCTGAAAATCCTGAGAATTTATTATCCTATCTTAAACAGGTGATCATTACGCACCTCTTGAGTATAGAATAAGTTTACAATTGAGCGACGGGTAACTCTTCGAGACCTAGATTCTTCCTTGAAGTGAAACACTCGACAAGGAAATGAAACAGAGCATGAATTTCTTCCCCCAAGGGAAGAGGAAAGTACTGTGAGACATCGAGCTTGGATAAATTAAGCATTATTTAGGACAAATAATATTCAGAGTGAACAATATGAGGTCTGGTACAAAATGATAGCCCACCCTGATATCTATATGTTTATTCAATTTTAACCAATGATTATTATTTCTTTATATCATAAACAGTTCTTTCCTATTTATAAGTTAAAATGTACTTCAATTCGATAGATTATAAATAAAAATGATTTATAGAAATATATGAAATAAGATTCGAGGTGAGATTAAATTAGAAAGAAAAATGTCTGTTCAAACTTTGTTTTTATAACCTTATGCTACACCATAAGGTGTAGTGGTTAGCATAGCAACCTACAATACTAAAGGTCGCCTAGGAGGTAAGGCGGTCCTAGGATTTTTTAATGGAAGTAAAAAATCCTTTACTATACGCCGAGCCTGTTCGATGTTTGGTATTCGTTAAAGATCCGTATCCTACTTATACCTAGATAGGCAAAATTTAGGACTCCCGCTGTAGTATCGTCCGATTAGCCTTAATGGTATAAAATGACGTCCAACAAAAAAACAAATAAAGGTTTATTAAGTACTGTAGCTCGATCAGAGGTCGTGTAATAGTGTCATTTATGATCTTGATCACGCTCAAACGCTAATTTTTCATCCTTAGTAAAATATTTACTTAATTTCTTTAATGTACCCAATTTATAGAGAGTGTGTGTGTGTGCTTCTTAAAACACGTCAGTTCTCTATAGCTTTCCCTCCGGCTGTACAAATACCATTCCAAAGATTTATATTCTCTTCGCGTTAAGGACGTGACTATTTGACTCCCTTTGACTCCTGAAGATGTGGCACGTTTTCCAAGACAAAGCTATCGTCCTACAGATAAAGGACTCTCAACAACCGCTAAGTCCTTCCGTTCGTTTTGACTCTCGCAGGAACCGAAACGAAAGTTAACCCATTTGATAAAGAACTGTACTAGTTCAGGCTCGCGACTCACAAACAAACGTAAAGTATATTTAGTTAAGAAACCGCACTTACAAGCTGTGGGTCACAGTGTTATTTAAAATAATAATGTAAAGTCGACTCCGTTTTATTGGGACATAAAGGGAAGATTTCTTTTGTCCCAATTAAGGTCTGGCCACACATGTCCGCACCGGATCCGCACCGTAGCAATAATACATACAGGTTATGTTCAGAATATTTTTAATTTAACTTACATATTACCTTTAGTTATGCCTAAAGTTCAAGCCACACATGTCAGACACAGGCCACTTTAGGCATAATTAAAGGTAATATGTAAGTTAAATTAAAAATATTCTGAACATAACCTGTATTATTGCTACGGTGCGGATCCGGTGCGGACATGTGTGGCCAGACCCTTAGGCGGAGGACCCAATAAAGCGGAGACCATGAATCCACGTGTAAATGCAAATAAAAATAATTGATAATTGATGTCATAAATTATACATATTTGGGGAAAAACCCAGTTAATAGGTGCATTTAGGTGTACCTATTCTCGTCTATTAATTTAATGATGGGGTCAAAATAATACGATTACTTTAACTCTTAAAATGTATTTTTATTATATAGGTGTTTTAATATAAGAAATATACAAGATGAAACAAATTAAAATAACTATTTGTGTGCAATATAAATTATACTGATAAAGACGAAATAAGAAATTAATCAAAACCTGCTTTTACATCAAATTTTTTTAACGGGTAAGAATCAAGTGTGCACTGTCGCACTCATTGTAAACTACGACCAACATAATCAGCCCACTTCTTTAGGACGCCTAAGGACTTTCTTCATTTCCTTTTTGGGAAAAAAAAGTGACTAACCTTTTTGATGTGGATTCTCGCTTATGGTTGAAAACAGGCGTGGTCTCAGATAAGTATCAGATAAGGTTATTCGATTGACACCGGGTCTCATAGTTTTTTACATCAAGTTCTAGAAAGTTTTGGCCCAATTAACCGATGTTTTGTCCCAATAATGTGGTGATATTTTACCTATATTTGATTCCGTTTTATTAAAAATAGCTCAATTAAGCAGTGGTCCCAATTATCCGATGGCCCAATTAAACAGAGTCGACTGTATTAGCGAAAACAAAAGTTTTCGCTATTTTTTTAAAATCTTATTGATTGTTTAAGTGTTATCTTGAAATTCGTTTATAATTATATCAATTGTACACCTATAATATAATAGTTGAATGAGAACCAAACTATTTGAGTTCTATTAATGAAAAGTTATCCCGAAAGATGAGAAGAGTTGAGTTAGTAAGTAAGAGGAGAAAACTTTCTCCTTCAGGAACTCTCCATTCATAAACTGGCTTCTGCCTGGAATGTTATGAAACTAGCCGACAGTAGAAGCAGCCTTCATTCAACCAAGGATTTCTTTTCGTTTACATTACTAATGAATGATAAGATTAGTTCATTCATAGAAATGTAAGTTGTCAATGAAATCAACAGTAAAATTGTTCATTAAAACAATCCAAGCCCATAGAGTAAAATAAAATTCATAAAGAAAAAAGTTGAGCCCTGGTGTACCTCGAGCTGCTGATGCGGTAGAGAGGATGTCACATTGACACA
Organism: Aelia acuminata; assembly: GCA_911387785.2. Classification (NCBI taxonomy): domain Eukaryota; kingdom Metazoa; phylum Arthropoda; class Insecta; order Hemiptera; family Pentatomidae; genus Aelia; species Aelia acuminata. The sequence goes on from OU426982.1 coordinate 1,885,868, forward strand.
TCTAAAAACATACAAACACTAAATTTACTCGCTTTTACATCACTAACGAACCTAAATAAAACAATGCGCATCGCCAAAACTCAAAAACGTTTCCTGTTCAGATGAATGAAGATATATTGGGTGTCCCAGACATAGAGTAAAAAAAATTGGGTAATACTGCATGTTAAACGGGGTTGAATGGCGCAGAAACGAGTTTCCTATCTCAATCTGTTGAGGAGATAGAATTTTTTTTTGTTTTTATTTTTTAAATCTTACTTTTTTCGGAAAAAATGACAGTTTTCTCTACTTTGGTTTAGCTTAGAAACAAAAACGATTATATTTTCTTAATCAGCATTAAATTTTCTAAAAGATGAGATGGGTGTAGTTACTTTATATCCACTTTCAGTGGGATTTTTATGCGCTAAATACAAAACATTTATTAAAACTTAAATATATAATAGTTTTTGAAAATTCCTCACTCCCCACTGGAGCACCCTAGAAGCTTTCAAATTTCTTAAAAACTGCGGAATTTAGTTAGCTTTTTAGTGGTTTAACCATTTCACCTTTTGAGTCGATACGCTTTTCTGATGAAAAACACGCCAAAGAATGTCACTGCTGGGGCAATGAGGAAGCGCGCTAGAGCCAGCAACCAAAGTAATGGATGCCGAACTTCCCATGAGTTAGAGCTATTTTGACATTTTTAAGACTAGAAAGAAGAATGTATAAATCCTAAATAATATTCAAATTTTAGTAGAAGAGAAGAACAAAGTTTAATTTATTTTAAAGAAAGTATTTTTTTAATTTAAACTGAGGTTTTTTTTTTTAATTTTAGATTATTATTATCCTTTTGGAGGTGGCCACGCTCTACCGTCAGGTTTTTCTCATTGATTTTTATTAAACCCATTATAAAAAAACATTATGTCAATGAGACTATATTATTTATTCTTTTATCGATTTCAATTAACAGTTTTTCTTCTTTTTTTCTAGGATAACAGAAGAGCTATTGAGTTTTCTTCTAAGAAATAACAAGGTATGTTTTCCGCAAGAGCAGCTTTATAATTAACTATATTGTTAAGTAAATAAAATATTTCCATTACAATTTTTTATATTGTCTCTGCATATCAGTGGAATGACTTCCGGTCGCTAAAAGAGGGTAATAAATAAATAAATAAGATAGATAGATAGATAAAGTACTGTATTTTGTTGTTTTTTTTCAACAATTACAGGGGTCTGGTTAAATTGTAAATGCATAGTTTAAAATCGAAATCATTGCATGCATAGTTTACGTTTGATAATAATTCAAGTACGAGTATATAATCATTCCTCTTTGCTTCTTCTATTCCTCCCTTCATCAACTTAGCTCTATTTTTCTTAGTTCCTATTATATATTATTCTTTTTCTTTTCCCCCTCATTCTCTTTTATTTTTTTTTTTATTTTTTTTTTTTCTAAAGTATTAAAGTCTATTTGATTATTAACCAAATCTCACAGCCATACTTCATTAATATTAATAAATAAATAAAAAGAAGTAAAATGTCTCATTCTAAATTTGTCGGGGTCCCCTTGAAGATAGTGATTGCCCGAAGGGGGTGTTTTACCCTCCCCAGAAGCCCCCGTAACCTAAAAAAATCGTATAGACCTCTGTCATCAACAGTGGCGAATCCAGGGGAGGGGCTCGCACTGTGAGGTGTGGACACGAATTCACTATTACTATTTCTGTATAAAAAGGGCTATCCTTAGTGATTTTTTTAACTCATTAAATGAAAAATAGATTGCATATAATAGAAAATCACAACATCATATTTAATAGAAAATCACAACGTAAATATGCACTAATATATTAAAATATTAGATATTAAAATTCATGACATATTCGCGGGCGCAATCGACTATAGGGTGCGCTAGTAGTTTTGCAAAACATACATAGTTGATGTGGTAGAGATACTTGTTAATTTTAAAAGACCATTAATTGAAGGGCAGGCTATTCTTGATGCAAACCATATAATTACATGTGGTATAGTATCTAGAAGTAAAAAAACAGTTATTTTACAATCCTTTTCCCTTCAAACAAGCGATCTTAAAGGACTGCCCCATCAAATAAAAGTGGAAATCAAATTTATTAATAATAATAAGCAATGTTCTTGTACTTGTACGTGTAAAGCTGGTAGTTTATTATGTAAAGCTGGTACCTATTCATACAATCATTGTTATGACAGCTGTCATTTTCATGACAGCTTAGTTTCTTTGTCATATTATTTATTGATTTGTCAAAACTTTCAGGCATCGCATTGAAAACTTGGAACAATTAAGCAAAACGGATGTAAGACAAAAATGAGGAAAATTAAAAAAGAAAAACAAATCTATGACTCTATGGTCCCAATGTTATTTGCTTAAAACTGGCATTTTGGAATAATAAAATGTCAAATACTAATATTTAACTGGGTAATTATGGTCACTTCCTTTAAAATTAAAGACAACATATCGTTATATGTTTCGAAACAGGCTTATCTATTCTTAATTTTACAATACACACTTTTAGAAACTTTTTATTTTTTGGAAATAAATGGAATGACACGTCATGACAAGAACATTGAGGGACCGAGCAATACCTATTAGACATTTTTTCAAATAATATTTTGCTCACTCGGGTTTTAATTATGGAAAAATAAATTAAAAAAGGCCAAAAAACCCTAAGAATCCCAGGTACCGGTTCGGCTTCTATCCCCGTTTCTCTAGTTCCAGTCAAGAAGCAGCACCGTCGCTTAATTAAAAGTGCGCCCTCCCCCTCTCGGAAAATTTCTGGATCCGCTACTGATCATCAATTTAAATCGACTTGTGTGCGATATAGCGCTAAGGGACACCCTCCTCAGAGAACTGAACGCTCCAGAAGGCACACTCATCCACTTTCGACGATGACCCAGTCGACTCCTGGCCTCGTTAGCCGACCGATCGTTAACCGAGTACCTAGCGCTAATTGCTGTTAATTTAACATTCCACGCAATACTCGATGAAATCGAGAGCCGTATCGATTCTTCGTTCGATAAGGCGAAATTAAACGAAAGTTCGCGAGCACTAGTTGAAAATCAGATTAGAAAGCTGTTAGAATGTGTTCTTAGATAGCTTATGATGTTTATGAATTTTTTGTATGTTGGTTCTACAGACCTTACAGATCTTGAACTAACCTGCCCCCTCCACCTCTGTATAATTGGACTTCTTCTTTCCAGTCTGTTACATGTAGCTCTGCAGCATCTTTGTTGATTCTATCTTCCCATCTGCTTTTTGGTCTACCACGTGGTCTCTTACCTACTATTGAGGCATTTATTTTTGTGTATAGGTTTCCATCTTATCCTCTTCATATCTTGAGATATTGACTGACCAGTTTCAATTAGAGGTTCTTTGTTTGTTTAACCTCCCTTTATGTTGCTAAGGCTACAATATGGAAGATGCTACAGTGTGAGTCCTAAATTTCGCCAATCCATGTATAATTAGGATAGGGATCTTTAACGAGTACTTGACATAGCGCAGGCTCGGGACCTCCATTTTAAGTCTTATTCGAGAAACGTCATAGCCAAGGATTTTTTACTTCCATTAAAAATTCCTAGTGTCATCTCGGGCGAGAACCCGCGACCTTTAGTATTGTCGGTTGGTATGCCATAATTAATATTATTAGACTGAATCAAGACTAATATAAAAAAATCTACCATATTATTTTTTTTTTAACTTAGTCTAAATGTCGCCTGTCCAGCATAGGGATCTTCAATGGGTACCTGACGTACTGGCTCGGGACATCCATTTTACGTCCAATCCGAGGGACGACACAGCCAAGGAATTTTTACTCCCTCTAAAGAATCCTAGGCCACCGCGGGACGCGAACTCGCAACCTTTAGTATTGTAGCATTCTATGCTAACCACTACACCACAGGTGACCCTTATCTAAGATGTTCTGACTCTTTGATACTGGGATCATTGAGATTTCGGGAAAAGGCTTAAAAAAAAATTGCAGGGTCTATCCCAAGCATTAATAACAACAGCTTATTGCTCTGATTCTAAAGTAAATGGTAAGTCATCTTTTGATACAAGTCTTTGCCAAGCATTAATTAGAGCATACATTTATAAAATTAACAAGATATAGTTCTATTATAAGTTTCTTTAAAAAATATATTAAAGGTATATTATATATACCTGTGGTGTTGTGGTTAGCATGGCAACCTACAATACTAAAGATCGCGGGTTCGATTCCAGCGGTGGCCCTAGGATTTTTTAATGGGAGTAAAAAATCCTTAGCTATGCCGTCCCTCGGATAGGACGTCAAATGGAGGTCCCGAGCCTGTACGATGTCTGGTACTCGTTAAAGATCCCTATCCTAATTATACCTGGATAGGCAAAATTTAGGATTCCCATTGTAGCTTCGCCCGATTAGCCTAAGTAGCAAATAGACGTTAAACAAACAAACAAAATATTTTAATAAGAATGTTCCTGATATAACAACTCTGAGAAAAAATTAGGAACAATATATTTAAGAAGCAACCCTTGATAAAAGTAGATAAACCATTAATACACGGCTGGTATACACTGCTGACAAAGTAGCTCAAAAAGCGTGGCCTTTAGTATTGAAGGTTGCCATGCTAACCACTGCACCACTGGTAACTCCTCTTACATGTAGCCCTGTAGCATCTTTTTTTATCCTATCTTCCCATCAACTTTTTGGCCTAGCACACATATACTCTTGCCTACTATTGAGGCATTCAGTGTAGTGCAGAGGCTTCCTGATTGATTTCTTTAAGCTATCAATACCATAAATATAAATTGATAAGTTTCTGTCAGCACTTCTTTGTTGGTCCTTCTTCTACAACCACTAGTACTCTGACCTCGTAAGATTATTGAATGAATCGAATATGCAATACTTCTTTGCTAGTTAATATCCCTGACTTTCAGCCGTATAACAGTATCTGTTCTATCATTGCACTGAACACTCAGCGACGAAAAATAAAAAAAGGTCATAACTATATTAATAATTGACTTTTTGTTTCGTAATTTATTTTTCATTTTGTAACGAAGAAAGAAAACTTTTATTTCATTAATTGTATTTTAAAAAGAATAGAATTATTGATAAAATAGAGTACAAAAGTACAATAAATATAATTATAATAACATTTCTATAATAACATGATTTTTTTCCCTTCTAGATATAAGGATTGTAGGGGTCACCTGTGGTGTAGTGGTTAGCATAGCAACCAACAATACTATTTGGCGAGTTTGCCTCCTGCGGTGGCCCTAAGATTTTTTAAAGGGAGTAAAACTTTGGTTGTGCCGTCCCACGGATAGGACGTAGAAAGAAGGTCCGCAAGCCTATAGATTAGATTAGATTTTAATTTTATTTGAAAAGTCAACTGCTAGGTTATTACGTCCTTTTGATTTTTAAATTTAAAATATTTTTAATGTTTGTGTTTTTATAAATGTCACTCTTTGGCTTCCTTTTTGTTATAGATGTTCCTATTGCTATTAAGTGAAATATATATAATTATTATACATGTAGTGGTAATTTAAATATCCTGAGCTTGTATGGTGTCAGGTACTTGCTAATGATCCCTATCCTAATCATACCTTGATAGGCACGGCATTGAGTTGCTGAAATTAAGGTCCAGAATTCTGGCAGAGTATCTTTGATATTTATGACATGATAATTATAGAGACGCTCCTGGAAAAAACCCTAAAAACCAATATCTCAAAAATGTGGGTACCCTTAATTGAAAAATCATGGTTGAGTGTAATCACTGTCAAATCACGACCGCTGCCTATGAAACAGTGCTTCCTCACACAATACTACACCCAAGACCCTTCATGGGTTACAGTGCTATAATATTTAGGTCACATAATAGTTTTTTTGATTTTGCCAAACTAAAAGAAAAGGAGAAATCACTTATCCACAAACACAATCAAATACAAACAAAGCATAAACTAACAAATAAGTAAGGTACCAATTGTTATAGAGGCTTTCTATTGGCCGCCGAATTGACGCCACAGTCGCGAATACGATTCTTAGGTAAATTTCTAACGCTTTCGAGCTAAATTCAAAAATAAAAAAGTATTTTCTCAAAGCTCATAGGTTTCTATTCTAGCAAAAAGTTTCCGTTGCTTTGAATAACAAATCTCTTTAAAGCAACCATGGCATATTCAGAGATTTAAAAAGATTTCTCCCTCAGTAAATAGACAAGATTTACATATTCGGCGCCCCAATACTAATTCTGCCAAGACTTAACGTGAACTGAATTTCCCAGTGAAAGCGAAACTACATTTTCTTTTTTTTTTTTTTTTCTTTTTTTGGATAATGTAACTACATTTGACTCGGGCCATAATCATTGGCGGAACTTATTTGCATGTAATTGCTGCAAAGTTACGTAATCGAACTATGTAACATCACTAACAAACAGCTGACTCTAGTCTGACAGGTGATTATAATCTTTCCAGAAAAATTTGGAAATTATATTTGGAAACAATATGCAAACTACTGTACAGAAAATTATATTTAAGACGATAGATCTGTTAACTTATTGCAGTATTGTTGGATATATAGATATATTTGCAGTAACTAATTAGATATATAAATGGTCTGATTAGAGTGTTACTTCCTTATGGGTCATTATCTGAAAATGCGTAAATCGTACGTCCGGTCCATTTTTAACCATTCAAATGAGAGATAGCTACTAGAAAAAAATAGGAACTATTTCACTCCTTTTGTTGATCTATGGAGGCTATGTTTTAGCTCCAAACTAGATTTATAATTGCTTAAAAAAAATTAAAAGTAATTGTTTTTTCACTCCCTCACCTTGTCCGACTCCCAGGCAAGCTACTTTAAAAATTCGTATTCTTTCAACAATTGAGTGTTTGATTAAATTGATTAATCGGTTAAGTCAGTAACTACTTCAAGATTCCATGAAAAAATAAGCGGTGTCATTTATTGTTACCAATAACAATAAATAAAATAAAAAAGGTATGTCCAGATTTTTACTTCACTCCCTCACATCAAGTGTTGGATGGTCTGAGCGTTGAGAAGAACACAGCTCAAAGCCCGGGGTGGAAAGAATCGGTTCAGGGAAGACCCTAGCTGTGGTCAATAGCTACTTCACTCCCTCATTTAAAAAAACTGGTGAATTTCCAAGTAATTTTTTCACTCAACTATTGTTTTTCGATGGAAAATGGTCATAGTTTTCTATTCTGCAATATTTTTCAACTTTAACCTTCTTACAGTGATAAAAAAATAATAAAGACTTAGAAAACTTCACTCCCTCACTTTTTCCAAAAATTTCTTAAATGAGGGAGCGAATGCTTTCATTCTTTGAATTCTCAAAAGATTTTGAGAATGCTTTTGAATGTAACGTGTGACGATTCCTAAACTATGACCAAAAGTATGTAACTGTAACCTAACTTAACACTAATATTAAGCTTACTTTTGGCTATACGCGTATGGAATTTTATATTTTTGAATTTGAAATTGTTTCTATTATTTTTCTATTGTTTTTTAAGATTGTATTTCTTTAAACTATACGCGTTTTTGCTTTCACTTTTCAAAGTTAACTACTACAGTAACACATATTTTACTACCATTCACCCCCTCACTTTGAAATTATTTTCATAATTTTTTAAAAGGACAATTAAAGGTTCTCCTGTCTGGCTACTATTTAAAAAGTGAAGGTAATATACCACTGAGTACGTATGAATTTTTTCGGCCCGAAATTATAACTTTTAAATAATGAAATTTTAGCAAGTGAAATCTACGCATCTTTAGATAATGACCCTTATACACTTCAATCTTTTAGTTAGTAGTAAATATCGAGCCCTCTATATGGATATTGTTGAAAGAAAGCAATAAAGTTAGTGGGATCAGGATCAGAAGAAGAACTTGGATAAAATTCGATCAAGAAATGTCATAGTTAACCGTATGTTTGAAATCTGGTCCTTTTGCTGAATTTTGAACAGCTGATTTTAAACAGCTGGTCATATCCGACTTTCCGTTGTTTTGTTTTTTCAAAAGTGTTTGCCACTTATGGGGTCACATGTGGTGTACTGGTTAGCAGAGAAACTTACTATACGCGGGTCCGCATCCCGAGGAGGCCCTCCTTGTCTATGTGGTTCCTCGGATAGGATCTAAAATGGAGGTCCCGAACCTGTATACGATGTCAGGTATTCGTTAAAGATCCTTATCCTAATTATACCTGGATAGGCAAAATTTAGGACCACCACTGTAGCATCGTCCGATTAGCCTTAGTGGCATAAAGTGACGTTAAAACAAAAGACAACTAGGTCTTATGATTATATCTTATAAACTATTTTATAAGAAGATAAAAGATTCGACCACGGCCGGGAATCGAACCCAGGTCCTCTGCATCTACGTCGCAGCGCTCTTACCACTGAGCTAAGCGTGAGTCCGTTCCGATCGTGATCGAATCTTTCTCTTCTGTGATCCCTCCCTCCAGGTCTCGCCACATTGTAGCGAAGTACCGGGGGGCTGAACAATTGTCCAGACAGACGGGATCTAGTTGACATACGTCAAATATATACATTGTATGTTGTTATGCAGTAATTAGTTATTGCTAGATAATTAATTTATATTTTTTAAACTATTTTATTAGAAGATAAAAGATTCGACCACGGCCGAGAATCGAACCCAGGTCCTCTGCATCTACGTCGCAGCGCTCTTACCACTGAGCTAACCGTGAGTCCGTTCCGATCGTGATCGAATCTTTCTCTTCTGTGATCCCTCCCTCCAGGTCTCGCCACATTGTAGCGAAGTACCGGGGGGCTGAACAATTGTCCAGACAGACGGGATCTAGTTGACATACGTCAAATATATACATTGTATGTTGTTATGCAGTAATTAGTTATCGCTAGATAATTAATTTATATTTTTTAAACTATTTTATTAGAAGATAAAAGATTCGACCACGGCCGAGAATCGAACCCAGGTCCTCTGCATCTACGTCGCAGCGCTCTTACCACTGAGCTAACCGTGAGTCCGTTCCGATAGTGATCGAATCTTTCTCTTCTGTGATCCCTCCCTCCAGGTCTCGCCACATTGTAGCGAAGTACCGGGGGGCTGAACAATTGTCCAGACAGACGGGATCTAGTTGACATACGTCAAATATATACATTGTATGTTGTTATGCAGTAATTAGTTATCGTTAGATAATTAATTTATAATTTTTAAACTATTTATAAGTGTTATATATACTTATAATATATTTTATAAGGATTATTTAATTTTATTTTGGTACGGACTCACGGTTAGCTCAGTGGTAAGAGCGCTGCGACGTAGATGCAGAGGACCTGGGTTCGATTCCCGGCCGTGGTCGAATCTTTTATCTTCTTATAAAAGAATTTAAAAATTATAAATTAATTATCTAACGATAACTAATTACTGCATAACGATTATATCTTATGATATGATCTCCGTTAATTTTAGAAATTCGTACAGTTTGTTGTGCCGCCTTGCAGTATACTGTATAAGTCGTTTGCTTTGTCTAAGAGTGCTCTGTATTCTTCGTAGGCCTTGCATTCCGTCAAAATATGCTTTACGTTCAAGGCACACCTACATGCCCGACAGTCGGTAGGATCATTTCTTGCGTAGGCTCTTCAGAAATCCCATTCATACAATGCAAAGTTGATATTACTCAATAGAGTAATTCAAGGTAAACATCTCGACATAGCTAAGGCATCTGCACCTGTTTGCATAGCTACCGTGTTTCTTTGTTATACTCATATATCTACAATCTACAGAATATTTTCACTTAAAATGTAGACATTTCTACGGCGTTAACTGTCATCGGAGCAGGTTAGGTTAGTTTAAATTTGTTGTAATATAATTCAAAGAATGGTGAGATTAGACACTTGATGATCTATTCTACATTTCTCTGGCATATGTTCTTTTAGTATTTATTATTGTTACTTTCACTTACGGAAATACACGTTTTGAGGTCCACTGATTCCAAATAATCAAGTCACGCGAAATGGTCTGTGTATCTCTGTGGTACTGAAAAGACTAGTTTAAAAACTATAAACCCTACGAACCTGAAATTGAGTATTGATGTGACAGCAAATATTTCATCAAAATTGGTCGAACGGAGGCAGCACTTTATTTCATAAATTTTTTTCCAATTTTTACCTTTTTTTCTATTATTTCAAAATCGGCTATAATGATTTTGATTAAATTCGTCATGTTTAATGAAAATCAAGTTTCTTTAATATCAGGTAAGCTTTATCATTCATCAAAAAAGAGAAGATTGAACACTGCGAAATAAGAAAAATGGTAAGAAGGAGGATTCGATGTGAGCTAAAGGAATTTGAAAAAAAGAGAATTACGGAAATTTTACAATCCACTGGATCTACAAGGCGCATAAGTAAAGAGCTATCGGAGCTGAAAAGAAAATGGATTCCCAAACTTAGAATTGACTCACCTACCAATAGAGAAGAAATAAATATATCTCTTAGCAAATTCTTTGAATCTTTATATCACCACATCCCATCAACGTACTGCTATCAAAAGGAGCCACAAGAAGCAAGCCAGTTCAAAGAAAGCATTCTGGAAGAGGAGATAACAAAAGTATTTAATACATTAAAAAAACGGAAATCACCTGGTCCAGATGACATTACTGATGATATCCTTATTATAGGAAAGAAATGTCTTGTTAAACCTCTGAAGCTCTTATTTGACAAAATGCTACAGGAAGGATTTTTACCTCATCGGTGGTCTACCAGCAAAATAATCTTATTGTATAAAAAAGGAGATCCCAAGGACATCGAAAATTACAGACCAATAACACTATCTTCTTCATTATACAAAGTATTTGCAACAATTATTAAAAATGGGCTAATTTCGTTTATTTATGATAATCATCCTTACGAACAATTCTCCACTATTGAACACCTGCATACAATTAATCAGATTCTGGAAAAAACTATGGAATATAATGTGCCGCTATACTTGGTATTCATAGACTTCAGAAAAGCTTTTGATTCCATCTATCACAGCAAACTATGGCAGGCATTACAAGAGCATGGCATCGATCGTATATATATAAATATACTAAAAACTATATATCAAAACAATAGGGCTTACCTAGTCTTGGAGGGAAATAAGAGAACATTTGAAATCCGAAGAGGCGTCAAACAGGGCTGTCCATTATCCCCAATCTTATTTAATTGTCTCCTTAATTATGCCTTTAAAAAGCTAAACTGGGAAGAAAAGGTCGTAAGCATAAATGGATACAAGCTATCGAATTTGAGATTTGCAGACGATTTAGTCATTTTTGACAATTCATTAACAGAGACGAAACAAATGATCAGCGAACTTCTAGAACAATGCGACTTCATGGGGCTGAACATTAATATGGATAAAACTAAGATTATGACCAATTCACAGAAAGGAGAAATAAAAGTTGAGAACAAGAAAATCAGCTTCGTCGAGCAATATAATTATTTAGGGCAATCCATCTCATTTAGAGATAGAAAAGAAGAAATAAACAAAAGAATCAACATGGGATGGGAAAAATACTGGTCTTTGAAACACATTTTTAAAAGTCAACTACCTCCAGGATTAAAGGCAAAGGTGCTGGAAACATGTGTATACCCGGTAATACTATACGGCTCCCAGGCATGGTCAGCAACGGAAGACTGCTACAAAAAATTAGAGAGGACACAGATGCAATTTTCAAGAAGCATGATTGGTATCAAAAGAAAAGACCGCATCAGTAACAGAAAGGTACAGTCCAAGATTAAGGTTAAAAGCCTAACAAAGGAAGCACAACAATTGAAATGGAGGTGGGCCGGACATGTTGCTAGGCTTGATACGAGAAGATGGTCAAAAATAGCAACAGAATGGATACCAAGAGACCGTAAGAGAAGGAAAGGAAGACCAGTTTCAAGATGGCGAGATGAAATCGTTCAAAGAGTAGGAGACTGCTGGGCTACTGTGGCTAGGAATAGGGACACATGGACCAAAGTTATAAAGAACTTGTAAAAACAATTCAGCATAAAGTTTTATTTTAATTAAAAGCAGATTGTTAATAATTGTACTTCAGATTTATGTTTAAAAAAAAAAAATTAATTAAGAAGAAGAAATTATATAATTTGTATATTAAACCAGACTACTACCTCCCAAGGGAGAGGCTTTTTGTTCTGTAAAGGATGTAAATAAAAGCTGTTATTATTATTATTATTATTATTATAAGCTTTATCATTATCAAAATGTTCTGAGGGGGCTTAAATGGGGGAAGGGGAATTTTTTGTTTACCTATAAAGTATCTTTGTTTTTGTTTATATAGAGAAATTAACTGCCTCTCATTAAGCCTAAAAATAATAAATGCCTTAATATTAAATATGAAAAAAAAATCAAGTAAACATATAGAGGAGAAAAAAAGAAAAATATTCCAACAATGGGTTGAACCCACGCATGCGTAATACACATTTAACGATAGACCCATTGTTTATAATTAAAGACATTCTGTTCATATAACGAAAATTATTTGTTTCACAGAAACTGCATGAATTTTTAAGATAAATAATTAATTAAATTTATTAAATATTTATTAGTTAAATTTAAATAAATAATTTTTATTTAAATATAAAGTGAAATTTTTGAGTCTCACTTCTTACTAAATAGAGAATTATAAAAACTTTTATTTAATTATAAAAAAATTTAATTTACTTTAAAGAGGAAATAAAAACAAAAATAATTAAATGAATGTGGAAAGATGGTGAATCTTCCAAGTCATTCGATTTAGTCCGGGAGCTGAGGGCCAAAAAGGTGCCTGATTTGAAGAAAATGTTTGATCTTTTAGGCTGAAAGTACTTATTTCATAGACAACAAATGTGAACGTCTGCCACCTCAGATCAGTTGCCATCAAATTTTATAGGCGAACAAAATCGACATTTTCGAACTTTTTTCGCTAATAACTCGAAAAAGATTTATCGCAGAAGAAAATGTGTTCTGTCTAAAATAAAATGGCATTAAATTTCGCGTCACTGAGGTCATCACAGTTAAAATCGGTTAAGTCTTTTCGCCAAAACTTGACAATCGGTTTAGCCACTTTAGCGGAAAAATGAAATACTCTCATGTTCCAAAGCCTGCAATTTAAAGAGTGTTACTCCAAATAAAAAATGTTACATATAATAGTTGTAGTACATCGAATTCTGTGTAAAACGAGCTCATTAATTTTCAAATTAGCCCACTCCTGTCGAGACAAAGTAATTAAAACGTGAACGTTTTTAGCACCTTGTGGATAATTTTTTTCAGTTTCTCGCATATAATTCCGCAAATACAGATCAGAAAGTATTGCTTTCTGCTTACTATTATAGAGAATTATAAAATCAGACGGGATGGAGCATTATGCTTTCATTGCAGAATCATTACAATAAAAACTTTTATTTAAATATAATAAAACTTAATTTACTTTACAGAGGAAATACAAACAAAAATAAGTAAATGAATGTGGAAAGATGTGTGAATTTGAGGAATGGCATTTAACAAATCTCGGAAATTTCTTATCTAACTAAGTTTGTTTAAATTATTTGTGTAAGTTAAAGTTGTGTGTTGCGGGCATCGCACCAGATTTTTTTAATTACCTTTCTTTTCCTTATTGTGAGCCCATGAAACACGAATACGGGTATACTTCGTAAGACTACTTGTTAAGTATTTTTCGACCTAGTATTCCTAATAAAAGTTTCATTCAAATGGGTAGGCTTCCCTACCCAGTTCCGACGAATCACAAGAACCGCCCAGTTTCCAATCAGGATGGCCTAAATTCCTCTTGAAGCCCTCTCCCCTCGCCGACGACCCTGAGGGACAATATCCGAAGAGATGGGCTCCCGACGAAGAAGAAACTTGGGATTCCACTTTCTCCGGCCAAGCCCTTCCGTCCAAATTCCGACCCTGTCTCGCTTCTCACTTCTTTATAAAGAACTATATAAATATACAAACATAAATATTTTATAAACTATTTTATTAGAAGATAAAAGATTCGACCTTTTATCTTTTATCTTCTTATAAAAGCGAATCTTTTATCTTCTAATAAAATAATTTAAAAATTATAAATTAATTATCTAACGATAACTAATTACTACATAATGAATATTTTATTGTTATGTATATATATAAACGATTTCATTAACCAAACTAATCAGTAATAAATTAAATTATCAGGGGTCACCTGTGGTGTAGTGGTTGGCAAAGCAACCTGCAATACTAAAGGTCGTGGGTTTCCGTCTCGCAGTGACTCTGAGATTTTTTAACGAGAGTAAAAAATCCTTGGCTATGCTGACCCTCGGTAGGTCGTAAAATGGAGGTCCCGAGCCTGTACGATGTCAATTATTAGTTATTTTGTCCCTATCCTGATTATACCTGGATAGGCAACATTCAGGACAACCATAAGAGTAGCATCGTCTGATTAGCCTTAGTGGCATTAAAAGTGGCGTTAAACAAACAAACAGATTACTTATCATCTATATCGTACCATAGTATATACCCGTGGCGTACCCATTTTTCGGTACTCAGGAGTAGGGATGGGACATCGACAGCAAAACATTGATGCTATATATTCGAAACATATAGTTGATAAAACATCAATGTTAGGGAACATCGACCTTTTTAATATATTTTTTTTATATTAAACTGTTAGTGCCCAAACGTATTTCAATTTCGATGTTTTTTTTTTTTAATTTTCCAATTAATATTGAGATACTTTTGAGTTACTGTTGGTAGCAGTGCCACTGCCCCAATGGTAGGCTATTTGTCATCAAAGACTATTTTACCTATTGACTGTTTAAATTGAGAGTGCAGTTAAAACAAATGCAACAATCCAAAAAAAAAACAAACATTTTTTGAGTGTTAATCATCATCTTCTTACCGACGTATATGATGACCATTCAGTTGAAAAAATAGCTGACTCTAATTTCAATATTTTTCATGAAAGCTCTTTAAATAGTATGACAGAAATATTAAAACATAATTGTTTAGTGAAATTTTTATACGAAATAAGAAGATTTCAAAGAAACAAAATTTTGAGTTAAGTCAATCTGTCAAATAAAGCCTCATATTATACATAACCTAACGAAGATCAAATGTAGTAATATTTAACCCCAGATAACAAAATATAATACGTTCTTAACAATTTTACTGCAAGTAGAATATTTCTTCAATAATTTTTTTTTACTTACACTTACCTATATTTGAAATATATAGTAAGGGAAAGTATTGCGATCCTGAAAAATTTCTACATCCGGTTTTCAACGGAAATACACGTTTTGGGGTCCCCTGAGTCCAAATAACCCAGTCCCCCAAAATGGTGTGTGTGTGTGAGTGTGTGTGTGTGTGTGTGTGTGTGTGTGTGTGTTTGTGTGTGTGTGTGTGTGTGTGTGTGTGTGTGTGTGTGTTTGTGTGTGTGTGTGTGTGTGTGTGTGTGTGTGTGTGTGTGTGTGTGTGTGTGTGTGTGTGTGTGTGTGTGTGTGTGTGTGTGTGTGTGTGTGTGTGTGTGTGTGTGTGTGTGTGTGTGTGTGTGTGTGTGTGTGTGTGTGTGTGTGTGTGTGTGTGTGTGTGTGTTTGTGGGAGTGTTTGTGAACAGACTAGTTTAAAAACTATAAACAGTACGAACCTGAAATAGGTTATTTGGTGTATGTAAAAAAGCAGGATGTGACAGAAAATATTTCATTCACACATGATCATTCACGCGTGATTCTTGATTTACAGAATTTCGTCTAATTTTTAAGTTTTTCAATTTTTTTTCAAAAACGGCTCTAACTATTTATATTAAACTCAGTATTTGATGTATGTATATGCCCGAGATGCGACAGCCGAAATTTTATCAAAAAGGTCAAACGGAGGGAGCACTTTATTTATCTAGCGCCTAAGGGTCTGACCACACATGTCCGCACCGGATCCGCACCGTAGCAATAATATAGGTTATGTTTAGAATATTTTTAATTTAACCTACATATTACCTTTAGTTATGCCTAAAGTTCAAGTCACATATGTCAGACACAGGCCACTTTAGGCATAACTAAAGGTAATATGTAAGTTAAATTAAAAATATTCTGAACATAACCTATATTATTGCTACGGTGCGGATCCGGTGCGGACATGTGTAGCCAGACCTTTAAGCGTGTAAAATTTGCTGTGTTGATTAAAGCAAATAATCCGCACGGATCATCATCAATTTTGTTTTTCAACGGAAATACTTGAATATCTCTGATGTACATACCTAAATATAAAATCATATACTAATCTTGTTATAGTGAGTGGTAAGTGATGTGCGCACCTTACCAGATTTTTACTCCTATAGGTAGAACTGAAAAACGAAATATATTACAAAATTTGTGTTTAAGGAAACTTCAGTTTTGGCTTTCTTTTTAGTAGTAAGATTCGAGAGTCCGCCCGAATTTCCACGACTCTAATGGTGAAGAGGGTAGACAAAGGAATTTTATGTGAGACAAGCAGACACAGCCACGCATTGCAGTGCCTTAGTAGCTATAATGTGTTGAATTAATTATATCCTATTCTTTTCAATACAGCTAATCAAATCAAAATTAACTGATAAAGATAAAAACGTTTTATCTAATCTAAAAACCAACGGAATTTAAAATAGAACTTTACATTTTTTTTATTAATTTCATTCACAATTTCTACTTATTATAGTGCTACTAGGTGCATAATGATTTTGGTTAACCTGTCTTTTGCTAAAACAAATAAATTCCAGGCTTTACTCACCGGTGAAAAGGCGACACATAATTGTCCATGGGAAAAGCACGGATTTTTCTAGTCCAAGCAGGAAAAATAGAGTTAGCTACTGGATGCTTATCCTCCCTAAATATCGAAAGAAAATGCATTGTTGTGTCAATAAATCAACTTACACCCGCCATCTGTTGGAAATTTATAGAACACAAAAATAATCACATTCAATTTTAGTATAATAAGCATTTAATTTACATTGCAAAAAAAAAAGAAATATTGAGAATAATCGAGATAAAAACTATCCTATCATTTAAGTTGGACAAAACTACACATAATGAGCCAAATTTTATAAAGATGGGTTGAGTAGTTTCTGATTCTACCCCCGGCAAACATCGGGACACGAGATTTTTATATAGATAAAGAAGATGAAATACTTCATATGTAAAACTATAATTCATGTAATTAGAGTTATCGACAGCAAAACATTATACAGTGAAATCTGTCTAAAACGGAACCTGTATAAAACGGAATTCTGTCAAAACGGAAAAATTATCTCGGAACGGACCGAATTTATACCTGAAACCCCCTTGCATAACCAGGAAACGGAAGGCTTTTTCGGTATAAAAATTTTCATAAAACGGAAAATAGTTGTTAGTCGCATTAATGGATTATCCGGTAGGAGACAGATTTCAAAGAATCATTCTCTGTTTAATCCAATATATACTCTGCTCTTAAGGTGCCCTTACACGTTCGGTTTTTTCACCGTTTCGAGCCATCGGTTTGCACGAGGGAAAATGGTGGGGGAAAAACCGGCGGTTTGGAACGGAGGCAGATATGTCCTTACACATTCGTTCCATTCCGTCCGTCCAACCCTTGATTCTAATAATTAAAAATATTTTAATTCAAATAAATTTTCCAATTATGACTCATTAGTGGTTTTTCAATGCGTAAATTTCCCAATTATTTTTCTAATAATAAAAAAAAAAAAAAAACATTTGTGAAACCATTTGCAAGTCCCTGTACATTGATCCATCAGACAAAAATAATTCAAAATAACTTTTATTAAAATTTAAAATTCTATCCCAAGAATGTTTGTTCATATGTTGAGGGGGAAAAAAATGCAATAATTAATAATAAAAGCAAAGATAATGGTAATTGTTTGAATTTCATGTAGTCAACGGAAATCTTATGTCTAAAATGGATTCATTAAAGTTTTTAAAGTTATTTTTTTATTTTAGAATCATTGCATTGGAAGAGAAGAGGGACGATAGGTAATGCGGGCAGTTCCTAGAGATGTTCTACATTCATGTTGTTAAACTGCACTGCTAGGATTTCTTAATTTATATTGAGCCATCGGACAAAAAAAGAAATCAAAATCACTTTTATTTAATTATATCATTTAAATTTCCATCGGGAACAATGTTCGTCCCTATATTGAGGAAAATAAACTTAAATAATATGCAATGAAAACATCGATAATTGCATTTTTTTTTTTTTTTTTTTTTTTTGTATTTCACGAAGATGACAGATTCATATTCGAGGCGAATATTCCTAGTAATATTTTTTTTTTTTTAATCTTGTACCTAAAATAAATATACCAATGTTTATTAAATTATTTTTCGTAGAGAAAAATAAACTATTATCAACATAGCACCAATAATGTTCTTAATTTAAAGAGCAAATAACCGACGATTTGGAACGGTGCGCACTTACACGGTCGGTTCAGTCCAAACCGACGTTCCTGAATACTGTCTCCGACAGGTTGCCCGGACTTCGTTCCAAACCGCCGGTTTTTGCACTTACACGTTCGGTTTTTTCGCTGGTTAGGAACGGCGATCCGGACCGTCGTTCCAAACCGGCGAAAAAACCGAACGTGTGAGGGCACCTTTAAGAGTGCTTTAGCTTGAAAGTCAGGAAATCGAATTTTCGAAGAACCGCGTCCTGTAATCCCCCTTACTATGGCTGTACCGGTAATCCTCCTTCTGTTTCTTAGCTTTTCTATTTAGCCCTTTTAAAGCTTTTGAAATATACACTTGTGAATATTGCCTTTATCAAAATTAATTTTTCTTATTCGAGATGTCAGTTCGTAAAAACAAAACTATCTCTCAATGAAAAAGTGAAACTGATTGTGGAGCACGGAATGAAAAAAACATCGGTTAAATTTTTAGCTGAAAGTATCAAAGCTGGAAAACACAAGTTTTTGAAGCTATTAAAAATAAGAATAGAATTAAAGATCAGTGGTTAAGTGGAACAGTAGGCCAGTCAAAACGGGCCAAAAAAGTTGGCTCAAATGAAAAAATTAATGAAGCTATTTGGGAATGGTTCGTAAGTGCCCGAGCGAGAGGAATGCCGATTTCTGGACCCATGATTCAAGTAGAAGCTTTGGAAGTAGCTCAAAAAATAGGTAATGTGGATTTTAAAGCATCATCTGGACGGCTTGACAGCTTCTGAAAAAGGCACAATATAGTGTTAAATATTATTTCTGGAGAATCAAAAGATCCTAATATGACGTTATCCTAATAAGTATAAAAAAATCACTACGTAATTACGTACTTTCTATTTTTAATAAATGCTTACCTTAAAAACGTTATTTTTTTTAAATGTATATATGTATTTTTTATTTTTTAATAAATGCTTATCTTAAAAATGTTATTATTCTTTTTTAACGTATTTATGTATTTTCTAATTTAATAAATGCTTATCTTGCTACTGGAGTTTTATTAAATTGCTTAAACAAAAAAATAGTTAGAGATGCTTATTTTTCATACTTTCCAGCATAACCTGTCTAAAACGGAAACCTGTCAAAACGGAAAAATAGAGCGGACCCTTGGCATTCCGTTTTAGACAGATTTTACTGTATCATAAAAATCAAAGTGGGAAAGTTACAGTAGCACAAAAAACTTGGCCGTCGTGATGCCACTTCGTGCCACGGGCGGCACCTCAATGACCTGCCACTTTCTCCTTTTCCGCTGTTTGCATTCAGGAGGATGTCACCAACAGGAAGTGGCACTCCACGCCATTTCCACAGCTGACTTGATCACGATCGATTGCGTACTTAATATTTATGATGTGTTTTACGATCACAAACATCGGGTTTCACGAGTTGGAACGCACTGACAGTACGTCATAACTGTCATAGCACATACGATCTTCAAGTACCATCGACGCCAGCCCAGAACGTTCTGGATTGTTCGCCTTAAGACTACGAAGGGCGATCAAAAAGTTTTGCAACTAAGCTACAAAGAAAATAGACTCAATGCTAAAAATATTTTTATTTTTCAACATAATCCCCCCAACATCAATGTACTTATTCCACCTTTCCTTCTACATACAGATACCACGGTAAAAAAAACTTTCTTCTTGGTCTTGAAACCATTCTTCTGTAGCTGATTTCAGGGAATCCAGGTCATCAAATCGTGTCCCTTTCAAGAATCTCTTTAGGCAGGACCAGTTCCAGAAAAAAATTTCGGGGGGGGGGGATTGGTCGGTAGGAAAAAAAATAGCACACTTTATTTGTTTATGCTTATACATTAAGTTCATATACAAAATTCAGTATGGAAAATTCTTGTCAAAATTAAACTACGTTTCCCTAGAAAACTAGTAAAAGTTAGATGCGTAATTAATTTTTTTAATTCATCCCACTAATTTTTTTTTCGTCGAAATTTCGGGGGGGGGGATTGATCCCTAATAACCCCCCCCCCCTGGGACCGCTACTGTCTTTAGGTTTAAGAGGTCTAACACCTCTTGATAAGCCGAAAGTCGATGATGCCTATCTTGAACTGAAAGATTTCGAGAACCCATCTTGCAGACACCTTAGACATTCCTAAAATGTCATGAATGATTGTGCTAGCGCTTTCATAGGAAATGCCTAATCCCATAGCAACTTCACGACACCTGTATTCGACGGTTAGCCAAGATCAAGGCCTCTGCTTGAGTCGCATGATCAGAATCAGTTAAAGTTGTCGGTCTCCCGGATCTTGCTTCGTCTTGCACATTCACACGACCTCGTTTGAACTCATTGAACCACCTAGTGACTGTTGGAAAAGAGGGACAATCATGGCCATATACATTCGCCATTCTGTCGTAAATATTTTTTACAGAATACCCTTCTTTGCACAAACATTTAATGACGCTTCGATACTCAAACTTGAAGTTACTGGATATCGACATGTTTACAATGGCACTGCTAAATACTGACTGGACTGACGGACTCAATATTTTGGGCATGCTTACTCTTGATAGATAAGCTGTCAGGGACAAAAGAACAATTAACGGAATATGGTTTGTTTATATTTATTTTATTTTATTTTATTATTTACATGTTTTAAGGGCATGGCCCTATACAATGGAGTCGTTTCTACTTTGAGATAATAATTACAATATACAAAAGAAAACAAATAGGATATGCTGAAAATAAATTTTACAATGAAATAAAGGTTATTAATATGATTTCACTGATATATAATTTAACAGTTCCATTTATTCATCTAAGTAGAATGTCCTTATTTTAAGTATAGTAGATGCGAAATTAGACAGTTTTCTAGCTTCATCCTTTGATTCTGGGTCGAGTATATTAATTTGTTTTGTTTGTCGCGGTGATATTTGGGAAGAAGTACTTTCTTGCACTATTATATTGAGGACAAATGCAGAGTATGTGGATGAGGTTTTCTTCTGTTTTCATATTGCACATAGGGCAGATTGAAGATGGCGTAATTTCTATGAAGTTATTCTTGTGGCTGAATCTAATGTGGTGGTTATTTGCAGTTCTGAGCAGTGCTATTAAACGGATGATATTAATATTGGAATTGGATCTAATATAGGCTGCTGTTAATTGCGATTTAGGCGCGATATTTTTATAAGATGGGTTGAATAGTGATTTATTTAAAGCTTCTAGATCGGCTTAATGGAGATATAACTGGAATTTTGATAGAATTGCACCTGTTTTTTGTTTTATTGAATACGGTTCTTTGGTAAAAACTAGTTCTTCTTCGCCGATTTTCTTCAGACATGTTTGCACCTGCAAGCACCAATTATATATTATAGAGGAATTTAGTCCTGCTTGGGTATTCAGTAATAGCTCGTTGTAACAGATTTTCGGAAGTCTATTTTGGTCCATTAGTTGTATCGTGAGCAACCATTTAATAGCAGATCTCAGAATATAATAACTAATGTGTAGTTTCCCTGTCTCTAGCCGTACTATATACCCTATGGTTTGTTTATACCTTAGTTGCATAACTTTTTGATCACCCCTCGTATATACAAAGAGCGTTGACTGGAGAGTTAGTCTTGTTCAAGAGAAGCTCAAGTCATACGATTATTTGTGTGTTACAAAGTGATAATTTTTGTAACCTGTTCTAATATTTATGTGGCATTGGATATTATTATTTTTTTTTTAATAACATTTTTTTTTAACCACATGGGTGTTACAATATGTATTTCGTTCATAATAAATAATATTTTATTCGTTAGCTATTTGTTGTAGAACACTGATGAGTTGACGAAACTTGTCGCCTCAATCCGGTCTTCCAATTTCAGATTCCGGTTGCTAAAGTTTTTTTTTTTTTTTTTTTAAACTTTCTTCTGTCAACAAGCTAAAAAAACAACCTTCTTCTTGGAGGTTAAAAAAATCGGCTTAAAAAGTATAATTTGAGGCCACCCTAAACTTCTTGCAAAAATGTAAAAACGTGGCTGTATGCCACTTACATAGGCGGATCCAGGGGGGGGGGGCTGTGGGGGCTGCAGCCCCTCCCTTTGGAAATAGAATTTGACTTTCCTTAAAGCAAGGAATCAAGTTAAAGAACAAATAATGTGCAGAAAAAGTAGAATTTTAGTTGTGGAAAGGAACATAAAGGTAAAAAAGCTGATTGGCAGATCCAAATGAAGGTCTGTGTGGCTGCAGCCTCCCCCCTTTAGGACTGCAGCCCCCCATTTCAATCGGCTGGATCCGCCCATGGCCACATATATATATATATATATATATATATATATATATATATATATATATATATATATATGTGTGTGCGTGTGTGTGGCATACATTCACAAATTTATATAACCAACTTAAAAGATAGGATAGTTTATAACTCGATTAATGGGCCTCAATATTTCTTTTCAGATTAAATGCTTATTATACTACGTAGCCTGTGATTATTTGTAAGTTCTCTAAATTTCCGACAGATGGCGGTGTAAGTAATTTAATGTGTAGTAATTTTTTTACATAACGCCTGATTTTCTTTTGATATTTAGGGTGAGTAAGCATCCAGTAGCCAAATCTATTTTTTCTGGCTTGGACGAAGAATATCCTTGTTTTTCCCAAGGGCAATAATGTGTCGCCTTTTCACGTGTGGGGAAAGCATCGAATCTATTTGTTTTAACAAAAGACATTTTGATAACCTGTTCATGTAGAACCTACCGATATGATATCTAATCTCATATCATCATGTGTTATATTCTAAATGTAATTAATATGTATTATGCCAAAAGCTTAATATGGTACTCTCTCTAATAAGCTTAAATCCATTAAGCCTACAACTAGAAACTGGATTAGCTCCCTTCGAGGGAACCGAAGAGAAGAGGTAGCACTGACAAGGCTTCGTATAGGTCATACCAACCTTACCCATGTTCACCTCATAAGAAAAGAAGCTCAACCAACATGCGAAACCTGCAAAACAGCCCTTACGATAAAACATATTATAGAAGACTGCAGCAGATACGAAGAACAATTTACAAAACTTAATATTCCACGTAACACTTCACTGGCATTAAATGATTCTACCAAAGCTGCGGATAACATAATAAAACTCCTAAAAGAGATCCTCATATTTGAAATAACATAATTAATTAAAAATTAAAATACTATTATAATCAATATATATTATAAAGCAAAGTGTACAGTGTGCGTGCCGATAAGGCTCAGAAACGACTCCACGGACGATTAAGAGATTTATGTCAGCGTGTAACTGTATGCCCCCTAACGGAGAAGGTTTCCGTTTTTCTCTTAAGGGTGTGAAATTGAAGAGAAAAGGACTGGAATTTTAAGGCTCTCGCACCATTTAATTAGCCTCTCTTAGATTGAGATACGAGTTTATGAATGAAAGATTTAGTTCGAGCTTCAGGCTACCAGAGAGCGCTAGGGTGCGTTTCACTCTATGTTTATTGTTCATTCATCCAGGGAGGTTGTAAAGGTTATATATTTTTTCAGCTGTTCTTTTTAAATTACTAAAAAATTAAGCGATAATACTTTGCTTTCAAAATAAAATAATGATTCAACATCTCTGCAATCAATTAGAAAACCAACTGGATTCATAAAAAAATTAATTTTCTCATAAGAAGACTAATTGATCAACAGATTACGTTTAATCAGTATATAATGTATACTTAACTAAATTTAATGCAATATGAGTGAACATTTCTGAATAGTACAGTGATCGAATAAAAAGACACATAAAAAAAAAAGAGATAAATTGACTGAATATAAATCGAAAATAAAAAGTTTAAAGTGTTCTATTGTAGTTATGAAAAAGAAGTTGTTTTGATAACTATGTATGATAGGCATTCCGGTTGAAAAATGACTAACTCCAAATACAGCATTTTCTCAATAAGAGTTTATCATCCCTCTTGGTTCTTCAAAAAGAAATATGGTGAAAAGATTGTGCCTTCATGAAATTTTGCTTTTCACTTTGTAATAGTAATAAGATTCGAGTTCTGCAGAGTCAAATTACGGGGGGATATCTTAAGGGAGATTGAAATGGAGGAAAAGTCTTAAAAAAAAGTTTCTAAGAATCTTCGGTAGTTTCTGTTCTTCTGGATCTAATAGGATCTTCACAATATTCGGCGCTTAAGTTATACTCGAAATATAATATCTTTAACTGAGGTATTAGATTTTTCAATTATAATCAAATAAGTTATTATCTGCTGACTGCTTGGAATGGGCTTATTCGATTCAGAATTACAGAAACCATAAAACAAGATGCATAACTCGACAAAGTTTCATTAAAATTAATTGTTCATTTTCCATTTTCAACCCCCTATAAAGTATATAGGGTTCCTTATTTGGGCGGACTCTGCAGTTCTCGAATCTTAATATTGATACCAAGTTAAAACCGAAGTTTCAAGTTTCAAGAAGGTGCTAATTTTGTTCTATATTTCCTTTAATTTTAAAGTTTTTCTGTTATTACCGGAGCGAAGCCGGGCACCCTAGCTAGTACATTAATAAAAAGTAAATATTAAAAAGGATAAGAGTGCAATTTGCTATAATATTATAGAGTAATGGTTGGGCGTAATAACCGCGTTGTTGATCGCCCAAATCAACAGTTGTTTTAGGACTTATTATTTCAACTTTTAGTCCCTCGAATTTCCACCTACCATATCTAGGAATTATTGAGCTGTCCCCCCCCCCCAAGTTTTGTACTGAAACCGGCCCCGCCTCTATCAAAAGGCAGATACGAAACTAGAACTGAACAAGAGTGAACTTTACGATCTGAATTCGCTTTCTCCTACGAATTCCTCTAAAGGCAGCAGTAGTTTGATTCCTTACGATATATACCTATATATTTTTTTTGTACATTTTTTTTTAAATATGTTATATAGTCACTTTCATAAAATAAGGCGAACGAAAGCATTTTAATTTCTTTTCTAGATCAATTAATTTTCAAATTTCAAAGTCCGTTAATAAGGGAGAAAGTGATTTGGAACCATCAGGAAAACTGATGAGGTTTATCTTTGCCCGCCTTTATACTGGTTTCAAGCGGAACATTATAAAAAAAAATATAAAAAAAAAAGTGAAATATTTGTTGTCAGTTTGAATTAATGATATTGTAATTATATATTTTTTTAAATATATCTGCGTTCAGATAAACGACATCTGTCAATTTTTTTTACAACAGTTTCTCCACATTCTGAAGTCTTATTTATTTGTTTGTTTAATGTCCCTTTATTCTACTAAGGTTAATCGGAGGATGCTACAGTGGTAGTCCTAAATATTTCCTATCCAGTAGTGATGTAAAACTATCGATAGTAGTTTCCCAACTATCGATAGTAGCATCGAAAACCAGGGTTTGAAATCGATAATTATTTTTTCCAAGATATCATCTTATAATTATTATTTCTGTTTTTAATATAAAAATCATTCCTGAATTATAAATAAAAATTTAAATCTATCTTTGATATTTATTAATTGGATTAAAAAAAAATCTGGTGCGTGCGCGCAACACACAACTTTCACTTACCGACTTACTTAGATTAGAAATTAATGCGTTTTGTTAATTGCCACTTCTCAAATGAGCAGAACGGTTTCATAGGTACTGCAATTATCTCTGTACCTCATGTACTGTTATTATTTTTTGTATTGTATACTAGGTAGTAGGTAAATATCAGATTCTATTTTATCTTGTTAACCAGCCACTTATATAAATATTCATGTATACACCATTTTTACTTTCACTTAGCTATATATGAAATATATAGTAAGTGGAAGTATTGCGATCGTGAAAAAATTCGACTTCCGGTTTTCAACGGAAATACACGTTTTGGGGTCCCCTGAGTCGAAATGACCAAGTCCCGCGAAATGGTCTGTCTGTGTGTGTGTGTGTGAACAGACTAGCTCAAAAACTATAAACCGTGCGAACCTGAAATTGTGTATTTAGAGTATGTATAAGCCCGCGATGTGACAGCATAAATTTCATCAAATTTGCTGAAAGGGAGGGGGTACTTTATTTAATAACTTTTTAAGTTTTTTTCGATTTTCTCAAAAACGGCTCTAACGATTTTGATTAAACTGAGTATTTGATCTATTTATATGTCTGAAATATGACTGTAAAAATTTCATCAAAATTGATCAACCGGAGGGGGACTTTACTTAATAAATTTTGTATCATTTTCACATGTTTTTTTTATTTACTCAAAAACGGTTTTAACGATTTTGATCAAACTTGGTATTTGATGTATTTATATGCCAAAGATGTGATAACTAACATTTCATCACAATTGATCAACCGGAGGGGGGACTTTACTTAATAAATTTGGTATCATTTTCACGTGTTTTTTTTTATTTACTCAAAAACGGTTTTAACGATTTTGATCAAACTTGGTATTTAATGTATTTATATGTCCGAGATACGACTATAAAAATTTCATCAAAAATTGATCTACGGGAGGGGGGACTTTACTTAATAAATTTTGTATCATTTTCACGGTTTTTTTTTATTTACTCAAAAACGGCTTTAACGATTAACAAAAATAAGATATGAATGTAGAAATATGTGTGACTTTGGGAAATGATATTTAGCAAAACACGTCAATTTCTAATCTAAGTAAGTTGGTAAGTGAAAGTTGTGTGTTGCGCGCACGCACCAGATTTTTTTATATTATTATCAGTTCTGTAATGTATCCATTTATTGTCACCCTCTAGCATAGATACTCATATATTTGTTTTCTTTTAGCCCTGATGAAGATCCACAAGTTGGATCGAAACTTTGGCTTACCACAATAAAATCATTGTAAACTGAAAATCCTGACCATCATTTAACCTATCGTAATTGAAGAACAGTTGACTATCTCTCACCTCTACTTTTGCCATAATACATATTGCTTAAATTCAGAATATAACACATGATGATATGAGATATCGTATCAGGAGGTTACACTAATAGGTGCACAATGAGTTTGGTTAACCTGGCTTTTGCTAAAAGTAATAGATTCGATGTTTTCCCTGCAGGTGAAAACGATACACATAATTTCCCGTGGGAAAAGCACGGATTTTCCTATTCCAAACTTCTCTAGCGTCGATAGTATTAGAACGAACAAATACACATAATTAAATAAATAAAAAGGAAAGTTTTTTTTCTTTTAACAAGACGAGAGCCGTGGTAGATGGTTACCTTCCATTCCATGGAGGTTAGATAGCTAATGATGAGATCTCGCAACCTACTTCTTAGCTGACCGGAAACTAGTGAAAGCTATACTCGAGTGTTACGTCACTGCACGCTCTGTGTACTCCACCGACCGGATGTAATCTATAGAAGAGGACCTCTGTACCGAGGATTTGTGTTATACAAAAAACACTATTTTATTTAATTATATTAACAAATCGGTCTTATATTAAAAAAAAATATTTCTTGTATGTTTTCAACAAAATACCATAAGATATCTAAACAATAGAAGTAAATAAACTTTTCTTTTTTAAATCAAAACTAAAAAACACTAACAAACAAAACACAGATAAACCATTAGTATTTTTTTAATTTGCTGAATTAAGATGAATTTTCGTCATTTCCAGATCTTCACAACTCGACTTCTAAGGCTATCGATGGTTGTATGCTCGACTTTCTTTTGTAATCGAGTCTAGTTATATCGATTCTTAACAGTTTTTTATTCTTTGCTTGTTTAACGTCACTTTATGCCACTAAGGCTAATCGGGCGATGCTACGGTTGGAGTCCTAAAATTTGCATATCCAGTTATAATTAGGATAGGGATCTTTAACGAGTACCTGACATCGTACAGGCTCTGGTCCTCCGTTATAAGTCATATATCAAAGACGGCATAGCCAAGGATTTTTTAATCCCATTAAAAAATACTAGGTGACCCCGCAGATTTCTAAATACATATAGATAATTCCAAATATTTTTTTAAGATAGGTTAAATGATTATCAGGAATTTCAGTTAAAACTGTTTTATTTTGGAAAGCCAACGTTTCGATCCAACTTGTAGATCTTCATCAGGGCTAAAAGAAAACCTTGTATTCTGTACCAGACTCTATAAAGTGGGTACTCTTAATGGAAAAATTAAGTGGAAAAAACCTGGTATTTAAGCGTGATCACGGTCAAATCACATCCTTCAACAGACTAAGAAACTGTACTTCCTTAGAAAGTACTGAATCCCAAAACCCTTGTGCCATGGTTTCTCGGGATCGGGTGACTCAATTGTTTCTATTTTTTTTTTTTTTTATTTGTCAATGAGGGCTTGTAGAACTTTTAAGATGCAGGGTTTTGAAAAATAATTTAAATAATAAATAATTTAAAATATAGAAGTAAAAATAAAAAATGTTCGAACTAAAACCGTGTAAGACAGTTGATTGGTTTATGAGTGCAGTATAACTTTGAAAAATCCTCCAGAGGCATCTCTGGCATTTTAAAGCTTAGTTAATGTTATCTATATAAATAAAGATGAAATTCTGATTGTTTGTTTGTTCTTTATAGAAATCCATACCGTTTGTCCTAAATTCTCCAAATTTCGCTCAGTGGTTCTTTCATACAAGGTGCGAACACCTATTCATATTAAAATTGCATAACAACCGATCTTCAGCTGATATAAAAATCGTAATGATCTCGCTTTACAATGTTTTTTTTTTTTTTTACGAAATCGACCCTTTCATTAGAAAAATAAAATTCCGCGGGTGAAACCGGGATATACAGCTATAATCTATGTAAATAAAGATGAAATTCTCTCTGTTCTTTATAAAAATACATATCTTTTGTTCTAAATTCTCCGAATTTCGCTCAGTGGTTCTTCCATACCAGGCGCGAACATCTGTTCATATTGAAATTCCAAATTCTGGGTATATTCTTTATTGTTTTAAAAATCGTTTTGATCTTGCTTTACATAGTTTTTTACGAAATCAACCGTTTGATTCGATAAAAGTCTCATTTTATAGATTTAAAAAATGAAATTCTCCGGATAAAACCGGTATATACAGCTAGTGTATTATATATATTTAAAATCAATTTGATAAAATCGTAAGGTGCCTTTACGACTGTAACTGTACGAACTTCACCCACGAACCTCTGTCCCGAACAGTGTTCGCCAAATCTAACAAAC
The DNA here is from genome assembly GCA_911387785.2 of Aelia acuminata. NCBI lineage: Eukaryota > Metazoa > Arthropoda > Insecta > Hemiptera > Pentatomidae > Aelia > Aelia acuminata. The sequence continues at coordinate 1,915,376 of OU426982.1, forward strand.
GAACTCGAACAGGCACTCTATCTGTTCGATTGTGTGTTCGAGGATAGGCGAGAGCAAGCGACGGTGCTGCTTCTTTCAGGAACTAGAGAAATGGGGATTGAAGCCGGGCCATTACCTGGGATTCATAGGGTTTTTTGGCGTTTTTAATTTATTTTTCCTTAATTAAAACCCGATTGAGCAAAAAATTATTTGAAAAATGTCTAATAGGTATTGCTCGGTCCCTCAGTGTTCAATTAGAAAATCCAAAGACGTGTAATTCCATTTATTTCCAAAAAATAAAAAGCTTCTTAAAGGGTGGATTGTAAAATTAAGAATAGATAAGCCTGTTTCGAAACATATGACGATATGTAGTCTTCATTTTTAATAAAGTGACTATATTTATTCAGGTAAATATTATTATTTGACATTTTATTATTCCAAAATGCTAGTTTTATGTAAATAACATTGGGACTATAGTGACATAGATTTGTTTTTCTTTTTTAATTTTCCCCATTTTTGTATTACATCCGTTGTGCTTAATTGTTCCAAGTTTTCAATGCGATGCCTGAAAGTTTTGACATATAAATAAATAATATGACAAAGAAACTAAGCTGTAATGAAAATGACAGCTACCATAACGATGATTGTATGAATAGGTAATTAATGTTATTACTAACCGAAAAACGGAGAGTAAAGTTACAATGATGTGTTTGCATTTACCAGAACTACCAACTTTACACGTAAGTTGCTTATTATAATTAAAAATTTGATTTCCACTTTTATTTGATGGGGCAGTCTTTTAAGATCGCTTGTTTGAAGGCACAAGTTTTGTAAAATGACTGTTTTTTTACTTCTAGATATTATTCCACATGTAATTATGTGGTTTGCATCAAGAATAACCTGCCCTTCAATTAATGGTCTCTTAAAATCACTAATTATCTCTAACATATGAACTACATCTATCCCCGTTCCTTCCGACATTTTGAAAAACTACTAGCGCACTCTATAGTCGTATGCGCTCGCCTATAGCGCTAGTCTCGCTCGCTTTAGAATTAGTTAAGATGAGCTTCAAGACCTTCTTTTGGCATTTTCCTGACGTTGCTTTTATCAATAATAAGTTAGAGCAAAAGCCAGAACAGCCGCTAGTTCCGAGTCAGCTGTCTTTGTAATGAAAAGTATTGTATTAAAGCGCTTAGGTTTGGTCAGACATCATTGTTCGCTCAGCTTCACGTTACAGTGTAAATGGTTGTTTGTAGTACGCTTGTGCGGCGAGGTTCGTAGGGCGGATTATCTTTTCGAGTGTGAGGTTCGCGCAATGTGGAGGCACCTTTAGAAGTGTTTCTATTAGTTGAAACGAGAAAATAATAACTAAAATTGGTCGAGCTATTCTTGAAAAACAAATTAATAATGAAATTTCAACTTCGATACGATACTGGGTCAGTAATGACTTAATATCAGGGGTAGAAAGAGTCGTTAACTTTTTTAAATAAGTTTCATTTTAAAAGTATTTGAAAAACTTATTACTTAAAAGTTTTATCAATATAAGTTTTCCAATAACTTTTTGATAAAATTTTTCCTTCAATAAGTTCAAGGTTCACCTAAACATATGGAGCAATTAAAATCAAAGCATGAGTTAAACAATAACTTTTTCGCACTGGAGTTTTGATCATAAAAGTTTTTATCATAGAAAAAGAGTTTATTTACTAATACAGTTGTTTATTTTGATGAATAATCCTGGTATAGAATTTCCTTATTTCTTTTTCCTATTATTTCATTCTTCTCGAAGAAAAACCAGTCCAATGTCCAGTCATAAATCATCTCTCCAAACCATTCATATTAGATTTAGTTATTCCTCGTGAGTAAATGGTTCAAATTACGAGAGCGCAAAAAAGACCAAGTGATTTTGAGTTTTTTCAAATACTTCTCAACAACTGTTGTGAAAGAATAATTAAAGGTACAAACAACAACCTTTTTTAACAAATTAAAAAAATAAGAACATTTATTTAGATTCCATAAAAGTGTTTTTTACGAATTATATGAATGTAATAGTGACTTGAATTGTAGCAAGAACAAATTAAAACCCATATCAGTAAAAATAAGCAAAGCAATGTTATTAGATAGCAGCTTAGAATAGTTGATACTTTTAAATTTATTCTTGATGATTATAGATGTAAATTAAAATGTTTTTAAATTAAATGAAATGCCAATTAAATGATAATTGTTGAATAATAATCTAAATCTCTATATATATAACAGGCTTTGTCCTGAGTGACAGAATCAACGCAGAGCAAAAACTACTAATGATAGAAACTTGAAGTTCGGAATTTAGATTTTAAACGCGATGTAGGTAACCACTAAGAAAGGAATTTCAAAAATGTAACCCCTAAGGGGCTTAAATGGCGAAATTGTCATTTAACTCTAACGGAAATCTATTTTTGAGATTTTAAATCATATGTTTTTTATTTGAATATCGATTTAACGTTACCATATATTAATATTAAAATAGACATTCACATAAAATATGGCTACTGATTATTTAAATATTAGTGGTAATCAAATTATGCACACTGTGATTCCCATGATTGGGGATGGTGCGTGTTTATTTCGATCTCTTCTCCATATATTTCTCCATATATATATATACTTCTCCATATATATAGACTACTACATATATGTATATACTTCTCCATATGTATAAGAGGCTTTGTCCTGACTGACAGAATCAACGCAGAGCAAAAACTACTTATGATTAGAAACTTCGGAATTCAGATTTTAAAAGCGATGTAGGTAACCACTAAGAAAGGAATATTAAAAATGTAACCCCTAAGAATATCTAAAATGTAAATGGCGAAATTGTCAATTAACTCTAACGAACATCTATTTTCGAACTTATTATAACTATATATTTCGAAAATATATCTAATTAGGACTCATTTTAAAGAATTTGATACGACGAGTTCAACTCGAAAGGCCCTATTGGGCGTCGAAAACCATGTTTTACAGCCGAAAAATGAAGCGTTCACGACGAGTAAGTCATTTTTTGTTTCGGCGGTTTTAGTGAACTCTCTCCATTGCGCGTCTCCGTCTCTTCTACCGAGCCGGCAGCTTCCCCCTCCAACATTCCACCTACCGGAAGCTCGAATTCTACTTAATCTCCTTAACATCAGTTAACATATTATATTAGATCAAAACCAAGATAATGGTCACAGAATTGATTTTAAAGGCTCGCGGGCGAAGCCGCGACGGGGAATGCTAGTACATTATATATTTATGATAATTAACTGTACCGATTCCATGTAATTGTTAAACGTAATTTTGTATTTTTAAAATAATTTGTACACATATTTACAAAATATTAAAAATTGTAATCTAATAAAATAAATATTTGCATTTCCGAAATTATTTTCTTTGACTAAAATTTTTTTATGAATAAGTTTCAGAATAACTTTTTGACATGAACTTTTATGCTACTAAATGTTTTTAGATAAATTTATCAAAAAGTTTTTGTTAATGTTCAACAAAAACTTCTAGTAGGGTAAAAAAATTATATAACTTTAACTTAAACTTTTTTTAAAATAAAAGGTAACTTATATTTTCGACCCACGCTTAATATATTTAAAGGTGTTCTAAATTTAATTTTAACCTTGCGTGTTATCAAGCAAAGAGGTTATCTGACGTGTTAGGGAAGGTTATGGTGGTGTGAGCCACATGCGGGTGCGTACTTGTCAAGCTGACATAATCCAGATTACAAATTACGCGTTGAAAACATTAATTGAGGTCAATGGAATGTTTTCAGTACATAAATCACTACAAGTTATAAACCAAACGTTTCTTCAGCATTTGACAGCCACAGAAGGTGGCAAGCCAATGTTAGATTGGACGAGCAGTGTTCGTGTCTGAGGTTCGCGCAGTGTAGAGGCACTTTTAAACTAATAATTAATATGCTGGGTGTCCCAATAAAAAAAAAATGGGTGTTATTGCATGTTAAACGGGGTAGAATGGCGCAGAAACGTGTTTCCTATCTCAATCTATTGAGGAGATAGAATTTTTTTTGTTTTTATTTTTCTTACTTTTTTCTGAAAAATGACAGTTTTCTCTACTTTAGTCTAGCATACAAAAAAAAAAAAAAAAAAACAAAAAAAAAAACGATATTTTCATAATCAGCATTAAATTTTCTAAAAGATGAGATGGGTCTAGTTATTAAATCCAGTTTCAGTGGGACTTTTGACGCGCTAAACACAAAACATTTATTAAAACTTAAATTTTTAAATAGTTTTTGAAAATTCCTCACTCCCCACTTGTGCACCCTAGAAGCCGTCAAATTTCCTAAAAACTGCGGAATTCAGTCAGCTTTTTAGTGGTGTAACCCATGATACAATTGCACCTCACCTTTTGAGTCTAAAAGTAGTTTTTCTGATAAAAAACACGCTAGAGATGTCACTGCTGGGGCAATTAGGAAGCACGCTAGAGCCTGCATCCAAAGTAATGGATGCCAAACTTCCCATTAGTTAGAAATTTTTTTTTCTTACTTTTTTAAGACTAGAAAGAACTATATATGAATTCCAAAAATGTAAAAGGGTAATAATAATCTAAAATGAAAAGAAAAAAACTTCTTTGTTGAAATTAAAAAAATACTTTCTTTAAAATAAATTAAACTTTTTTCTTCTCTTCCACTTAAATTTTAAAAATTCTAAATAAAAAATGTTAAAGAGTAAGTAAGTGTCCTCCAAAGTAATGGAGGACATTTTAAACACGCTCTCCAATAATCCATTTTGTTCTACTATAATAATATTATTTTTTCTCTTCAACATTTTTTATGTAGGATTTGTTACCCATTTTTTTTTTTTTTTTTTTTTTTTTTTTTTTTTTTTTTTTTTTTTACACTATGTCAGGGATGCCCAGTATAAGATGGTTTAAAAAAAAAATGTCTTGGTTTAAAAAAATTAAAGAAAATCCTACAAAAAAAATGAAATAGATCCAATGATTTTCTAATCTTTACAACATATTTACTCGTGCTGTTCTGAGGCAATACCTACCCTAATCATTCATGTTGTATTTGTTCCAGATGCGACTACTAGCAGTGATGGCGCTTCTCTGCGCCGGCTGCGCATGCGCCGACGAAGAGAGCCGAAAGGTACCGCAGACAATGCGCACGCAGCTCAAAGTGGCGCGCTCGCTCGGTCCGACCGAAACCGTGACCGTGCGCACCCGCGAAGGCGGAACCGCGCGGCTGGTGGTTGCGCAGCGCACGGGGCGCAGGGTCGGGGACATCCCGCCGCCCCCCAACCCCGCCAACCTGCCCCAGGGGGCCCGCGCTCTTGCGGTACCGCCCCCGGTCAACGTCAGGTCCGAGATTTACGTGAAGCCAGAGAAGAGGAACAGGTAAATATTATATTATAAACGTTATTATAATTATCTATTATATTATTATATTATATTATGAGTATAAGTTATAGGTATATGTTATAAGCTGCACACTCATAGTTATTTTCATTTTATGACAATAAGGGTATTTTGTTTATTTTTAATTTTTTCATCACATGAAAAATACTTTATTGTTTATCATTTTTATCTTTGTTTTTATTGTAATAATCTAAGGCTCTAAAGCCTATAAGTTCCTCTAAAATTTTGTTCCTAAAGGACTTCAATTAAAGAGTTTCTATTATCACATAATATATTATTTCTCAAAGCCTTTTTTTTGTCGGACTGACTGAGTCAATTAGAAATGGACAAGTATGAGCTGACATATATAAAATTTATAACAGTGTATTTTAGCATATGCCATTAATATCTTTATTGTAATATTCATTAAAAGACCATCAGTCATACGATTGAGAAATTATTTATGTTTCGAGAATGTGGAAGCAGCCCTGAAACGTAATGGTGTAATAAATAGTTGTGGAAAAAAGGAAGATAAATTGCTAATTGATCAGTACTCATAAGATATAAATAATCTTCATACCAAATTGAGAAGAAAATAAGAATAATAGTAAAGAAAAAATTGACCAAAATGAAACACGATTATAACAAACTTTGAACCTTCATTTTGATTATTAGTGGTAAGATTCGAAAGCTCGGAGTTCGCTCAAATAAGATTCCTAATTTTTTTATCGGGGCTATATATGTAAAAATTATTTGATTTAAGGATAACATGAGCCTTAGTGTTGGACAGAATGCCTCCAAGCTCAAGATTTTGCAGGAAAGCACTTTAAATTAGATTTCTTTTTAGAAATTTCGCACCTTTCTATTATGTATGTTTTGAAAAATTCTTCCCTCTTATTTGAAACCTTATTGATTTAGGAATCCAGTTGGTTTTGTTTATTTTTATTTTCAATTCATTGCAGAGAAGAAATGACCTTATTTAAAAATAAAAAAGGAAATCTAAATATTCAAACATAATCTAGTGTGATGAATGAATATATGAAGGATATAAGAATGAACCATAGCTAGCGATACCTGGATGCCCGTTTTTGAACTAAATTTTTTCATTCATAAACCTCATGGTCATATGGGCTAATCACATATTGCGAGAAGGAGACAATTCCAGCCCTTTAATCTTCAATATCACGAACTTTTTTTGATGGATAGGGGCTACAGGGTTTCAAAACGATCTACGATGGCACCTTGACTCCTTTTTGAGCAGCACGCACATTGTACATTTTGTTTTAAAATATACATTGATTAATTAATGTTATTTTGTTTATATTTGTTAGTGGTAGGGCTTATAATATGCGTAATGAATAAAATTTGTTTGTTTTAACGAGCTTTGACAAGAGCATATACTAGGTTGTTACAAAAGTCCTTGTGCATATCAAGTTGTTTACATTGAGGTCTCTAATTTAATCCTTATTTAATCTCTGACGAATACAATTCTTATGTCAATGTTTACATTAACTAATCCTCTAATTATCTATGTACGCCAACTGTCCCTGCCTTTCATTCAGTTTATTAAATTTCACTAGAAATGTCGGAAGAAAAATTTGTCATCCGCGGCCTTCTTAGGCATTATTGGAAAAAAGGTTTTAGTGCAAAGGCCTCAGCCGAGGAAATTTGTGCAGTGGAAGGGGAAAGTGTGGTGCATCGAAACACGGCCGCATTTTGGTTCAGGCGGTTTGATTCCGGGAATACAAGCCTTGAAGATGAACCTAGATCAGGTCGTCCTTCAGTCGTCATTTTGCACTTCGAGCTGGTTCCAGAGGGCAGGGCTATCAACGATGAGCTATACTGTGAACAGCTCGATAGGGTATATGAAGTTTAAAAAGTGAAATACCTCGCTTTGATTAATAGGAATCAAGCGTTATTTCAGCAAGACAACGCCCCTGCTCATCGCTCACGATTAACGGGATTAGCGTCTTGCCCCACCCTCCTTACAGCCCAGACGTCGCACCGTCTGACTATGGACTTTTCAGGTCAATGGCGCATTTTTTGAAAGGTCTGCGCTTCGAAAACTTCGATGATGTCAAATATGGATGCGAGGAGTTCTTTGCCTCGAAAACTGCAGAGTGGTATCAACATCAAATACAACTTTTGGCTGAAAGATGGGTTAAAGTAGTTGAAAATGATGGCCTGTATTTTGATTTGTAAATTTTGTACTCACATTTGAATAAAATTAATTTTGTGAACAAGGACTTTTGTAACAACCTAGTAAATGCATATGAAATAATTTTATTGTAATGTTGATATTATTATTATTATTATCATAGTAGAATGACATAAGTACTATAAATATTAAAATAAATATTTTTCAATTCCTTTTATCTAAAATATTATTAGGGCCAGGAGCTTGGAGATGGAAGACGGTATCCCGGTGGTGACTGGGGTGCGAGTTCCCGATTCCCCAGAAGACAGATTCCACGTCTGGAGGAACGCCAGGGTCATCAACAACGTCCTCCAGGACACCCCTGGCAGTAACCAGCTGGACTCGGGGGCGGTCACCCCTCAGCCGCAGGTGGGACCCGGGAAGTACGAATGGCTGAGGATGGAGCCGATCAAGAGGACGACGGAGTCCGCCCTTCCGGAGTACATCCTGGCCGCCAACAGGGAGGAGGCTTCCAGGCTACGCGATGGCAGGAGGCTGTCAGGTACACTTTTCTTATCTGTAACCTCTTTAAAAAAAAAAAAAACTTACTAACTTTTAATAGTAATACTAACGCGTTTACCCATGCGATCTTACTATTGATGCGATTAGGTATATACTTTAGGTATGTACCTCAAAAGGTATATATGTGTGTGGTGTACCTCAGAAGGTATATACAGGGTGCCCAAAAAGAGTTTTCGGGGTTTGAAAGTTGAATAAAATCTCAAATTTAGAATATCAAGTAGAATGTTTACGTTTTATTTAAACACAATGAACTGGAAATTTATTTAGAAATAAACAATATTGTCTAGGTGGCCGCCATAACGCTGCTGGCACTCCTCGAATCTCAAACGCAGATTTCTCTCGTTCAATCGTTGACACATTGTTCCTGAGATTTCCGTCATTTCTGTTCGGATATTTTGCTTCGATTGCGTTAGATTCGTCTGTTTCTTTTCGTATACCCTACTTTTCAGGTATACCCACAGAAAGAAGTCAAGAGGACTGAGGTCGGGACTCCTGGGAGGCCAGCTAATGGTGCCTCTACGATAAATCACTATGTTTTGGAATAATTCGTTTATCGTAGCAATTGATAAGTCTGAAGTATGGAAAGTGGCTCAGTCTAGCTGAAACCATGTTCTAGATTTATATTCTTTAAACTCTAGAAGTTCTTTGGCCAAAAAACCTCTTACCATTTCACAGTAACAAAAACCCGAATACTCTTTCTGGGCACCCTGTACTTTGGTATGTACCTCAGAAAATATGGACCTTAGGTATACACCTATTGTTGTTCATCAAAATTTTAAGTCCAAGCGATATAGTGGGCGCCTCGGTTGATTAACGAATGTGGAGTCAGCTACTGCTCATATACTTTATTTTTTTTGTTTTTATAAGACAAAATATATAGTCAGCCTTAGAAGTGGAGACAATTTTACTGATATTAATGTATTGGGTTGTTCGAAAAGTTCGTAGAGATTATTAAAATAAAATTTTCCTCTTATTTTTTCTACTAAAAATGAATCACAAAGCTAATGTTTATTTATATGATTTTAATCCTCATGGAATTAACTATGTTTACACAGTGAATTCGTCTTTATTAAGGCTCAGTAGTGGCTAAAAGACGAGTTTATTGCAAACCAACATGAGTGACGATTCAGTTCATTTTCGGCATATTATGCTGTTCTTTTTTAACAAAAGGGAAAAACGCAACCCAAACTGCAAGAAAGATTCGTGCCGTGTATGGCAGTGATTCAATTGCTGATAGCACGGTTCAGAAGTGGTTTTCGCGGTATAGATCAGGAGATTTCAATTTGGATGATCAACCCCGGGCTGGCCAGAGTTCAACTCTTGATATCGAGGATATTATGACGGTCATCGCAAACAATCCACAAATTACTGCCCGTGAGATAGCTGCGGAGTTAAGAGCCTGCAAATCGACGGCCAGAGTTGGCAAATCGGAAAGGAGTGCTATTCCACCAAGACAACGCTAGGCCCCATGTGTCTTTAAGGACTCGGCAAAAGTTATTAAGCTTCAGATGGGAGGGTTTTACCTCACCCGCCGTACTCTCCTGACATTCGGAGAGCTCCTTCGGATTTCCATCTTTTCCGTTCCCTCGAAAATTTTCTATAAGGGAAATCCTACTCTTCAGAAGATGAAATCAAAACGGACGTTTTGTTGTTCTTTAGGAGTAAGGACAGTGATTTTAGGAAAAAAAGGGATAATGGACCTTCCAAGCCGTTGGGAAAGGGCAATCGCTAACTGTGGTAACTATTTTGTAGATTAAATAAATAAATTTTAAGCTGTTCATCAATTTTAATGTTTGTCCAAATTTCTCTACGAACTTTCCGTACAACCCAATAGATGGGAATACGTTTAAATACGTCGAGAAATTTAGATATTTAGGGGGATAGTAACTAGCAAAAACGAAATCGATGAGGAAATTAATACTAGATTACGATCCGGAATTGCTTGATACCTTTCAGTATCAAAATTGCTTAGATAGCGCCTTCTGTCCCAAAACATACAATATTAGGATTTTCAAAAATATTATAGCAGCGATACGGAAAAATGGGCGTGTGAAATTACGAAACTTAATAGTAAACGAATTTCGAAAAGATTAATAAGCGCGGTGCCGAATTGGAAACGTCCGAGGGGTAGGCCGAGACATAGATGGGAGGATTACGTTGAGGCGAATCTGTGGAAGTCAGGATGGAGGTGTGCAGGGAGCGAGTGGTGGTGTCGGCATCGAACCTTCGGATTCTTTAAGTTATTACTTATAGAGTCTTTTGAGAAGTGTGTAATCAAGATATCTGCGGTAATGTCTCCGAAATCCATTTACATCGAGATAAGTTTTATAGCAGATTCCGTTGAGATGGTCCTTCGCGTTAATGAGACAGGTAACACGGTGCTCAACGAATGAAAGAGTCCCGTTTTCGGTTGGACATTGGGAGAAGCTGAATAAACCGTATTTTATTTTTATACGGTATATTTCAACCTTCTTAAATATAGAATAGAATATACACTTTATTTTTTCATACACTCTATAGTTTTCGGGGAATACCCGATACAAATAGAGATGGCTTATCTAGATAATACGTATTATGTCTACCAACAATAATATTTGAGTTATATTAAACTGCAATATGATGATATGGAAACATCTTCTCCACATAGCTATTTAAAAAGCATATATAACAAATATCATTACAACATATATTACAAAAAATAATCATTAAATACATATAGACCTGGTATAAGGAATTGGTAACCATATAAATATTATAGACATCCCTAAAAATCCATAAGCTAAATATTATTCAATCTATCTATAATTCAATTAATTACCCATCTAAAATCTAAATATAATTAATGAGTATATAAATTTAAATGTGACAATAATGATGACTATTATGATAATATACAATATAAGCAAATACAATATAACATTAATAAATAATAACATATAAAGTTTAAAAATGGTTACTGCTGTCATTTAGCGGTTTCTACAACCCACCCTTTTACTATTTATTCATCAACAATGAATGATTTCAGCTTACAACATTGCCTTATATAGTAAAATAGATTTTCGAGGCACCTTCTTAAATATATGACATCTTATACGTATATTAAATTGCAAGAATACTCAGGACGTCAAATAGCATGCGTGGTTTCATGACCCATAGAAATTAAGAAAAACTATATGGTATAAACATAAGTTGCGGGTTCGCGTCCCGAGGTGGCCCTAGCAATTTTTAATTGGAGTAAAAAATCCTTGTCTATGCCGTCCCTCGGATAGGCTTAAAATGGAGGTCCTGAAACTGTACGATGTCAGGTACTCGTTACAGAGCCTTCTCATAATTATACCTCGGTAGGCAAAATTTAGGACTCCCGCTGTACCATCGTCCGATTAGCCTTAGTGTGACATAAAAAGACGTTAAAACAAACAAACAATGTTAATTTTTCACTGAAATTTAAACTTTATTATTGTAATGTTAAGTAGATGTTTTATGCCCAGCTGTAAAATGGTCATCTGCTATTTACGAGAGGTAATCCCTGAACTTTGCCTTGTTGGCGTACCGCGATCAGCTATATTAAACTGACTTTTGCTATCAGTTCTGACTTTTGCTCTAACTTATTACAGATTAAAGGAACGTCAGAAAAATGGAAAAAGAAACTTATCTTAACTAACTCAAATGCAACACTAGCGCTGTCCCCGAACACACAGGCAACCAGATAAAGTAGGAACTTGTTCGACTTCTTGTGTTCTGTTACGGACAAGCTATTAGAGGGAGAGTTTCGAATGTGAGGTTCGCACTGTGTAAAGGCACCTTAAGACCTCGATATGCTTGTTCGAGGTATCGTGGCTGAGTGAAAATCGATAGTCTGTGTCGAATCTGGAAAAGTAGGGTTTCCACTATTGACCAGTGGATCTGAAAGTGTGCGCTTCTTCAGAGCTAATGCATCAGGGAAAAGTTTCCATTTTCCGTCAAAGAGATCTGAAAGTAGAGATATTAAATTGTCAAACCTTTACCACTTAAACCCTACGATGGCTAAGAGTTTGGTTCTTTGTATGAAATCCAATTTATTTTTCATGTTACCTTTTTGAAATCCAAAATTCCCCTAAGTTTTTTGTCTCATAGCTCCTCTACCTAATATTAAATATTTATTGAAACCCTGATATGAAATTGAAACCCCGTTAAGAACTTGGGCTGGAAATTAATACGAATAAAACAAAATATATGATTAGCCATGGAAATGGTGGAATTAAAGTAGAAGGGAATACGGGGTCGCCTGCGATATAGTGGTTAGGCTAACAACCTACAATACTAAAGGTCGCAGGTTCGCGCCCAGCGTAAAAAATTCTTGGCCATGCAGTCCCTCGGATAGGACGTAAAATGGAGGTCCCGAGCCTGTAATGAGTTGAGTAGTTTCAGATTTTAACCCAGACAAACAACAAAAAGGTTATGAAATCGACATATGATGCCATGTTAATAAATCGAAACACGACCTACTGTATTTGCAATAATTCGCAATAAAAGAAATATTGTGGTCAATAATCACGATAAAAACTATACTATCTTTTAAGTTGGATAAAACTATAACATTGAACCGAATTTCATTGAAATCGGTTGTGTAGTTTCTGAGTTTGCCTCCGACAAAAATCGGGACACGAGATTTTTATATATATAAGGATATGATAATTGCAGATAATAAAACAATATTTATTTAGATGTCAACTGGTGCAGTGGTTAGCATAGAAAAATACTATACTAAAATTCGTGGGTTCGCGTCCCGAGATGGCCCTAGGATTTTTTAAAGGGAGTAAACAACCCTTGGCTATGCCATCCATCGGATAGGACGTAAAATTGAGGTCAGGAGCCTGTACAATGTCAGGTACTCGATAGGCAAAATTTAGGACTCCCGCTGTAGTAGCGTCCGATTAGCCTTAGTGGCATAAAGTGACATTAAAAAAACAAAGAAGGGAATACGTTTGAACACATAGAGAAATTTAAATATTTAGGGGCGATGGTAACTAGAATAAACTAAATCGATGAGGAAATCAAAGCTAGATTAAAAGCCAGAAATGCTTGCAACTTTTCAGTAGAGCTATTCAGCTCGACCCTTATCACCCGAAACGTATTTATTTATTTTAAAGGTGACTTTACACCTTACGAACTTTACCTCCGAACACCACCCTCGAACAACCTTCGTGAAGCCTTCACGTCGACTGTTCGGGTGTTCTAGGTACTTCATCTGTTCGCCTGGGTTCGGGGGTAGCGCTAGTGTAACTTTTGATTTGGTTTTTCCTAAGTGATAGGAGTTGTTTGTGATACTAGTTTAATTTGTGAAATGTTGTAAATCGTCTCCTATTTTTTTTTATTTTTCAAATGATATAAAATATATTGATAATGGAGATTTTTTTTTATCATAACCTAGCTTTGGGTGCGAAAGGCATATTGGATCGCTTAACGTCACGTGAAGTATAAATGGCTGTTCGCTTCACGCGTCGTTACGGCAAGGTTCGAAGGAGAACTTTTTCGAAGGTGAGGTTCGTAAGGTGTAAGGCCACCTTAATGGTTACAGGCAATCCACTACTAAGGTTATGTTTGCCGACTTAAGGTCTGGCCACACATGTCCGCACCCGATCCGCACCGTAGCAATAATACAGGTTATGTTCAGAATATTTTTAATTTAACTTACATATTACCTTTAGTTATGCCTAAAGTTCAAGCCACACATGTCAGACACAGGCCACTTAAGGCATAACTAAAGGTAATATGTAAGTTAAATTAAATATATTCTGAACATAACCTGTACTATTGCTAAGGTGCGGATCCGGTGCGGACATGTGTGGCCAGACCCTTATGATGCTATTTTTAACGTACTAATAATAACAGTCCAGTATGATTTAAAAAGGTAGAGAGAAAAAAAAAAGTATATATAAAGACACTAACACAAAAAAATGAAAAAATAGAAAATTATATAAAAAGCAATAAGTAGGTAGATAATAAATAATTCTTTTTTATTTAATAATAAAATCTGCCACAGCCAAGGACATTTATATTAGTGCTGTAAGGTAAATCATCCATACAATAACTATATAAAAATGTACACACTAAGGAAGGCGAAGAAAGACTCTGGGAGATCCAAGTGTGATTAAAACCGTAGATAATAATGAAATCTAAACGTTGTATATAATGGAGTGTGTTTAAATTAGTTCATATATTTTTATCTGTTATAAGTATTCGAATAACTCGGAAATATGCGTACTTTATTCATTAAATAGGGTCACTAAACGTTAAGGAAGATCCGTACTTAGGAACTGTCTGCAGTCAGTCAGTAAGTGTTTAACTGTCAATGGTACGTTACACTGTGTACAAGTTGGTATTGGTTTTCCAGTCAGCAAATGCTGATGTGTGAGTAGTGTATGTCCAATGAAATGTACCGTTAAGTTGGAAACGCTGGTAAGTAATTTTCTGTGATATCCCACAATAAGGATGTGATGGATATTTCTCTCTGAAGCCAAAATTTCTGATATAACTTTACCTTAAATTTTTCGTTAGTGCTTATTCCTATCCGATTTTTTTTTTTTTTCAATGTTACATTATGGGTTGATAATCTACTAATTTATTTTCGTAGTCAAAATGTCCTTAAACTTAGTTTCAAAGTCTATACACAGGTAATTTAAATGTTCAACGTTAGGTTAAAACGTCACTTTGGCAAGCTTTTTAAAGCAAAGAGTGCAACGACTTGCTCATTATTTATATTTCACAGTCAGGCGTCGACACCAATTTACATATCATGAACCCCCAATTTTTATTTATTTATTTGATAAAGACCACTTGCAGGTTAGAATCGATCCCCTGGGCTCGATATAGACCACTTACGTAATGATGGATACCTTAATTTAAATTCTGCAGGTGCTGCATACGCTGACAAGCTGGCCTACACTGCGACCGCCGAGCGGAGGGCAGAGGAAGGAGTTCGCACCCCGGTGCTACAGTACGCTCACCCTGACCTTGGGGTACAGACGGCCAAACCTGTCCCTGAATCAGAAGTGAACGAGCACTTCCAGAGGGACCAAGCTCTCGCCTACTTCGCGCACGACATCCACTCTGACAGGTATTATTAATGTTATTATAAACTATTTTCATAACTATTTCATTATTAAAATAATAATAAACTCTGACAGGTAAATGAACATTCACGTTGCATTGTTTTATTACGCGTTATTGTAAACAATATATCTTCCTAGTTTCGAATCATTGATAATACACCTAAAAAAAAAATTGCTAACGATTTTTATTCTCTCATTTTGCATGAATTTGAAATAAATCAGGCGACTGAAGAATTCAAAGAACGGCTTATAGGTATGGTCTATTTAGCGCTGTTTAGCTTGGGCACGATCTATATACTGAAGATTACAACTTAAAGCTTATAAAAACTAAGCCTAAAATCCTAAGAGGATAGAAATTAATATAGCAACACTTAGGTGGGTTAAAAAATTTTTATTTATAGAAAAATAACAATTTTCAATGCCGAACCAAACAGGGAATCCCATCAGGGGCGGATTAAGCACCGAATTTGGGTGGTCACGACCCCCTTGACTCAAAATCACGAGGCTGACAGGACCGTTCTTTAATGAGATTACCATTACTCAATGCTTCTCCCAGATTGAGTTTCACGTTTTTTCATAACATGTTGACCCTATGCAAGGTTTTATACTTCCCCTTCCTCGCCGGCTAGCCTATACGGGGTTTACCGGACCAGGGGGTAGAGGATTAATGCCGAGTCTTATTAATTGTCCCCTTGCGCTGGGTTTGGAACTGGCTAAATATAGGTTATCTGTCGGGGGCATCGCGTATTTTTTAACATTCTACCCTACTCGGCCATCCCAGGGCTACATTTCGAATCTCAGTGTAAATTTATTTATTTAATTTCACCCTACCTCTTGAGGCAATACGGGTTGTTGCAGCAGTTGGATGTTAGACAAGTCTGCATAGCATCCCACAGCTGCTATAAAAACCAAAATGTTTTGAACTTTAGGCCGGTAGGCTTCTAGGCACGGCTGGTCTCCCTCGTCCAAGATTGAAGTGGGCAGGGCCGAGTGCAGTCTTCCATCCGTAGACGAAGTCTTTGAAATGCTTATAGTTATTTTCCGCTACTAGCTGGGGGAAATCGGATTCTGTGAGAACGTAGAGTCCGGATTCACGAAGCAACTTAGCCCTCAGAGCCTCGAAGGCGGTGAAGTCAACAAGGACGTGCTCTGCAGTTTCCGGTATACCGCAGGTAGGACGCAGGGGGTCAACGTCAATCCCATGGCTATGGAGCTTGGCCCGAAATGATCCATGACCTGTGAGAAATTGAGAGAGCCAGTAATCAGGGAGGACCCATTTGGCTTCCAAGCGAGTCTGGACGGTGGGGAAGTACTTTCTTGAAGTAGATCCTTTCAGGCTTGTCACCCACCGTCGGTTCCACTCCTCAGTCGTATCCTTCCTCCCTTAATATGCCCCTCCATTTCCTTGCGTTCTCATCTATTCTCACCTTAAGATATCCTGGCATGCCTGCAGAGCCTTCTCTCTTGTAAGTGTGTTTCAAAAGGTCTTCTCGCAGGAGGAGGTCGAGAGGTACCGCTCCTGCTAAAATCTGCACCGCCTCGTGAGACACACTCCGATACGCTCGCGTAACTCGCAATAGCGCCGTTTGCTGGATGGTTGCCAACCTGCTTTTCTGCCGGCGTCATAGGTCATCTCAGTGTAAATATCGAAGAAATTAGGACCTCTTGTTAAAGCGCAAGCCCCGCTTCACTAACACTAATCCTAACAACTCCCCAGCACAGCGCACCCGAACCTCAGCACTGACCTTACTCTGTTCAATAACGACAGGTATGTTGATCCTGCCAGGAGCCCCTACGCCTTCGAGCCCGGTCTAGAAGAGGAAGCCCGCCTGGAGGTCTTCGGCCAGAGGTCGAACACGGGCAAGAAGCAGTCCTCGCCTGGGTCCTATCTGGGTCCCAACCACATCGCGCCATACGGAAAGTATGCCTACAAGACTGTCAGGGAAAAGCCATTCTGGGAAAAGGTAAGCCGTTACTTTTATTTTTTATTTTTATGTAATAGTAAAATATTTTATATTAATTCAGCCATTATTGTGGAGTAACCACCTATTTTTTAAATTATTTTTTATTATTTTTTTTTTAAGAGAAAAGATTTGGCTCCGCCGGGAATCGAACCCGGGTCCTGTCACTGACACAGGAAAGAAGGGGAAGGATTTGGCACCGTTTGGAGGGGACTCCGTGGTGTAATGGATAACATACCGCGCATGTCACGCGGAAGACCCGGGTTCGATTCCCGGCGGAGCCAAATCTTTTCTCTTCAAAAATAAATTATTTATAATATTAAAATATGTATGTCATCCAAGTGAATAAATGTTTAAATCGCATTTACTTACTTTTAAGGCACGGCTTTAAAAGTTTGAACGATATTGTTGTAATAGTTATTTACATCACTTACGGTTTTTTACCGTGCGAGGTCTGGTTTGGTTGGTAATTAGACCGAGTACTGTAGGGACACTTTCTGCACAAGTGATGTAAATTATTTTACATTATACTGAAAATAAAATAAAATATATTATAAGAATTATATTTTGGGTAACAGTTAATAAAACGTGTAAGGTTAACAAATAATGAATGAATATCATATGGTAGGGAGCTATTGATCAATCATAAAAAAAAACTATATATTTATATTTATATTAAATGTACAATTAGTATTATTACTAATATTGAATCCTTCAAATGGTAATTGAATGTCACGTTTGGAGTTAGTATACTTTTTATAATTCATATTATATAATGGATCGTATCTAAATAGATCGTATCTAAATAGATCATCAACATTTCTTTATTCCTGTAGTTTATTATATTCAAATTCTTATCTGTGCCGTGATTTTGAAGGAATTTATTCGGTACCTTCATTTCCTTGATCAAATATTGTTTTGGGAATATTGACAGCACTAACTTCAGATATATTTAAATTAAAGTGATAAAAAGTTTAGTAAGCTTTTAAGGAGTTTTATTAACACGTGTTTTCTTTACTGTACTAGTAAAATAAAGAGCTTAAATAAAAGTTTAAATAAGCATAAATAAAAAGTTTAGTAAGCTTTTTAAGAGCTTTATTAACATGTGTTTTCTTTACTGTACTAGTACAATAAAGAAAACAGATGTTTCCTTTACACTACTAGTAGTGTAATGTAGACGGGTCTGATCAGGCTAACTTTAGTTGTCGTCGTGAGGTGGGGACTTCGGAAGAGGTGGCCTTATCCGAAGAAGCTTCTGTTCGCCAGCGTTATCCTCCTTCTTATCTCAGCTGACGTGTCGTTATTCACATTAACCTGCGAGCCGAGATAGACGAATTCCTCTACCTTTTAAAATTGGTAGGTTCCTATGGTAACCCATTCCTTCTTTTAAACCCTCTCGCCTGATACTATGGACTTGGTCTTTTCCGGATTTATTCCTAGACCCAGTCTCCTAGCTGAAGCCTCTAGGGCCATAAATGCTTCCTTGACTGCCTGAAAGGACCGTCCCACGATATCGATGCCATCGGCATAGGCTAGGATCTGGACAGTCCTATTAAAGATATTGCTTGTTGTCTGAATGCCGAATTCTCTAACCACTTTCTCTAAAGCAAGGATAAACAGGAGGCATGCCAAGGCATCACCCTGTCTCACCCCTTTTCCGGAAACGAACACTTCTGAGAGTCCTCCCTGGATACAGACCATACATTTCACACCCTTCATTGTTAATTGTGTGAGACGTATTCCTTGGAATGTTGAGCTCTTCCATTGCCTTATATAGTGCCGGTCTATCGAGACTGTAATATGCCGCTTTAAAATCGACAAACAGATGGTATGTTCGCATATGATATTCTCTACCTTTCTCAAGAATTTTCCTTAGAGAGAATATTTGATCTGAGGTAGATTCACCACCCCGAAAGCCACACTAGGGATAGGGACCAAGTTCACGTTCTGCATTAGGTTTCAACCTCTGAAACAGGATATTGAATGGATTTTTTTTTTTTTTAGGACTATAGAATAATGATGCAAATAAATCGATTGTAATATTACCATCTTTGAGGGTCCCGTAAGTTCATCTCTTTTTTATTTTTTAATCTAAAATAACGAATATTGCAGGTGAAGGAACAGGTGGAATACGGCTACGCGACAATGACCAACCTGGCGAGGCCTGTGGTGGAACCCCTGGTGGAGGCCACCCACAAGATATCCGAGAACCTGGGACTCGTACCCGGGACGAGGCACCTCAGCGAGAAGTTGGGAGTCGCCACCTCCAGCGGAGTCCTCATCCCCGCCCTCGGCTTGGTGGCAGGGGGCGCAGCTCTGGGTCTGGGAGCGGTGGCCATGGGCAGGTAATAATTCCTTTTTTTTTTTGCTAATGTTAGAAAGATTTCCTAACCTTCTTCTTCGTTCTTCCCTCTAGATGGCAATGCCAGGAAGTAAAAAAATAAAATTGGTGGTCCTCCTTAGATCCCCAAGACTTCCGAATAGCTTGGTCCCAAGGTCTGTCGGTTGGAGCCGTATCTGCCTCCATAAGTCCTCCACCAGATGGCAGCTTTGTAAAATGTGTTCTGCGGTTTCTTCATCTTGTCCACATTCACATAGGGGGCTGGGACCTATCTTAAATTTCCTGAACAGATGCGATTTAAGGCGGTTATGTCCAGTCCTGGGACGAAATATTACTTAATAATTTTTGTCTCATTTTCACGTGTTTTTTTTTTTACTCGTCGATTTCTAATCTAAGTAAGTTCGTTAGTGAAACTTGTGTTACGATGAGCACAAGATTTTTTTATCCTGTTTTTTTTGGGGAGTATGTGACTATTTTTCGGCAGCGGGTTAAAAGTTAACCTTCAACATTATGCTCACTAATTGAAGATGTGACACAAATTAATATAATAAATTCAGAAATCAGTTTTAAGAAGGTTCTGACGAGTATGTATTATATCCATTAGTGATCCTGTAGCAGTGTTGCAAATGTATTTCGAAGTAGCAGTGTTGCCCATGTATATATTTTGTTATTTTATAGATTACTTCTTTTTAAAAGTTCTTTATATTTAATAACATTCTATTTATAAAATATTATTAATTATGTTATAAGAAAATATCAAGCAAAAATTGTGTAAATATTTTTTTCTTTTAATTTGAGCAACCATATTGCAACACTATCAATGATCTTTTAAATTATAAAAATCATCTGTTTTAATTAGTGTGTGTTGAAAAATATCTGTGAAAACATATGAAAATCGTAAAATAAAATAGTAATTTCCAATAAATGTGTTGTTCCTTGGTGACTAAGGATTTATTGATTGGTGCAATTAGAAGTACCAAAACTGGTGACCCCGACGTGATCGTGAGTAAATAATTCAATTATTATTTTATTTAATCGTGAGCACGATGCCTAATGAAGATGAATATTCGGGAGAACAACGGAAAGAATCTTCACCAAGACCAAGGAGCAGTGGGAATGGTAAATCCTAATCCCGTAAGTTTTGTTGATAGGGTCAACATAAAAATTCCACCCTTTTGGATTGAAAAACCAGAGATATGGTTTCACCAAGTAGAAGCCCAGTTAGTATCAACGGTATAGTTAGGGAAGAAACAAAATTTATATAGATGGACAACACTGCTACTTCGACATACATGGGCAACACTGCTACAATCCCACTTCATTTTTAAAATAAAAATATAGCAATTTTTCTAAATTGAATTCGAAAGTGACAGGTATCTTTTTTGGAAGTGTTACGAAGCGATTTCTACCTGCTGTGACCTTTTTGGAAATGATTCGGCCGACCTTATCTAGTCGTTTCGTAACGGATCGGAATTTCGACTATCTTCCAACAACTTTCTTTTTTCACCGTCGTAACGAAAAAAAATTCTTCTGTGCCAGCTGCGAATGTTATGAACAACATAGAAGAAAGTCTAGAGACAGCGCAGAAGGAAGATTATAAATTGAAAAGGAAATATAACTAGTATGAACTTTATACCATGAGGGGCGACTATATGTGTGAACTTGAGGGATGGATTATACATATTAACGAAACACGTCAATTTTTAATCTAAGTTCGTAATTGTAAGTTGTGTATGTGTGCACATCGTACCAGATTTTTCATATTTCCTATAGACACAAAATGCTCTATTTTCGTCTTCCGTTTTCGCAGGTTCCTGGAAATGGACGTGCTGAAGAGGAGCGCCGGGGACGACCCGGAACTGCGGCGAGCCCTGGAAGGCGCCACGAGGCCGAAGAGGAGCACCGAAGAGGATCTGCAAGAAGTCGAGAACCTGAGCGGGACCGTACCCACGACGGCGGACCCGGCCGACTGGGGCAGTACCCCCTGCGCCAAGAGGGTCTTCTGCAAGGTCGTGGCAGCCAGGTCACAGGACGACATCGCCTTCATGGAGAAGAAGATGTCCACCTACCTCAACATGTGAGTAACTTGCTTTGGTTGATTGGTCCACTCAGAATATTTGCCGGCACGTGTGTCAAACTTCAACATTACATCGCACAATGGTACCGATCTGCCCATCATGGTGCAAAAAATACTTACAGTTGACGGATCTTGTTCAAACTTTGTATTATTTTTAATCCATTATTGTAGAGTTGTTTTATATTGGTTTCATGAAAATAGGTAAGGGTGAAGTTGGGGGTAAGAGGGTGGGATGGGAGAATTTGTGCTTATTAGTGGATTGTACAGTTGTGTTATATAGGTTCATACTTCATTTTATATTAATTTATCATGTAAATTTTTTAATTTACAATAAAAAGACCACTTTTAAGTGGGTTGCTCTTCAGAATTACCCATACTACAAAACGAAGAATAGGTGACCAAAATGGTTTACTTTAAAAAATAGTCCATTCATTTAAATAAATGGATACAGAAATCATTTGGTTGGCTATATATTGTTTATGGAATGCACATTCAAGGTGACATAAGTAAAAATTGATAGAAATAAACAGCGAATGACATTAGTTACCGGGCTGCAAAAAGGGCGCGGATGGAGATGACAGAAATATACAATTTTGAAATTTTGTATATTCCACAAAGTTTATTCTATTTTTGTTTCAACTATATTTTTAAGGTCCAGCATTCATATAAAAATAAAGAAACATATTAGATCCAGAAAAAAAAAATAGCTTTTTGAGATTGTTTGCACCATAATGCGTGAATCGGGACCACTGTGCATCGCACGTCGGACAGTGCATCGAGCTTAGACAAAATTGAAAAAATTGTTTTATCAAATAACCCAAAAAGTTATGTCAATTAGGAGATTACAATACTATGCTAGTGATATAAAAGTATCGATAGTTTTTCTAACTTATCGATACTACTATCGAAAATTTGTTTTTTTTAAAGATCAAAGTGGTAATAGCATCTGCCTCTAAGCACCTAGGTGGTATATAATTTATTTAAATGTAAAATAAATAGTTATAATAAATAAATAGAGTAATTTTATTTAGTTTTCTAACAAAAAGTGCGTATCTACATAGTGTAGGTCTAGAGGATAGTCCACACACTCGAGGATCGCGTTCGGAATGTTGAATGCGTCTTGAACCTTACAAATCATCTTCCTCGACAACGCCGGGCCCGTGGTTACTTAAAGAGGGTTTGTGTATTAACTTCCCCTAAATCCATTTCCCTTGGCTTTTCGATAGTTTTGATTTTTTATCGAACTTTATATTAAAAAAATATAAATATAAGAAAAATTCTGTAAATAAAAATAAATTTACAGGGAAAATTGTGAATATTTTTAAAAAAATGTGAATAATTATATCTAAGTCTGTGAATTCGGCCGTATTTACAAATAAAGATGTGAATACGGAAAAATTCACAAATTGAGATGTGAATTTCAACTAAATTCATTATTTCGGTTCATTATTTCTTTTCGGATTTCTTCATATTGGTATACATTTTTGGTTGAACCCTTTTTATGGAAATCACGTCAGCACCTGATTAAGATCAATCACTGGGTTATTTAGGATGCTGATTATGGAAATAATATCGATTTTACAGTTATACTCGCTCAAGTATCAATTTAATACAACTTACGCGATATAATCGATCTGTACAGAAAAGAAGCTCATAGCTGTCATCCCCTACGTACAAGGCACCTCGGAAAAAATAGCCAGAACACTTACAAAAAACAACATCAAAACAATCTTCACCATAGACAGGAAAATTGGACAGATCCTGCCCAATCCAAAGGACAATCTTGGAATCAACAAACCTGGACTTTACAGCAGATCTCCACACGACTGAACTACTGTGAACTACCGTTCGGCTAAGGATCTGAGCTTTTAAGAGCAGTTTGTATTATGAACATTATAGATCTTGATTAAATTACCTTGGCTGTCTTAGAGAGCCGATCTCACATCCAGCGCCTTTTTAGTCTTCTCGTATCCATGCGTATGTCAGCCATATTGCTGTCCGTTCAAGTTAATAAAAAATCGTTTGTAAAGAGTCTTCATGTGCCGGTCGACTGTTGGTAGCTGGAGATCTGTATGTAAAGTTTTGTTAGTCACGTACCAAGGTGCTCTTGTAATAAGTCGTAACAATTTTGATTGACACGTTTGAAGTTTTTGTAAGTAAGTATTTTTAGCTATGCCGAATATTTATGAGGAATATGTCCATATGGGCTTCAGTAAGTATGTGTAGATATTTAGTTTCTGTTTCAGTTTTAGTCTTGCAGATTTAGAAAATAGTGGTTAGTTTTTTCATTTTGACATGCGGGCCCCATGTCATCCCTCTGTCGAAATTGAGTCGAAATATTTAATAGATCTAGGTATATGCCTGCAATGTGACAGCAAAAATTTCATCAAAATTGGTCAAACGGAGGGGGTACTTTATTTAATAACTTTATACGTTTTTTTCGACTTTCTCAACACCGGCTCTAATGATTTTGATAAAACTGGGTATTTGAGCTAAGCATATGCCCGAGATAAGGCAGTAAAAATTTCATCACAATCTGTATGAAGTTTTCAACAACTACCAATATTGAATTATAAAATCAGATGACTTGAAGTATTATGCTTGCTTTGCATAATACTTGAAGTAAAAACTCTTTTATTTAAAAATAAAAAATATTAGTGTACTTTAAAGAGCAAATACAAACAAAAATAAGTAAATGAATGTGGAAAAACGCGTGACTTTGAGAAATGGAATTTAAAACACGTCAATTTCTAATCAAAGTAACTTAGTAAGTCAAAGTTGTGTGTTGCGCACATCGCACCAGATTTTTTTAGATCTAAAAATCGATTTTACCGATCTATACCTGGAATAATTAAGGCCTTCTGAATCCTTATCTATGACCAATGAAATAGATATGTTTTTTTTTTCGTCCGGCGAATACTCAGAGGTTAAAATCGCCCTCCAGCAAGGAAGCATAAAAGACATGACATAACATAAGGAAGTTGTTGTCGCTTTGTTTTCAACTGGAATAATTATGAATTATATTGTGCATTGATGGAATCGTGGCTCATTGTGGAAAGAAGTGGTCTAAGAATATAAAACAATGGAAGGAGCTAATGAGAATCGGGAGCCATGACTGAGGAGGAAGTTGACACCGTTGTTTAATCCCCGTGCAATATCTTTCAGGCTGCTACTTCCAGTTCTGGGATGGATTCGGTGACCTGGAAAGTAAACAGCTCAGGGAAGACAAGAGCAACTACTAGGCACCGATTTGAATCTTATTTAAGATAAACAAAAAAGATAAACAAGAAATAAACAAATAGCACAAACAAAACAATTTTATTTAAATACGCTAGGCAACAAAACCAGATCGCAAATCCAAAACATAAGTCCATATACATTTTCCGGGTCCATGACAATTATAATCAATATACGAGTATATTATAAAGCAAAGTGTACAATGTGCATGCCGAAAAGGCTCATAAGCGACTCCACGTAGGATTAAGGAAGTTATGTGGTCGTTTAGCCATATAACCCCTAACGGAGAAGAAGGTTTCCGTTTTTCTCTTAAGAGTGTGAAATTGACGAGAAAAGGACTGGAATTTTAAGCCTCTCGCACCATTTAATTAGCCTCTCTGAGATTGAGATACGAGTTCATAACTGAAAAATTTAGTTCGAGCTCCAGACTACCAGGAAGCGCTAGGGTTCGTTTCACTCAATTATTGTTCATTCATCCAGTTCAAATTGTAGAGGTTATATATTTGTTCAGCTGTTCATTTTAAATTACTAAAAAATCAAGCGAAAATAATTAGTTTCTCGTTTGCTTTCAAAATAAAATAATGATTTTAAATATCTGCAATCAATTAGAAAACCAACTGGATTCCTTAAAAAATTAGTTTTCTCATAAGAAGGCTAATATATGATCAGCACATTACATTTAATCAATATCTAACATAACATAACATGTATAATATATACTTAAGTAAATTTAATGCAATATGAGTGAACATTTCTTAGTAGTACAGTGAGCGAATAAAATCAGACATATAAAAAGAGATGAATTGACTGAATCTAAATCGAAAATAAAAAGTTTGAGGTGTTCTTATTGTATTTATGAAAAAGAAGTTGGTTTGGTTACTACGTATGATGAGCAAAACGACTAACTCCAATAACAGCATTCAACATTTTATCATCCCTCTTAGTTCAAGATAAAAAGAAATATGATGAAAAAATCGTGCCTTCAAGATATTTTGGTTTTCAATTTGTAATAGTAGTAAAATTCGAGATATGCAGAAACCGTTCAAATTACGGGGGGGTATCTTAAAGGAGGTTGAAATGGAAGAAAGATCTTAAAAAAAGTTTCTATGAATCTTCGGTAGTTTCTATACTTCTAGATCAAATAGGACCATCATAGTAGTCGGCGCTTAAGTGATACTCGAAATATAACTGAGATTTTTTAACTTAGATACCAGATTTTTCAACTATAATCTAATAACTTACTAACTGCTGACTACTTGGAATGGGCTTATAGGATTCAGAATCACAAAAACCATCGAAAACGATGGATAACTCGACAAATTTGCAGCAAAATTAATTGTTCATTTACCATTTTCAACACCCTGTAAATTATAGGGTTCCTTATTTGGGCGGACTCTGCAAATCACAAGTCTGCAGAATATTGATACCAAGTTAAAACCGAATTTTCAAGAAGGTGCTAATTTTGTTCCCTATTTCCTTCAATTTTAAAGTTTTTCTGGTATTAAAACTACCACACAACTACCGGAGCGAAGCCGGGCACCATAGCTAGTTACGATATACAAGAAATAACACTTAACTAAGGCCGAATAACTCACAACTAACAACTGACTTTTCATCAACCAACAACGTTAAGACTTCATTTGTTTGCTAAGACGTATTTACCACTGATCATAAAATAAAATTCTTTTCGATAAAATATGAATAACAAAAATAATTATGCTTAAATAAAATAATAAGATTAAATAATAAAATAATATATATAAAACTGTAATCAATGGTAAATATAAGCATTTAGCATAATTAAAAAGTTTGGCGTTCACTAACGACCCATTACATCACTAAAGTTGTGCGCTCACTTGCGACCCGTTACAAATCCATAACATACGTAGTGTTCTTGAAATGAAAAATAATTTTATTATTATGTCTGACTGTAGACTGAGGTCACTTTAGAATAAATTAAAGATACATAATAAAGAAATCTAGCCAGTGTGAGCGTATATGAATAATATTAAATATTTACAAACAGAGTATCAAATTTCGAAGTAATGGTATGGATATGTGTAAATAAAATAAAAATAAAAACAGAAACAGAGATACGAGGAAGAAAGAAGACAAATACTTGGAGACAACAAAATAAAGTAAGACAACCTGAATTAATAGATAAGATATTACCTGGTAGAGACAATAATAATCATAATAATCATATAGTAATAAGAGACTGTTATTATATATTAGAGACGATAATAATCAGGTGAATTCTTGTAAATTAGTGGTTTACAAGTGGTGGTATTATATTGTATATGGTAAGTTATTGTGGTATTATATTTTTAGCAAGTTGGCATCAAAGATAAACAAACACCTTAAAAGGTAGACAGATGTGAATTAGCAATGCCCGCTAATATTTACACAAAGAATGACTACTCTTCCGGACTTGGGCAACATGAGGTTCGTTGAAATTATGTTTATGTATACATGGGTTTCACCAGCAACAAATTATTGAGGGGGACGAATCAATATTCACAAAGATAGGTAAAAATTTGAGAGGTTGAAAGTTGAAATTAAACGCCTAAAAACAACTGTTGAGACATTAAATTCCTCGTAAAACAGTCTATATCAAACCTATTTATAAAATTTACCAATTTATGTCACAGTTAGATTGTAAGTAGTTGCCACCATCCAAAATATTCGGGGGAGGCCCATGTATGTATATGTAAGAAGTAACACAACATATCCGACACATTACAAGTCTTGCTGCGACAAAGTCAACAGGTTTTTAAAAAGAGAAACGAAAGTTGAATGGCTTGTGATAAAACCGATAGCCACTTTCTCTCAAGGGCGGGTCACTGTCTGGTTTCTTTTTTTTACATTTACGTTTTTTTACGAAACAAAAAATAAACATGTAAAAAATCTTTAATAATATTTATGTATATTAGTTTCCGTTAAAGAATTATATTTTCGGGTCTTTTTTACTTCAGGGGCGCCAGTTACTTTTTACAGTAACTATGATTTTGGATATTATACTATTTATCAATGTCTTATGTTTGAAAAAAATAAAAATTAAGAACGTAAACAAAATTTATTAAGATGGAAATACTTCTACACACATAACTATTTAGAACTAGAATTAACAACGAGGCCAAAACTTTTTGATTGATTTTAACATCCTTTCGAATAAGTCATCTTTTTCATATCGCCTCCTCCAAACAACTCGCATAATGGTCAGGCCACACTGATTCATTTACGATGGATAGATAGTAACCGTTCATGCGGTGCGGACAAGTGTGGCCTGACATTAAGGCATAACTAAAGGTAATATGTAAGTTAAATTAAAAATATAATAAAAACGATTAAAATTACATATTACTCAGACTGTTCGAATACTTTCTGCACTGCCTGTATCTTTATTAGCTGTGTAAAGGTCAGGCCACACATGTCCGCACCGCAGCACTAATATAGGTTATGTTCAGAATATTTTTAATTTAACTTACATATTACCTTTAGTTATGCCTAAAGGTCAGGCCACACATGTCAGACACAGGTCACTTTAGGCATAACTAAAAACTATAAGAAGAATAGCATAACTAAGAACTATAAGAAAAGCAGCGATTTCCGTAAGGATAGCTTGGAATGATTAAACCGAGTTCCCTTAAAAGCTCCTATTTTTTGTCTGCATCCTTTTCGTTGGCATCTAAATTTCGGACCGCTATTTTCATAAAAAATAAATCTTCATGTCGTGTCCCCTTCTGCACTTCCTTGTTTTGTGTAGTAAACCGTGCCTTTGAAGAGCCTTGAATGCAATCTTTTCAGATTGAAGAGCACCACTAAGTTGAATTAAATTCATCTTTGCTTAATTTAGAATAAAATTGTTTTTAAGTGTAACCTCCCACATAGACAAAACTAAGGTAGTAATCACCAAGGAGATATTGGAAGTAAATTTTATACGGAATAATCTGAACTGTTATCTCAAATGGTGATCATGTTACTATGAAAAGTAACTGGCGCCCCTAAAGTAAAAAAGACCCATATGTTCTAACAATAATACTCAAGTGTTGCGTCAATTCATTAAACACGGACGGGTAGGAAGTTTAAGCTATGGCGATTTAAATATAACCATAATTATTAACTAGTATGGTAGAATCCCGCTTAAATGGATATTACGGCCCTCCGGATTAAGGTATGGTCACGATTGTACGGCACGCATCAGATTTTATCTAGGACACGCAGCCTGGTTATGTCAAACTATCGAGAGACTCCACTATTGACATAGTAGAAACCCCTTTTATCCGGGGTAATGATGGGTATGGGGATAATCGAAAACCACGGATAATCGAATTACAACAATTCATTGACTTGATGTGATAGACACTCCTTCAGCGCGTTTTTGGATGAACCACTAATCGATAGCTTCATCTACGTCTTTTAATGTAGAGCTCTTCATTGTTATCCGAGGACAGGATATTTGAACCAAAATGATACTTCGATACTAAGTCGGAAATGTTTTTTTTCTTCTTCAAAATATCAGGAACAGTTTGCTAGCCGAACCTAATTCAGCGGACAATGTTTCAATACGTTCACCTTTTATTTATTATGGTTAATTTTTGTTCAAGCGTTAAAATGACAGTTTTTTTTCATTTCTTTTTTTCTGTCACATAGCGGGCATATACCAACACTAAATACCCAATTTCAGGTTCGCACGGTCTATAGTTCTTGAGCTAGTCTGTTCACACAGACACAAACAGATCATTTCGCGGGACTTGGTTATTTGGACTCAGGGGACCCCGAAACGTGTATTTCCGTTGAAAACCGGAAGTCAAAATTTTTCACAATCGCAATACTTCCACTTACTACATATTTAATATAGTAAGTAAAAGTAAGTGAAAGTAAAAAAGACAATTATTTATATCGGGAAGGTTTGACTAAGTATATATAGATATGTAAAAACAAGTATGATTCAATATACATTTTATCTATTAATAGTTTTCTAAAATGTTTTTCAATTCGTTTTCACCGATGTTTGAAGAAGAAAGTGAACTCTCATAGCTTAGCTGAGTAAACTCGTTTCTAACTGAATAAGGAAGGGAAGGATTGAATGATGCGAAATAGAAAATGGTTCTCCATATTAGAAGAGGCTCTTGGAATCCTCCACCTTGGAAGAGAAGTGAAAATGGCATTATTTAGTAGCCGAGATCAGGTGCCGTTCTCAGCAGCAACCACTTTCTCGCGGATCTACGCTCGCTCTCTCATTTAGCACCTGTAATGTCGACGTAAATACCGTTAATAAACATAGCAAAATACATACATATACATTAGTGATGTAAAACTATCGACATTACTATCGATACCAAGAGTTTTTCAGTTGGTACTATAGGAGCTAAAATAATTGTTATCAGTTTCAAGCTTAGTCGTAACCGCAAAGAATAAAAACTTTATCAAAAGGTCGAAGAAACTGTATTTAGTGGGAGGCTAAGCCAACTTTCTTCAAGTAACCATGCACATCCAGGATTCATATGTATCCGCCACGGGCCTCCGTAATCGTAGTTGCGCCAGTGTGTTGCGGTCACATAACTTGCCGAAATAATGCCTCGCCCACAAGTAACATAGCGATTGCTCTACCTTTACAACACCTATACAATGCTGGACATTTGAAATGGTCCAAAAAAAAAAATGGTTTGGTTGCTTGATCATTTTAGAAAAAAGTTGTATTTTTACAATTAATTACTTATGGAATCACCGTTCAAAATAATCTTTAATTTTTTTTAGATGCAGCCTTTTTTAAAAAAGGCAGCTTATCGTGCTCATATTTAGTATCTTATAGTGCGTCATGGGCGTGGTGATGGTTTAAGCAAAGAATTGTAGATTATTTATTTTTTGGAACATTAGTTTAAGGTATTTACATATTTATATAGTACTTACGTGTTTACAGGAAGTTACGATATGGTCATCTGTATATGTTTGTTGGTGGCTTCGTTTTACACAGATGTAGAAGTCACTGAAAGAGCGCATCCTGGAAAACGCCACATACTTTAAATACAAAGATCGGTTTCGCGGAAAGCAAATCCGCTGAGTCTATTAACTGAAATCGCATGTTTTTGCTTGTAACTCGCAAAAGACGGAGGTGATCCGAAAAGTTTATATTACCAAAAATCTGAAAAAAAATTGTGACACCTTCGAAAAATCCTGCGACCATTTTCACTCAGAATTGCAGTTTTTCGCTTAGAAATCACAAACCAAGGGGTTAATCGATTTATATGACCGAAAATGTTCTCCTTGAAAACCTGAAAAGATTAACACCATTTAGAAACATCTACGACCATCTTTCTCGAAAAAAAAAAAATGCGGTTTAGCGCTTATAACTCACAATCGGTAGGCGGTTGGAATATTGGTGGAAGTGATTGGTATATTTTTCGGTTGTAGCGGTTAAGGAAAGCTTTAAAATTTGTACCGACAAAAAAAAAAGGCCTTGAGAAATAATATATATGTTGGATTTTCTTTTGAATGTTTAAATTCGATTTTCTTACTACTTAACAAACTATTTGGAATATTATATATGTTACCCGACAGACGTTCCAAATTATTAATTAACTAACAAACTTACCATTTACAAAGTACTAATACGACCATTATGGACATATTGGATAGAACTAAGGTGTTCTGCAAAATACAAAATGCAAAACATCCAAAGAAATCAGTCATTTCAGCCAGTATTGAGGAAAATAGCAGACGCCCTATACTATGTGACAAATGACTTACTGCACAAGGACCTGATTATCCCAACAGTCATCGATACAGCCTCACAATACTACAAACACTTCCACCAAAGACTACCTTTTAACACGAACCCCTTAGCACAGGCACTTACATCAAACATAAACCGTTACATTCCACCCCGGTGACTTTTGAGGCGGTTGCCGAGAGATATGCTAACTTAGTTAAGTTAGCAATTTATCCAATAGTAATGTCACCCATTTGCTTATTGCTAATTAGCAGATATCAAATCAGAGGAACTGGCGTTTTTTATTAGCGTTAATTAAAAAAAAAATGTTTTGCATTTTTCATTTAAGTATTTATTTTGATTTATTTGTTTTTTCGAAAGGGTACAGGAGACCCGGGCAAAGTGAATATGTTAAGAGAGAAATATTTCTTAAAAATACTTGGAACCATATGAATACAACTTAATACATATATTAGAGTAAGAGACATATTATCAACTTATTGTAAGAATATCAGTTATGTTAAGGCAATCCTACATATTAAAAAATATTTTATTTTTTGTCAATTATCCACTTTGCCCGGATTACCCGGGCAAAGTCAATATAGACTCCAGCTGAGGAATAAAACCTGGAAAATGAAAACAAATTTTAAGAAGACATTGTTTAATTGCAGATACACATTTCTATGCTATACATGTGTCGTTTTCATGATTATGATTCATGGCAAATGTCACAGAAAAAGGATCCGACACCAGAGTACGATGAACATCCTTCGTGCACCCAATCCTTGCACTGTCCACACTGTATCTAATGGTCAAATGGAGGCTATCCGTAGGATCTTAGACAGATAAAACAAATGCATGTACCAGGGCAATAGCTGCTATTCACTTTGCCCTTATTCACTTTGCCCGGCGCGCGCTATTTTAACTAAACACTAAATTAGACTACGGCCATAAAATCTAAAAATCGGCAGACTACAGTTTAAACTAAACCATGCAATAGATGTTACACTTGTATGGTATTAGTTATACAATAAAGATATAAAAACTTACCTTACAAATTTTAAGAACCGTAACACTTTTCGTTTTAAACAAATTATGTCACAACTAAAATGAAACACAACCAATATCTCTCCGTCCTGTGAAGCGGCTTCTACCCCTAGTTCTCGCATTAGGCACCAAAGCGCCTAGCGTTGTTACCGTGTCTATGAAAGTGTTTATTCGCTTTACCCGACCTATTTACTTTGCCCGGGCTTCCCCTATACCTACTAGCAATTCATAATATTAATTTTTATACCCTATATTCAATGTTCTCTATATTTCCATATTCATTATTCTCAAATTACCTTATAATATACGAGAATAATTTTTCATTTTTTTATGTATATTTCAAAATATTCTTTTAATTTGTTTATTATTGTTTGCTGCACAGGCTTCATCCGAGCATGGCTAGCGCAGTGAGCGGCCACTTGGACGATGTCATGGCTGCGATCAAGAAAGGGGATTGTTCAGTCTTCAAGTGCCCCAGCGGGAGGTGAACAGGGCGTCTTGCAGCTAGCAGAATGCAGCACATCTTGCAGCTTGCAGGAGGATATCAAGCTGATTGTACATAAAAACGAACACATGTAATTAGCTCACCGAACGGGTGTTTCGGAGTCATCAGCTCCAATGTAAATAGATACAAATTATGTAATTTATGTTTTAATATTTAAATTATACATATTCCATTGTATATTATAGCCTAATGTTATCTTTATTTAATAATTGTTATCATATTTTAACATGTATTTAATTTTTAGAATACAATTATTTATAACAATCAGTTTGATTTCTTTAATTCCATTATTTCAATATCAATCCTTTTCCCCTCACGCATTTCCGATATCAGGGTAAGCTTCATGTTTGATGGTGTTTTTTGTAATCTTCCTTTATGCTACTAAGGCTATAATATGGACGATGCTACAGAGGGAATCCTAAATTTTGCCTATCCAGGTACAATTAGGATGGGGATCTTTAGCGAGTATCTGTCATCGCAAAGGATCGGGACCTCTATTCTCCGTCCTATCCATGGGACGGCATAACCAAAGATGTTTTAATCCCATTAAAAAATCCCAGTGCCACCGCAGGACGGGAACCCGCTGCCTTTAGTATTATATGATGCTATGCTAACCACTACACCACAGTTGAAACCCGGTAAGCTTCATTCTAATGCACGAAGTAAAAACAGAATAATAATAGATTAAACCTTCAGAATAGAAAATTTCAAATTAAGTTCTATGCTTATGATCAGGGATAGGATTTTTGTATGTATATAAATATGGACGTTTATTTGCAAACTTATGTAATAAAAATATGGAAAAATGGACAAAAAAAAAAAAAAAGAAATAAATGAAAACATGGACTGAAAATTGAAATATTTAAAATTGGATAGATGATAGTTGACCGGATATAGAATTAGGTAGAAAATAGTCCGGGAAGGCGGTCAATAAAATACAAAATAGTATAAAACTATTTTATTGTTGCCGACGTTTCGACCCAACTATGCAGGTCTTCGTCAGGGCTTATGACAGGGATGGATGTCATGACCAGAGCCACTCTGTCCATCCCTGTCATAAGCCCTGACGAAGACCTGCATAATTGGGTCGAAACTGTTTTTACGTCGGCAACAATAAAATAGTTTTATACTATTTTGTATTTTACGATAGGTTAAATGATGGTCAGGATTTTCAGTTACAATGATATTTATTATGGTAAGCCAACGTTTCGATCCAACTTGTGGATCTTCATCAGGGCTAAAAGAAAACAAATATATGAGTATCTATGCTAGAGGGTGACAATAAATGGATACATTATAGAACTGATAATAATATAAAAGATGGTGTATACATGAATATTAAAATAAGGGGCTGGTTAACAAGATAAAATAGAATCTGATATTTACCTACTGAGTCCAGGTGGATACTAAGACTAAAGGTAAAAATAAGGTGAGAGGTAGTGGTAGGGGGTTAGTTTGCCGACTTCAAAGGTTTATGGCGGGGAAATCCAACGCTTTTGAAGTGAAGGCACATGACAACTGAGTGAACAAAAATATTTAAAAACTAACAAAATATATGGTACTGTATACAAATAGTTGTGTCTGGACTGAATAATAACATAAAAATGAGATAATACATAATGTAACAATTCATACAAATTTGGAAAATATACAAAAAGAAGCATACAATACAAAAAATAATAATAGTACAAGAGGTACAGAGATAATTGCAGGTACCTATGAAATCAAAACTAGGATTTGAGGATGCGGAAGATGTTAGAATAAGTGGATGAAATTATCTCTTTATCTGTTTTGTGATTTACCGGGTTATTTGTTTCTAGATGGATGAAAATGGATTCTGAGAGGAGACGTTTGTCGTGGTTAGATACAGTTGCTAATATGGAGGGGTTCTCAAAGTCGAAGGAATGGTTGTGGGCAATGGCATGTTCTGCTAATTTAGATGTAGACGAATTACGCGTGGAAATACTGTATTTATGTTGATAAATACGTTTTTAAAAATAATTTTTGGTTTCACCTATATAGCAACTGTTGCAATTAAGCGTGGAGCACTGGATACGATAAACTACATTACACTTGTCTAGGAGAGGTACAGGGTCTTTGAGTTTTGTATAAAGATTTTTTAATTTATTGTTATTTTTTAATACTAGGCGCATGTGTGGCAAACTCGATGAGAAGGATTTTTTAATTTTGTTTGAGAGAATGGGGATATATGGGATAGATCTGTATTAGAAAGTAGAAATCGAAGGTTGTTAGAGAGATTTTGAGTTTTAGCATTGTTATTGATAAGTGTTTTTATTAAGTGCTCAGGAAAATCGTTAGATTGTAAGATATTTTTCAGGCGGATTTTGTTATGACAATGAGTTTCCCACACATGCGCCTAGTATTAAAAAATTAGTTAACATAAGTTTTGGGGATGTAAGAGCACATATCAAACTTCCTCACCTTCAACATCAAAAACGATGCATTCTAAGGTTTTCTTCGGAAAATCCGCGACCATCGTTCGTAATAAAGCTTTGCATTTGCAGATTTTTCCACGTCCACTGAGGCTTATTTTCTACGTTTTTCACCCTTTTCAAATGCTGTATAACCAAAAATCGTTGATCTATTGAAATCTTTTTTCACTGTCGCAATTAAATGTTTCTTCTGCCAACTTCGCAACGCGCTTAGCGACTAAGCTTTTACCTTTTCTTTCCTTTTTGGCATTTCACCAGTTTAGGTGTAAACATGAATATTAAAATAAGGGGCTGGTTAACAAGATAAAATAAAAAAACCATGTATACACCATCTTTTATATTATTATCAGTTCTGTGATGTATCTATTTATTGTCACCTTCTAGCATAGATACTCATATATTTGTTTTCTTTTAGCCCTGATGAAGGTCCACAAGTTGGATCGAAACGTTGGCTTACCACAATAAAATCGTTGTAAACTGAAAATCCTGACTATCATTTAACCTATCAAAAATAAAAATGGTTTGTATCATGGTAAAAACCATTTAGAGTGCATTTGTATGCATTTCTAAGCGTCAGAAGAAAATATGTAGATACATGAAAATTAGGGATGGGTAGGAATCAAATACTTGGTATCAGATACTGAAAAGTATCTGATACAAGGAGTTGATCCAGCCAAAATGAACCGGATACTGATACTCACTGATCCATTGATACTCGGTATCGCTTAGCGAGTGTGAGGTAGGTATTAATACAATGAATACTAAGATAACCCGTAAAGTAATATCTTCAATTTGGATATTCCATCAACATTGAAGTTGAGAAGCTTATAGCTTTTAAAACCTTCATGGACTTCGTCCAGTACAAAATTATTATTTAAAAAAAATCTGGTGCGATGCGCGCAACACACAACTTTCACTTACCAACTTACATTAGAAATTGACATGTTTTTTTATTGCCATTTCTATAAATAATATTAAAAAATGACTTGATTTTGATTAAAAATGATTAATTTAATCAAAATCATTAAAGCCGTTTTTGAGATGTTCCAAAAAAATGTAAAAATTGGAAAAAAAGTTATGAAATAAAGAACCCCCTGCATTTGACCAATTTTGATGAAATTTTGTATGTCACATTGTGAGCATATACATACACCAAATATCCAGTCTTATCAAAATCATTACAGCCTTTGTTGAGTAAAAACCTAAACATTAGATAAATTTCTTTAAGTAAAGTGCCCCTCCGTTACACCAATTATGATGAAATTTCGGCTGTCGCATCGCGGGCATATTCATACATCAAATACCCAGTTTGATCAAAATCGTGAAAGCCGTTTTTGAGTAAATAAAAAAAAAACACGTGAACATAAGACAAAATTTATTAAGTAAATTACCCCCTCGAATTAATCAATTTCGATGAAATTTTGACTGTCACATCGCGGGTATATCCATACACCAAATACCCAATTTCAGGTTCGTACGGTTTATAGTTTTTGAGCTAGTCTGTTCACATACACACACACACACACACACACACACACAGACCATTTCGCAGGACTTGGTTAATTGGACTCAGGGGACCCCAAAACGTGTATTTCCGTTGAAAACCGGAAGTCGAAATTTTTCACGATCGCAATACTTTCCTTACTATATATTTCATATATAAGTGAGTGAAAGTAAAAAAAAAAAAAACCTTACAAAAATTGTTGAGACTGTTCCATATCAAATTTTGTTTCCAAATAAAAATTAGAATTTTTCATTTCAAATTAAGATTATCTTTGTTTTATTAACGTCCTCTTATGCTACTAAGGCTAATCGGACGATACTACAATGGGAGTCCTAAATTTTGCCTATCCAGGTATAATTAGGATAGGGATCTTTAACCAGTACCTGACATCGCACAGGCTCAGTAATTCCATTTTAATGTCCTATCCAAGTGACGGCATAGCCAAGGATTTTTTACTCTCCTTAAAAAATCCTATGCCCACCGCGGGGTGCGGGCCCGCGGAGTTTTATATTCTAGGTAAATTAAGATCTTCCTAATAATCCTAATTGATGTAATAATTTTTACAGAGTATTTTAGTTTCCTTATTAAATTCTTTTGTATTAGTACATACCTATTATGAGCAATATGGTGTTTAAAAATTTTAATAATATATATAATAATATCCATATATATTATTTCTCAAGGCCTTTTTTTTTGTCGGTACGCCATAACAAACTTAATACTTCATCAAATTTCATGAATCGGGCATCATTTTGAGGTTTCCTTAACTGCTACACCGAAAAAATATACAAACCACTAATTTCGCCTTCGATTGCGAGTTGTAATCGCAAAAACCGCGGTTTCATGGTGTACATTTCCGGTCATATACTCGTAAATTAGTTCGATTAACCCCTACATTAGCGAGTTGTAAGCGAACTCTCAATTCACATCGAAAATGGATGCAGGACTTTTTTGTAACATTTTTGGTTACATACACTTTTCCGATTGTCGCCGTTAACAAGAAAAACAACAAGTTACACACATCAGAATAAATAATTTACAATTTAAACACATCTATCCTTTTATTCAACCATCACCTATGCCCATGACGCACTAAATACGAACTATACCATACTAAATATACGGTGGGTATTTTAATTGAGTTGGATTAGAGTGGGAATGCTTCGCATGGGCCAGCTGGTCTTAGTTTGAAATTTGAAATGGAATATAGAAAATTTGGTTGGCAAAAATCCAGATTAAAGTTGTTGATTTCATTTGGAACTGTCCCCGCTTGTTTTGGATAATTCTAAATTAGACCAGGAAATATCTTTATCCTCCTCGTCCTGACTAACAGAATCAACGCAGAGCAAAAACTACTAATGATAGAAACTTGAAGTTCGGAATTTAGATTTTAAACGCGATGTAGGTAACACTAAGAAAG
The DNA here is from genome assembly GCA_911387785.2 of Aelia acuminata. Classification (NCBI taxonomy): domain Eukaryota; kingdom Metazoa; phylum Arthropoda; class Insecta; order Hemiptera; family Pentatomidae; genus Aelia; species Aelia acuminata. Next base: position 1,953,804 of record OU426982.1, read on the forward strand.
GAATTTCAAAAATGTAACCCTAAGGGGTTTAAATGGCGAAACTATTGTTTAACAGACATCTATTTTTGCACTTCAAGAAAAATTATCTACTTTTGACTCATTTTAATGATCTTGATACGACGAGTTTAACTCGAAAGGTTCTACGGGACGTCGAAAACTATGTTTCAAAGCCGAAAATGAAGCCTTCACGACGAGTAAGCAATTTTTTGTTTCGGCGGTTTTAGTAAACTCTCTCTCTCATTGCACGTCTCCCTCTCTTCTACCGAGCCGGCAGCTTCCCCCTCCAACATTCCACCTATCCGATTCTACTAATTCTCCTTAACATCAGTTAACATATTATATTAAATCAATACCAAGATAATGATCACAGAATTGATTTTAAAGGCTCGCGGGCAAAGCCGCCGCGGGGAATGCTAATGGTATTTATATTAGACATTTGCATTTAGAACTGTATGGATACTATTAACAAAAAGAGCTTTAAATTCTCTCTACCAATCTTGATTAAAGATGTACAATTCAATAATAAAACCAGTTCTGATATAAAGCTGCGAGATATCAATACTAAAAGCTCCCTGGAAGAAAGTGTTGGAAGAATCGATGTAAGAGTCCTCCGAACGATTTGAAATCAGCTGTTTCCTTTTATTTTAATCCAGCTGTATAGAGAAAATGCATAAGACAAACGAGCAATAATTAAATAAACAAAACAATAAAATAACAATGTCCTTAACTATCCGTGACTTACTCTTGGCCACTTTTCCTTGGTCAGTTTTTGCCAACGAACCATGGTTTACCTCAAGGATACACACTTTCGTTCCTAACTTAATTTTCTTTTTCTTTTTTTTTATATATTTTTTTCATGCTTTTACTTTTGCTTTCAAATGGTTCCGGAAAACGCTTTATTCCAATTGTCTACCAAATCTCGACGAAATTCTAATACAGTAAAACCTCGTTTATCAGGACGGAGGATTTGGCGTGGATAATCTAAATGGAGGATCTAAACATTCAAGAATGCTAATTAGATTTTACTTTACTGTGTTTAATTGAACTCCGGGTGATCTCTCTGGTATTATTACATAATGTAGCACTGCTGGGTCGAGTATTGTGGATTTTGTCTGATCTGATATAGGAGATTTGGAATTGATACACGATTTTAAAATTAATCAAAGTATTTAGAATTCCTTTACAAATAAACGTTGTATCTCGAACGCACTCGAATATAAACAATAATTATGAAAAGAGAAACCTTATTAAATGGGATAAAAATATTTAAAAATTATTTGATGATTTCTCAGTTGGTCGAAGCAAACTTCAGAATCAATACCGCCGATGAACTGCGTAATAATTCTTTATCAGCTGTTTATGAAACATCAAAAGAGCTTAATATAGTAAATTACACTACAGAACCTAGTAAATAAAATATCATAACAGCGAACCGTGGTATAATAGTCAAAGCAGAGATTTCAAATAGAAACTATAAAATCTGGTGCGATGCGCGCAACACACAACTTTCACTTACGAATTTACTTAGATTAGAAATCGACGTGTTTTGATAATATTTCAAAACTATTCTTCCACTTCACACATTATTCCACATTTATGCTAAGCATCCACATATATGCTTATAAGTTTATCTCCATAAGTTATAGAGTATTTGAATTGCAAAACTTGAAAGTTCTCAGTATATTTCGATTCATTATTGCTTATTTGTTTTTTTAAGGGAACTAATTTAATCAGCAGTCGAGTTTTTTTTTTCTTACTGGTTGCTTGTTTTATATTGCGAGTTACTTTTTGTAAATATATCTTGAAGGTGAATCGATAGAAGCTGAATTTACTTCTCGTAAAGTTAGTCTCTTATGCCTTTCTGGAAATAGAGAACGATTACTGTATCTCTAAAATCACTTTAAATTGCCTTCGGAAATTTATTATGGAACCAAAGTTTCTAAACTAAAATATAACCAATTAAAGATTATCCTATACCATATTTTTTCAGACCTTAAATGCTTTAAATAATTTGAGCATCGCGTATTAACTCTCTAAAATAAAATGAAATTTTTTATTGTTGAATAAAAGTTTTTATTTTCATAATATGGGAAATTAAATTTTGGCAGTCATGTCCCCCCTTCGGTTGGTCAATTTTGGTGAAATGTTGGCTATCACATCTTTGGCTTATGCATACATCAAATACCAAGTTTGATCAAAATCGTGAAAGCCTTCTTTGAGTAAATAAAAAAAACACTTGAAAATGTTACAAAATTTACTAAGTAAAGTCCCCCCTCTGGTTAATCAATTTTGATGAAATGTTGGCTATCACATCTTTGGCATATACATTCATCAAAAACCCAGTTTGATCAAAATCGTTAATGCCGTTTTTGAGTAAATAAAAAAATACACCTGAAAATGTGACAAAATTATTAAGTAAAGTGCCCCCTCTAATTGATCAATTTTGATGAAATTTTAACTGTCATATCGCGGGCATATACGTATATCAAATACCGAATTTAATCTGAATCGTTAGAGCCGTTTTTGATAAAATAAAAAAAAAAAATGTAAAAATTAGACAAAATTCTTTAAATAAAGTACCCACTCCGTTTGACCAATTTTGATGAAATTCTTGCTGTCACATCGCGGACATTTACATACACCAAATACCAGATTTCAGGTCTGTGCGGTTTATAGTTTTTGAGCTAGTCTGTTCACACGCACACACACAGACACAGACACAATTGCGCACACACAGACACACACCCGCAGACCATTTCGCGGGACTTGGTTAATTAGACTCAGGGGACCCCAAAACGTTTATATCCGTTTAAAACCGGAAGTCAAAATTTTTCACGATCGCAATACTTTCCCTTACTAGGTATATATTTCATATACAGGTAATTGAAAGTAAAAAAATAGGAGACGCTTTATTAATGGCGTAGTATCACAGTAGTATCACAAACAACTCATGTCTCTTGGGAAAACGCAAATCAAAAGTCGCTACTCCCCAACACATGCGAATAGATGAAGAACCTAGATCACCCTCACGGGGGTGAAGATCAAGGTTAAAGTTCGTAGAGTGTAAAGACCTTCAGGTGTTAACAGTTATTAATGAAGGTAACTGGTAGGGATCTTCTAGAAAAGACCCTAAATTTCTTGAGAACATAATGAAAGGGTATAGGTAATTTCCTAAGCATTTTCTGCTCATAGAGCATTAAATTTTGTATCAGTTCCAAAAAAGTATCCGAACCAAAAAAACTATCTGTATTTCAAGTATCGACCCTTAACTATCATAGACCTATGTTTCTACCATTGAGTATATCGGGATTTCCGGTCCCTTAATGGAGGTGCTAATTAAAGCTTTATCAATAACTATACAATTTATTTATTGATTTCCTGTTTCTTCATTTTGTTACTAATTGTATTTGAAATGTTTTAACGAGCCCGGAACTGCCTGATTTTACGATTACGTAAGGGCTACCAAGCCCGCGTTGGTAGGAGGCGACTCCTGCTCCTCCGACCATGACCCACACAAAGACATCCTCAGGATCACCCTAGTGTGCCGAAGACAAAAGGGCGGAAGAAAGTCCCATCAGTTCTTCCAGAATATCCCCCACTTCGTCAGGCATATATAAACATTGTCGTCCGATTCTTCTGCCAGTACCACGTGTTGTTTGGATACTGCAGTTGGGATACTCACACACAGCTATCTGTAAGTATCAACTATGTGGAAGAAATAAGCAACCGAAACGTAGAAAATTCGGGGGGAAATATGAAAATTTTATTAATTTTATCAGACTTTTCTATCCATAGTAAAAACCTAATAAGTAATTAGCTTAACTTATAACTTTATTTACGACTACAGTCATTCTCAAACGAGTACAATAGGGGAAAGTGCCCTATTATGGGATACTTTTTTTTAATATTAAATTGCTTGGCTCTAAATTGCTTAGACGGTTCAAAAAATGTTGTTAAACATTTAACAGTAGTAGTAGTCCACATCAAAAATGAAAAACCCCATATCTCCTTTTTGAAATTGGTAATCATGGTTGATATGAGAAAAGTAAAATTTGCACTTTTAGAAAATGGGTTCTTAATATGGGATAGGGAGGTGTCCTAATATGGGATACATATCCCTTATTAGGGACCATAATATAAAATGAAATATATAAGGGAAAATTTGTTTATTATGCAGACAATACTCGCAAAAATATATTTTGTAATTGCCAATGGAAAAATATGATCGGAAACCCGAAGTAGCAAGTTCAAAACCCCTAGCCAGGGGATATTCAATAATATTACTCGGCATTAATCCCCCATTAGCCTAAGGGGCGAGGAACGGGAGGAACAAAAAAAAAATATATATATATATACATATACATATATATATATATATATATATATATATATATATATATATATATATATATATATGTTACAAATAAATCCATGTTTTTAAGTTACAAAAAAAATCACATTTTTTTTTATAATTTTCAAATAATCGAAATTTGATAAGACCTTTATTTGACAGATTTTTTCACAAATTACAAAGAAAATATGTGGATTATGAGTTCAACAGTGCTCTCATGGCTGGGCACTCCACAGTAGGAACATTGAACTTCAGTTTCTTCATTTTCTAATTTTTTATCACAAAACGTACACGTTTCTAAAAACTCAGTGTTTGAAGTAATATTTCATTATAATCATTTGAATCTATTAATATTTTTATTTCAATCATAAAAAGGTGCCTCAATACGAGATATCCCATAATAGGAAGTAATGGGTATTCCATATTAGGGGATGTGGCTTCATTTTTTGTAGAGTTTATTGTGCTTCAGTATGTAATACAAAAAAGAAAACAGTTAGCAAATATTGTAATGAATTGTTCAACATTTTATATAAAACAATGATTAAGCGTATTCGAGTTACTTTGAGGCCTGATATATCAGGCCAAAATAATCACAAAAGAAGTTTTTGAACCCTAAAACAACAATTCACTGAAAATAATCCAACAGGATGAGAATGTATCAATGCGACATTAATCTTCAATTTTATAGAATAAAAGCGAGGTTACAGTACAAACTATATCCAGAAACTATATATCCCATATAAGGCAACCGTCCCATAATGGGGCACTTTCCCCTACAGCTCGGGGTAACACTGCCTTGTTAGATCAAACTCCGTCTACTTTCAGACACACTCGGCTATATTCGAAATTCCACCTATGGAGTGATTTCGATTTTAATTCGAAGTGTATTACAGAATTATCGATCGTAACAATTTTATTGAACGTGGCCGCTGACATTGAGGGGTGAGCAATGGCTGAGGGTTTCTGAAAATAAGGTATTGCGTAAAATATGTGGATCGAAGAGGGACGAATCAACAGGAGAATTTAGACGTTGACACAACGCCGAACTGAGTGAACCGTATCCGGTAAATATAATAAATGTGATTGTAGCACGGCGAATAAAATGGACAGGTAAAATTGCAAAGTTCGGTGGTGAAGGAATGCCGAGACGGAGGTGGGAGGATGGCGGTCGGTGGAAGGAGGTGTGCAGGGAGCGAGTTTTGGTGTCGGCATCGAACCTTCGGGTTCCTTAAGCCTTCATTATTATTTTTATTTTTTCTTCTCCTTTTTTTCACCGGTAATGGCACATTAGCTGATATTGTTGTCATTGGGGATCGCAACAGCGATAATTCCGCTTTTTTCTCTTCCAGAACTAAAAAGAGAATATCGGGTCTATTATGCCGCACTGTGTGGTCGGTAATGATAGATTCATCCCAGTACAACTTGAAGGGACCTTTTGGAGAAGGCTATGGGGGATGTACTTTTCACTTAATAGATCAAATGTTGTTGCCAGGGCCTGAGGAAAAATGTTGGCGATATTATTATGTCTCTGGAGATACTCCGAGTCAGCTAGTGCTCACATCCATGAGCACAGTCGACATTTATCAGATGTTGTTACATCTCTTAGAACATGCCTTCGGTATGATCTTGTTGCAATAACTTGGTCTTGAATTGCAAGCACAAACCCTTCTGTTTCGGAGAACAACTTCCCTGCCACTAACCATTCGACCGATCTTTCTTTGTCTATGTGTTCACAGTCGTCTCCGGGATCAATCCGTTTGTAGAAATTATCAGTGGCAAAACCGTCAATCTGTCAAGTTTATATAACTGCCTCAATTCTTTGCTTAAGTTCTGATATTTTCTTATTTTTTCGGCTACCACCTTGATTAGACTATCATCTGACGGTACCCCTATTTCTATAATGTTTGCTTGTTTTTCATCTTTTAGTATTAGTAAGATATCAGGCTTGTTGTGCGGTACGGTGTGGTCTGTAATGATGGTCGATCCCAATACAGTTTGATGTGTTTTCCATCAATAATTATTATTATTAACTATGTAGTGATTATAAGATCTTTGATGGACTATCCATCGATAAGAATTGTTACTTGGCATGCCAGTTCAAAAACTAATGCGACTCTAATATCCGTTGCACAGAAATGAAGACGCACACAGTCAGCATACTGCTCCTCGTTGCAGCTTGCTCTTCGGCGAGAGGTGAAGTTGCCACCGAATCTCCGCGAGTCAATATTGGAGAAATGGCGACCGAGATATTGGCCAGATCTACAGGTTCCACCAGCCAGGTAATGTCATTCATTATACATGTAATTGTAATTATAAATAAGTGTTACATTAAGATATTTAATTGAAGTGAAACGTGGAATTGTGGTAAGAATTTAATCTTAGGCGGATCCACGGGGGTTCACATGTGTCATAACTCCCCCCCCCCCACTCAAACATTTTGGCTATTTGAAATTTTTTGTATTTTCAAACGAATAATGCAATTAGATACTTACTAAGCCCTAAAAATAACACTTTTCAGTCCTTCTTTATATAATATAATAATTTCTTGCATTAACGGTGCTCTAAGCCACGTGATTACGAGTTGTCATCCCCCCAAATTTTGTGCCGAATTCACCCCTGAATACATGATGGTTGAATTTCATGAAGAGGAATGGTTGGAGGGTGCAGTCAGAATAAATAACACTCATATGTATCACATATTTCATTGCGCCGACGTTTCGACCTAAATTAAATGACATCATCAGGGCTAAATGAGAAAAATTTTCTATTTTTTTTTCTCATTGTACCTTGATGTTTACCTGCAATTTGGGTCTAATCTTTGGCACAGTTAAATGTGTGATTCTTACATATTATTGTTACTTATTTGGACCGCAACCATTTCTCTTTATTACTGAAATACAATTGGTAATATACAAAGTGTCCCGAATTTAAATGGCAAAACCTCAGGAACTTATAGGGGATCGAAAGACTAAGACGAAAAGTCTTTTAGAGATTTGCTCGTTTTTGCTTAGCTTTAGAGAAAATCGCAAAAAAAGAAACAAAACAAGTTTTCATTTTTATACTTATTTATTTACATTTATATTTATTCTATGTTCTTTTCAATGTAAATATTGCTCAAAATGTTGTCCTCTTGCACCAATGCAAGCATTACATCTAGCACTCACTTGATAAATTGCAGCTAAACATTGTTCTGATGATATTTGGTGCACTGCATCTATGATTCGGTCTCTTAATTGCTCTCTTGAGTTGATTGACACCGAATAAACTTCCTGCTTCAAGGTTCCCCAAATGAAGAAATCCATGGGTGTCATATCAGGTGATCTGGGTGGCCAAGGTACTACTCCTCCACGACCAATCTAACGTTGTGGATAATTTATATCCAGCCAAGCTCGAGCAGCTCTGCTATAATGAGCTGGACATCTACCGAGTTGGAACCACATTTCAATCCGTTTTGTTTTGTTTCTTTTTTTTCGATTTTCTCCAAAACTAAGCAAAAACGAGCAAATCTCTAAAGGCCTTTTTGTCTTAGTTTTTCGATCCCCTATAAGTCCCTGAAGTTTTGCCATTTAAATTCGGGACTCCCTGTTTATAAAAAACTCTTTTCCCGTTCTGCTCCATTGTAATATCCAGGTCCTGAGCCTCAACCTCTCCAACCTCGGGATCCTGCTCCTCCTGAAGGCTCTCATCTTCGGCGCATTCTACCTCGGAGTGGACAAGCACAAGGGGCGGTCCCTGGAGGACAACGAGTACGTGTCCGAGCAAGAACTTCTTCTCGTGCTCTCCTACCTGATGGGCGAAGCAGACAAAGACTACAACTGCCTTTACAGGTAACTGACTTAACTTATTTTACGGAAGTTAGAATACTAAGATACTAGAATACTTAAATCATTTACGAGACCATTTATTTAGGAACATATAAAGGTTTATTGTTGTAATCTTTACAAAGTTCAAGGGAACCTGACAACAGCAGGATTCTTTCAATGGAGACCTCGAAAATTATATGAAAACAGGAAAAGCTTGCTACTTTTTCTTTGCACTATTCTTTGCCTATCTCAAAATGGAAATTTTTTTAATTTATTCTATCTATGTTTAATCATAATTAAATCTATCAATTTAACACGTTAGGTGCGATGGCGTATTTTAGGGGAATCCTGATTTGTACGGTATCGGTCCTCGGGGTCGGACTGATGGGATGAGCCACAGACGATATCGGGCGTCGGGGTCCGATGGGAATGCTCTGACGAAAGTGTTGTTTTTTACTGAAAAGTGAATTAAATGGGCTTCTCAAGGGCATTATCTCTTGGTAAGGATTAGACCTAGACATAACAGGCGCAGGACATGCCCCCGGGTCCGATACAGGATTTACGCATCTGTTAGCAAATTTTGCTTCACTAAAATGCAATAATCTCATTAAAAATCGACTAAATTGAGTCTTTGAGGTGTTCGGCCTTTCGGACATTTTCATGTGATAATCGGCTGTTAGTTAAGAGGGGAATGTAAGGCATCGGACCCCGGGGACCGATGCCGCACCTAACGTGTTAAACAACAATTCTATCATTGTTAAATGGTGTTAGCATTGATCAATTTCGTATTCTGATATCTAACAGTAAAGTTAGTAAATATCGGGTAATAAATGTCGGATGTGCATGACCGAAACTTTCAATGAAATTAGATTAGGTAGTTATTCTTCTGAATGGTTCCGGTTTCGCTCTGGTTTGGAACAAGGAGATTCTCTGTCACCAGTTTTATTTAATTTACCTAGGGAATATGCCATCAGAGAGGTGACACGTACCGGATAGGGTTTGGATTTCGGAGGGGAAATACCCGTGCTCGGTTATGGCGAGGTGAGGACGTGGAAACTATTGAACTTAATTCAAAAGCGTTGAGGAATGCCGGTTGATGAGCTAGAAATACAGAAGGATAAGACAAAATATATGGTTAGTAGCAGAAGTCGTGACGAATTTGCTGTTATTAATAAAGGAAGGAATAAGTTTGAAAACGTAGAGAAATTTAGATATTTAGGGGCGATGGTAACTAGAAAAACGAAATCGATTAGGAAATTAAGGAAATTGAAAGCCAGTAGTGATTACTACTTTTCGGTAGCGACATCTCTTAGCTCGCGCCTTCTGTCCCAAAACTTAAAAATTAGGATTTACAAAACTATCATTCTTCTTACGATCCTTTCAGGTTTTAAACGTGGTAAATAACACTGAGGATTTTTTAAAATATAGTATTGTGTAAAATATTTAGATGGCGGTGGCCCTAGGATTTTTTAATGGGAGTAAAAAACCCTTAGCTAAGCCGTTCCTCGGATAGGACGTAAATGGGAGGTCTCAAGCCTGTGCGATGTCAGATACTCGTTAAAGGTCCCTATCCTAATTATACCTGGATAGGCCAACATTTAGGACTGCCACTGTAGCTTCGTACGATTAGCCTTACTATCATAAGGTGACGTTAAACAAACAAAAATTTCACTCTCACGATTAATTATTGTTTTATTTCAGAATTGCTTGCCAAGACCCCAGTAAGAGTAAAAACTACTTGGTAGCAGCCAAATTCCTCGTGAAATGGGCTAAAGCATTTAAAAGGTAAGTTCAATCGAGTGTCAATAATAAATAAACTTCCACCAACAAACTGCATATATCAGCAATATATGATAGTTTGTATTTCAGTCAGAAAAATATTAAAATAAATAAATAAAGCTTTTTATTTATGACCAACATTCGAAGCGTCGAAATGCAAAAGGGTATAAGTGGCAAAAAAAATAATATTTTTTTGCCAAATTTTTCTATGTACCAAAACTGTTCTTCAGAAATGTATATAAATAAATTTTTGGTGCTAGATAGTAGTTCATTAAACGTTTGAAAGATGGCACACAGTTGGGTGAAATGGCAAAAAAATGAAATGAAATGAATATCTCGAGAACAGTTTGTCCTATCGAGATGGAAATAGTTTCATTCGATTAAGGATGGAAAATTACACTAGGATTGCAACTTGTATATATTGTATAAATTACATTATATAAGTATATATAATTATAAAGACCACTTAGGAACAGATATTTTAAATAATTACAAAAAATATTACTAAATAAACTATAAATATTAATAACTTAATTTAGCTTATTTTACTTTGATCTGACTCAATTTTAATTTCAATTCCAATTAAATTCAATTAACATAGCCTTTTTTTTTTCTTTTTGTCTTTTAACTTTTTGTGGGAAAATATTGAAATCCCTGTCTTTAATTCCCTTTCTAATCACCTCATGCTGATCTTTAGACATTTTTGACAGAATCTGTGTCGAAAATTGCACTATTACGATTTTTCTTTGGGAGGAGGCTAAAGCAGCTGTCAAGTTTCATTGAGTATTACACTCTATAGAGTCAAAAAATTAAAACATGATAGCGTAGGTATTTGGATATTTGATTCAATGTTTTTTTAATAAATTGGAGACAGTCAACTTTACAGTATTTACCTTCTCTGGTCCACTGTGCCCCGCGAAATTATTCACATAAATGTCAATGAATACCCAACAGGCAAAAAAAAAGCAAATGAATGAGTAGGAATATATTCTCTGATACATCCTGGTCCCAGAGCAATCGCTACCATCTTAAGCTTAGATGAGGCTTTATCCATAATAATGCTTAAAATTATTTATTTTGTGTGAAAGGTTTTCGCTTATATAATGGCTTTTATGTTATGGCTATTATGTTATGACTGTTATAAAGTGGTTCGTCTATATATGCTCATACTGTAAGTAAAACATCGATGAATAAAATGTGAAGTAACAAGCTCAAAATATTTTTGTAAAAAAAAAAATCTGGTGCGTGCGCGCAACACACAACTTTCACTTACCAACTTACTTAGATTAGAAATTAATGCGTTTTGTTAATTGCCACTTCTCAAATGAACAGAACGGCTTTAATTATGAATAATGGCCTGTCATTAAAGGCGTACTCCGCATGCGTGGGCTCAACGAGTTTTATGAGTTGACAGAATATTTTTATTTTTTTCTCCTCTTTATGTTTTCTTTATTTTTATCATATCTCATATTTAACCATTTCTTATTTTTAGGCGTAACGAGAGACAGTTAATTTCTCCATATAAACAAAAACAAACGTACTTTATAGGAAACAAACAAAAAAGGCCCCCCCCCCCCAAAAAAAAAGCCCCCTCAGAACATTTTAATAATGATAAAGCTTACCTGATATTAAAGAAAACCTAATTTTCATCAAACATGACGAATTTGATAAAGATCATTAAAGCCGTTTTTGAGATCATCGAAAAAAAGTTAAAAATTGGAAAAAAATTATGAAATAAAGTACCCTCTCCGTTTGACCAATTTTGATGAAATGTTGGCTATCACACCTTTGGTATATACATACATAAAATACCCAGTTTGATCAAAATCGTGAAAACCTTTTTTGAGTAAATAAAAAAAAACACATGAAAATTATACAAAATTTATTAAGTAAAGTCCCCCCTCCGGTTAATCATTTTTGATGAAATGTTGGCTATCACATCTTCGACATATACATACATCAAATACCCAGTTTGATCAAAATCGTGAAAACCTTTTTTGAGTAAATAAAAAAACACGTGAAAATTATACAAAATTTATTAAGTAAAGCCCCCCCTCAGGTTGATCAATTTTGATGAAATGTTGGCTATAGCATCTACGGTATATACACACATCAAATACCCAGTTTGATTAAAAACATGAAAGCCGTTTTTGAGTAAATAAAAAAAACACGTTAAAATGATACAAAATTTATTCAGTAAAGTCCCCCCTCCGGTTGATCAATTTTGATGAAATTTTTACTGTCATATCTCGGACATATAAATAGATCAAATACTCAGTTTAATCAAAATCGTTAGAGCCGTTTTTGATAAAATCGAAAAAGACTTAAAAAGTTATTAAGTAAAGTACCCCCTCCCTTTGAGCAATTTTTATGAAATTTTTGCAGTCACATCGCGGGCATATACATACACTAAATACCTAATTTCAGATTCGCACGGCTTATAGTTTTTGAGCTAGTCTGTTCACAAACACACACACAGACCATTTCGCGGGACTTGGTCATTTCGACTCAGGGGACCCCAAAACGTGTATTTCCGTTGAAAACCGGAAGTCGAAATTTTTCACGATCGCAATACTTCCACTTACTATATATTTCATATATAGGTAAGTGAAAGTAAAAAATAGCAATCTTACAACAACAAAAATTATAAGTTCAACTTAAACCAAATGACCAATTTGGATATGGAAGACAATAATCGTTTTTATTTGCTAACTATTAAAGAATAAATTTTGACTCCAACAATGAACATTGGATTTTTTTTCCCTCGCTTGCCTCAATGTGTGGCTGGGGTGTAAGCGCCGAACGTAGTTCACCAATAAGTCATATCATTTCTGGAAAAATGTTCTAAGGCACTTATATCCTTTTGCATTTTCATGCTTCATTTACAGGCAGTTTTACGGGCAAAGAAATGAATAAATACAATCAATGTTGAACGTTATAGTAACAGTAGCAAATGATATATTAAACAAAAAATATCTTAGGTAGTAATTTTATCTAACATTTTGTGTTATTTCTACCATGTTTTAAATTGTTTGTAGTCCTTTCCTTTCTTATTCCCTGACAAAGTGGATCTAAGCTTTGACCATAAATAAATAACTTTATTTATTTTAACCATTTTATAACCGAAACAAGGCAAATATTAACTGGGCTAGTACACAATTCCTAGTACAGAATTAATTTATGATCGGTTAATAAATTATCAGGATCAGGATTTTCAGTTTTATATTTTTTCTTTATTTAGGAAAGCCGACGTTTCGATCTCTAAATATGGATCTTCATCAGGGCTTCTGAGTGCAGAGTAATACCGGGTCAGTCTCCGTATTATTACTCTGGACTCAGAAGCCCTGATGAAGATCTACATGTAGAGATCGAAACATTGGCCTACCTAGATAAGATAATAGATTGGACTAACCTAGATAATGAAAAAAGATCAAACGGAAAATCCTGATAATATATCAACCTATCGAAAAGAAAAACGACTACATATTACACACCTCTAGAAATATTTTATCCTTTTATTTATTTAATAATGATATTTTTCAGTGTGATACCATTCGATGATAAATATGAGATGTTAGTCGAAAACCTACAAGACGCAGTGACTTTCGGAGCCAAATATAAAACCTGCGATGAGAGGTACAGCTGCCACAGTAAGGCTAACAAATCCTGATTGAATGTTCAAATCTTCAAATTGTTAAATTAATAAATAAAATGTTACGCTTACAAATTTGTTTAGTTTATTTGAACCCTTTCAGTTGAATAATCTACAGACTGGGGCTTTTTGGTAAAACATCATTTGCGCAACTCGGAAGAAAATTGTATCACCCCCACTCCTCCTTTTAGTAGTTTTCCTTTGGACTGTTCTAACACGATATATTACGTTCACCAAACTGTCAGAAGCATGCGCTATGTTATTTTTCCGTATTAAAATATTAGTTGTTCATTTGAGGTTAGAAATGTGTAGCTATGGGGGTACGATACCAACAAAGTATCGATACCAATACTCATTTAACTACTTTCATCAAATATTCGATACCACCAAGGTATCGAAAGGAAAGTATCGATACTTATAAGTACTCATATAAAGTACTAACAATATTATAAATAAAAATATAGTTAGCACTAGCTACGTTATACCATTAATTAAATTTCATGTTTTTATAAGTTATTATTAATTATAAGATTGCTTTTATAGCCCTTAATGTCAAATAAAATTATATTTACTTACTACATTTATATTTTAATAAATACTCGGGGATGATTGATACTCAGGAATTTTAGTTGTAAAACATTTTCTTTATTTAATCGTTTCGATCATAAATTGGGGTCTTCATCAGGGCTAAAACGAAACAAATATATGAGTATAAAATATAACAAAACTTCATGACTATCATTCATCTCCGAGTATCTTATAGAAAAACAGTCGACTCAATACCGATATCGGTACTGATTCAAGTATTTTATGTTCTAATATATTCAAGGAATTTATATTAGAATATAAGTAAATATTCGATATCAGGTCGATTAAGATAAATTAAGGAACTCGATAAATAAAATTAAATGCAAACAGTTGCAATGTTTGATTACTGGATCCGTTTTCAATGGGGTTCTCAACGCATTTAAATATCGGGATACTTCATCCTGGAAATCACCTTTACTTGTAATCTTTTTTCCATGCACAAGTTCCTTATGATGTTTCTAAAAACCGTAGGGTTCTGCACTGGAACTTGGGGATATGTCTTCCTTAGATGAGCTAGACTGAGTGGAAAGTATTTTGGAGGACAAAGTTTTGAATCATTACGCTCTAGTAATTTTTCGATACTAACTTTCAGTATCGATACCAGTACTCATACTTGAATCCTAGGTATCGATACCAATACTACTTGGTATCGAAATGAAAGTATCGATACTTTACTTATATCGATCCTATGTGTAGCTTCTCTGCATGTTTGGCTTCTATTTTATATATAATATTGGGAATAGATTGAGTTGTGAACCACCAATATAATTATTAGTTGTATTATAATTATTAACAGGGATGCATTTCCTCATGTTTGTGTTCTGCCTTCTCAAGAATGGTACCACCATTTTTAATAATTTTATGAACGTCCTTTCTTTCATTCTGAAATAATTGTAAAAATCTTCAGCAGTCTCAGATGAGAATATTCTTTTCGTTTTTTCAACATTTCTGATATTGACAATATTATTAAGGGTTCACCTGTGGTATAGTGGTTAGCATGGCAACCTACAATACTAAAGGTCGCGGGTTCGCGCCCAACGGTGGCCCTAGGATTTTTTAATAGGAGTAAAAAATCTTTATCCATGCCGTCCCTCGGATAGGACGTAAAATGGAGGTCCCAAGCCTGTACGATGTCAGGTACTCGTTAAAGATCCCTATCCTAATTAAACCTGGCTAGGCAAAATTTAGGACTTCCACTGTAGCATCGTCCGATTAGCCTTAGTGGCATAAAGCGACGTTAAACAAACAAACAATATTATTGATCGTGTAAGGTCCGTTTTAAATGAATTACGATAAATTTACAATTTTTTTAATATGTATGCTGGAGAAAAAACTATTTAAAAGTATCATCATTCTGCTCAATATTTAGTAAATTAGTAATAATAATAATAATAATAAATTTAATGTTTTCACACGTTTAGTTTATTCTAATGGACGTTAAGCGTGTTTTAAAGTTCACAATTTCTCTACACAAATCATAAGGCAGGAGAAAGTAAGAGAGAATTCTCCGGCCAATTTACTAATTTACTTCCCCAATTAACTTTTTATTACTTGTTATACACTGAGCAAAAAGTTAATTGAGTGTAAATTATGAGTGTAGTAAGCATACAAAATACAAAAGTAAGAACAAATCTCAGACATACATAAGTAATATGAACACATGTTAGGCGCTGCATGTAATAGTTATCGACGATAAAATAAACTTATCATATTAAAATGATAACCGATGAATGTTTTGAGGTTCTTGTAATGCTGCAAAGACAACTGAATAACTTTACAAGCAGGTTCCGGATTTTTTTGCAATTACATATTTTTGCAGATGTGATTACGAATTAGAGTACGCAGATCTTACTGGCCAAGTTTTATTTTGCCTTTTTGATGAAAACTGCAAATATTTGCATATTTTGATGATCTAATAAAGTGAACAATACATTTAGAAATATAATGGGAGCTAAGATTCCCAATTTGGATCGGGGTTATCGCCGTAAATAATACATCTTCGAATTAAGGTCTGGCCACACATGTCCGCACCGTAGCATTAATATAGGTTATGTTCAGAATATTTTTAATTTAACTTACATATTACCTTTAGTTATGCCTAAAGGTCAGGCCACACATGTCAGACAAAGGCCACTTTAGGCATAACTAAAGGTAATATGTAAGTTAAATGAAAAATATTCTGAACATAACCGGTATTAATGCTATGGTGCGGATCCGATGCGGACATGTGTGGCCAGACCCTTAATGATTACTGAGATTCCAATCTTTCCACTTCCCATTGTCAGCAAGTAAAAATATAAATTGCACCCCAGGCCATTTTTGAGAAGCTTAAAAAAAAAAAAAAAAAAAAAAAAAAAAAAAAAAAGGAAGACGTTTTATGCAAAATTCAGGAATTTATGAATATTAATATCAATCATATTTATGAAAAATATTAATAAATAGCAGTTTAGATGGGGATAACTCACTTGTCCGTTAATTCAATTGTTTTCAGCGATCTATACTCTGTAAGACAAATAATCCTCGGCGCTTATATATTTGCTAAAATCACATCAGTTCATCTCTAAAGATTATTTTCGAATTATAAAAATATTTTAAACGATAGAAGTTTCGGATCCACAGAAATAAATTTATAAACAAAAACATACCTGTACTAGTCAAACCCATGAAGGGATGTGTAAAGAAGTACTGTGTCTTGCTCAGAGTTCTGCAAGGGGGTGATTTGACTATGATCACGTTCAACCGCTGATTTTTTCCCCTTAATTTTTCAATTCAAGAATAGATTTAGAAATGAAGAGTAGAATGTCCAATATTAGAAATTTAGTAAAAGAATACCCAAATTTAGGTTTGTATTTAATAATTCATTTTATTGATTATTTTAATTGTTTTGTTTATATTTTAATTGATTGTATTGATTTTAATTCACTTGTATGCTAGATAAATATTTTAAAAAAATGTTAAAATCATTTTGGTTACATCTATATAAATAAAGTTGAAATTCTGTTTGTTTGTTTGTTTGTTTATTTGTTCTTTATAGAAATCCATACCGTTTGTCCTAAATTCTCCAGATTTCGCTCAGTGGTTCTTTGATACCAGGTGCGAACACCTGTCCATTTTAAAATCGCATATCTTCAGCCAATCTCTGGGTATATTCTTTATTGTTAAAAATTCGTCATGATTTCGCTTTACAATGTTTTTTTTTTTTTCTTTTTACGAAATCGACCTTTATGAGTCGAAAAAAAGGCCTGAAAAATCATTTTATAGATTTTGAAGAGGCCAACAAGGCTCGGTAAGACCGTCCCTTGGTAGGCGTCGAGTTCTGGGATTTTTAAACCATATGTTTTTTTGTTTTTTTTTTTTAATATTACAATACCTTTATTTACATGTATGGTGAATTTATCTTTTTAAAAATGCCTCCTAAGAAGCGAGCTTTAATAGGAGTAATGAGCTCAAAAGCTAAAAAACAACGTCAAATACGAGCAGCTGAAACTCTCGACGAACATCACAATAGGATTGAACAACAGAGGCTTAGAATCGCGGGAAACTGAGTCTGCCCAGGAATAGGAGGCCCACTTTGCACCACAAAGGCTTAGGCAAGCCGATTTGCGAGAAGTTGAAACTGCAGGGCAATATTTCTGTTTGTTTTTTAGAGAAATCCATACCGTTTATCCTAAATTCTCCAAATTTCTCTCAGTGGTTCTTTCAGACCAGGTGCGAATACCTGTCCATATTAAGATCGCATAACTTCAGCCGATCTCCAGCTGATATTCTTTATCCTAATAAAAATCGTAATGATCTAGCTTTACAATGGTTTTTTTTTTTTTTTTTCCGAAATCGACCGTTTCATTAGAAAAATGAAATCCCCAGGGGTGGAACCAGGACATACAGCTAGTTTCTAAATAATATCCTCCACTCCATTTCCTATGAAATATTTTATTCACATTAGTATCTTTGAATATTACAGTTCTTTAATAGCATATTTTTAGTTTTTATACTGCATATTGTGCTGCATATTTTATAATTTTTTACTGCATATTGTATGGCCTATTTTGAAGCTTTTTACTGCATAAAAATCCAGGCTCTGATTATCATACAACAGGCATCACAGACAAAACATTTAAAAAAACAAAAGTGCTCCCCAGTGAGAAAATGTTAGGATTCACTGTATTTTACCCATTTTCAAAACTGTATAATATTTCAAGTAACATTATATTATATCTAAATGTAGTTATGAATGTAAAATAGTACTTTTTTCTCTTTCTACAGAAAAAAGATTTCGTAACCTATTGTATAATAAAAAAAAATTTATTCTTATTATTTTTGTTTTATATTTATTATTATTCTTTTTATTTTAAAAATTATTAATGTTTCTTATTTTATTATATTTTATTCTGTATTGTATCTTATACTATTCTTTTAATAATTTTCATTCTAGGGTTCAAGTATTAGCTTTATATTAAAAATTAGTATTCTAATTTTATTAGTACTTAACTTTTATAGCTTACTTAATCATTTTTTTTATAAAGTCAATGTCCACCTATTAGTTTTCCTAACTTTTAAGTTTTAACCATTAAATATCTTTCTGCTTTATAAGAGCTTTCGAAATTATGTTTATTCTAATATGAAGGTATAGCAATTTTTGTTTTGTTTTCTTGTATTTTCTTCTTAATCCATCTTAATTTTTTTAAATTATACATCTTACTTTCTTATGTACATTTATGCGTATAATATGCCTAATCGCATGGAATACGCACATGTTTCAAATTAACTCCTCTTGCATAGGGTTACTTTGCAAGAGAAAAAAAAAAACTGTTGTATAAATATAAAATTATATTAAATCTAAATGTAGTTAAAATTGTAATACAGTTCATTTTCTTGGAGAAGAAATATTTTGTAATCTATTATATAAATATACAATTACACTAAATTCTAAATGTAGTTATAAAAGTAATATATTTTTCTTTGTTTAGAAACAAAATAACTCATAATAAACTATCCATAGCAAATTAAAACAATACAGGACAGAAGGGATAACAACTAAAACTCGTTATTAAATTGAATCATTGTTTTGTTTTTTTAATGCTTTCACAAAAATAACTAGTTAAGTTATCAGCTGCTTGTCGAACTGTGCATTATAAAAATTTGTAAGACAAATATTGAGGTGGCTTTACACTGTGTCAAAACACGAGACGAACAGGCAATCCCCCGAACTGTTTGAAGTACTTAAAGGAGTACTTCAAACAGTCATTTTTGTACTGTTTACACTGAAAGGTGAAGTTGAGCAAACAATGATGTCAAACTAAAGTTGCGCACCTTTATACAACAATTTTCATTACAAAGAGGCTGATGCGGAACTAGCAGCTGTTCGAGGTTTTACTCTAACTTATTATAATAAAATATAAAAGTAAAAAAAAACTAAAAGAAAGTCTAGAAGCTTATCTTAACTTATTAAAAAGAGAAACCAGCACTAGCTACGAACAAGTGGCCGTACAGACTAAGTACTTTGTCAATTCCAGTCTTATTGAGATAGACAGGCTGTTCGTCGACTTCATTCGACAAAGTGTAAAGCCACCTTAGAGGATCAACTTAAGAGAATATTTCGTTGTAAGGCACAGCGCCGGTGGCCCTTTTCAAGATGGAAGCGATAACTTGGCCCAAAGCGTCTGCGATTCCAGGCCCCACCTGCGAGTCCCAATCTTTCCAGTTTTCGTTCACCACTCTATTGAAATTGTCTCCTGAAAATATTTTGTTTATAATCAATAATATTTATTAAAAAAATAAAATAAATTCATATACAGTTAAAACTCCCGTTAAGGACCACTCCCCTTAAAGGACACCTCTATTTATGGGACATATATACGGAAACAATGCTTTTGAAACCTCTTTTTAAGGGACACTCTAGATAGGGGACAGGGACTGAGAAAATTGCCTGAAAATGGGTTTTAAGACTCCTAGTTCAAGGACAGTGTAAAATTTGTTTCGAGCATTTTCCGAAAATGCTTTAGTCTTTAGTCCAATTCGTCTAATACTCAGTAAACAGAGTGACTTACTGTCTTTCCCGCTTTTCTCACCTTTTCTGCAGAACATTGCGTGGGGTGAATATTTATTTTCATTTTGAACCAGTTTATTGGAAATCTTTGAACTAACAACATGTCTCCAACACGTAAAAGGTTTTCATTAAAAGAAAAAAGGAAATCATTGATGAGTAAGAAAAAAGTGGCCGGCCAAGTGTAAGGGAATCAGCCAAAAAATAGAATGTGAGTAAATCGGTAGTGTCAAGTGTTTTGAAGAATCGTGTGAAAATCCAGAAACTGTGGCAGGAAAATAAGAACATTCATTCCAGGGTGAAATTTCTTTTGTAATTTTTTGCAGTGTTTAAATTCAGTTGTTGTTTGCAATGAAAACATTTTTCAATAAAAGTATTGTATGTATTTTAATTTGAACCAATTTACCACTATTACATCTATAGACACGAATATGTTGGTGCTAACCGTTTACATAAACAAAATTTAATAAACCTTTACTTTAAGGACAACTCTCATTAACGGAAAATAATTTGGCCACCATGGCTGTCCCCTATTTAGTAGAGGTTTCACTGTATTTACAAGGAATAAATAAAATGAGAGAAGGTGTGACCGTGGGGATCGAGTCCTAAAGCAAAACGGAATATGACTGGAACAGTTAGCAGGTTTTAATTACCTGGGCGCTCACTTAACACACGTGTGGATGGAGACATCGAGGAGAGGTGTTAGCTCTTAAACTAAAATTAATCTAAAACAATAATGGACTGTACTCGATGACCTTTTCAAGCGTACTGCTTTATTTTAACAATTTAATTTCAAAACATATGATTTTATAAAAACAAACAAACACATTTTATTTACAAAAATATTCCTATTCTTTAAAATAGGAACATCATCAACCCTTCGTGAGACTGCAATTTTCTTCTATGTTTAATAGAGCCAGTCTTGAAATCGGCCTCTTGTGGGTATGCAGGTAAAAAGAAGCTCATCTCTTTTCTCTCTGAACCTTTTTACCCTTGCCCAGACTTGTCCGAAATATTCCATTCCAGTATTAGTAAACGATGGGCCATCGCAAGTCTAAACGCTCTCTTGAGAGATTTGCCATCTGCTATTCCACGCCTCTAGCTCTTGATCTAGGAGAACTGGGAGGTTAGCGATGATGAGTAAATCCTCCTGATGAGTTTGATCTGATCATCTGACCTGGTGCCTGAATTTTACTTCGTGGAGATATTTGTGGTGCTGGTGGCGTCTCATTGCCAGCACAGGGTTGTTATTTCGGGTAGCAAATTATTTTGCCTTAACCATTCCAAATACCTAGCCCTTTTAGGCAATGTCCCATATCGGTTGATAGCTTTCCGAAAATTCTGAACTTTCAGTGCAGCAACCTGAACCTTGGAAGGATGTTGTTGAACTTGTGCCTTTTTAAAACCTTCACCAGATTCATCTGTATCAGGTGTAGTCTGTTCTTCAGACTCAGTCTTTTGCCCAAGTGACTGAAGCTCCTTAGTGAATCCATTAAGCGCTGACTGTGTTCCTGCAATTATTTTACGGTTAAAATGCAATGAAATCTCTTCACTGAAGTCGGATTTCCGTTGCTCTTTCCTCCACAATTTCTCACCCTCCTGTAATTCTTCACCGGACAGAGAAGTTGACTTCCTAATTCGAAATGTTATTTTACCAGATCATCGTTTTAAAATTTATTTACCTTACAGACATGAAAGATGTTAACAGAACAAGAATGCTTATCAACATTTCGGTTTCCATGGACAACCCAACCTAACCTAGTTTTAGCGACAGCTAGACCATTCCATGAATTACGAATAGTCTGAAGACTTTCAATAAGGCACCTGTAATCTTGGCCTATTAATAATTTAGGTTCATATTTGAGGCGTTTGGTTTCGAAACCGGCTACATCCATTTTCAACAATTTTTCAGAACTGATCAAAAAAAGATCAATTAAAAAAACTAATCACTTTAACAATTTTTTTTTGTTCTTTTTCATCATTTTGCTAACAATTACTTTCAAACAAAAATTTTTGACAACTTTTTATCACACTTTCTTTTTTAAATCTCATTCAAGGTTAAAAAATATGTTGGATGTGCCTGACTTTGATATGAAAATAGCAATATTTGGTTTAATTATGAATTGACATATTTAATATGAACAATATATACATAGTTTTTATTTTGTAAATATACAAATCATCATTTAAATCTTGATTTTGACCCACATCCATATTGGTATCATGCATATTTACTTGGATAGGTTACATAGTACTGTCTATTACAACTTTGTAGAATTCTAGGGTACCTATTGATCTCCAGTCTTCCCCATAATGTTTTTCTTAATAGAGTATCAACATCATCCAACTGTTTGGAAACATGGGATTTCGAAAAATTGAAGGTTTTCTGAAAAGTGAAGCTTGGATGGAACTGCTTTTGATAAGAAATGGTATCTTTAAGTGTTGATTTTAGAAGGATCTAGACGCCTTTTTAAAAAAATGCATCTAACACATTACTTCTAACATTAAAAACTTGAAAAAAAAATGTTTTTGGAAAAAATGGATGTAACCGGTTTTGAAACGAAACGCCTCAATTTAATAATACTAGATTCGGGGAAATTATATTGAAATTTAGAAAATGTTTTGAAAATATCTGTATGAAAGGTCTGACTAGGAAGGACTAAATTATTAACTGTTCTGACTTGTCTCAAATTGAACTATTTTTTACATTTTCCAACACCTGATACAGTGAAAGAAACTATTTCTGAGTCCTCGTCCCTTCGTGATACATCCTGTATCCACTGAACACATAATGGTGAACGTGAACCTCTAATTCCTAGTTCAACAGCAACACAATGATCAAGAAATGTACTAGTGGATCCTTCATCAGTACTTATGTACTATACGGGCCCCCAAGATTTTATATTAAATTACATTTATTATGAATAAAAATACTAATACTAACAATATTTAATAATAAAATACTAACAAGATTTAACATATGTTTATTTACAATTATTTTTTTCTAACCAAAAATCTCTGTTATCTGTTAAAATTGCCTCAAAGGGATCCTCTTCTTTTAATTGAGTCCTCCACATAAATTCGGCAAGGTATGAAGAAAGGAAGTCTCTATTTGTTCCTCTTTTTTTTTTGTTTCCCCATTTTGCTGATCCCCATAATCTCTCAATTCTTTGAGTATTCGTCAAAGTCTTGGGGTCAACAAAATTAAACTTATGGTTAACAGTTTTATGGGTGTATCCCTTTTTGTAAATGTTCACATAACCCTTCCAACAATCTGAGAGAATTATGGTCCCTGGAAGAATTCTTTTTTGTATAATTTCCAATAACGTGTGCTCCGACCTGTCCGGCACCAATTGCAGAAAACATTGATTTGACACCACACACCCACTGTTGAGGTAGCATTCGTCCTACATTGTATTTTCTTCTAACAAATTGATTGATTTGTTAAGAAATAATGATATTATATTTCGAAATCATATGTTTAATAAAATAAATACACATGGAATAAATGTAATTTAATATAAAATCTTGGGGGCCCTTATAGTACATAAGTACCCAAGAGCATGAACTCAAGACTGGCTTTATTTTTGTTAACAGCCACTCCCATTGAATTTATTTTAATCTTTGACTGAAAAGTATAATAGGGTTTAAAAGCACTTCTAAATAAAAAAAAAATATATATATAAAACAAATAACAATCATAATTATGTAAATGATTACTTAATTATGATGGTGAAATACTTCTTCCAAAATTCTTTTATTTAAAAATTAAAACAATTACATTTAATTTGCCAACGTTTCGGACTATTCGTCCCTCTTCATCTACATCTACTGTAAGATCTAGTATTCTTTACCTGCCAATTTATGGTGGCTTGGTCTATCCATTTCTATATTACAGCTTATATTCCATTACACAGTAAATTGGTCAATTTTATATAAAAAATATTTTTCACATGAAACATAGGAGAAAATTGCAGTCTCACGAAGGGTGGAGGATGTTCCTATTTTAAAGAATAGGAATAATATTTTTGTAAATAAAATGTGTTTGTTTGTTTATATAAGAGGTCTACGATGCTTTCAATCCCTAAAGAAAGGTTTCCTGGATAAAAAGGAAATCTCCAAGGCAACTAAAAAATTGGTCTTCAAGAACACTTTCCTCCCAATTCTAACCAATGCAAGTTATTCTTAGACCCTCAAATAAAATCACAAGATCCAAATCGAAGGGCAGGGATAGCCGAGCGCTTTAACATTTTTGAGCCGAATGGCTTTTATTTCGTGGAGGACCTAGGGAATAAATCCCGACCCACCATGGTTAGAATAGGTTGGATACATCTGTAGGGTAGCCCCTTCTATGCCACACATGGCCGGGTAGGGGTGTCAAACAAAAAAAAAAAAAGATTAAAATCGAGTTAAAAAATGTGCTGCCAAATAATGCTGGAAATGCACATCACTAGAAAAATAGAAGACCTGAGACCTGCAGAGGAAAAATCAAAGAGAACCAAGTCAGGTGGTGTGGTCATGTATTTCAAATGGCCAAGGACCAAAATACCAGGGCTACTCACTAGATTAGAGTGGATGGGAGGCGGCCACAGACAAGAACAAGGAAGAACTGGAAAGAAGGGATTAAGGAGGCCTTCAACAGAGGAATGGAATGGAGGAGGAGAAGGCGATTGGCTGGCATGGTATGGATTGTTTGTTTGTTTAAGTCCATTTTTATGCTACTTAGGCTAATCGGACGATGCCACAGTGAGAATCTTAAATTTTGCCTATCCAGGTATAATTAGGATAAGGATCTTTAACCAGTACCTGACATCGTACAGGCTCGGGACCTCCATTTTACGTCCTATCCGTCCTATCCTATGAAATAAATTTTTAAAAAATATTTAAGTTAAATAACAATAAAAGAAAGCTATGGGATCTTGGACCCCCCTGGGTAAAGATAAGAAATCAGATACCCAGTTTTAATCCTTGGGTTAATAATCTTTCTTTTATTATGTTTATTATTATTATTATAATTATAATAAAACTAACTAGAGCTAGAATGGACATAGTCGTTCGTGGTAGTCAAGGGAGGAGGGGGAAAGCCCCACCACTACACCACCTAATAAAGACTTTTTGAATATTTACCTTTGCGAGAGGTAATTAGCTAGGAAAAAAAAACCATAGTAATTAGTTAATGAAAATTTACATGTGCGAGAGCTAACAAGAGCTCGAGGGCAACGAGTTGGCAGCAGTGGTGGTTCCTGGTGGGGTCGGAGAAAATCCTCCCACCTCCCTAATCTATAGTCTTACCTAATAAAGATTTTTGGTCTGATTACCTATGCGAGAGGTAATTAGTCATGATATGGCATCTGGCCCATGGCAACGTATGTTTGAGAACCGAAAGATAGCAAATTCAAAACCCGGAGCCAGGGGAACATTTAATAATACTCGGCATCAATCTCCCACCCTCTCCCCTAGCCCGGGGAACCCCGTATAGCCTAACAGGAGAGGAAGGGGAGGACCAATAAATAAAAAAATAAAAAAAGGCAGCTGGCTGTGGGCAGAGACACATTGGCCAGGCTCGATAAGCAGCTGCCTCGGACTGCTATGAGGTAATAGAGGACTTAATTGAGTAAGTAAGAGAACGAGGAATTAAGCATACACCAACTCAAAGAGTTCGCTCGAGAGTACAGAAAATTCACTTCCAAAATAAAATTTAGAGGTTTTTGATAGCACTGTCGATACCTAGTTGTAGTATTGTTGTCCACTGATAGTCTCTAAATATGGATAATACATATGTTTTATCAATATGTTTATTTTTTTTTATAACGACTGTATTTACAAATTATTGTTCATATGCCGTCCCCAAAAAGAACTTTATTCCAAATCCTTTTATCCTCTCTCAAACCTCGCGCAGCCATTCCCGCGTTAACTCCCTCTATCCATTGCTTCTTTGGTCGGCCTCTCTTTCTTCTTTCTTCCGGGGTGGATTCTAGCATACATCTTGCCCATCTTTCAGCTCCCATTCGCATCACATGTCCATACCAACTAAGCTGCTTTGTTTCAATTGAGTACAATATTGTTTCTTCTTGATCAATATTCCATCTTATTTCTGAGTTTGGGACGTGATTCAGCCTTGAAATTCTACAGCTCCTTCTCCAAAATTCCATATCTAACACTAACAATGCTTTTTCTTCTCTCCTTTTTATAGTCCACGTCTCAGAACCATAGAGGACAGTACCTTCTATTATAGATTTATATATGCGTTTTTTGTTTTTAAAGACACCTCTTTACTACATAATACAGAATTCAAACAGCCTGTCAGCTGTTTCCCTTTTTGTACTTTATGCTTTATTTCTTCATCGCGTGTACCTTCAGAAGATATCCATGTTCCCAAATACTTGAATTTTGGGCAGCTATTCAATACCCAATTCTCTAATTTAAGACATTTTGTATTGGAATTGAATACCATATACTCCGTCTAGTTTTTGCTGACCTCTAAGCCCCATTTTTCATAGACTTTGAGAAGTTTCCGTAGCATACATTCTGCATCATATTCGTCTTCTGCTAAAACGACTTGGTCATCTGCAATATGTTTTTATATGTTTATACTTCTATGAATTTAAAAGAGTCTATTGAAGTTTTTAAATCTTAAAGTTCAGTTTTAAAAAACTAAATATAATAATTAAAAACATTTGTTATACCTAAGTTCTTGTCACCATTGAAGAGATTTTCAAACACAGGGCTCACTTTAGTAGTAGTGTATGAAAGTTTGGCAGGTAATACCAAGTCCATGTATTCAGTACCTTTCTTTTTGATGATGTTATAAGAAGTTGAAAATGTTGCTAACAGATTATCTGCAAAAAGAAATAATAAATTATAAAATTGTATATATTTGAATATTAACGGTGAAATACAGGAAGATTAATACAATTACTATTTATTTTTCTTTTTATCTTATTCAAGTATTTTGGTGATCCTTTATTTAAGCCTCACTATTATAATTTTCTGTTCTATGTTTCGGCATTTACGCCACTACATAATTTGCGTAATATCTAAAATTAGAATTAAAATATATTTCAACAATACAAAAATAAATTAAAAACAATTAAATAATGAAACATACTAATACCCAACTATGACCACAAAAATATTTATGATTAAACAGGCAGAATACCCTTGTCAGATTAAAATAAACCTTTTTATTAGTTATAAATTAGTCTTTTTTCTATTATTAAAACTTGAAAGTCAAATAGCTTTCAGCCTATTTAATAGAAAATATTTTTGTGGTCACATGTGGGTGTGAATATGAAGGGTCAGGGGGAAAAACCACGGTAGTCCACCTTTTTTTTATTTGAAATAAGTGGTGCCATCTGATAGTATAGGAAGTGTACTTTCTTTTCATATTTGTTACAGTCAAGAAAAAAAACGATAGTCCACATAAACTTTACAGTTTAAAATCGATACAAGGGGGAAAAACAGCTGAAGTCCTGAGTGCCGGGGAAATATTAACAGTAGTCCATTTATGTGGTGTTTGTCTGTGGTTGAAGTTTATATGAACAGTGACTTTAGTTCAAGTGAAGATGAATACAAGTGAACACAATTAACAAAAAAAAAAAAAAAAAAAAAAACAGACGAATGTCTGATGTCATGAAAAACTCAGACTTTCAGCTCACGAGTCAGGTGAAAACTGATTTTGTAAACGATTTAAGAGTTTTGAAAATGTTCCTTTATCTGCAAGAAACAAAATACTATCTAATTTTAATAATATGTTGTCAAGAGATGAACAAAACGCCTTCCTTAGCGGTCTCATAACTGTTATACCAATCCAAAGTGGTCCTCCCAGAACAAATTCTGCGGTATCTATGCCAAATAAATATTCTTATATTTATAAAGTTACAGTGAAAGATGAGAACAATAATTATCAATACACTGATATTCAATTTTGTATGAAGGCTTTTTTGTCAATTCATGGCATTAATTAAACTCGAGTCTGGTTTATTAATAAAATTTTAATTAATAATGGGATGGGGCCAAAAGATCAACGCGGGTAACATAGCTATCCACCTCACAAAAAGTAGACAGAATAGGGAAACAAATTTATTTCTATTAGCAAATAGTTATTAAAAGTATTATTGTTTTGTTTGTTTACCCAAAAAAGTAATAATAATTTACGGGTCACAAACAAATAAGCAATGGACTACAGTGGTTTTTCCTGCCAACAATGAGCAGTTTGGTGATGTTTTGTTATTTCATTGGTATTTAAATTACTATTTGGTTTTGGAAATTTTGTAAAGTGGTAAATAATTATCTGGGCTAGAGGAATATGTTTTTTGGAACTAATTATAACTTTTGGAAAATGGATCAAGGGGACCATAAACTTTAAAATTCATTTTTCTCAGATTGGACTAACGTGGTTTTTCCCCATGACCCTTCATATGTTTTATAAATACAACTATGAATTTACTTAGCGATTAGCTTTATTCATTTATTTATATTTTTATTTAATTATTTATTTATTTTTAATTATTATTTCCTTAACTTTATTATATTATTATTTTTTTTAATTATTTTTAAATAATTTATTTTTTGAAGAGAAAAGATTTGGCTCTGCCGGGAGTCGAACCCGGGTCTCCTGCGTTACATGCGAGGATGCTAACCGTTAAATTATTTTTAAATAATTTATTTTTTGAAGAGAAAAGATTTGGCTCCGCCGGGAGTCGAACCCGGGTCTCCTGCGTTACATGCGAGGATGCTAACCGTTAAATTATTTTTAAATAATTTATTTTTTGAAGAGAAAAGATTTGGCTCCGCCGGGAGTCGAACCCGGGTCTCCTGCGTTACATGCGAGGATGCTAACCGTTAAATTATTTTAATAATTAAAAATAATTTAAAATGGTGGTCAGCCACGAACTAAGATTAGATTAATTTTTTTAATTATATTTCATATAAACAGACTTTTTCTTTTCTTTTTTGTCAATTTAATTTTTTTTTATTTATTACTTTTTTTTATTTTTATTTTAGTTAATAATATTTTAATAATAAAATATATAAATTAGAGCTACCTATTTAAAATGTTGATGTAAGATGCATAGTACAATATAGATACAATTACATATTTATGTTGCAAGATGTGGTTCGAAAATAACTATGATTCATTGAAGATGCCTATTTCTTTTGTTAGTTTTATTAAATCATCGCATGTTTCAGGAGAGTTTTGTAGTGCCTCCGAAACGATTTGCCTGATGCCAAGTTTGTTAAATTGTCTATCATATTTTTTGCATTCTTCTAGGATATGTTTGATTGTTAGAGGAACTGAACAGAGGTTCATGTTTGTGGAGGGTTACATGTTTTTGAATATGTTTTAATTTAATTGAATTGTTGAAATATATATTAATTCTGATTTTGGATATTGTTATCTCAATAATGGCGTAAATGCCGAAAGGATCACAAAAATACTTAACTAAAATCTGTCTAGCCTCTAATAAATAAAGCAAAATATCTTAATAATTTATTTATATATAAAAAAATGGGCTTTTCAACAACTTGGGTCATTTTAGCCCCATACAACATTTGCAAAAGAAAAGAAAAGATTACAATTATAAATACAAAAGTAACATAAAAATTATGGGTGACAATAAAGAATGAAAACAATAAAGAAGGTAGTAACGCTACAAGAATTTAGGTGTTGCTTGGAAAGAGAATAAAGGATAATATTATAAATGAATAAGTTGGGAAGAGAATAAAGGATAATATTATACATGAACTATAGTGAAAAACAAAAGGACAATAGTTAACGAGCCACAAACAATAAAAGTCTTTTAAACCTTTTTCCCTTACTCAGGTGCTTCTCCAGCAGTATAATCAGAAACCCCCCCCCCTCTTTCCCTTTCCACTTGGGCTATCCATGTGACATATTGGATCATTCTTAGTCTATCCGTAGTCGTAGCAACTAGCAGTAAAGATCTATTCTTATGTAATCTTTGTACTTTTGAGCAATAAAGTTTATTTTTTAAGTTCGCTATTTGGTCAGCACGTTAACTGGCGCCCGAACACAGGGACTGCAAGCATCAA
This sequence comes from Aelia acuminata, assembly GCA_911387785.2. Classification (NCBI taxonomy): domain Eukaryota; kingdom Metazoa; phylum Arthropoda; class Insecta; order Hemiptera; family Pentatomidae; genus Aelia; species Aelia acuminata. Next base: position 1,984,076 of record OU426982.1, read on the forward strand.
GAAATCACTGTTCTCAGGTATCTTGATTTGTCTTCGCAGTTCACTCCGAACTCTGACGAACTTTGGTATTGAAGACCCACTCATCCGAGGTATCTTTAGTATCACTGCTTCTGGCCCACTCTACCCGAGGTACCAGAAGATTCTGACGATTTTGGAAGATTCAACCTAGGACATCACTCACCCGAGGTATCCTAAGTTGCAGTTCACTGGACTCACTGGTCGCAGGTATCCAGCAGAACTTCGCGGCTCTCCAATAGTAAGCTTTTAAGATAACTTTGTTGTATTTTCTTTTATTTTTTCATTAATTTTATAGCATTTTATTTTATTGTATTTAAGTTTTATTGCATTTTATATTACTTTGTTAAATTTAAAATTTTATGAATACCAACCCTGCGCTAAATCGTATTACTGAACAAATTAATAAATTAAAAAAGATGGAATCATTTCAAATTAAGAGTGCAGACTACGACCATATTCCACAATTTGATGGTAATCCGCATAACTTATTAAAATTTGTAAGTGTTGTTAGACAAGTTAAAACTATTGTTTGTGCTAGCAATAATACCTTTAAAGAATTAAATGAAAAAAGATTACTTAGTAAAGTCCTCGCGCGTTTAACTGCTGATGCAGATTATATCAATACAACATGCGAATTTGCAACAATCGACGAACTCCTCAATTATTTAGAAAGAACTTTCCGCGATTCAAGATCAATTGAACAATTAACTTTCGAATTATTTAACACCAACATTAAACATAAAGAACATCCCCTAGATTTTCTCCAAAGATTAGACAAAAACCGTACTCTAATCATTTCTCGGCACAGAATAGACAAAACGTATAATAGGGAAACCGTAATTGCTCATTTAGAAACCCAACTACTTTACCATTTCTTTACCAATATGCCTTTACACGTTAGAACCTACTTGATGACTAAAACCGAGAAACTTAAGAATTTAGATGATTTAAGAAACCTTATTCAAAATGAGAATCATCTCCTGTTTGACGATTTAATTTCATCCGGATCAATGAATCGAGCTGGTGATAAAACCGAACATTTTCAAAAGAAAAAATTTGATCACCATAAACATCATAAAAAGCACTATAATAATCATCATAACAACGGACATTATAATAACCACCATTATAATCCTCACCATAATAATTACCATAATAATCACCAATACGATTATAACCCAAATTATAATCATCAAAATCATCACCAATCTAGAGAAGTCCACAATCGGGAATGGAATCCTCAAGATCAACGTAAATTTTTTAATAAACCTAATTCCGGACAATACAGGCAAAATAACCAAAACCAATTCCATAATAATTATCAGCGACCCTATAACGGCACAACAGGTCAAACGGTTTCTATGAGAAGTGCTAATTCTCAACCTCCAAAACAACCAGTTTTTGAGATCGAAGAAACACAGGAAGATCCCCGAGACATAAAAATAAGAGAACTCGAATCCCAACTCACTCATTTTTTAGGAAACCGCCAGAACGAAACGAACAATCCCTAGTATTAGAATTTCATACTATAAATTTTGATCAACTCCCTTACGTGACAGACCATAATGATCGGAAATGGCTCATAGACACAGGTTCTAAAAGTAATTTTATTAATCCCGACATCATTCCTAAAGAAGTACCGCGAGTTAAAGAAAAATTTGTTGTTAAAACAGCAACAGGGGAAAAATATGGCGACGAAGTTTTATACACCTATTGTGATACTACGTTTTTGAAAAATCCAGAAAAACTAAAATTTTTTATTTATAAGTTTAGTCCAAATTATGACTTATTAATCGGCAATCAAACCATGGACGATATGGAGTCTAAAATTGAATTTAAAGACCGCCTAATCACAACAAAATATAGTTCGTTTAAGTTTCACCTACGTGACGAAGACCGCGAAATAAATTTAAAAGAAGGAGTTAATTCGGTCCCAATAAATAAAGAAGGAATTTTTTATGTTGATTTAAAAACCGACGATATAGAAATCCCACCAGGTATATATGAGAAAAATTTAAACATAATTAGCAAAAATAGTAAAACGTTAGAAATAAATTTTCATGATCTTCTTGGCGAAGAAGTTGAAGAAATCCACCCCAGTTCAGAAAACATTTCTGAACAAATTCCAAATTTAATCCGTGGAGATCATATGGCTCCTAAAGACAGAGAAACACTCATATTTCTACTAAGAAAATATCCATCCATTTTTAAAACCGATAAAGATGAATTGTCCGCAACCGACATTTTAGAACATAAAATTAAAACAAAAACAGAGGAACCTATTTATTCAAAAAATTACCGATATCCCCATCAATTCCGCGAAGATATAAAGAACGAAATCACCAAATTATTAGAAAACAAAATAATTCAACCCAGTAATTCTCCTTATAACTCTCCAGTTTGGGTTGTACCCAAAAAACTAGACGCCTCCGGTCAACGAAAAGTAAGATTAGTTATTGATTATCGAAAGCTAAACCAACAGACAATTCCAGATAAATATCCGCTCCCTCATATTGAAGACTTGCTAGGAAAATTAGGTCGTGCTTCTATCTTCACAGCAATGGACTTATGTTCCGGATTCCACCAAGTCCGAGTTGAAAAAGATTCAATCCCCAAAACCGCGTTTTCAACCGACCAAGGGCACTTCGAATTTCTTAGAATGCCTTTTGGGCTCTGTAATGCTCCTGCAACATTTCAGCGAGCGATGAACATAATTTTTTCGGATGTCCCTAACACCCTCATCTATATGGATGATATAATAATTTTTTCTGAAAATATGACGGATCACATGAAACATATTGAAACGGTTTTACAAAAACTTCAAAAACATAATTTAAAAATACAGTTGGATAAAACGGAATTTTGTAAGCGTGAATTATTATTTTTAGGTCATATCATATCGGAAAAAGGTATACAACCTAACCCAGCTAAAATTTCAGCCATTATGGAAGCAAAACTTCCGAAAACCGAAAAGGAAATAAAAAGCTTTTTAGGACTAACCGGTTTTTACAGAAAAATGATACCAAATTATGCGAAAATCGCATCTCCCCTAACTAAATCATTAAGAAAAGGGATAACCATTAACCCATCTTCTTATAAAGAAGCATTTGAAAAGTTAAAAGAACTCATTAGTAGTAGCCCGGTCGTACAAGTACCAGATTTTTCCAAAGACTTCTATTTAATTACTGACGCCTCTAATGTCGCTGTCGGCGCAGTCCTCAGTCAAAAACATAATAATATAGAATTACCTGTTTGTTTCGCGTCCAGAACGCTTAATAAAGCCGAGCAAAATTATTCCACAATCGAAAAAGAATGTCTAGCCATAATTTGGGCGTGCAACCACTTTAAGCCTTATTTGTACGGAAGAAAATTTCACATATACACCGATCATAAGCCCTTAGAATACATGAAAACATGCAAAACCCAAAACGCTAGGTTAATTAGATGGAAAATAATGTTAGAAGATTTCGATTTTGACATAAAACATATAGAAGGAAAAGCTAATAAAGTAGCCGACTATCTATCGCGATTCCCAAACGAAAAACAGGAGTTATTACACATATCTGAATCAGACGAAGAAAGCCTCGCGACTGTTCATTCTGATAACTCATCTTCCGAAAATAGAATAATGATTAACGAAGACAAAAGTAAACCTGTTAATATTGAAAAACATCAAATTATAGTTCAAAAAGGATTTTCGAACACACGTAACTCCCAACCTTTCCAAACTAAACATAGGAGTGAAATATTTATTTTAGGTTATGAGAGCGAGGAAGATCTAGAAAATTTATTATTAGAATTCGTAAAACCAAGCACCACATACGGTATATACTGTTCGACTAAAAGCAAGATAACATCGGAAATAGACCTTTTAGAAAAAACATATTTTAGCATAAGCGAACTATTTAGAACAAAATTTCAGACAAATAAGTTAAAACGATATTTTAATTATGTCACAGACGTAACCGATAAAGACCAACAGGACGAACTAATCTCCGATTATCATATAAGTAAAACCCATCATAGAGCAGCGGAAGAAACCTTCGAGAAATTAAAAAATGAATACTATTGGCCTAACATGCTAAGAAACATTAAATCCTGGATTTCGAATTGTGAAATTTGTCTACAAACAAAATATGACAGACACCCACCGAAACCTAAATTCAAATTAACCCCCACACCAAACAAACCCTTCGAAGAAATACAAATGGACACAATACATATCAACGGCAAATTTGTTCACTGCATCGTGGACGTTTTTTCAAAAAAAATGTTTACTTATCTTTCGGAAACAAACAACCAGAGAGACACCAAAGATGCTCTTGTGGCCTACTTGAATATTTTTCCAAAACCAACCCTTGTAACCACGGATAACGGCCGTGAATTCGACAATTTAGTGTTTAAAGATTTATTAAGATATCTAAATATTCAAAAACATGAAACCACTCCTCAAAATTCAAACTCCTTAGGAACACTGAACAGGGCAAGCTCCACTCTTTTGGAACAAATGAGAGTTTTACATTTACAACATCCCGATAAACCTTTTAAGGAAATTCTAGAATTAGCTACAATAATTTACAATAATTCCATTATTACTAAATTAAAGCTAACGCCGAACGAAATAACTTTCGGTATTAATACAAATGCTTTTAAAGAACACCCATTCATTCAAGAACAATTAGTCAACGACTATCATAAAAATTTAGAAATTGTACATAAAGCGGTTAAAAACAAATTGGACGAAAATAAACAAAAATATATAAACAGAGCTAACGAGAAACGCGATGACATCAGTGTCATTTCCTCCGGTAAAGTTGTCGTTAAAACCCCACGACAAGTTTCAAAAATAGATAAACGATATCAAATTTGCAAAATAAAAGGTAAACGAATAAGGGCACGGAAAAACTTAAGCAAAAAGGTCCACGCAAAAAATATTAAAAAGCAAACTCGAGCCGAGGATAAATTACAGTCAGAAATAGACGAGGTGGTGCACGAGCTGAACGGTAAGATAAGGGAAATGCAACGAGAGCGCTCACAACAGTCTAATGTTGCAGATGTCGGTACTCCTCCTCACTTCAATGATCTCGTGGCTGCTGACGCCTCAGATTCCGAGTTCGAATGGCCTCCACATTCAAAAGATATCAACGGGCCCCGGCGCGATGGTTCTACCTGTAAATAAAACTTACATAATTAACGATTATTATTCTTTCTTAGATTATAAGAATTTAAGTTTATTGTTTAACGAAATTAGAAATTTAGAAAGTAGTATTAGAAATCTCAAGACAGAAAAAGAATATAAGATATTGCATTCCATTTTAACTTATAGGTATAAAAATTTATTAACCCGTATATCTCACCTAACCAATCAAAAACGCACTAAAAGAGGGATTCTGAATGGCCTTGGGAAAGCTATAAATTTTATTACCGGAAACCTCGACGACGACGATCGCCAAAGATACGACTCCGTCATACAACAATTAGAAAGGAACATGTATAGAATTGAAAGCAATGAAAAACAGAGATTGAGCATAAGTACGCGGCTGGCATCTGAATTAAATAAAGATATAAGTATCCTAAATCACTATAAATCCCAAATCAACTCTAATAACGTAATGACAGACTTATCGTTAGAAAAACTAAAGCATCACGACCTATTAGCAATCTTGACTTTGTTAAACGAAAAAATAAAAGACATTGAAGACTCAATAGAATATTGTATTAAAGGCGTACTTCACCCCAGTATTATTAAACCAAATGAATTTGCTAACATTTACAACAATCGATCTAACTTGCTAACAAAAGACACAGAATTAAATTGGCTCCTTGGTAAAAGCACATGCTCCTTAACAAATTCTGGCATTATATATTACTTCATTCAATTACCATTAAATACCACTGGAATCATGTCGTATCTAGCCACACCTTATCCTTATATTCACAATAATAAAACTTTCATAATGCAAATTGAAAAAACCATTATTATAAAAAACAATAGCAATATATATAAACCCACTAAGTGCCTTAGTTATAATTATGAATTATATTGTAAAAATTTAGAATTATTAGATAATAAGTGTATTAAAGAATTAGTTCATAATAAACCTCTTGATAACTGTAAATTACTAATTGTAAAATCAAACCCCATGGTTATGTACATTCCTGAAACAAGACAATATATAACACATTTAATTAAATCCATCGAAACTGAAAAGAAAGGTCTAATTCATAACAATAATTTGTATTCAACTTCTTTAATAAACTTAGAAAATAAGGAACATTTTGTAAACAATACTAATTTACCTATAGTTTATAATGATATTGTATACCTACCCTTTATTCCTGAGCATCTCCCTCAACAACAAATTGTAACAAATATAACTTTAGAAAAATTAGATGATATTAAGCTTGACCCTATAGAAATTGAACGATTAGAAGATTATGTTGTAAATAGTGATGATATCTGGAAATATGTATTAACTCTTGTAACATTTTATTTATTATTCTTTCATATTTACACATATGTAAAAGTTATCCCAAATGTTTGTAAAACCCAACAAAATATTGAGAGCCCTTCCTCTCTACAAACTTTCCAATCCTCAAATCCTATTGAGTACCCACCAGAATTTGATGGCAGGGCCATAGCATGGCATTCACTTATTCACAAAATTGGCCAAAATTAATGTGTTCAGGGGACTTCACACTTAAGGAGGGAGGAGTTAACGAGCCACAAACAATAAAAGTCTTTTAAACCTTTTTCCCTTACTCAGGTGCTTCTCCAGCAGTATAATCAGAAACCCCCCCCTCTTTCCCTTTCCACTTGGGCTATCCATGTGACATATTGGATCATTCTTAGTCTATCCGTAGTCGTAGCAACTAGCAGTAAAGATCTATTCTTATGTAATCTTTGTACTTTTGAGCAATAAAGTTTATTTTTTAAGTTCGCTATTTGGTCAGCACGTTAACTAATGACAATCCAATCTGTCAAACAATTCAAGTCCCACTTCTTTTCCCTCTATTCCGTACGCATAACACTCTGTGAGGATATGCAACACCTTCAGAGGCACACCACAGGTGATGCATTGAGGCGGGGATTATTATTTAATCTTAATTATTTTATTTTATTTTTTTTGGTGGAGGGGGGAGGAAAGACCAAGGGAAGTTAGAGGAATATAAAGTTTCTCAAAATTTATAGAAGAAGGAATCAGTTGTTTTTTAATATATTACAGAATATAGTCAAGTATATCAAAATTGGGGGCACAAAAAACTGAAAAAGATGATACCTGAACCAGCAATCTATTTTTGAGATCTAGTCCAAAAACTATTTCGAAAATATTTTATATGTTAACATTTTTACAAGTTCTACTATGTAAACTTATAGCTTCTCCAATTTGTAATTTAGCCTACCTCTATGGTAGAATAAAATATAATTTTTTTTAGAAAATCAAAATTCAAAAAGGAAGGTTTTAGTTTTATTTTTAGAGATGTTATATTCGTAGATATGGTCATGTAACATCAAGAAAAAGAGCACAGAGTGCTGAAAAATGACACCTAAAATAACTACTTCACAAACGCATCATTTTTAATACATTAAATATTTATGTCTCACAAACTTTTACTCCAAAAACATCTAAAAAAATATTCTTCTTCACAAAAAAAAAAAAATAATAATAATACATACACCAAATAAACAAAATTCAAGACCTTATGTTTTTAAACTGGATAATTTGATTAGGAATGACCCTAAATTAAAAAATAGTCTAGGATATTAGAGAAGTCTTCAGCACGATATGAAGAAGTTGGATTTAAACTAGTTAAAACTACACTATAATTTAAACTAGCTATTCACAATGGCCAAAGAAATAATATATAAGTTTAAATTTAATATTACCTATAGTTAATGTTAGCTTCCCATTTCCTCTCACTGGAACAACCAAGAATTTACCATTCATATGGTAATTACATTTCAGTATTGCCTGGGGTATTTTAAAATTAAGCTTGATACTTCGCTTTGAAGTATCGAACCTGAAATAATAAAATAAATAATTTTTCTTGAAGAAATAAATAGTTTATTTTAGAGTTAGTATGTTGAGAGTAGTTAGCGTTTAGAGACTATATTCTATGTACTACACAAGGGTATCCACATGATTTCAAGGGCGGATTTTCCAGCGTCAAGGGGAGGAGGCTGGAAATTCCTTAAAGGGGTATTCTGACCTTCTAAAAGTGCCTTTACACCTTACGAACTTTACCTTCAAACACTTAACACTGAAATTATATCGTCGGTCATCTAATATGTATTTCAACTGTGAAAACACGCGCTCCACATTAAACTTGTGATAGGACATCTTTTGTAGATATTCAATATTAATGGATCCACCTCCACATCTGCGTCTTCCCCTTTGAGTGCTTTGTTGTAAATTTGTAAAATTGTGTAACCCGTGTTTTTTTCTATAACTAATTTAATTTTATCAAAAATTATTTTTGAGAAACAAACTCTTTAAAATTATTAAAATGATCTGAATAAAATAGGGCTGCTTCGACCCATGTTCCCCATCTAGTTATCATAGGTTCTGGGGGAAGGGGGCAGTCCAAACTATTTCTACAAGCTATTTTTTTCCCATTAGTAACAAGTTTGTTGACATTTGGGAGAATTTCCCTTGCTTTTTTAGCTACACGGTTTAAACCATGCGCTACAAAAGTTACATGTACCATATTTGAATAAAAAACTTTTAATACTTCTCCAGCTTTTACCATATAGGGAGCGGCATCGGCAACAAATAAAGGGATTTTATCTTGGTAGGATGTTTGACAGAAAAAATTTGCTAAACTTTTTGCTAAATTTGTCGTTCACAAATCGAGAGACAGTCTCGTAGTTCGTTTTTGGAAGCTACTTGCATGAAATTAGATATGGTTTGGGTTCAATCTCCGGGTGTAGGATTCCAACATTTAAACTGCAAAAATAAAGTCCCCGTGGGTCTGTTGTTTCATCTACCATGATGGAAATATAATTATTTTCATTATTTTTAATTTAAACAGTTTTTGAGATAATTTTTTCTTAGGGTGCTCTCGTCAGGAATGTTTTGTTTTGTGTATTTTTGCAAAAAACACTTAAAGGGCTTGGACTGCAGTTTATTGAATGGAATATTGGAAGCGACCATGGCGTAACATAAATCAGTTAAAAATGTTTATTGTCTAACGAAAAGCAGCTTTGTGCAAGTAACTGTTAAATTGGAGCTCGCTTGGATTTTTGTGCTGCAGGTAACTGTGTGTGCCCACCTATAAAAATAAAAAGAAGTTGGGAATAGTCAAATGCTATCATGTGTTACTTATGAAAAGATAAAATGTACTTGAGATTTTCGATCGGAACCAATTGATTTATTGCAAGAAGAACAAAAAATTGTTTTCCCATCTGATTTCAATTCTGGGTATGGTTTTATCCAAATTTTGATATTCGAAGATTGGCTGGCTGTCACTTTAGGCATTTTCACTATTTTACTTGTTTACCGAACTAAACTCAACTTCAGAATTAAATGAAAATAAAGGAGTAGGTGAGAAGGTTGGGTCAAATCAAGTTAGAACTTCTAAGAAAGTTAATACAAAGGAACGTTGTTCGACATACCATTTCCTTAACGAGTTCGAAGAAATATTTTGAAATCATGAATCATTTTTTCTTTCTTAGAAAATTAGGTAGATAAATAAATTATAAATACATACATACATCGATATTATTGTTGGTTATTATAAAATAAATCATAACTATTCTCTATAATCAAAATTTAAAAAAATTCAATATATCAAAAAGTGCACTTTCGTGCACTGAAAACCTGAAATGTGCAAATTTGTGCAGTAACCCTCAAAATGTGCAATTTCGTGCAAAATAAAACTTACATATGTTAATCCGGATGCCTTAATTCGTGTAAATATCTTGTCCCCGATCGATTTCAAGCAACCGGAAAAAAAGTGCAATTGCACGAGAATCCGGTCTCTAATCATAAGCTAGCTTTGGGTGCGTCGGCCATATTGATTCGCCTAACGTGAATTATAAATGGCTGTTCGCTTCACGTCGGTACGGCAAGGTTCGAAGGTGAGGTTCGTAAGGTGTAAAGGCACCATAAGGCTTGATTAATTGTTAAAATAAAACTTATTGATATTTCAGAATCAAAATGTGTGTTAGAAAGTTATTTCCTGGCCTAATGGTATGTAGAAATACCTTGTGGTATTTAACATGTATGTGGGAATTTCATTTGATGCTTAAATTATGTATTAAAATGGGTAGATAGTTAATAGTGATGCATTGTGTTATTTATATGTATAATTAGTAATATTAACCTGAGTGCAGAGTTGGGCAAAAAGAAGTTGAACTACAAATTACAAAACTACTGACACATTAGTAGGGAAGTTGTTGAAACTACAACTACTTTTATAATTTGTAGTTGATGGACCACAACTACAACTACTGTAGTTTCAAAAAAGTAGTTGCATTTTTACAACTACAACTAGTAGTTGCAACTGTACTTATGGGCCTGAAACTACAACTACTTTTATTGATAACGAGTAATTATCGATATCTAGTATTATCGATAAAGAGTATATCAAATGCAATTCAGCTAATATATAAAACATGGGATTGATCGAGAACCTAAGGTTAAAAAATCTGGTGCGTGCGCGCAACACACAACTTTCACTTACCAACTTACTTAGATAAGAAATCAATGCGTTTTGTTAATGCCACTTCTCAAAGTTACACATTTTCCACATTCATTTCTTATTTTTGTTTTCATTTGCTCTATAAACACCTCAGAACATTTTAATAATGATAACGCTTACCTGATATTATATAACACTCAATTTTCATTAAACATGACGAATATGAAGAAAATCGTTAAAGCCGTTTTTGAGATAATCTAAAAATTAGAAAAAAAGTTATGAAATAAAGTGTCCCCTTCGGTTGATCAATCTTGATGAAATGTTGGCTATCACATCTTTGGCATATACATACATAAATACCCAGTTTGATCAAAATCGTGAAAGCCGTTTTTGAGTAAATTAAAAAAAACACGTGAAATTGATACAAAATTTATTAAGTAAAGTCCCCCCCCCCCGGTTGATCAATTTTGATGAAATGTTGGCTGTCACATCTTTGGCATATGCATACATCAAATACCCAGTTTCATCAAAATCGTGAAAACCGTTTTTGAGTAAATAAAAAAAACACGTGAAATTGATACAAAATTTATTAAGTAAAGTCCCCTCTCCGGTTGATCAATTTTGATGAAATGTTGGCTATCACATCTTTGGCATATACATACATCAAATACCCAGTTTGATCAAAATCGTGAAAGCCGTTTTTGAGTAAATAAAAAAAAAACACTTGAAAATGATACAAAATTTATTAAGTAAAGTCCCCCCTCCGGTTGATCAATTTTAATTAAATGTTGGCTATCAAATCTTTGGCATATACATACATCAAATACCCAGTTTGATCAAAATCGTGAAAACCGATTTTGAGTAAATAAAAAAAAACACGTGAAAATAATACAAAATTTATTAAGTAAATTCCCCCCTCCGGTTGATCAATTTTGATGAAATGTTGGCTATCACATCTTTGGCATATACATACATCAAATACCCAGTTTGATCAAAATCGTGAAAGCCGTTTTTGAGTAAATAAAAAAAAACACTTGAAAATGATACAAAATTTATTAAGTAAAGTCCCCCCTCCGGTTGATCAATTTTGATGAAATTTTTACAGTCATATTTCGGGCATATAAATAGATGAAATACTCAGTTTAATCAAAATCGTTAGAGCCGTTTTTGAGAAAATCGAAAAAAACGTAAAAAGTTATTAAATAAAGTACCCCCTCCCTTTGAGCAATTTTGATGAAATTTTTGCTGTCACATCGCGGGCATATACCTACACTAAATACCCAATTTCAGGTTCCCACGGTTTATAGTTTTTGAGCTAGTCTGTTCACACACACACACACACACACACACACACACACACACACAGACCATTTCGCGGGACTTGGTTATTTCGACTCAGGGGGACTCAAAACGTGTATTTCCGTTGAAAACCGGAAGTCGAAATTTTTCACGATCGCAATACTTCCACTTACTATATATTTCATATATAGGTAAGTGAAAGTAAAAAAAATAATTGACTTCCGGAAATCATGGAAAAAATTTGTATTACGTATATGTAGCGTACTATTTTTAAAACAGATTATCAACCATAATGGAGCCCATTTATCTATGGAGTATTTATCTAAAGAAAAAATAAAAATAGCGAAAACATGTGATTTAATTAGACGTTGCTTAGCAAATGTAGTTGCCGCTCTAAAACTACATTTACAACTACTTGTTGTATTAGCCATTCCCAACTACTTTTTCCTAACTACTGTTGATGTAGTTTTAAATTACAACTACTTAACTGGTAGTTGAAAAATAGTAGTTGCGCGCTTCCAACTACAAACTAAATGTAGTTGTCTGTGTAGTTTATTACAAATGTAGTTAACTACTGCCCAACTCTGCCTGAGTGTATTAAATTTGAATAACACGTGTTGAGATTTAAGACGTCTGATTGTTTATTTAGCAGTTTTTATATTCATCCATGGTAATCATTTCGCTTAAATTGTTATTTTCATACATAAATCATCGACGGGGTTCAACGAGACTTAGATTTTCTTCTTAAAAATTGATTAAAAAATTTTTATCGAATGAAAGAATACAATGAACAATTGTACACTAGGCACTAACACTAATACTACTGGACCTAACTAATTACGACATCTAAAACGTTACTGACTGGGATTATGATTGAGGGGGTATATATACAGGCTTATGTGGGGGAGTCTGCTATGTGCTGACTTAGGTCTTTTAGTGTCCATAACTGACCCCAATAATCTCACTAAAAATCGACTAAATTGAGTCTGAGGTGTTCGGCCTTTCGGACATAAGGATGTGATAATCGGCTGTTAAGATGGAAATGGAAGACATCGGACCCCGGGGACCGATGCCGCACCTAACGTGTAAAGATAACGTTCTCTTTTCTGACGTCGCTTTTATCCGTAAAGGTGCCTTTACACAGTACGCTGAACTTTACTCTCGAAAAGCCTTCCCGAACGTTGTCCTTGTATACTAGGTACTTCGTCTGTTCGCCTGTGTTCGGGGGTAGCGCTAGTGTCACTTTTGATTTGGGTTTTCACAAGTGACAGGAGTTTTTTTGTGATACCAATGCGCTGTTTGTAAGTCGTCTCCTATTGTTTTTTATTTTTCAGATAAAATAAAATACGAGTATATTGATAATGGAGATTTTTTCTTCATCAGAGGCTAAAGTTGGGTGCGTCCATGGGCGGATCCAGCCGATCGTAAAGGGGGGTTCAGCCGCACAGCCCTTCATTTGGATCTGCTAATCAGCTTTTTTACCTTTATGTTCCTTTCCCACAGCTAAAATTCTACTTGTTCTGCACATTATTTGTTTTTTAAATTGATCCCTTACATTAAGGAAAGTCAAATTCTATCTTTAAATGACGAAAAATTTTCCAAAGGGAGGGGTTGCAGCCCCCATAGCCCCTACCCCTGGATCCGCCAATGGGTGCGTCAGCCATATTTGTTCGCTCAACGTCAGCTTTATGTCATGTATAAATTCCTGTTCGTGGAACGCCGGTACGGCAAGGTTCGGGGGCGAACCTGTTCGAGAAGAGGTTCGTAGAGTGTAAAGGCACCTTAATAAGTTAAAACAAAACTCAGGCCCGATGCAGACGAGCGGCATTTTTCTGCGGTCCGGCCTATAAGCCTATAGGCTTGTGGTCAGGGGTACCTGGAGTATAATGGACCGACCGGATTATACCATTATACTCCAGGTACCCCTGACCACAAGCCTTTAGGCTTATAGGCCTGACCGCAGAAAAATTCTGCCCGTGTGCATCGGGCCTTAAGGTGCATAGCTGCGGTCAGACATTATCGTTCGCTCCACTTCACGTTTAAGTGTAAATAACTGTCCGTGGTACGCCGGTACGGTACGGTTCGAATGTGAGGTTCGCAGTATAAAGACACCTTCAGGCGGAACAAGCGTTACTTACTCTGACTTGATGAGTTCTGCTTTCGGTATTCCGTAGATGTCGATCTGAGATAGGGTGAAGTTCAAGGAGACGCTCCTAGAGGCGCTGGTAGTCTGCTCGATCTTCTCTACCTTCAATGGCTCCATGGGGGGAATTCCGAGTTTGGGATCACCTAAAATAAAATTTCATTAGTGCGAAATTCTTCCTTCCATTATACACAGAAAACTGTAAAAATGTAACCAAGCCATAGATATATGAGAACAGGAATTTTCCGCTGGGAGGGGGGGGGGGGAGGCACTATTATTATTATTATTAATTACCGTAAAATGAGGTGGCATGGTGACTAATGGGGTGACTTTGTGACAAGCCTATTTTTCTACAGTTTTTGAATTTCCCTCCTTACTACCATGGTGGTGGAACTTCCCTATTTACCATGGTGCTTTATTTTAAGGTTTCAACTAAATGAAAACAATCAAACTTTATGAAATAAAGCACCATGGTAAATGGAATGAAAGAAGTTATAGAGGTCCATTTGTGGCCAGTAGGTTGCAGCACATTACTGACCAACTGAAGAGTACACTGAATTGCCTAACCTAATTCTTTTTAAGGAGGAAAATTAAAAAACTATAGAAAATTTGGCTTGTCACAAAGTCACTCCATTAGTCACAATGTCACCTCATTTTACGGTACTTATTCTGTGGTATGGAACATACGTGGCGTAGAATTAAGAAATCAGCCAAGTTCATTTATGTATATTTTTCACACTTGTCCGATACATGACATTGTTCGATGTTACAAAAGCAATGTGATTTAACTAATTGTATAAGAAAATACTTCCCCTAATCATGATCAAATAGTAATATCAGTTGTTTTTCGGTTGCCAAATTACTTAGCTCACGCCTACTGTTCCGAAATTCAAAAAATAGAATTTACAAAACTATATTACATTAAAAATTCTTCCGACGGTTCTTTACGGATGTGAAACATGGTGGCTTATTGTAAGGGATGAGCAACATCTTAAAATCTTTGAAAATAAAGTACTGCTAAGAATATTTGGGGAGAATATAGACGACTACACCATAGGGATGCGACATCGATGTCGATGTTTCTAAAACATCGATGTTTTGGGCAAAACATCGCTGTTACGTACCCGATGATTTCCGTCCATTGATGTTTGTGGGCCGATGTTAACATCGATGTTTTAAGTAGTTTTTTTTTCTTTTCTTTTAAGCAATAACAAAGTTAATATGGACAAAAACAACAATATTCAAGTTCTTAACATAGATGTTTTACCAATAAAAAATTTGTTTTTAACATCGATGCTTTCGGCAAATACAAATATGTTTAACAAAAGTTGTTTTTAACATCGATGTTTTAACAATAACAATTTGTTTTTAACATCGATGTTTTGGAAAAAAAAACTACAATATATATGCTCTTAACATCGATGTTTTAACAATAAAAAGTTCCTTTTAACATCGATGTTTTGGACAAAAAACAACGATACGTATACTTTTAACATCGATGTTTTTAACATTAATGTTTTGATCAAAGTATATTTTCCCTAGTCGATGTTTATAAGTACACAGTGAAATTGAGAATGCCGTTAAAACTTCACATGTGATTAACAAAAAAAAAATAGTGTTCCGAATATTAACCATATTCTTGCCTATGTGCAATATATTAACATATACATATTAGTATTATTTTTTTAATATTTATCTTGTCGTTAATTTTAAAGCTACGTGGTATTAAAAAAAAAAAAATATATATATATATATATATATATATATATATATATATAAATTACCTTTAACCAAACCACGGATTGCTTCCTTAGAATTCTTCATAATGCAATCGTTCAATGTTTTATCATTCTTGCACTTCTTTATATAAGAAGCTAAAAAACAAACAAAAACAAAAAAAATAAATATAGAGTCTATAATAAAAAAAAAAATACTTTGCGCGCATCACACAACTTTCACTTGACATTCTTCTTTTTTGACTAAAAATGGAATAATTTTTTTCGAAAATAGTATATTTAAGAGTTAACGGAGAAGGAACTCTAAACGTTCTATTTTATTTAGAGAAGTCATTTTTATTCTCTCTTTTATTTGATTATGAAAACCTTTTTGTATTTAATGTTCAGCCATATCTTGTTACTAAAGATAACAAGGAACAGTTATAAATAAAGGAAATTAAAGGAATTTTGAACAAAAACAGAAGTCAAAACAATCACGAGACTGACAGCACCAATTTTGTATGAGATTATTACCTTGTATATAAAGAAAAACTAGGATCTAAACAACCTAAAGTCTTATGTTTGGGGCATAGTAACTACCTAATTGCATTATTCGCTTGAAAATAACAAAAAAATTGAAAAGCCAAAATATTTGAGGGGGGTCAGGACTCCGTGACCCCCCCCCCCCCCAGGATTCATCCATGATTAACAATACGTTTGCCAGGATCCGCCCATGCGTATACCTTATCCAGTTTTTCTGATATTTAAAGCAAGAAAAAAATTCTTATCACAATGTTCCTGTTCTAGTAACCTGTTCACCTTGAAGATTCTTTAAGATATGGACTTGTCGTTCCTGATCCAAATCAGTTGATAAAATATAGATGGAAAAAGTAAAAACGTCTTTTTTACTTATAATTTTTTTTTCAATTGCACTTTTCCTCCCCTTTTTTAGGCAATAGGGCGGTTTCCCGGGTCAGGGGAGAGGGTGGGGGATTAATGCCGAGTATTATTAAAATTACCCTCGGTTCCGACTTTTGAACTGGCTATATCTTTGGGTTTCCAATCATCCGTTGTCATGGAAATAGTCTGGTGCGATGCACG